>OU342739.1:522553236-523167013 GCA_910589765.1 Avena atlantica | reverse complement strand
ATAGATTTCCGCCGCCTCTACGGGGCGGAAAACACCGAGAGAGAAAGATCTCTCTGGCAGATAGATTTTTGCCGGGAAAATTCCTTCCCGGAGAGGGGAGATCGTCGCCATCAACACCATCGTCAAGCTAGGCTTCATCGGGATCATCATCATCATCAACCACACCATCATCTCCACCAGCACCATCATCACCACTCCATCCCACTGTAACAATCGTGTTGGATCTTGCATTAGTTCTTAGGGGAAACTTTCCTGGTGTTAATTATTATTGTACTTGATGCTTGTGAGTGGAACCATTGGATTATTATTTATGTTCATATTGTTATCCATTACCATATCATATTTGATCTTGATCCATATGATGTCTTGTGAGTAGTTCGTTTAGTTCTTGAGGACATGGGAGAAGTCGTGTTGTTAGTAGTGGATTTGTGTTGAGTTATTATTCAATGGTTTAGTATTTAAGTTGTGGTGCTATTCTTCTAGTGGTGTCATGTGAACGTCGACTACATGATACTTCACCATTTATGGTCCTAGGGGAATGCATTGTGTATTTGGATACTAATTGTGGGGTTGCTAGAGTGACAAAAACCTGAACCCCTGTTAGGACACCTTTGCACAAGGGAGCGTAGGATCTCAGAGTTTAAGACTGTGGTTAGGTTTATATCTTAATTACTTTCCTGTAGTTGCGAATTCTTGCAGGGGGTTTAATCACAAGTATGTATTAGTCCAAGTAATGTCGGTACATTAGCACAGGTTCACCCACACAACACTTACAACACCAAAGAAGAGTACTTAGCTATATGAAGCAAAAGCACTTGACAGAATTCCCATGTGTTCTCGAGAACGTTTGGTCCTTATAAGTATTTCCACCGGCTTGTCCTTTGCTAAGAAAGGATTGGGCCACTTGCTGCGTTTGTTTGTTGTCTTTATTACTTGCACTTTGTTTTGTTGCTTTATTAGAAAACCCCTAAAAATCCATTTGCTAAGTATTTACAGAGAATTCCTGCTCCATACCACTAGTCAACACCTTCTGCTCCTTGTTGGGATCGACACTCCTATTTATCGAAAGTACTGCGATTCACCCCCTATACTTGTGGTTCATCAGATACAAGCATCAAAGTCATGACATAATTAATCATGTTTTGAGACAAGCACATTACACTAAGAATGACAACTATGCTCTCAAGAAAGTGCTCATAGAGTAAGTGGTGACTCAACAAGGAAGTGAAAAGGGTTTTGAAAAGTTTGATAGGCTTCCAAATGCTGAAAGTATGGTACCCATTAGCTTTGAGCTCTAATTTCCCCTATCATAGGCATATTTAAATGGTTAATGGTGAAAGTGAGGTCTAATATGAGTTATATGCTTGACAGACTATAAACTGGAAATCTCATGTCCCTTGAGTACGAGGGCCGCTCCTCATGCTACTCAACTTTAGTTACCTGTAAGTTCTTGTCATCTTAAATACATGTGTATCATAGAGAACCATCAACAGGGTACCCCTTGCACATGATACAGGAGCTATCCCATAATCAAAATGACAACGCAAGCAGACAATGAGCATCTCAGCGATCTTTTTATTTGCTATTTGCATAGATTTTTACTGACGATGCTTGCGGTGACCCAACATACCACTGCATGATGTAGAATACTATAGTTGTTGACATAGCACTAATGAAACACCGTTCACTAGTATTACATCCCTCAGAGTGGTACAACAGAAACACAGCAGGTCCAAAACATGGCTAAAGGTTACAACTCACTCTATACACAAGATCCAGAGAACACTCTAAGTTAAAGAGGGAGGAAGAAACTTCTTATAAAGGAGAATCAGAAATAAACAGCTCAAAAATTATCATAATAATAGGACTAGTATCGGAACTAAGGTCTGGCATTGCTACTATTGCAATACGCTACAGAAATAGGTTCTATGGCTAGAGATTATATTTCTATCTCACCAGTGACTTCGCCTTCACTGGAGTTGACGTATATGTTGACTTTCTTGTCTTCATTGAAGAACTTTAGCTTCTGGTGTTGACTCCTGGAGCATAATTTGATGTAGACATCGTCTGTACTGGTTTTAGAACCTAGCAAGGGTTAAGAAGATACGTTGAGTACGAGCATACTCAGCAAGTTGTCACATCCCAAATTTTAGATTTGGTCTTGCATATCATTGATAGCATTGCATCATATTTTTCCATGCAAAACCGTCAAGTAGAAAGGTTCGGCGAAACGCTATCTTCAAAACCCTATTTTGTTTCGATACGAGGTTCCTGCGGGGAGCTTTAGAGGGACTTGCAACAACCACCCCTGTAGGTTCGAGTTTTCGCTCAAACTTCGACTGAAGGTTGTTCCCCTCGACGATACGAACCCGTAGGCGCGAGAATCGCTCCAATCGGAGTTCGTATGCAAAAGACTCGGACGTTTTAGTAAACCGCCGGAAAACGGTCCGAAAATCCGGACCGATTTCCGAGTTGTAGTCCAACCGCGGACCGATTCTGTTTCAGTTTTTTTTTCTTTTCTTTTCTCACGTGAAGGACCAAATAAAAGGAGGGCCCCACCCCTGGCCTCGGTTCCCGTGCACGCAACCCAAACCGTCGCCGCCATCTCCTCCCTGGCGCACATGCACGCAGACCGCCGCCGCCGCCGCTTCTCCTCGCCGCCGCCGGCCATCGCCGCGTCTGTTGCCGGGTTCGCCTCGATCTCCTCTTTCCGTTCCCGTGCTCCGCGTCTCCATCCGCCGCCGCCATCTGCGCCCTGCAGATCGCCGCGTACGCGCGCGCGTTTATTGTTCCGGGAGCCGTAGTTGACCGTGTGTGTACGTGCAGGTAGAACCACGACGCCGGAACCGATCGTCGCCGCCGTCCGGAGTTCGCCGGAGTTCGATTCGCCATCCGATTCCGGTAAGACAGCAGCCACCGTCAGATCTCAGATCAGCGGCTTAGATCGTTCGTTGACTGGTCAGCACTCCAGACGTTGACTAGTCAGATGCCCCAGACGTTGACTGGTCAGACGCCCAGTCAGCGCCCAGTCATCAGACACAGTTGACTGGGTCAATTTCGTTAATCCTATTAGTTGGCAGATTTTGGTAGAATCTTGTAAATTGCGTAGAAATTAAACCGCTTGGCCAAAAATTGCAAATAAAATATGCACGAGTTCTGTGAGTCGTGTAGAATCTCGCTGTTCCTTTGGTTCAGACTTTTACCGTCAGGTTTAGTACAGTTTAATCAAATGAGTTAATGGCCTTTTCGGAGTATTAAATTCGTAGTAAAAGTTTCGTAGCTCCAAAAATCGCGTGTGGTATGTCCCTGAACTCGTATGAACGAGGAGAATCTCATAGTGAAATAAAAAGATAGGATTACAGTAAAAACTTCTGCAGTATTTGTCTAATGGCTTTCTGCAGTGTTTTAATTACTCGGGATGTTCTATAACTCCTTTTTGAGTAATTCCAATTGGTACTGTTTCTTATCAGCGATGCCTATGCGGTAGAATTTTTCCAGGATTTTACGAACTGTTTACTACCGGTAGTGAATTATTTAAGTTCTAGCTCTAGTAGTGATCACTACCTTTGGTTAATAGTTTCCCTTGCGCCAAATCTATTTTCCATGCATGTATTCGGTAGTAATATGTATTAGTATTATGTGGTGCAGCTGTAGCACCAATTCACTTGCCGTTCTTGCATTCATGCATCATCTTTGTTGCATATGTTTGTGAATTGTTTGGTTATGAATGCAATTGTGTCGTGTAGATTGTGTGGAGTGCAACCCTTGCTCGTGTGTGGATTGTTCTTCCGACCGCTACAACCAAGGCAAGTAGATGCTACTTTGTTCATGATATCGTCCTACTATTTTCAATGCATTGTCGTGTATTTTGTAGATGCATGTGTAGGATGATACTATCTCTATGCTATGTCCTATTATGTGGTAGGGCTTTCCTTGTAGATGAACCACCGTTGTAGATGTGCTTAGCCATGCTATGTTGAACGAGGGTTGGGTTACATCATTGATACTTGTTTTCTCAAAGTATTGATTTGTGAAAACTAAAACAACTTAATCAATGAACCCCCTGGGTGTGATGGTATTGATAAATTTTGGTGGTTTCATTGCGGAAAGGCACCCAGGTATCAAGAGAGAATGATTGGCTTCTTTATTGTGTAGCTTACGTGTACAGCCATGTGCCAATAATGAAATGGGCGGTTGGTTGGACTTAGTAGGTTGTGGTAACTCGAACCCGCGTATCCAGAGATGTAGAATTTTGGTAGGTTGGACCGGTGCGCGTCGGGATTGAGGAGCTACTTCCCGAACAGTCTCTTCTTGGTCTTCTCCCTATCGTCACCCAAAATGAGAGTGATGGTACGAGCTGGGCTGGCCAAGTCACATGGGTAAAGTGTACTAGCCTCTACAGAGTGTATAATCTAATCGATTAGCCGTGTCCCCGGTTATGGACATCTGAGTTACTAGATATTGATTCCATGACATGTTTCTCGCTCATTCTAATTTCATAATTGCTTTAATATTGTTGGGTTAACTTAATTGGGATCTTCTCAAACAAAATCAAATTGTTTATGAAAGTAGGACAAATGTATTTGCAAATGCAAGCCAGACACAGCTCCACTTGCCAAATATGCATGTAGATGTTAGTACTATTGTCTCCATTACTAGCTCTACTTGCCATACATTCCATGTATTGACCCTTCGGGGCTGTTGCGTTTTATGTTGCAGGTTATTCCGATTCTGATTGATCGTTATAGGCCACGGTACTCCACTCGGCACTTGTTCACTTGTGGGAAATTTGAAGATTGGAGGATTTATTTGCTTTTGTTGCTACCTGAACAATTTGAGCTAGCTTTATGCTAAGCTTTTATATTGTAATAATGGTACTCTGGATCTTTGTAGATCATGATACACGGTTATTTGCTATGATTATCTATCTTACTCTATTGTGGGCCAATGAACCGATCCAAGAATTGGCATGTCACATAGAGGCCACGGTCTTATCAGAACCGGGGTGTCACGGGATGGTATCAGAGCCCGTGTGTCGACTGTAGGATCGTGACCTAGGATTGGATTAGGAAGCCATAGAATTATTAAGCCTATATTTACACTGTCTTTCCTCTTATGCCTTTCACCCTCGTAAATTCTTACCATATGCTATTCTCACACTTTCCTCTTTTACTTGATAGATGGGAGACGTCAGGACTGAGTATGTCACCATGGAGTCACCAAGACCCTTTGCAAGGCAGTTAGCTCAGCTCTCTCAGTCATTGGGATTGCCATTGCCTATGTTCAAGGGAAGAAGGCTGTACACCTATGGATATGGAGAGGATGCATGGGAGATCACTACCTTCATATTCAGAGATGTCGCCTTGCCAAACCCCACGCACTTGGTCTACACCAAGATATACTGCAACTGGGGACTTGGAATCAACTTGGCTGTACATGAAGCCCTGTCTCGCCAGTGCCACTATGTCTGACACCTACTGCCAGCAGATTCACCCTACCGTGATTATGGAAGGCATGATGAAGAAGGGAACATTGTGATTACCCGGGCGACAGGAACAACATGCCGCCCCATCGGAGGCACATAGAGGACATGGAAAGGGAGAATGGAGCTCTAGCAGAGAAGGTGAGGATGTTGAAGGAGATAGCAGACTTTACTAGCAATGGAATGGTGGTCCAAGGACAGGAGATAGACACTCTGCATGAAGCTGTGGGAGTTATGGAGACTGCCCTGATAGCAAGAGATGAGACCATAGCCCATCTTCATGATACTGCGCAGGAGAACGCCCAAAACATACAGCAATTGCAAGGGACCGTCCACGAAAGGGACCAGACCATTGAAGTTATGACATCCCAGATTGCCGCTCTCCAAGCACAGCTGAATCCACCCTCTGATGATGACAATGGAGATGATGGCAACAATGGGGATGGTGATGACAGTGGAGACGATGATGATGATGAGGATGAGGATGATGATGATGGAGACGATGATGGTGGAGGAGATGAAGCTGTTGCTGTTGCAGCTGAGGATGAAGAAGAAGAGGAGGATCCAGAAGAGGTGGAGTATGAGGTCTCAAGTGATGGTTCAGGAGAGGTGTACACTCCGCCGCCATGGTTGTAACGCGAGCCGAAGCGCCAACGCATGACCGCAAGGACCTACCTCAATCTCTTCAAGAAGTAGATAGAAGTCCACCAATTAGTCCACGTTAGGAGAACTCGTTAAGATTAGTCTCGATCGTTGTGAAGCTTAGTTCGTGGTAGTTTAAAAGTGTTTAGTTGCTTATTTGTGTACTCCAATATCCCAGGAATTATTTGTGCGAATTTTAATGAAAGAGTTATGGCAATTTGGTTACTATCTGTGTGTTTTTCGCTGCAGTTTTTCTGCTGATACAGCAGTACTGCGCGATTTTTCATATTTTTCTGGTAACTCGGAAAAATCTGAAAAAAATTGGGCTGATGCGAAACTCTCTGTGCCATATGCACAAAACTTGGCCAATTTTTCTGACGAGTTTAAGTCGGGCGGAAAAATTCGTGAAAGTTGCTGGACTGTTCTGGCAGATTGTTGTTTTGGTTGTTTAGTTGATCAATTGTTTAGTTAACCATTGCCAACTCTTGCAAAACTATTTCAGTAGGTATATACTGCTAGGATAACACCTGGGATGTTGCTGAATCGCTTGTTTGTTGATGTGATGCTTGCTTGTGATTGTCTGCTATTGCTTGTTGTTTGATCATATGCATGGGTAGAGTCCTATTGTCGTAGTTGATTCTTTCTAAACTTACCTATGCTGAACCGCAGATGCCTCCTCGCCGCCAAACCACTGAGATGGAGCAGCTCATGGCAGCTCAGGCACAGCTGACCCAAGTGATGACTCAGTTCATGGCAAACCAGAACAACAACAATGGAAACAATCAGCCTCAGGGAGATGCTCTCACCAGATTTCTGAGGTTAAGGCCAGCTAAGTTCTCTACTGCAATGGAACCAATGGTTGCTCTCGACTGGTTGCGTTCAGTCAACAAGGATCTAGTAACTGTTGGATGCACTGATGCTGAGAAGGTGAGGTTTGCCGCTCACCTACTGGAGGGACCAGCCGCTTCTTGGTGGGACACATTTCAGATCACCCACCCGCTGGATACCGTGACTTGGGCAATGTTTGAGGAAGGTTTCAGGACCAACCACGTGTCTTCAGGAGTTCTGAGCCTGAAGAGGAAGGAGTTCCGCAACTTGCATCAAACCAATCGCACCGTGGCCGAGTACATTGAGGAGTTCAACAACTTGTCCCGTTATGCACCTGAGGATGTTGACACTGATGCCAAAAGGAGGGAGAGATTCCTGGATGGCCTCAGTGATGAGCTTTCAGTACAGCTACTTGTGGTTTATTGCCCCACTTTCCAGGAGCTTATGGACAAGGCCAGAATCTTGGAGGGGAAGCACAAGCAAGTGGAGAACCGCAAAATAAAGAACAACAATCACCACTCTGGTTCACACCACAAGCCTCGCACTTCATACGATGGATACTCCAAGCATGGAGGAAGTGACCATGGGAGCCATGACCACCGCGATGGACATCGTCATGACAACCACAGGAGCAGCCACCACAACCACAAGGGAGGACACTCTCACCACTCTGGAGGACACGGTGGACATGACCGCAACCGTGATCGCAACTTCGTGAAGAAGGATCTGAGTGAGGTGACGTGCTTCAAGTGCAAGCAGAAGGGACACTATGCTGACAACTGTCCGGAGAGGAAAGGACTGAAGCCAACCAACGGTGAGAAGGCCACAGTGAACCACATGAATGTGGAGGAGATTCCATATGAGCCTGACCTTGTGATTGGTAAGTTCCCAATCAACACTTACCCTGCAATTATACTTTTCGATACTGGTGCATCGCATTCATTCATATCAAGGGCATTTGTGGATAAGTATAAGTTACCTACTGAGTCTATGAAGAGGTCTATTAGAGTGAGTTCACCTGGAGGAGATATGATAGCTAGCGCGGGATGCCGCGACTTGACTGTGAGGATTGGAACACACAACTTCATCGCACATCTAGTAGTGTTGGATTCACAGGGATTAGATGTCATTCTGGGTATGGATTGGATGTCTATGCATGGAGGACACATAGATTGTGCACAACGAGCTGTTTCACTCAAAACCCCGGATGGTAAGAGGATTAGATTCAAGTCAGCCGCACGACCAGGAAGGGGTAAGCTTAATTCTCTTAAGGGGGTTAGCATGGATACTGTGCCAGTGATTAGGGATTACCCCGACGTGTTTCCGGAAGAGCTGCCAGGTATGCCACCTGACAGAGATGTAGAGTTTCTTATCGACCTGCTGCCGGGAACAGGACCTATAGCAAAAAAACCATATAAGATGGATGTCGATGAGCTGAAGGAATTGAAGAAACAGTTGAAGGAACAACTGGAAAAGGGATTCATTCAGCCTAGTGCGTCGTCATGGGGAGCACCTGTTCTGTTTGTGGAGAAGAAAGACAACACCAAGAGATTAGTGGTAGACTATCGCTCGCTGAATGAAGTAACCATTAAGAACAAGTACCCTCTACCGAACATAAATGACTTGTTTGATCAACTGGAAGGAGCAAATGTGTTCAGCAAGATTGATCTGCGATCAGGCTATTTCCAATTGAAGATCCGAGAGGAGGATGTACCAAAAACCGCCTTCACCACTAGGTATGGTTTATATGAGTATACAGTTATGTCTTTTGGACTAACAAATGCCCCGGCATACTTCATGACCATGATGAACAAGGTATTTATGGAGTATTTGGACAAGTTCGTGGTGGTGTTTATTGATGACATACTGATATATTCCAAGGATGATGCTGAGCATGAGAAACATCTGAGAATGATTATGGAGAAGCTGAGGGAACACAAGCTGTATGCCAAATTCAGTAAGTGTGAATTCTGGCTTAACACTGTTGGATTTCTTGGACACGTAGTGTCAGGAGAAGGAATTGCTGTTGATCCAAACAAAGTGACTGCAGTAACAGAGTGGGAAGCACCCAAGAATGCGGGAGAGATTCGAAGATTTTTGGGACTTGCTGGATATTACCCGAGGTTCATAGAAAACTTTTCCAAGATTGCTAAGCCAATGACTGAACTTCTGAAGAAGGAGAGGAAGTTTGAATGGTCAGATGTATGTGAAGCCAGCTTTCAGGAACTGAAGCGTCAACTAGTAACTGCGCATGTTCTGTGTTTACTAGATCTTCAGAAGGATTTCCAAGTGTACTGTGATGCTTTACGACAGGGACTTGGGAGTGTGCTGATGCAAGATGGGAGAGTAGTGTCATATGCCTCGCGACAACTCAAGCACCATGAGCGGAATTACCCCACACACGACTTGGAGTTAGCGTCAGTGGTTCATGCGCTCAAGGTATGGAGGCATTACTTAATGGGAAAACACTGTGATGTGTACACCGACCACAAGAGCCCGAAGTACATATTTATACAGAAGGAACTGAACATGAGACAAAGGAGATGGTTGGAACTTATCAAGGATTATGATATGAATCTACAATACCACCCACGAAAGGCCAATGTAGTAGCAGATGCTCTGAGCCGGAAGGTTTATGCCAATGGATTGACAATTGGTGAATTGCCTGAGGATTTGTGCAAGCAATTCAAGGACCTTAGACTGGAGGTAGTATCTGAAGGATACTTGGCTACAATGGAAGTCCAACCAACGCTTCAAGACAGAATCAAGAAGGCTCAAGTGGGAGACAAAGAGATAGATGAAGTTAAGGAAAAGATGAAGGAAGGTCGAGCAAGGGAATTCCGCGAGGATGAGCAAGGTACCTTGTGGTATGGAGATCGTTTGTGTGTGCCCAACGATCCGGAGTTAAGGAAGTTGATTCTGCAGGAAGCTCATGACTCGCCGTATTCCATACATCCGGGCAATACGAAGATGTATATGGACCTAAAGGACAGATTCTGGTGGAACAACATGAAGGGAGACATCGCGGAGCATATTGCCCTATGCGATGTATGTAGTCGAGTTAAGGCAGAACACCAGAAGCCAGCAGGATTGCTACAGCCATTGCCCGTGCCGGATTGGAAATGGGATAGAGTGGGAATGGACTTTATCACAGGACTGCCCAGGACCAGGTCAGGATATGACTCTATTTGGGTAGTGGTCGACCATTTAACCAAGGTAGCCCACTTTATACCGGTGAAGACGACCTATACGAGTGCAAAGTTGGCCAAGATTTACATGGACAGGATTGTGTGCCTGCACGGAGTTCCCAAGAGTATCGTATCTGATAGAGGCACCCAATTTACCTCACACTTCTGGCGCCAGCTGCACGATTCACTTGGTACTAGATTGGAGTTTAGCACAGCGTTTCACCCACAGACTGATGGACCGACCGAGAGGGTGAATCAGATTTTGGAGGACATGCTAAGAGCTTGCGCCTTGGCTCATGGTTCTAGTTGGGATGAGAATTTGCCGTATGCCGAGTTTTCCTACAACAACAGCTATCAAACCAGCATCAAGACGTCACCGTTCGACGTACTGTATGGGAAACGGTGCCGAACACCATTGCTATGGGATGGAGTAGGAGAACGTCAGTTGTTTGGACCTGATTTGATCAAGGACGCTGAGGAGAAGGTCGCCTTGATTAGAGATAGGCTGAAGGTAGCACAATCAAGGCAGAAGAGCTACGCTGATGCCAAGCGCAAGGAAGTGGTGTATGAGATAGGTGATAGAGCATACCTCAGAGTATCGCCACTTCGTGGAATCAAGAGATTTGGTATTAAGGGTAAGCTGGCACCTCGATTTGTTGGACCGTATCGAGTCTTAGCACGCAAAGGAGAGGTTGCTTATCAGTTGGAGTTGCCAGAGGCTCTGTCTGCTGTTCACAATGCGTTCCACGTGTCCCAGCTGAAGAAGTGTCATCTGGAGATGGTGGATACACCATTGAGAGACACTGTACCGCTAGAGGAGGTTCAGCTTGAGAATGATTTGACCTATGAGGAGAAACCGGTCAAGATTCTGGAGACAGCAGAAAGGACTACCCGTACCAAGACAATCAAGTTTTGCAAAGTACAGTGGAGTCACCACACCGAAGAGGAAGCCACTTGGGAGCGTGAAGATGACATCCGAGAGGACTACCCACACCTATTTTCTAGCCGCGCCGAATCTCGAGGACGAGATACATCTTAAGGGGGGGTTAGTCTTGTCACATCCCAAATTTTAGATTTGGTCGTGCATATCATTCATAGCATTGCATCATATTTTTCCATGCAAAACCGTCAAGTAGAAAGGTTCGGCGAAATGCTATCTTCAAAACCCTATTTTGTTTCGATACGAGGTTCCTGCGGGGAGCTTTAGAGGGACTTGCAACAACCACCCCTGTAGGTTCGATTTTTCTCTCAAACTTCGACTGAAGGTTGTTCCCCTCGACGATACGAACCCGTAGGCGTGAGAATCGCTCCAATCGGAGTTCGTATGCAAAAGACTCGGACGTTTTAGTAAACCGCCGGAAAACGGTCCGAAAATCTGGACCGATTTCCGAGTTGTAGTCCAACCGCGGACCGATTCTGTTTCAGTTTTTTTTCTTTTCTTTTCTCACGTGAAGGACCAAATAAAAGGAGGGCCCCACCCTGGCCTCGGTTCCCGTGCACGCAACCCAAACCGTCGCCGCCATCTCCTCCCTGGCGCGCACGCACGCAGACCGCCGCCGCCGCCGCCGCCGCTTCTCCTCGCCGCCGCCGGCCACTCCTCCGCCGCCGGCCATCGCCGCGTCTGTTGCCGGGTTCGCCTCGATCTCCTCTTTCCGTTCCCGTGCTCCGCGTCGCCGGAACCGATCGTCGCTGCCGTCCGGAGTTCGCCGGAGTTCGATTCGCCATCCGATTCCGGTAAGACAGCAGCCACCGTCAGATCTCAGATCAGCGGCTTAGATCGTTCGTTGACTGGTCAGCACTCCAGATGTTGACTAGTCAGACGCCCCAGACGTTGACTGGTCAGACGCCCAGTCAGCGCCCAGTCATCAGACACAGTTGACTGGGTCAATTTCGTTAATCCTATTAGTTGGCAGATTTTGGTAGAATCTTGTAAATTGCGTAGAAATTAAACTGCTTGGCCAAAAATTGCAAATAAAATATGCACGAGTTCTGCGAGTCGTGTAGAATCTCACTCTACCTTTGGTTCAGACTTTTACCGTTAGGTTTAGTACAGTTTAATCAAATGAGTTAATGGCCTTTTCGGAGTATTAAATTCGTAGTAAAAGTTTCTTAGCTCCAAAAATCGCGTGTGATATGTCCCTAAAATCGTATGAATGAGGGGAATCTCATCGTGAAATAAAAAGATAGGCTTATAGTAAAAACTTCTGCAGTATTTGTCTAATGGCTTTCTGCAGTGTTTTAATTACTCGGGATGTTCTATAACTCCTTTTTGAGTAATTCCAATTGGTACTGTTTCTTATCAGCGATGCCTATGCGGTAGAATTTTTCCAGGATTTTACGAACTGTTTACTACCGGTAGTGAATTATTTAAGTTCTAGCTCTAGTAGTGATCACTACCTTTGGTTAATAGTTTCCCTTGCGCCAAATCTATTTTCCATGCATGTATTCGGTAGTAATATGTATTAGTATTATGTGGTGCAGCTGTAGCACCAATTCACTTGCCGTTCTTGCATTCATGCATCATCTTTGTTGCATATGTTTGTGAATTGTTTGTTTATGAATGCAATTGTGTCGTGTAGATTGTGTGGAGTGCAACCCTTGCTCGTGTGTGGATTGTTCTTCCGACCGCTACAACCAAGGCAAGTAGATGCTACTTTGTTCATGATATCGTCCTACTATTTTCAATGCATTGTCGTGTATTTTGTAGATGCATGTGTAGGATGATACTATCGCTATGCTATGTCCTATTATGTGGTAGGGCTTTCCTTGTAGATGAACCACCGTTGTAGATGTGCTTAGCCATGCTATGTTGAACGAGGGCTGGGTTACATCATTGATACTTGTTTTCTCAAAGTATTGGTTTGTGAAAACTAAAACAACTTAATCAATGAACCCCCTGTGTGTGATGGTATTGATAAATTTTGGTGGTTTCACTGCGGAAAGGCACCCAGGTATCAAGAGAGAATGATTGGCTTCTTTATTGTGTAGCTTACATGTACAACCATGTGACAATAATGAAATGGGCGGTTGGTTGGACTTAGTAGGTTGTGGTAACTCGAACCCGCGTATCCAGAGATGTAGAATTTTGGTAGGTTGGACCGGTGCACGTCGGGATTGAGGAGCTACTTCCCGAACAGTCTCTTCTTGGTCTTCTCCCTATCGTCACCCAAAATGAGAGTGATGGTACGAGCTGGGCTGGCCAAGTCACATGGGTAAAGTGTACTAGCCTCTGCAGAGTGTATAAGCCGTGTCCCCGGTTATGGACATCTGAGTTACTAGATATTGATTCCATGACATGTTTCTCGCTCATTCTAATTTCATAATTGCTTTAATATTGTTGGGTTAACTTAATTGGGATCTTCTCAAATAAAATCAAACTGTTTATGAAAGTAGGACAAATGTATTTGCAAATGCAAGCCAGACACAGCTCCACTTGCCAAATATGCATGTAGATGTTAGTACTATTGTCTCCATTACTAGCTCTACTTGCCATACATTCCATGTATTGACCCTTCGGGGCTGTTGCGTTTTATATTGCAGGTTATTCCAATTCTGATTGATCGTTATAGGCCACGGTACTCCACTCGGCACTTGTTCACTTGTGGGCAATTTGAAGATTGGAGGATTTATTTGCTTTTGTTGCTACCTGAACAATTTGAGCTAGCTTTATGCTAAGGTTTTATATTGTAATAATGGTACTCTGGATCTTTGTAGATCATGATACACGATTATTTGCTATGATTATCTATCTTACTCTATTGTGGGCCAATGAACCGATCCAAGGATTGGCATGTCACATAGAGGCCACGGTCTTATCAGAACCGGGGTGTCACACAAGTTCACTAAAAAGGAGTGTTTGATGCACTATATCTACATCCACATACCATAGGTCATAGGCAATGCAATTTTTCGTAAACATTTCTTCAAAGGTTGCTTTTATTCTAAAAATCTATGTCCTTCAGCCTTCACGGGTTTACCAGAACTTTCATGGAGTTCCTTTCCCGCCACGTTCGCAGCTCCTTCCCGGAACAGGGAGTAACAAGTTACAGTTCTTACACTCTGCAGAGGTGCGTTACTTTTCCCATGAGAGACCTTAGCTTTGTTGCACATCCGAGTTGTAGGCTCGTTCACACTTCCTTGTTGTGAGGCCTAGACTAAGATCCAAGCCAATCACTGCCCTCTCCACGACCCCATATGTCTGCACGATCCTTCGGGGCTGGCTCACGTCCGTTAAGCCCCCTTCCGGGCAGGCTAAAACCCTGATGAGTTCCCAAAGACTCTATGAGCTGGTGATGCCCTGTCAAGTTCCATATCAGATGGACTATACCACTAAAAACCACTCATAGATAATCTAGACACCAAAAGTGTGGGGCGTAAGGGTGCCAACCCATATGTTGGATCCGCACAAGGAATCACAACGTCATGTTCATGTCGTCTTGCCTCCATACGAGAGGAAAAGGATACAACTGACTTCTCCGTCCCATTCCAGATCTCATGGTTAGCGCGTAATATACGGCGCAAGAATCACTGGCGACATTGGTTGTTAAGTCCTAGATCATATGTTCCTTTACCACCGGAACTTTCATATTAGGTTATTACCTCATGCAAATAACCTATAGTCATATTATTATGAAAATAGTATTTTTGACCTTTTTGAAATGCAGGTGATGACAATACTGTATTTGCAAAGTACTTTACAGAAAATAATCAAAGGACATGAGCAAGTGTGAACTTGCCTTTTGTGGTTGCAAGATTATGCACTCATGGTCTTCGAGACAATATAAGATCCAATATCTGAAATTAGCATCATTGGTCTGGTAAGGACTAATATTTAAAGAAGCAAGATGCAGTTATGCATAAGTAATGATATGCATCTTGTAAAACTCCCAAAGTGAATACCCAATGCTTTGAGTGAAGTGAATTTAGGTGATTCTTTTTAAGAGTTGGTTTATCTTCAATTTTTACTTTATAAGTAATGACTATAAGGAACTCAAGGTTAACAATTCAACATGTACAAGTAAAGTATAAAATATTGTGCTTATGGTTAGTTTTCGTTTGGTGACTATTGATAAAAATCCTTGGGGATTGAGTTGTTAAGAGTTGAAGAACTTATTATGAGATTATTGTTTGAAGTGGCAAAAAGAATAACATTTGAAGAAAAGATTTCCTTTCTAAGGTTTAAACAATCTTTATTGTTAATAGAACGTGATCAATGCCTTCTGGTGTTTGATTGATTAGTTTGGACTTGAGATGCTTTATGTCTTAATTGAAATAGACCAAAGTTAACTATAAAAACATAAGTAGTGTATTAGACATGATGTTTATAAGCTTTGAGACTAAAGTTATCTTTAAAAGGGTAAGTAAACTTAAGGTGTAATATGTTTTAATTATTCCCAAGTTTTAAATTTATGATAGGTATAACTAAGGTGTGGAATTATTAACTTTATAATTAAGTGAAGGGTTGGATTTAAATTGGTTTTGCTATTATGAACATAATATGTAACTATTCAATGGAAGAATAATTTGGATGATCTTAATAAAGTGTTAGATTTAAACATTATTTAGATATGAAGATCATTCCCCCTTAATATCAGTTAGTGATGTATAAAATTATCTTTAAGGTGGTGGTTTTGAATCTTGATTTTAAGTTTTTAAAAGAGTATTATTAAGTTTATAATTTACACTTAAGTTTTATTATAAATCTTAGTTATGGTTTAGAATTTTGGTAATTAGATTTTTTAAGGTTTTTATATGTCTAAAGAAATATAATTATTATTTTTACTTAAAAGAATGTTTCTAAAGAATTTTTAAAATAGGTTATAGATAAGGATTTATTATTTTAAAATATTAAAAAAATCTAATAATATATTTAATATTTTTCTAGTGTAATATATTTACTTAGGACTTTAAGAATGATTTTTTTTATTTTTAAGTATTATTTTTATGTTTATAAAATTCCATAAAGGATTAAATGTATTTAAATATTTACTTCAAATTGTATTTATAAAAGAGTTAAGATATTATTTTTATAAAATAGTAGATTTATTTTTATACACAAAAATGATTTTTATTAAAAAAAATTTAAAAAAATTCTTATGTTATTATAATTTATTGAGAACTCTAGTGGTTTTAATATTTAGTGGTATTTTATTTAACTCAAACACTTGGTTTTACATTTTTTTTCTTAGATAGATCTTGTTGTGGTGATAATTTAGATGTATTGTATATATTTTTATGATTTTTCTATATTTCCATAGAGTATAAATTATGTTTAGGGGTAGTTTGGTCATTTAGTAATTGGTTAAACAACCTCTTATTTTTATTTTTAATTTAACCTGGTGTATAAGACCATCTGGACTTTTGGCCCATCTAGGCCCATCTAGTTGGGCCATTTCTAGCCTAACCCTATCTCTCTCACACTACTCACACACGCACACCCGCACGGGTCTCTCCTCTCTCACTCCCTGCACTCGCCTCTCTATGATATGTTGGAAACGTATCTATAATTTTTGATGCTCCATGCTTGTTTTGTATCTACTTTGCTTTGCTTGTCTACACTTTGAGGTTCTTTTTACATGTTTTCTGGTACTAACCTATTAACAACTTGCAACAGTGTTAGATGCCTATTTTCTGTTGTTTTTGGTTTTAGAAAAGTTAGTAAAGAAATATTCTCGGAATTGGACGAGACAAACGTCAAAGTCAATTACTTTCCATGGAGAACAAGAAGTCTAGAGGAGAGACAGAGGGGCCAGTTAGGGGGGCCAGACCCACCCCAGGCACGGGTAGGCCCAGCCCTGTGCCTGGCTAGGGTTTGGGCACCCTGGCTGCCTCCTCGGTCTCCCCCTTCGTCTATAAAGAGCCTCTGATGCAGAAACCCTAAGCACCCGATCAAATCTCCACGAAACCGTCTGTAGCCGCTGCCACCATCGTCCCTAGATCGAGGGGGATCTAAAGTTCTTCCCGGCACCCTACCGGAGGGGAGATCATCTCGGAGGCCTTCTCTCCGGTATGATGCGTGAGTAGTTCCACCTTGGACTATGGGTCCATGTAGTAGCTAGATGGTTGTATCTCCTCCTTTGTGCTTTCATGTATAGATCTTGTGAGCTCCGTTCATGATCAAGATCTAATCTATTTGTAATCATGCATGTTGTGTTTGCAGGGATCCGATGGATATTAAGATTATTATGTTGGTTTGATTAATGGTTTGGTCTTTATGATTCTATCATGTCTGCGTTGTTTGTGATCTTGCATGCTCTCCGTTGTTAGTAGCTATCTTGACCAAGTAGTTGCTAGTGACTCTAAGAGGGGGTATTTATGCTCGATAGTGGGTTCATGCCTCTAGTTTCCAAGGGAAGTGACAATAATCTCTTTGGTTGTAGATGTGCTGTTGCTACTAGGGAGAAAACAACGGTCTCTTGTTCATGGAACATGTGGATTGTTTATCTTACACACTTTGCTTAAAGCAGTTGTCTGTTGCTTGCAACTTAATATTGGAGGGGGTTCGAATGATAACCTAAAGGTGGACTTCTAGTCATAGATGCAGTTGGATGGCGGTCTATGTATCTTGTTGTATTTTCCAATCAAATCTCATAGGATCTTTTTGACTAGTAATTGCATTGTTATGCCTTGCTCAGTTCCTGGCAATTGCCCCGCTGTAATTTGTTTACCCTTCATGCCATGTTGTTTATCTAAGGAGAGCACCTCTAGTGAACTATGGACCCCGGTCCAATCTTTACCATTGATACATCTTCAACTGTTACTTGTTTACTTGCTGCAAACCATTACCTTCCACACCATACGTTTAATCCTTTGTTACAGCAAACCGGTGAGCTTGACAACCTCACTGTTCGTTGGGGCGAAGTCTTGATTTTGTGTTGTGTAAGTCTCCGCGTTACTTGCAACACCTGTGTGACGTTTCCTTCCTCCTTCTGGTTCGATAACCTCGGTCTCAACTGAGGGAAAACTTGCTGCTTGCTGCTTCACACCTTGCTCTTGGGGTTCCCAACAGGCTGTGCGTAGACAGTCGTCAAGCTTTTCTGGCGCCGTTGCCGGGGAATAAAGAAAGAAGCTCCCACGTCAACAAAGCGCCATCAACAAGCTTTTCTGGCGCCGTTGCCGGGGAGGCTAAGGACGTCTTCACAAGGGGATTACTTCAATTCCTTTCTCTTTACTTTGTTTTTAGTTTGCTTTGTTTATTTTGCTTGGTTTTGTTTGCCTCTTTTCAAAAAACACAAAAAAATTAGTTCCTCCTCTAGCTGCTGCTGCTGTTTTTTGGCTTGCCCACCTTTGCCAAAATGAACTCTGTTGAGAACACCAAGCTGTGTGACTTCACTAGCACCAACAACAATGATTTCCTAAGCACTCCTATTGCTCCACCTGCTCCTGATGCTACCTTTTATGAAATTAAGCCTGCTTTGTTGAATCTTGTGATGAGAGAGCAATTTTCTGGTGCTGGTTATGATGATCTTGCTGCTCATCTCAATAGCTTTGTTGAACTCTGTTAGATGCAAAAGTATAAGGATGTAGATGGAGATATTATTAAGCTCAAGCTTTTTCCTTTCTCCTTGAGGGGAAAAGCTAAATAATGGTTGCTTTCTTTGCCTAAAAATAGTATTGATTCTTGGACTAAGTGCAAAGATGCTTTTATTGGAAAGTACTATCCTCCTGCTAAGATTATATCCATGAGAAGTGACATTATGAAATTTAAACAGCTTGATAGTGAACATGTTGCTCCTACTTTGGAAAGAATGAAATCTTTGGTTAAAAATTGCCCTACTCATGGACTCATTCCTTGGATGATTATCCAGACTTTTTATGCAGGTTTGAACTTCTCCTCAAGAAACCTGTTGGATTTTGCTGCTGGAGGTACCTTTATGGGCCTCACTTTGGGTGCTGCAACAAGGCTCCTTGATAATATGATGGTTAACTACTCTGAATGGCATGTTGAGAGAGCTCCACATGGTAAGAAGGTAAATTCTGTTGAGGAAACTTCCTCTTTGAGTGAAAAGATGGATGTTATTATGGCTATGCTTGTTAATGGGAAAGCTCCTCGATCCTAATAGTGTTCCCTTTGCCTCTTTGGTTGCTCAAGAGGAGCAAGTTGATGTGAACTTCATTAGAAACAACAATTTCAACAACAATGCCTATAGGAACAATTTTGGTAGCAACAATAATTATAGGCCTTATCTTCCTAATAATGGCAATTCCTATGGAAGATCTTACAATAATGCTAGAAGTGCTCCCACTGAACTTGAAGTCATGCTCAAGGACTTTATTAGTAAACAAACCACCTTCAATAAGACTATAGAGGAAAATCTTTTAACTGTTGAGAAAATATATACTCTTTGTCTGAAGCTCAAACTTCCTTGGTTAATAAAATGGCTGCTAAACCTGAAACTATGGAAAACACCTTTGCTAATGCTCATGCCATACAAGTTACTATTGATGAAAATGTTAGGCTGTTAGCTCAACTTCATGATAAGTGGGAAAGGGAAGCTGAAATTGATAGAAACAATAGTGTGTGCACTATCACCACTAAACCACAAGTAGCCCCTATTCCTCCTCCTACTATGCCTACCACTAGTGATGCTAAGTTTGACTTTGATATTTATGGTTGGAATATTTCTGAAGTGATTATGTTGTTGCAAAAGCTTGCTAGAAGTCCTGATGCTAGTGATATGCATGTTGCTTTGACCAAACACATTACAGATGCTCTTGTTAAAATTAAGGAAGAGAAGCTAAAACACAAAGCTTCTATTCCTAGGAAAGTAGAAGATAGTTGGGAACCCATTATTAATATGCAAGTGAATGACTTTGATCTCAAAGCTTCATGTGATCTTGGTTCTAGTATCTCTATTATGCACAAGAAGATTTATGAAATGCTTGATTTGCCACCATTAGAAGATTGTTATTTTGATGTCCCACTCAATGATAATGCTAAGAAGAAACTCATGGGGAGTATTAATGATGTTTTCATTATGGTTAATAATGCTTACGTCCCTGTGGATTTCTATATTTTGGATGTTGAATACAATGCTTCTTGTCCTATTACTTTGGGAAGACCTTTTCTTAGAATAGTTGGTGCTATCATTGATATGAAAGAAGGCACCATTAAATATCATTTTCCATTCAAGAAAGGTATTGAACACTTCCCTATGAGGAGAGATAAGTTTCTTTTTGCTCCTCCTCTGAAAGCAAGATTTGATGTTAATGCTTCTTCATTTGAAAATACTTGATTCTTCTTGTTTCTTGTGCCTAACTTAAAGGCGTTAAAGAAAAGTACTTGTTGGGAGATAACCCAAGAGTTTCCTTGAGTAATAGAAGTTATTACTTCTGTAATGACCTCTCCTTATCCTTTTTGTTTGCTTTTTGTGCCAAGAATGACCTCTAATGAGAGGGAAGTAAGATTTGGGGAGTTGTTGTCCCGAAACAGATTTCTGTCCTCCACCAAAACAATTCTTGAGGAGGCTCTGTAACTCGGATTGATCTCAAAATTTACAAATAAATCCCCCAGTATGTTATCTAACTTTCGTTAGATCAACACTTTTTGATTTGAGCAACAGAAGATGTTCAAAAAAATCGGTTTCTTCCTGCTGGTCTGTTTTGACAGATTTCTGCCATTATTTGCATTTGCTTCTTATTGATTCCCTTTTGAGTTCTCTTTAAGTGAATTGAGCTTTTTTGAAGGATTTACTACAGTAGTTTGTGTTTTTAGTGAAAAGTCTTGCTGTTTCAAATCTTTGACAGAGGTCTAATATCTTTTGAATAAGCTAATGTTTCTAATGAAGATTGTGTGAAGGAAAGATTTCAGGTGTAGTGAAAGAATGATGCAATGAGATGAAGAATGGGAAAAATCTCAATCTTGGGGATGCCACCATGGTGTCACCCCAAGAAATATCCAAGAGGTACAAGCGTCAAAGCTTGGGGATTCCCAAGGCATCCCCTTCTTCATCAATAAAAGCTTAGGTCTGTCTAGATACTTCGTTTTTATTGTTTCATGCACAGTTGTGTTATTCTTGGAGCGTCTTAGTTTTAGTTTGCTTTGCTTAGTTTGTTTTAGTTTGCTTGAGTAGTTTTGACCCTCGTTCTCGCTGTGTTGTTTTGCAAATAAGTTTGCTTGGTGTTTAGAAAGGAGTAGTAAGTTCTTGCTTGAAGTACAAGAGGAGCTTGCATTGACTGTGACTTAGACTTTAGCATGTCATGCTAGGTGTTGTTTTGACCTTATGCTTAGTGATTATTGTTGTAGGATGTACTGTTCCAAACAATTGGGATTTCTTAGTGTGCCTTGAAGAAATTATGCGTTGTTTTAGCATACAAACGCATAGTATTGTGGTATTCTCATTTGATGTTTTGCTTGGGTTGACTTGGCACATGCTCACACCATGTTATGACTATGACAAGTCACCATTAGCGACTATGATCATTTAGTCCTTGACTTGTAGTACCACTCTTTGCTTTGATTAGTATGCTTTGTTGCACTGCATGATTATGGCCATTATGCTCTCTTAGTTGGTTGCTCCCAGTCTTTTGCTAGCCTCCACTTGTATGAGTAAGCTCTACTCATGCTTCCAACTCCCAAGAAACCAAGTTATTCCAAAGTGTCCACTATAAATTCCTGTGCATGGTGTGTTACACCATTCCAAGTATATTCTTGTTTTCAACTATCTTCCAATTATAAACTATTTTGTTATGTGAAAACTTAGTGATTAAAGCCCTCACGAACTTGATGGCACACTTTATATTCCTTGCCCCTAATAAACTTGAACCATTGTGTCATCTATGTTGTATATGCTTCCACTTATACGTTGGAATTAGAAGAACCGTGCTATCACGTGGAACGTTTTCAACATCGCACTTGTACTTTGTACTCGGTTGATATCATGCTATTTTGTCTATGGATGTCACCAGTGTGAAATAAAGAGGGAACTTGTAAGTCCATGGAGTTTGTATCCTGTGTTAGAGAAACGCCTGGGCCGCTAGCCTAAGCCATGCCTAATCATGGTGGAAACTTGCAACATCACCATAGTTACATCTATGAAGCATTCTTCTTATAAAAAAAGAGAGTCACATTGAGAAAAGAGGAAAGAGAGAAAAAAGCACCATATTCCCATGGTAAATAAGAAGATTGTTAAGATTCTTATTGTCTGCTTGCCTTGTCATTTTGGTTATGGGATAGCTCCTGTACCATGTGCAAGGGGTACCCCGTTGGCGGTTCTTAATGATATGCAAATACTTACAATGACAAGAACTTACAGGTGACTAAATTTGAGTAGCATGAGGTGTGTCCCTCGTATTTAAGGGACCTGAGATTGCCAACTTATACTTCATCAAGCATATACTCCATCTTTGCTCACTTTAACCTTAATCACTTCAAGATGCTTATGATAGGGGCAATGAGGGATGAAAGCTAACAAGTACTATAATTTTTGGAAGCTCTTTTTAAAACTTGAAATCCCTGCTTCCTTTACAAAAAAGTCCTTTCTTCCACCATTATTGAGTCTCCACCTTCTACCTTTAGGCACCATTAAGAGAGCATAGTTGTCATTCTGTGTGCAGTATTCCAAAGCTTATTAATTGATGCATATTGTGATATTACTTGTTCTTGTGCTACTTGTTTCTAGTCACCCTTGTGAACTTTGTAGGTGTCCTATGCATCTATTTGCTACTCTATGAGGGACAAGTTGATGCCACTATGCAATGTTTTATGTATGTGAAACAAACAAACGTTTTTCAATACATGTTATTCATGATCTTTGTTGGTAGCTTGTCATGTTACATGCATAGTTGTTACGTCCTATTGTTAGAAATCCATCTTTCATGCACATATTTAGAGTCCTTTGATCCAAGCTTTCAATGCTTGCAAATGGTTGGATCTTTATTATGAGGGTGCATGTCACCTAAAAAATTATTCTTTTATCACTTACCTACTCGAGGACGAGCAGGAGTTAAGCTTGGGGATGTTGATACGTTGGAAACGTATCTAAATTTTTTGATGCTCCATGCTTGTTTTGTATCTACTTTGCTTTGCTTGTCTACACTTTGAGGTGCTTTTTACATGTTTTCGGGTACTAACCTATTAACAAGTTGCAACAGTGCCATATGCATGTTTTCTACTGTTTTTGGTTTTAGAAATGTTAGTAAAGAAATATTCCTGGAATTGGACGAGACAAACATCAAAGTAAATTACTTTCCGTGGGGAACAAGAAGTCCGGAGGAGAGCCGGAGGGGCCATCCAGGGGGGCAGACCCACCCCAGGCGCGGGTGGGCCCAACCCCACACCTGGCTGCCTCCTCGGTCCCTCCTTCGCCTATAAAGAGCCCCTGAAGCAGAAACCCTAAGCACCCAATCAAATATCCACGAAATTGTCTATAGCCGCCGCCACCATCATCCCTAGATCGGGGGGATCTGAAGTTCTTCCAGGCACCCTGCCGGAGGGGAGATCATCCCGGAGGCCTTCTCTCCAGTATGATGCGTGAGTAGTTCCACCTTGGACTATGGGTCCTTGTAGTAGCTAGATGGTTGTATCTCCTCCTTTGTGCTTTCATGTATAGATCTTGTGAGCTCCGTTCATGATCAAGATCTAATCTATTTGTAATCATGCATGTTGTGTTTGCGGGATCCGATGGATATTGAGATTATTATGTTAGTTTGATTAATGGTTTTGTCTTTATGATTCTATCATGTCTGTGTTGTTTGTGATCTTGCATGCTCTCTGTTGTTAGTAGCTATCTTGGCCAAGTAGTTGCTAGTGACTCCAAGAGGGGGTATTTATGCTCGATAGTAGGTTCATACCTCTAGTTTCCAAGGGAAGTGACAATAATCTCTTCGGTTGTAGATGTGTTGTTCCTACTAGGGAGAAAACAACGGTCTCTTGCTCATGGAACATGTGGACTGTTTACCTTACACACTTTGCTTAAAGCAGTTGTCTGTTGCTTGCAACTTAATATTGGAGGGGGTTCGGATGATAACCTAAAGGTGGACTTCTAGTCATAGATGCAGTTCGATGGCAGTCTATGTATCTTGTTGTATTGCCCAATCGAATCTCATAGGATCTTTCTGACTAGTAATTGCATTGTTATGCTTTGCTCAGTTCCTGTCAATTGCCCCTCTGTAATTTGTTTATCCTTCATGCCATGTTGTTTATCTAAGGAGATCACCTCTAGTGAACTATGGACCCCGGTCCAATCTTTACCATTGATACATCTTCCACTGTTACTTGTTTACTTGCTGCAAACCATTACCTTCCACACCATATGTAACTACCTCGGTGAATTACGCTCCTAGTTGCAAGCCTGGATGAGCGGAAATGGTTGAAATAGTATGGTGGGGCCCAAATGCCACTCACAGGTAGACCTTTCGGCCGTCCCAACCATTTCCATTCATCGGGACAAGAATGGGCGGCGTAATCGGCAGGCGAAGGGATCAACTACATACACAAATGAGTATGTATGCAAGCCACCATACAACAGTACATCAGAGCCATTCCATCTAGAAAGAAAGGAAAATATAGCAACACCATACGGCAAGATTCAAATGTCCTAGATAGATATAATAGTTTAGGATATCTCCCCATACGTCACACATCAGAGTATCAGGCGGAAGCGGCAAACAAGATCCGAGTACGGATAAGAAGCAAATCGGCATAAGATGCCCCATAAATAAGCACATCCCGCCCACAGATCTCACGGATCCCCGTTCCCGGAATCTCTACACCGAACGATCGTTGCCCACATCGTCTGCCTCCTCCACCCAGTATCCATCTTGTGAGTGTACCTGTCCATCTGAATCAAACAATTTATCGTGTGAGACCCTAGGGGTACTCAGCAAGTCTTTATGCCTCTAAAGGGGACACAACCTGGGGTGACGCAATTGCAGCAAAAGATAAACCCTAACAATTCTATAGATACTCGCTAACCATCCGCCTAACCAAAGATAGACGGATGTCCGTGAATTAATGACGACAGTTATAACAGTAATATCACCGGATCCATCCTCCTCCTCGCTTACCAACGAGGAAGCGGACGAACAACCCCCCATCCGTTGGCAATTTTATTAACCATTCCATGAGTGTTGCACTATTTACTAGTCAGTTACTTAGTCAAATTAAAAGCGGTACTTTAGTTATGCTTGTCTATGATCGAGAAACTGTGCTCCAAGTCGTCCATAACCGCGGACACGGCTTTCAGAAAGTTTTACCCTGCAGGGGTGCACAAATAGCAACACACACTCGATCAACCTCGGAAAAAACCAAATCAAAACCCAACGAGGCCTTCACGACAAAGCAATCACAGGATTCAGAAATATTTCAGGGGGCCACCCCGTTGATTACACCCGCAACGAAGCTAGATGACTCCGAGACAGACTCAAGGTTTGGGTGGACGGCTGTAAACGACTGGGAACCCGAAAGTGTGACTGGGCTTGTCGATACCGCGAAATCGTGTCCCGATCCTAAACAGTACAGGTGCTCCTCGCACAATCGTAAATAAAGCATGTAAAGCATGGCATAAGTACAGGATAGTAAATAAAACATCAAACTAGTTTGTGACCCCAAGAAATAAGACTGAATCAAGCTCTGGCTCAGGGGGTCCCATAAGCCTCCCGGATGTGGATAGCGCGAATAATCAAGGAACAGGAATCAAGTACTCGGGGTCCTACGGGACACAAGTGAGCAGGAAAAACCAAATAGCAGATATTGCTCACCGGTGCCACTTTCATTAGTTATCCCATTACTACTCGGGTTAAGTTGTTTAGGTACCTCGTTATCCATCAGACTCTCACATACCCTACACATGCTGTTCTACGACTCACATGGCTCAAACAACTCCTGTAGTAATGGCTCATGGGATGGAGGAACAAGCTTCGGTGGGGTTTAAAAGTAAAGGCTATGCAATACTTGGGATTCAGTTTAATGCAAACGCGACTCAATGATGCAAGAATAAGATAGAGGCAATAGGTACTAAATGTATGCAAGCATGTGGTAGTGCTTTCCTGGCAGCTCAGTTGAAGCGAGAGACGGATCTGGGTAGTGCTCCTGGGTCTCTTGATATATCCCCTGCTCAGCGTCTATTCGAAGAAGAACCAAACAAACAAGGGCCGACATAAATAAAGTGCACAAGCATATGAATTAAAATGCGACAAGCAAACAATCATGCCATGATGAATGATGCACAATTTGCATGGCAATAAAGTAGCATGGCATGGGTGAGGTGTGGAATACAAGAATAAATCTTTTTATTGAGTTTTTGGCCACATTTTATACTCATATTAGTTGCTGTATACATTATATTTATATGATGCATGCTGCAAAATAGAACATGGAATGCATAAACAGAAAGGTCTCGTCGAGCTGATCCTTTTAGACATATCATTTGTTAAATTTGGAGTTATAAATCAAAAGTTATTAATTAATTAAGGTGAAGGGCATTTTATTGTAATTTAATTCATCTTGAAATTTAAGTGCCCAAAATATATTTTGGATGGCATATTTGAAATTCTCACATTTTTCTGATTCAAAAACATATATTATTTTATTTGGAATTATGAATTTAATTTTATTTTAAAGTCAAAATTAGTCAAATTAAGTCAAAGGGTTGACTATTTTAAATCAATTCTGAAAATATTTGATTAAAGATTTGAATTGACATTCAAAAACAAAACATATTTCATATAAGGTTTGAATTCAAATTCCAAATATTTAAATAGTTATGAATTTATTTGATATTAATCATTTACTGAAATTTTAATTGATTTAAGAAATATCTGAAGGTTTTTCTTACTCGGTCTAGAGCTACCTAGAGCCGCTGATCAATGGGGTCACAGGCGGCCTGGCCCACTGCGCGAGTGATCGCACGGGGGCGTGCCACGTGGGCAGCAGCGGGGCTGCGGGGTGGAAAGAACAAAAAGCGAGGGGCTCTTTTGTAAAATTGCGGCTGCTCTACTCTCCGACGAAACTGAAAATCAACACGAAACCTGCTAGCTGAGCTAAACTTCGGAGGACGATGGCGATCAATCGGTTGTAGATTTTGTGACGCCATAAAAACGAGAATTGTAGAGGGCACGAAGGCCTTCGATATTCGTTCAGGAATCCTCGGCTAAAAAGGACCGGGGCGATCGGGAACTCGCCAGGAACAGAGACGAATCTGCTGCTCGGGTGTTCTACTGCAGAGCTGGCGCACTCAGATGTTGCTGATGTTGCACGCGCGACGGAGACTACCGAAGACGGCGACGACGATTCCGGGCGGCATGATGTAGAAAGGTGGGGAAAAGGGAGGGGGAAACGGAGGTGGCACTCACCTCGACCAATTCCCGCAAGAATTGGGGTCGGGGACGGATGGCTATGGTCAGGCGGTGGCGACGGGGTGGCCTGCTTGGTCACGGCCACAACGAAGATGAGCAGGCAGTGACCGAAAGCTCCGGCTCCTCCTGCTGCAGTTTCGAAGAGGCGGCAGTGGTGGTTCTCCTCCTCGGCTCAAACGCTCCTGCAGGTCGCCATGGAAGATCCACCTCGGTGCTCCCCTCACTGAACTTTCGACGGGAGGGAGAAAGAGTATGAAGGAGAGGAACATGGGGTGGCGGCGGTGGGAAGGGAGAGGCTAGGGTTTTGGAGGACGCTCGGGGACAGATAAGAAGGGCAGGTGGTGACGCGGCTGACGGGAGACGACGGCCACCTGCTCCCTTCCGTTTACCTGCAGAGAGAAAGGAGGGTCGAGAGGAAGACGGTGAACAGGACGGCGTCGGGTGGAGGGGTACTGGGCCAGCGAGAGGGAGGAGGGAAGGTTCCTGGGCTGCTGCGGCTGGGCCCAAGGTGGGCTGCTGCTGCTCCTCTCTCACTATTTTCTTCTCCTTTTTATTTATTGGTTTTGTTTGTTTCAAATCCAACAAGCATTTTATTTCAAATCCTTTTGAACCTTGCAGATAGTTTTGAACAGAGAATTTTGGGAATGCCAAAGATAGAAAGGAGGAAAAATAGAAGTGGAGATGAGTGATGCCTACATACATAATAGATGTATGTTCCATTTTGGCATTTTACAAGATTAGTGGCTTGAGGGTTTTAGAAAAGAATAAATTCATTTTATTAACTATGGAACCCTAGCAATGAATTCCACATTGTAGGAAACAAAATATAGATAGGTAAAAGAGGTGGAGATATTTGTGATAGCAACTACACAACCAAGACAAAACAAATGCAAGCTAGATATGATGCTCAAATGCAAGGTGGCATGATGACATGAGCATGATAACATGATGATGCAACAATTATATGTAGGAAGTAGTCATTATATCACTAAACCAAGTAGCATTACAGTTGTTAGACAAATGGGATGCTACAACTCTCCCCCACTAAACAGGAATCTCGCCCCGAGATTCTAGGAAGAAGAAGAAGACTCAAAGAGGGTAGGATAGTTAGCACGAAGCTCATCTTCACGCTCCCAAGTGGCTTCATCAACGGAATGGTGCGACCACTGCACCTTGCAGAACTTGATGGACTTGTTGCGAGTCCTTCTTTCTGCGATCTCAAGGATTTTTGTGGGGTGTTCTTGATAAGACAGGTCTTCTTGGAGATTGATTAGCTCATGATCCACGGTCCTGCCGGGATCCTTGAAGCACTTCTTGAGTTGAGAGATGTGGAAAACATCATGAACCTTGAGTTTTTCCGGGAGCTCAAGAGCATAAGCAACTTCTCCTCTTCTTCCACGAATTTTGAAAGGACCGATGTATCTAGGAGCCAGCTTTCCTTTGATACCAAAGCGGTGTGTGCCTCTCATGGGAGTGACACGAAGGTAAACGAGATCATCAGGGGCATACACCATGTCTGTGTGCTTCCTGTCATAATTGCTCTTCTGGCGACTTTGAGCAATCTTCAGATTTTCAAGAATGATATGCACCTTCTCCTCCGCTTGAGTTACAATGTCAGGTCCAAACCATATTCTTTCTCCTGCACCCGACCAACCAATCGGAGTTCTGCATTTACGGCCATAGAGAGCCTCAAATGGTGCCATCTTCAGACTTTTCTGGAAGCTGTTGTTGTACGAGAATTCAGAATAAGGAAGACATTCCTCCCACTTCATGCCAAAAGAGATGACGCAAGCACGAAGTATATCCTCCAGAATCTGATTGATCCTTTCCACTTGTCCTTGCGACTGAGGGTGGTAAGCTGTGCTGAAGTTCAACTTTGTTCCCAAAACATTTTGGAAACTTTCCCAGAACTTGGAAGTGAAGATGCTCCCACGGTCTGAACTGATCTCAAGCGGAACCCCATACAGAGAGACAATTCTGTTGATATAGAGCTCAGCCAACTGAATTCCATAAATTGTTTCCTTGACGGGGAAGAAGTGAGCCACTTTAGAAAGCCTGTCGATGACAACAAAGATTGCATTGTTGCCCTTCTGTGACCTTGGAAAACCAGTGATGAAGTCCATCTCTACTTTCTCCCATTTCCATTCCGGAGGTTTCAATGGCTGTAGAAGACCGAAAGGTTTCTAATGGACAGCTTTCACTCCGCGGCAGACATCACACTCCGAGACATACTTGGCACAATATCGTTTCAACCCCGGCCACCAATATTGTGTTTTCAAGTCCATGTACATCTTTGTGCTGCCAGGGTGGATAGAAAGAACAGAATCATGCGCCTCCTTGAGAACTTGCTCTCTCAAACCCGGGTAGTTCGGAACAAACATCCGGTGTTCAAAGAAAAGCGTGCCTTGATCATCGACGTGGAAGGACTCATACTTCGGAAGCTGAAGTTTGGAGATGATCTTTCTGGTGTGCGGATCACCAAGCTGACGAGAGCGAACCTTTTCTTCCAAGAGAGGAGTAGCCAGAAGGTTCATGAGATACCCTTGTTCCACGACTTCCAGGTTGAGCTGACGGAATTCCTCGCACAAGAGAGGCTGTTGTTCTTCCATCATGAGGTTGTTGACATAAGCTTTGCGGCTGAGAGCATCGGCCATGACATTAGCTTTGCCCGGAGTGTAGTTGATGGTCAAATCAAAATCATTGATTGCTTCAATCCATCTCCTCTGCCGAAGGTTGAGATCAGGCTGAGTGAAGATATACTTCAGGCTCTTGTGATCAGAAAATATTTCACAACGGTTGCCAAGCAAGTAGTGCCTCCATAGTTTCAAAGCAAAGACAACTGCTGCGAGCTCGAGGTCATGTGTAGGATAGTTGATTTCATGCGTCTTCAACTGTCGAGAGGCATAATCAACAACTTGTCTTTCTTGCATAAGTACCGCACCCAATCCTTGCAAAGAGGCGTCACAGAATATCTGGAAAGGCTTAGATGTATCCAGAGGAACCAAGACTGGTGTGGAAGTGAGCTTCTCTTTGAGTGTCTCAAAGCTTGATTGACGTGCAGGAGTCCAAAGGTATTTCTTGCCTTTCTTCAGGAGATCGGTAAGAGGCTTTGCTATCTTTGAAAAGTTCTGAACGAAGCGACGGCAATAACTAGCCAAACCAAGGAAACTCCGCACTTCTTTGACATTAACAGGAGGAAGCCATTCAACAATTGTCTTTACAGTTTCCGGGTTGACTGCAATGCCCTTAGCAGAGATGACGTGACCAAGATAGGTTACTTGAGGCAGCCAAAACTCACACTTGGAGAACTTTGCATACAAGCGGTTCTCACGAAGCTTGTTTAGGACACACCGAAGGTGTTCTTCATGCTCTTCCTTTGACTTAGAATAGACTAGGATGTCGTCCAGATAGACCACAACGAACTTATCAAGATACTCCATGAAAACCGAGTTCATAAGCCTCGAGAAGGTAGCAGGTGCGTTGGTGAGACCGAAAGACATGACTGTGTACTCATACAGGCCATAGCGGGTGGTGAAAGCTGTTTTAGGAACATCTTCCTTGCGAATCTTGATTTGGTGATAACCACTTCTCAAGTCCAGCTTAGAGAATACCACAGCTCCAGCTAGCTGATCGAAGAGATCATTAATCTGCGGAAGGGGATATTTATTCTTGATGGTTTTAGCATTGAGAGCCCGATAGTCAACACAAAGTCTATCAGTCCTGTCTCGCTTCTTCACAAAGATTGTTGGGCTATCCCAAGAAGAGGTACTGTGTTGAATGAAACCCAATTTCTCTTGTTCATCAAGCTGTCGTTTGAGTTCAGCCAACTCAGCAGGACCCATTTTATAAGGCCTCTTGGAGATAGGAGTCGTTCCAGGTTCAAGCTCAATTACAAACTCAACCTCACGATCCGGAGGCATACCCGGCAACTCTTCAGGAAAGACATCTGGGAACTCACAGACCACCGGAACACTCTGAATAGCTTCCATAACATCATCATTCAGAGTCGCCAAAGAGAAAAGCTGGATAGCAGGAGTCAGACTTGGAGAAAAGACTATATGGCCTTCAGGAATCTTCAGAGAAACCGAGCGTTCAGCACAATCAATCACAGCTGCATTTGCTGTCAACCAACCCATGCCCAAGATGACATCAATGTCAGAATTGCCTAGAACAATTAAGGACGCCGAGAACGAAGAGCCACCAATCTCAATTTGATTGCCATGGCTGATATGAACAGCCCTCATGTTTGCTCTAGGAGAAAGGACCATTAACCGCTTGAGGAGAGGAACCATAACTAACTCATTTTCATTTGCAAACTTGTGAGAAACAAACGAATGCGATGCACCAGAATCAAACAAAACTCGTGCAGGGACTGAGTTAACGGGAAGCATACCCATCACAACTCCAGGTGCATGCTCAGCTTGAGCGGCGTTGACACAGTTGGCACGAGCAACAGTAGACCCGGGCTTGGTGTTGATGTTGAGAGCCCGAGGTGGTGGTGCACGAACCATAGGAGAGCTTGCCGCAGATCTTGGAGGTGGTGGAGGAAGAGCTTTGTTTTTCATCGGACAATTCCAGTTTAGATGCCCAGGGTCTCCACACGTGAAACAAGCACCAGGTGGACGTGGAGCAACGTAGCCAGGGACTCCGCCAGGCGCTCCAGGGTAGTGGTGGTTGTAGCCCCTGGGAGCCGCAGTGAGGAAGTTTGGTGGCCTTGCCGCGTAGCTTGCAGGTCTTGGTGGAGCCGGGAGCGACGGTGGGGTGTTAGGAACCCAGACACGACGCTTATAAGGAGTTGACATAGCTGAAGAGCTTGGTGCATCACGGTTGTGTTTCTTTGACTCCTCAAACACTTGCCTACTTGCTTCTTCCTGCAGAGCTGTATGCTGAAGTTCCAGAAAAGACGCCGGCCTTGCATGTGTGATTTCATATTTAATCGATGCATTGAGCCCTTGACGGAACCTCTTTTGCTTCTTCTTGTCATCAGAGATCTCATCGCCACCATAACGAGAAAGATTCATGAAGTTCCTGATGTAGGTATTGACATTGTCATTTCCCTGCTTGAGGTTGAGAAACACTTCCTTCATCCTTTCCATGACAATTTCTGACAGATACTGCTCTTTGAACGCTCCAGTGAACTGTTCCCAAGTAGGCTGAAAACCAACACAGTTTGCCTTCAGGTAATTCTCCCACCAGAGAGCTGCATCTCCCTTCAGAAGGTGAGTAGCACACTTTACCCATTCTTGCTCAGGAACATTAGCAGTCTCCAGTAGCCTTGACATCTCACGCAACTAATCATCAGCATCAAGTGGTTGATCAGAAAGATCAAATTGGCGAGGGTTGAACTTCAGGAAGCTTTTGATGTCTCCTCGCTTGGGAGGTGGAGGTAGCGGAGCAAACTCATTCCTCCTGACACTTTCCTCAAAACGCTGCTGGTTCTGCTGCATTGCTGCCAAGGCATTAGCGATGTTTGACAACGCGGAACCCAGTTCAGGTGGTATGTCCTCATCAGAACGGCGTGGTGGAGCCATCCTGTGATTGATATAAAACACAAGTCAGTACTATAATGGAGAATAATAATAATCCAAAATAGTACCAAAATGGAATTAACCAAGATTAAAGGATACAATTTACTAAGATGATATTAAAATATCAACAAAGTTCAAAGCACCTAGAAGATATTAAGCATATCGCACACGACTGAAAAGGAGTGTGGTACACAAATATATCAAAGAAAAATTTTCCGCAAATTTCGGCATTAAAATACCAATAGGTGCGCAAAATCACTTAACGAATCAAGATTAGTGACTCTACCAAAACAATATACAAAAGCGAATGATAAGAGTAGTGGTATGGTCACGACTCCATCCCGCACTCAAATCATTACTCCGCACATGAATAAGTAGAACACATATCCTAACCCCTTCTTCTCACGATGAACCTAAAGATTAGTAACTACGGAAACGAACACCCCAAACAAGATAACGTCGGATAACAAAGAGTAAGACAGATCGCGGCGGTATACAACGAATCAGATAGATCGCGTCGGTTTGCAAAAGTCTGTCGGTATGGAATGTACCAACAGTTGATAACCAAAAGGCCGATTGTGATAACAACTTGGATGCAACAGATAGACAAGGAATTACACACACACACAACCTATGGTACTACGGAAACCCAGAACACGTGAATCCTAGTTTGAACTTTAAGAAGAGGATTGAAAACGTTACACTTCCTTACCAGAATTGGGTGGGTGGGTGGGTAAGAAGAAAAGTGGAAGCAGTCCTACTCTCGCGTTTTGTTTTTCCCTAGTATACATAGCTACCAAAAATATTTGCTAGACTGACAACGACCATTTGGCTGAGACCCTGAAGGGCGGGATGGCTCTGATACCAATTGTAACTACCTCCGTGAATTACGCTCCTAGTTGCAAGCCTGGATGAGCGGAAATAGTTGAAATAGTACGGTGGGGCCAAATGCCACTCACAGGTAGACCTTTCGGCCGTCCCAACCATTTCCATTCATCGGGACAAGAACGGGCGGCTTAATCGGCAGGCGAAGGGATCAACTACATACACAAATGAGTATGTATGCAAGCCACCATACAACAGTACATCAGAGCCATTCCATCTAGAAAGAAAGTAAAATATAGCAACGCCATACGGCAAGATTCAAATGTCCTAGATAGATATAATAGTTTAGGATATCTCCCCATACGTCACACATCAGAGTATCAGGCGGAAGCGGCAAACAAGATCCGAGTACGGATAAGAAGCAAATCGGCATAAGATGCCCCATAAATAAGCACATCCCGTCCACAGATCTCATGGATCCCCGTTCCCGGAATCTCTACACCGAACGATCGTTGCCCACATCGTCTGCCTCCTCCACCCAATATCCATCTTGTGAGTGTACCTGTCCATCTGAATCAAACAATTTATCGTGTGAGACCCTAGGGGTACTCAGCAAGTCTTTATACCTCTAAAGGGGACACAACCTGGGGTGACGCAATTGCAGCAAAAGATAAACCCTAACAATTCTATAGATACTCGCTAACCATCCGCCTAACCAAAGATAGACGGATGTCCGTGAATTAATGACGACAGTTATAACCGTAATATCACCAGATCCATCCTCCTCCTAGCTTACCAACGAGGAAGCGGACGAACAACCCCCCATCCGTTGGCAATTTTATTAACCATTCCATGAGTGTTGCACTATTTACTAGTCAGTTACTTAGTCAAATTAAAAGCGGTACTTTAGTTATGCTTGTCTATGATCGAGAAAATGTGCTCCAAGTCGTCCATAACCGCGGACACGGCTTTCAGAAAGTTTTACCCTGCAGGGGTGCACAAATAGCAACACACACTCGATCAACCTCGGAAAAAACCAAATCAAAACCCAACGAGGCCTTCACGACAAAGCAATCACAGGATTCAGAAATATTTCAGGGGGCCACCCCATTGAGTACACCCGCAACGAAGCTAGCTGACTCCGAGACGGACTCAAGGTTTGGGTGGACGGCTGTAAACGACTGGGAACCCGAAAGTGTGACTGGGCTTGTCGATACCGCGAAATCGTGTCCCGATCCTAAACAGTACAGGTGCTCCTCGCACAATCGTAAATAAAGCATGTAAAGCATGGCATAAGTACATGATAGTAAATAAAACCTCAAACTAGTTTGTGGCCCCAAGAAATAAGACTGAATCAAGCTCTGGCTCAGGGGGGTCCCATAAGCCTCCCGGATGTGGATAGCGCGAATAATCAAGGAACAGGAATCAAGTACTCGGGGTCCTACGGGACACAAGTGAGCAGGAAAAACCAAATAGCAGATATTGCTCACCGGTGCCACTTTCATTAGTTATCCCATTACTACTCGGGTTAAGTTGTTTAGGTACCTCGTTATCCATCAGACTCTCACATACCCTACACATGCTGTTCTACGACTCGCATGGCTCAAACAACTCCTGTAGTAATGGCTCATGGGATGGAGGAACAAGCTTCGGTGGGGTTTAAAAGTAAAGGCTATGCAATACTTGGGATTCAGTTTAATGCAAACGCGACTCAATGATGCAAGAATAAGATAGAGGCAATAGGTACTAAATGTATGCAAGCATGTGGTAGTGCTTGCCTGGCAGCTCAGTTGAAGCGAGAGGCGGATCTGGGTAGTGCTCCTGGGTCTCTTGATATATCCCCTGCTCAGCGTCTATTCGAAGAAGAACCAAACAAACAAGGGCCGACATAAATAAAGTGCACAAGCATATGAATTAAAATGCGACAAGCAAACAATCATGCCATGATGAATGATGCACAATTTGCATGGCAATAAAGTAGCATGGCATGGGTGAGGTGTGGAATACAAGAATAAATCCTTTTATTGAGTTTTTGGCCACATTTTATACTCATATTAGTTGCTGTATACATTATATTTATATGATGCATGCTGCAAAACAGAATATGGAATGCATAAACAGAAAGGTCTCGTCGAGCTGATCCTTTTAGACATATCATTTGTTAAATTTGGAGTTATAAATCAAAAGTTATTAATTAATTAAGGTGAAGGGCATTTTATTGTAATTTAATTCAACTTGAAATTTTAAGTGCCCAAAATATATTTTGGATGGCATATTTGAAATCCTCATATTTTTCTGATTCAAAAACATATATTATTTTATTTGGAATTATGAATTTAATTTTATTTTAAAGTCAAAATTAGTCAAATTAAGTCAAAGGGTTGACTATTTTAAATCAATTCTGAAAATATTTGATTAAAGATTTGAATTGACATTCAAAAACAAAACATATTTCATATAAGGTTTGAATTCAAATTCCAAATATTTAAATAGTTATGAATTTATTTGATATTAATCATTTACTGAAATTTTAATTGATTTAAGAAATATCTGAAGGTTTTTCTTACTCGGTCTAGAGCTACCTAGAGCCGCTGATCAGTGGGGTCACAGGCGGCCTGGCCCACTGCGCGAGTGATCGCACGGGGGCGTGCCACGTGGGCAGCAGCGGGGCTGCGAGGTGGAAAGAACAAAAAGCGAGGGGCCCTTTTGTAAAATTGCGGCTGCTCTACTCTCTGACGAAACTGAAAATCAACACGAAACCTGCTAGCTGAGCTAAACTTCGGAGGACGATGGCGATCAATCGGTTGCAGATTTTGTGACGCCATAAAAACGAGAATTGTAGAGGGCACGAAGGCCTTCGATATTCGTTCAGGAATCCTCGGCTAAAAAGGACCGGGGCGATCGGGAACTCGCCGGGAACAAAGACGAATCTGCTGCTCGGGTGTTCTACTGCAGAGCTGGCGCACTCGGATGTTGCTGCTGGTGCACGCGCGACGGAGACTACCGAAGACGGCGACGACGATTCCGGGCGGCATGATGCAGAAAGGTGGGGAAAAGGGAGGGGGAAACGGAGGTGGCACTCACCTCGACCAATTCCCGCAAGAATTGGGGTCGGGGACGGAGGGCTATGGTCAGGCGGTGGCGACGGGGTGGCCTGCTTGGTCATGGCCACAACGAAGATGAGCAGGCAGTGACCGAAAGCTCCGGCTCCTCCTGCTGCAGTTCCGAAGAGGCGGCAGTGGTGGTTCTCCTCCTCGGCTCAAACGCTCCTGCAGGTCGCCATGGAAGCTCCACCTCGGTGCTCCCCTCACTGAACTTTCGACGGGAGGGAGAAAGAGTACGAATGAGAGGAAAATGGGGTGGCGGCGCTGGGAAGGGAGAGGCTAGGGTTTTGGAGGACGCTCGGGGACAGATAAGAAGGGCAGGTGGTGACGCGGCTGACGGGAGACGACGGCCACCTGCTCCCTTCCGTTTACCTGCAGAGAGAAAGGGGGGTCGAGAGGAAGACGGTGAACAGGACGGCGTCGGGTGGAGGGGTACTGGGCCAGCGAGAGGGAGGAGGGAAGGTTCCTGGGCTGCTGCGGCTGGGCCCAAGGTGGGCTGCTGCTGCTCCTCTCTCACTATTTTCTTCTCCTTTTTATTTATTGGTTTTGTTTGTTTCAAATCCAACAAGCATTTTATTTCAAATCCTTTTGAACCTTGCAGATAGTTTTGAACAGAGAATTTTGGAAATTCCAAAGATAGAAAGGAGGAAAAATATAAGTGGAGATGAGTGATGCCTACATACATAATAGATGTATGTTCCATTTTGGCATTTTACAAGATTAGTGGCTTGAGGGTTTTAGAAAAGAATAAATTCATTTTATTAACTATGGAACCCTAGCAATGAATTCCACATTGGAGGAAACAAAATATAGATAGGTAAAAGATGTGGAGATATTTGTGATAGCAACTACACAACCAAGACAAAACAAATGCAAGCTAGATATGATGCTCAAATGCAAGGTGGCATGATGACATGAGCATGATAACATGATGATGCAACAATTATATGTAGGAAGTAGTCATTATATCACTAAACCAAGTAGCATTACAGTTGTTAGACAAATGGGATGCTACACCATACGTTTAATCCTTTGTTACAGCAAACCGGTGAGCTTGACAACCTCACTGTTCGTTGGGGCAAAGTCTTGAGTTTGTGTTGTGTAGGCCTCCGCGTTGCTTGCAACACATGTGTGACGTTTCCTTCCTCCTTCTGGTTTGATAACCTCGGTCTCAACTGAGGGAAAACTTGCTGCTTGCTGCTTCACACCTTGCTCTTGGGGTTCCCAACAGGCTATGCATAGACAGTCATCAAGCTTTTCTGGCGCCGTTGCCAGGGAATAAAGAAAGAAGCTCCCACGTCAACAAGGCTCCATCAACACTCCGCCGGCAGCGCCGCCTTCTGCCTCCTCTCCGGTCGCCGCCAGCGCCCACCACCAATGCTTGCAGGCGCTACCCCGCCAATCGTCTTCCTATGATCCCCGCCGCCTTGACGTTCTTTAGCTCCCATACGAACCCCTATTCCGGATAACCCTAGCCGTGGGGTATCGTCGGTCGTCGTGTGCCGGTGGTCCTGTGGTGGTCTTCGTCGGCCTGGAATTCCTCTTCTCAGCTTGACTCTAGTGGGAAGGTGCGCATGCACAAACCTGGCGTCCCCTTCTCCTGATGCTTGCGGGAGGGCGCTGCCAGCGCAACCCCGACATTTGGTGCTTTCTCTGATTCGGTGATGGTGTTGGGAAAGAGCTGTTCCATGGCTTCGTCAAGCCAACGCTCCAGGTGCTCGGCGCCCACGGTGAGCTCCAATTCTTTGTGACCAGCCTTTGTGTTGATGGCTAGGATCCATGGTTCGGTTGTCATTGTTTTCTACTAATCTGTTGCTACCTATGGTTCCTTAATTTGGATGAGTAAATCTTTCTTGGCCCATGTATTAAATCTGTGAAATGAAGTTTGTGATGTTCTGGACTTGGTGGTTGCTGAATCTTTGATTCGATAAAATGATTATTAAGTATAGATACCGATTCTTAGGAATATGATATAAATCTATTTGAGATGATTTTATCTATTGTTGCTTATTGGATAAGATTGACAACATGACAGTAGAAGTTTATTTAATTCCTAACTATTCTGTTAGGAAGATGATGCAAGGATTTAGCTTGTTTGATTATAGATGATATACAGGCATGGTATTCGTTGATGTTGCTAAAGTAATCTTTTAGTGATCTTTGTTGCTTGGAATTTGCTGCTGTGGTGCCTCAGTTAAGTGTGCACAGCAGCAGGGCAATCTATGCATGAGCTGCTGTGGTTGATCATTGGTTCATGTACTTATAGGATTTGATTCATCTATTGTAAGTGTTGAGTACAAAGTGGAAATGTTATCTCTAAGTCAGATCCAATGCCAAATAATACTTTGATAAACACATATATTGAGTTTGTCATCTTATCTAAACCAATGATGCAAAGCTAAGGTTTAGAAACATGTGCTAGTTTAAGATGACCTTATAATGATTCTTAGGACACCTGATTTAGAAAATGAGTGATATATCAATCCTATTTGATTGTATATGCTCTGAAAAGCTATTTCTTTGAGGATGTGGTGATTTATTAATTTTAGTGGCTTCCTCTGTTGTGAGATTAATATTGTGGAACCCAATTGAAGGGTGCACAGTAACATATCCATAGTGAGTAGGATTACTGCTATGTTGATTAATCTACATGGTCAAAGATCACTAGCTCTTGATGATCATTGTGTGAAATATGTTCTAGCCTATGATGCAAAGGATGAGGCCATGATTTGGGTAGGAATAGATATTATGATGTGGTAAGAAACCTCTAGGATGAATCTACATAGAATTTTCTATGCAGTTTTGAGAGGAAAACTATCGTCCTAATCCTACTAGACAAGCTCTAGTTGCAGGGGGTTGAGTAGAGATTGATTTGTAGCACCCCTTACTCCCATTAATTCTATTGGTGCAAAAAACAGAAGTATATGATGCATGAGCTGGGTATGTTCCTACTGGATCTACCTGTTGCTCTTCTTGGGCTTGCTTGACTGGAACTTGAGCTTCTTGATCTGCTACAACCTACTTTATCCTACCAATTTCTTCTCCACCTTGCTGACTTACTCTTTATTTATTCTTGTGATCTTGATAAAATTGTGGCCTAGCCTTTCTTTTCTGAAGCTAACTCTTTGGATGGCTCCAGGGAGAAACCATAGTTGGGTGATGGTTTGGTGGAATAATCTGGTGTTTTTGTTGATGAGACTGGTTATATCAGTGATAACCAGATACTGGGCTATGGTTGTTTAAGTGTAGATCTTGGGAGTTCTAGTGCTAAGAAGTGAACTAGGGTAGAAGAAGTAGCTAGCAGCAATGAACTGCCACGGCTGATCCCTTCTTATCTTCCCTCTGATGTGCTCCTGTGTTGACAGCCGATAACTGCATGTTGATGTGTAAGATGCTTGCAAGTGGGACCTAGGGTCCAAGTTTCAATGGTGTAGATATTTCTGGTGGATATGATCAAGTGAAAATGTGGGTTTTTACCTCTTCTCCTTTTACCTTTCATTGGTGAAACTTGCCCCTGAATCAGCCTGTTATGCACTAGTCTAAGGCTATACATTTGATAAGAACAGATACTATGGATTTGGTGAAATTTGCCTCTTCTGATTTAAGCTCAATGATGAGACAAACAGTGCACTACACTGTAATTCTGAGAGCACAATTAACCCCCTCTTATCCCTTTTATTTTGGTTTATCTTTCTTTTGAGTTGTTTTGCAGGTACAAAGGAATAAGAAGAAAAGAAGATACAAGATTAAACTTAGTTTAGGAAATGTAATTTAGGTTTTCCTTTTTATTATTTTGCACTTCATTTTTGTAACCTTTCATTTGTAATTAAACATTTGTAAAATTAGTGTAGTATTTGTATAATAAAGTTATTCTTTTCTATTTCATTTATTAATTGTATTGTTCTATATATGTTGTAATAAAGTAAATCTCTTTTTGCAGATTCATTTTTTCTTTTACAAGACTTGTTACTTATTTGTACTCATACTATACGATTACTTATTTGTAATCTCTTTTTATTCAAAAGTGTGAAGACATTGTAATATGGTGTGATGTAAATAAGATTACCTTTCTTTATATTCTCCTATTATTTTATTTAACTATTTCTGTAAGTTCCTTTTTAAATGTAATCATTGTAATATTATTTATATGATAAGAAAGTAGATATTTTCTCCATAATTGAATCTTGGACATAATTATTTGTATCTTATTTATGAATACTAGTTCAATTCTTTATTTGAAATAACATTCATTTACATTTTCTTATTTCTATCTATATATTTATATCATTTGGTTATTCAAATTGAAATCACTTCCCTTATAAGTAAAGGACTCTACAAAGGTCATGTCAAAATCCGTAGCACTTGCACTGACGTTTCCCTCAGAACAAGTCAAACCTCATTCACTCTGTAGCCCTTTTGATTTTGCGCAAAAATTCCCCAGATTTTCTTATGCATGAATGCAATGCACACACATGTGTCCTCTCTAATTCTAGGTGCTACTCCTGGGATGTTACAATGCTTCACAGATTGCTCATTATGGTTATGCTGCAAGTTTAAACCATGATTAGGCATGGCTTAGGCTAGCGGCTCAGGCGTTTCTCTAACACATATATATAACTCCATGAACTTACAAGCTCCCCTTTTATTTCACACCGACGATATGCGCAAACAAAAGAGCATGATATCAACTGGACATATATCCATAAGTGTTGAAAGCGTCCCCCGTGACAACATGGTTCTGCTAACTCCCAGCCTATAATTTGCAAGCATACAACTTTCATGAACAATCACAATGGTTTAGGCTTATTAAGTGCAAGAAATAAAGTGTGCCATCGAGAGCTTTACTAACTAACTTTCTCAAAACAGTCAAACATTTTATTTGGAAGAAAACAAGGCATAATGAATATGCACATAATTTAGCAAATGATACTAGTAGGTAGGTATGGTGGAAACTATTGGTAATATTGGTTTTGGGGAGATGGATGCACAAGTAGAGCACATACTCAGTGCAAGTGAAGGCTAGCAATAGAGAGGGAGCGACAAATGAGAGAGCAATAATTGTCATAATCATGCTTGCAACAAAACATGACTAATTATGGCATGAAAGTGATACAAGAACTCTGAGGCAAAATAAATCATCGAGGCTTACTGACTATTGTTTAGTCATATGCATGCGTGAGCATGTGCCAAGTCGATTCACATGAAACATTCAAAGGAGGATACCGCAATATCATACCAAGTTATGAATAGAACAATGCAAGCAAACATTCATATGACACACTACAAACTATTAGCAAGATGGAGCTAATCAAAAGAGAGCAAGAACTACTAAGCATCCATAAATAACATACACCTTACATGAACAGACTAAGCATGCTCACCATGATGAGTATATGTACAAAAATGAAAACAAATAGAGTTCGTTACCAGCCTCTTACCACACCTCAAGTTGTCTTAATCTTCATTATTGCTCTTCACTTGTGTGTCTTGAATAATAACATGAAACCAAACTCCACTGAGGACTGCTGAACCCTGCAAAGAACTTCACAAAACCAAAGAAGCACAACAAATAATTTTGGTGTTTTCGATTGTTTTGAAGCAAGCACACAAAGCAAAAACAAACAAAGCAGAATCTTTTTGGATTTTCTTTAAGACAAACAAAAGCTAAAAAGAAAAGAAACAAACCAAGAGAAACAATGAAAATATTTTTGGTATTTTTGTGTTTTGAGAAAGCAGAAACAAAAACCAAAAAGAAAGCAAAACATGGATATACAAAGAACCGACGAAACATGATATGTAGATGAGTGTGATGTCGGTATACCTCCCCTGTGGCATCCCGCAAAACCATTACTAGAAAATCGCGTTGAATTTGTGCATTGCATCGTCATCCTCATGTGTTGTTTGTCTAAAACTATTTCAGAAAAACCTATTTTGTTTCTGAAATGCCCTCTCTCATTCAAACGCCAAAACCCCGGGGCTCCGGAGTATTTTGTTTTGTTGCATTCGGGTTGCAAACGGCCCAATGAAATTAAATAAAAGATTTAATTAGTTTAGTGGGGCAGTCGAACGGACCGAGAAGACCCGAACGACCACCCCCAGTTTAACAAACGGTCCACCTGCCAGCCCCATCTAATCCTAAACCCACCTAAAAAGCTACCCAATCAACCCTCCACCTCACTCCCACCATTCAGAGCCCGCCACGTCACCCTGCTAACTCCCTCTACCTATCCCACGCCGCCACTTGGCCCAGACCCCACCCCCTCTCTCTCCTCCCTCACCTCTCTCTCTCAGCACTCACCCCGCCCAACTCACTCACATCTCACGCACACCACGCACGCCTTGCCAGCCCCCTCACCGCCTGTGGGCTCCACACACCCACCACGTCCCACCGCGTGCCCCGGCCCCACCCCTGGCGTCCCTGTCCCCCCGAGCCAACCGCCCATCCCCCGCACGCGAGCCCTCCCCTGCGTCGTCTTCTTCCCTGGCCGCTGCCGCTTCTTCTCTCTCTCCTCTCCCTCCCCTGGCAGCAGCAGCGGCGCCGCCGGCCACCACCTGCACGCGTCAGCCGCCGCCACCTCCACCGCCCCCTTCTCCCTACAACGCGCCCCGCCTCTGCAACCTCCCCGCTGCGCCGCAAGCCGCCGCCGAGCTCTCCGCCTGGCCCCGGTCCCCTCGCCCAGGCACCGCCCTCCCCACCTGCTCGCTCCCGCAGCCACCTCGCTCCCGCAGCGCCCCTCCGCGTCCGCCGCGCGCCTCCTAGCCGGCCCCGCCGGCCTCCCGTCCACCTGCCGCTGGAGCCGCCGACCCCGACGCCCGCCGGCGCTCCCCTGCAGCCCGCGCGACCCCGCCAGGCCCCGCCGTCGCCGTGCGCGCTGCCCTCGCCGGCGACCGCCGCCCCTGCAGCTCCCTCCACCGCAGCGCGCAACACCCTCGCCCGCGTGGGCCCCGCACCTCCCCGCGTGCTCCTCCCTCTACCTCGGCCCCGCGCGCCGCCCGGCGACCCTCCCTCCGCCGCCGTCCCCCTTCAAGTTCGCCGTCCGCCCCGCCTCCAGCAGCCCCCCCTCGCCGCCGGCGCCGTGCGCCTCGTCCCCGCCGCCAAGCCGCGCCCGAGCGCCTCCTCCCCTAGCCTCCGCTCGCTCGGGCCGCGAGTTCCGCCGCCAGGCGCGTCTCCATCGGCCCGGCCCCGCACCCCCGGCCCCGCACCCTTCGTCGCCGTCGAGCCGCATCGGCCGCAGTCCCGTCCTCCTGCTCTCCGCTGTCCGTCGCGTGCGCCTGGGGAGCCCTCCTCGTGGCCGTCCCTTGAAGCGGCCCGTTTGCGAGTATCTGTGGGCCGAGACCGCCGTTCTGCTAGCTACAAGACCTGCTCATGGCGCGGATATGATGTTCGTGTGGAGGTTGCTGGAGGCCAACGGAAGACCGAGCCGGAACCAAGTCTGCCTTGACAAGCGATCCAAGATCTTCACCGTAGCCGCCAAGTTCTCCGTCTGGGGCGACGCTGCCTTCAACATGAACCGCCATGAACTTCTTCCCGGATCCGAAGACCGTGGACGCTAAGTCCCCGGGTTCAAAGGCGACCAGAACCCCGATCCGGAACGCCAAGATCTTCCCCTCGGGACATCGGAATGCCCCCGGACGACAAGACCGACACAATGGCGCGGGCCCGACGAGACCCTCGCAACGGCAAGACCGACCCCGTGGGACCCGGCAAGACCTTCGCGATGACGAGAACGACGCCGACCCAAGTTCTGCTCCCCGGACATCGAGACCCCGATGCGACAAGATCTGCCCCGATACCGAGAACGACCCCGGAGTCCGAGAACGACCCCGGCAGAACACCGGACCCCAGATCCGTCGAACCCTGAGACCGACCCCGAACCCCGGAACCCAAGATCGTCGATCCCCCTCTGATGTGTGAACCCTTTCCGAAACCCTATTTTACAACATAATAACAACTTGTTGCATATTTAATCCTTCATCTCGCATGCATATCTGTGGTTTGGGGGCCTTATGCCGATTCACCTAATAATTAAATATGGGGCCCATATGCGGGCAAATCTATTCTCATATCGGCCTCATTTAAACTTGTGTAGCGAACCGGTATCCTATCTTGCCTTGTTAAAACAACATATAAATTGCGGGGTAGTTAAATAACTTGAACCATATATTAATTGTCGGAACCCCGGTTCCGCTTAATCTTGACCTAATTGCATCGCACCTTGCCATACCATACATCATACATGCATCATGCCGATCTTCTGCCGTGTATTAAATATTGCATCCGGTGTTTCTTCTAGTGTTTTGCTTCTTCGCGGATAAGGCCGTTGAGTTGATGTGAGCTTCGTCCCGATCTTCGGATGAACCCTTCGACAATGTTTTCAGGCGAGCATCTCCCCCTTTCTACCTATCTTACTTTCTAGTATTTATTTCCCTCCTGTTGATCTTTGCTATCTGTGTTGCGATGCTCTAGTTTTCGTACCGTGATATCCCTTGCAGCCATATATAGCCTTGGACACATCCTATTACCTGTTGTTTGGTAGATAGTTGGACCCGCGTGTCGTAGTCGCTTGCTCAAGTGTTTTGCTGGTCATCAAGTACCACCTTGGTTGGAGAATTGCCGCATGTTGACGTTGGAGATGATCATGGTTTACTTATTGTTCACTTTAATTACTGTTTAACAACCAAAATTGAATTAAGCAGAGGCATCGGTGGGTGATAGGTAAGATTTGGTTTCCGACCGCCCACTTGTGTCCCGTAGGACCCGAGTTCTTGACACCTGTTCCGAGATCGAGCGCGCTAACCACAGGTGGGGAGATATGGGCCCCCCATTGATAATTACCTGATTTCAAAGTATTGTACTGGGGGCCACAAACTAGTTTGAGGTTTTATTTACTATCCTGTACTAATGCCATGTTTTACTGCTTTATTTACGATTGTGCGAGGTACTGCACACTGTACTGTTTAGGATCGGGACACGTTTTCGCGGTGTCGACAGTCCCCGTTTGGGGATTTGCTGTCGCTCACTGCCGTCTACCCAAACCCTGAGACCGTCTCGGAGACCGGCCGACTCCGTTGCGGGTGTCGACTCGGTGGGGTGGCCCCCATGTACTTGCTTTGGGTCTGGGAACGTCGTGACTTAGGCCCCGCCGACATACCGATGGGTGTATGTTAACTGATCTGGCAAAAAGGGTCGAAGTGCCTGTGGATACTTTGGTGCACCCCTGCAGGGTTTAATCTTTTCGAGAAGCCGTGTCCGCGGTTATGGACGACTTGGAGCACAGTGTCTGATCATAGACAACTATAACTAAAGTTTATTGTTTTAAATTGACTTGTTTCCGATATGATTAGTAATCAGCTTCACTACAACGGAATGGCTAAGTAAAAGTATCAACAACTGCTGGGTTTTGGGGCTATCTCATGATAATTGTATCTGACTAGTAAGTGTTGCCACTATCACGGAATGACTAACTAAAAGTGCCCACTGCTTACTTTATCAGGACGATTATCTAAACCTGACTAGTAAAGTGCCGCAACTATAACTGAATAAGTAAAACTGCCAACTGTGTGAGTTCCTCGGTTGACTTCCTCGCTTGGTCTCGAGGGGGAAACGCCAGGATGGGTTTGATTGATGATAGTATCAGGTTGGATCCGAATAGGTCTTTCTCACCCCTCTCTGATAACCGCCAGTTGTATCGAGTCTCTATAGGTTGTTTAGTGCATGCTGCCGCTGCCGCTCAGTCCACCATACCTATGTAGGCGAGGACCGCCGAATTCTAGCCTCGCCGTGTACTGGCCTCAGTACTGACGCTCCTTCTTTTTCCTTTGCCCTTTGTCGGCACCCCTTTTGTTTAAGCAGGTTTGAGATCGCCGCCGTTAGCAGGGTTACCCTTCCGGCTTGGCCTGGGCAGGGTTATGGACGCCATTGGTTATTCTTCAGGGCTCTTAGCCCCATTTGCATCTTGTCCGTAGTCGGACGCTCCCTCTTTTCAAGGTGATTTGGGTCTTGGTACCGTATATTTGTATTCTTGACTCTTTGAGTCGCTGTTGTATATATATCTGTTCTGTGGGTCCCATCGAGGACTGTTGTGTAATGTTATTACTTTGTTTTTCCACCCGCACGAAAGTGCCTGGTGGGCACCTTCGAATCGTTTCTATGCGGGTTTGGCGAGTTTCGCTAAAACTTGCATAGGGCCGATTCTGAGGGTGTTACAGAGTGGTATCAGAGCTCAGCAGTTGCGATACCCCACAAGTCCAGCCGGTAGGATGACCTAGCTAACGGCCGAAGTAGAGTGTCAAAACTATTTTTGAAAATCGGTTGGATAGTTCTGAATAGGTCTGATTTTACTCCTTACCCCCTGCTGTTCTCCTCTTACCTCGACGTGTTTTGAATCTGCTCTCTTATCCTTTCTTCGAGTCCAGGATTTCTCGTGGTTGGGTTCCGTCGTACCTTCAGGGTTTCGCTTCCTTCTTTGGTAACGGTGTTCTACCGTCCGGTGTTCAAGCTGCCTGATGAATCCGTCTACGGTGGTACCATTCTTTGTTCCTTGTTTGTTCCTTCCGGTGTTTTCCGCCGCGACGACATCCTCTACGCCAGATCCGATGCAGAGTCTGCATCACTCCTTTGATCCGAACCTCGCTTGTCGAGATCTTCAGTCTGAATCCGGGGGTTGGTTGCATAATCTGTCTATTCGTGTACAGAGTAATGCTTTGAGTGCGGGATGGAGTCGCGACCATACCACTACTCTTATCATTCGCTTATGTATATTGAATGGTGGATCGATGCAATTTTACTCCTTCCATGGAAGTTAGAGGTGGCCTTACCTTTAACTTCGTCCGTTGTTTAACCGGAGTGCTCTCTTGGCGAAAAGGGACAACGACCTCTTGTTAGTGGTGTCGCGAGGATCTAACCGAAGCGAGAAGACGCAGATCGCCGACCTTTCCTTCCGGTACCATGAGGCGGATCTCGAGGGCGAGATCCATTGTTAGTGGTGTCGAATTGTGGCATCCCGCAAAACCATTACTAGAAAATCGCGTTGAATTTGTGCATTGCATCGTCATCCTCATGTGTTGTTTGTCTAAAACTATTTCAGAAAAACCTATTTTGTTTCTGAAACGCCCTCTCTCATTCAAACGCCAAAACCCCGGGGCTCCGGAGTATTTTGTTTTGTTGCATTCGGGTTGCAAACGGCCCAATGAAATTAAATAAAAGATTTAATTAGTTTAGTGGGGCAGTCGAACGGACCGAGAAGACCCGAACGACCACCCCCAGTTTAACAAACGGTCCACCTGCCAGCCCCATCTAATCCTAAACCCACCTAAAAAGCTACCCAATCAACCCTCCACCTCACTCCCACCATTCAGAGCCCGCCACGTCACCCTGCTAACTCCCTCTACCTATCCCACGCCGCCACTTGGCCCAGACCCCACCCCCTCTCTCTCCTCCCTCACCTCTCTCTCTCAGCACTCACCCCGCCCAACTCACTCACATCTCACGCACACCACGCACGCCTTGCCAGCCCCCTCACCGCCTGTGGGCTCCACACACCCACCACGTCCCACCGCGTGCCCCGGCCCCACCCCTGGCGTCCCTGTCCCCCCGAGCCAACCGCCCATCCCCCGCACGCGAGCCCTCCCCTGCGTCGTCTTCTTCCCTGGCCGCTGCCGCTTCTTCTCTCTCTCCTCTCCCTCCCCTGGCAGCAGCAGCGGCGCCGCCGGCCACCACCTGCACGCGTCAGCCGCCGCCACCTCCACCGCCCCCTTCTCCCTGCAACGCGCCCCGCCTCTGCAACCTCCCCGCTGCACCGCAAGCCGCCGCCGAGCTCGCCGCCTGGCCCCGGTCCCCTCGCCCAGGCACCGCCCTCCCCACCTGCTCGCTCCCGCAGCCACCTCGCTCCCGCAGCGCCCCTCCGCGTCCGCCGCGCGCCTCCTAGCCGGCCCCGCCGGCCTCCCGTCCACCTGCCGCTGGAGCCGCCGACCCCGACGCCCGCCGGCGCTCCCCTGCAGCCCGCGCGACCCCACCAGGCCCTGCCGTCGCCGTGCGCGCTGCCCTCGCCGGCGACCGCCGCCCCTGCAGCTCCCTCCACCGCAGCGCGCAACACCCTCGCCCGCGTGGGCCCCGCACCTCCCCGCGTGCTCCTCCCTCTAGCTCGGCCCCGCGCGCCGCCCGGCGACCCTCCCTCCGCCGCCGTCCCCCTTCAAGTTCGCCGTCCGCCCCGCCTCCAGCAGTCCCCCCTCGCCGCCGGCGCCGTGCGCCTCGTCCCCGCCGCCAAGCCGCGCCCGAGCGCCTCCTCCCCTAGCCTCCGCTCGCTCGGGCCGCGAGTTCCGCCGCCAGGCGCGTCTCCATCGGCCCGGCCCCGCACCCCCGGCCCCGCACCCTTCGTCGCCGTCGAGCCGCGTCGGCCGCAGTCCCGTCCTCCTGCTCTCTGCTGTCCGTCGCGTGCGCCTGGGGAGCCCTCCTCGTGGCCGTCCCTTGAAGCGGCCCGTTTGCGAGTATCTGTGGGCCGAGATCGCCGTTCTGCTAGCTACAAGACCTGCTCATGGCGCGGATATGATGTTCGTTTGGAGGTTGCTGGAGGCCAACGGAAGACCGAGCCGGAACCAAGTCTGCCTTGACAAGCGATCCAAGATCTTCACCGTAGCCGCCAAGTTCTCCGTCTGGGGCGACGCTGCCTTCAACATGAACCGCCATGAACTTCTTCCCGGATCCGAAGACCGTGGACGCCAAGTCCCCGGGTTCAAAGGCGACCAGAACCCCGATCCGGAACGCCAAGATCTTCCCCTCGGGACATCGGAATGCCCCCGGACGACAAGACCGACACAATGGCGCGGGCCCGACGAGACCCTCGCAACGGCAAGACCGACCCCGTGGGACCCGGCAAGACCTTCGCGATGACGAGAACGACGCCGACCCAAGTTCTGCTCCCCGGACATCGAGACCCCGATGCGACAAGATCTGCCCCGATACCGAGAACGACCCCGGAGTCCGAGAACGACCCCGGCAGAACACCGGACCCCAGATCCGTCGAACCCTGAGACCGACCCCGAACCCCGGAACCCAAGATCGTCGATCCCCCTCTGATGTGTGAACCCTTTCCGAAACCCTATTTTACAACATAATAACAACTTGTTGCATATTTAATCCTTCATCTCGCATGCATATCTGTGGTTTGGGGGCCTTATGCCGATTCACCTAATAATTAAATATGGGGCCCATATGCGGGCAAATCTATTCTCATATCGGCCTCATTTAAACTTGTGTAGCGAACCGGTATCCTATCTTGCCTTGTTAAAACAACATATAAATTGCGGGGTAGTTAAATAACTTGAACCATATATTAATTGTCGGAACCCCGGTTCCGCTTAATCTTGACCTAATTGCATCGCACCTTGCCATACCATACATCATACATGCATCATGCCGATCTTCTGCCGTGTATTAAATATTGCATCCGGTGTTTCTTCTAGTGTTTTGCTTCTTCGCGGATAAGGCCGTTGAGTTGATGTGAGCTTCGTCCCGATCTTCGGATGAACCCTTCGACAATGTTTTCAGGCGAGCATCTCCCCCTTTCTACCTATCTTACTTTCTAGTATTTATTTCCCTCCTGTTGATCTTTGCTATCTGTGTTGCGATGCTCTAGTTTTCGTACCGTGATATCCCTTGCAGCCATATATAGCCTTGGACACATCCTATTACCTGTTGTTTGGTAGATAGTTGGACCCGCGTGTCGTAGTCGCTTGCTCAAGTGTTTTGCTGGTCATCAAGTACCACCTTGGTTGGAGAATTGCCGCATGTTGACGTTGGAGATGATCATGGTTTACTTATTGTTCACTTTAATTACTGTTTAACAACCAAAATTGAATTAAGCAGAGGCATCGGTGGGTGATAGGTAAGATTTGGTTTCCGACCGCCCACTTGTGTCCCGTAGGACCCGAGTTCTTGACACCTGTTCCGAGATCGAGCGCGCTAACCACAGGTGGGGAGATATGGGCCCCCCATTGATAATTACCTGATTTCAAAGTATTGTACTAGGGGCCACAAACTAGTTTGAGGTTTTATTTACTATCCTGTACTTATGCCATGTTTTACTGCTTTATTTACGATTGTGCGAGGTACTACACACTGTACTGTTTAGGATCGGGACACGTTTTCGCGGTGTCGACAGTCCCCGTTTGGGGATTTGCTGTCGCTCACTGCCGTCTACCCAAACCCTGAGACCGTCTCGGAGACCGGCCGACTCCGTTGCGGGTGTCGACTCGGTGGGGTGGCCCCCATGTACTTGCTTTGGGTCTGGGAACGTCGTGACTTAGGCCCCGCCGACATACCGATGGGTGTATGTTAACTGATCTGGCAAAAAGGGTCGAAGTGCCTGTGGATACTTTGGTGCACCCCTGCAGGGTTTAATCTTTTCGAGAAGCCGTGTCCGCGGTTATGGACGACTTGGAGCACAGTGTCTGATCATAGACAACTATAACTAAAGTTTATTGTTTTAAATTGACTTGTTTCCGATATGATTAGTAATCAGCTTCACTACAACGGAATGGCTAAGTAAAAGTATCAACAACTGCTGGGTTTTGGGGCTATCTCATGATAATTGTATCTGACTAGTAAGTGTTGCCACTATCACGGAATGACTAACTAAAAGTGCCCACTGCTTACTTTATCAGGACGATTATCTAAACCTGACTAGTAAAGTGCCGCAACTATAACTGAATAAGTAAAACTGCCAACTGTGTGAGTTCCTCGGTTGACTTCCTCGATTGGTCTCGAGGGGGAAACGCCAGGATGGGTTTGATTGATGATAGTATTAGGTTGGATCCGAATAGGTCTTTCTCACCCCTCTCTGATAACCGCCAGTTGTATCGAGTCTCTATAGGTTGTTTAGTGCATGCTGCCGCTGCCGCTCAGTCCACCATACCTATGTAGGCGAGGACCGCCGAATTCTAGCCTCGCCGTGTACTGGCCTCAGTACTGACGCTCCTTCTTTTTCCTTTGCCCTTTGTCGGCACCCCTTTTGTTTAAGCAGGTTTGAGATCGCCGCCGTTAGCAGGGTTACCCTTCCGGCTTGGCCTGGGCAGGGTTATGGACGCCATTGGTTATTCTTCAGGGCTCTTAGCCCCATTTGCATCTTGTCCGTAGTCGGACGCTCCCTCTTTTCAAGGTGATTTGGGTCTTGGTACCGTATATTTGTATTCTTGACTCTTTGAGTCGCTGTTGTATATATATCTGTTCTGTGGGTCCCATCGAGGATTGTTGTGTAATGTTATTACTTTGTTTTTCCACCCACACGAAAGTGCCTGGTGGGCACCTTCGAATCGTTTCTATGCGGGTTTGGCGAGTTTCGCTAAAACTTGCATAGGGCCGATTCTGAGGGTGTTACATCCCCCCAATATTAGGCTTTTGGCCTAAGTGGGGCTCAACTCCATGGTGACCAAGAAGGTGCACCTCCGTAGTACGACGAGGAGGCCCCTTCGTCCTGGTATGAGCTCGAGGACTCTCATGTGTAGTGCACAGAGGGGTCGTATGAGGACGCGTCCCCCTGATAGTGTCCGTGGAAACCACGAATGTGTAGCTGCTCGTCCATCTCCTCCTTGGAGAGTGACCAAGGTCCCTGGGAAATACAGAACAAAGTGGTTTGGGGCAGAGGAATCTCTCTCTCTTCCCCATCAGTAAATAACATTCTATAAACCAAACTCTCAAGGGTAGAGCCAGCAGTGACAAAGTGATGCGCTTTCATGGCAGCTAAATCAAGCCTCTAAGGAGCCAAAAATGTATCATTTGGATCAACAGAAAGGTCTAGGGCAGCAACAATACGTGCAACAATAATTCCCTCATAAATGGGTCCCTTAGCAGCTAAGCAACGAGCAATGAGAGAACCAAGATTGTACTTGGTTTCATTGTTGAGTGCAGCAGCTAGGAAGGCCAAATGATAGTTGTAAATAGTGCTAGTGTTCTCCCTACCAAGAACACTAGTGGCAAGATAATAAGAAAAATACCTGATAGCTGGGAGTTGAATATTTCTTATCTTTCCCCGCTGGGCTCTGCGGTCATCATCATTAGTTATCCGTAGTAGAGCTCCAGCAAATTAGCGGGTTGAGATGGAATATTCTTCACCGTCCTAGCCGTGCCAATACCCAAGATTTCAGAAAATTTCTTCAATGTCATGGAGAAGGGCCTGTTATAGATTTTGAAAGACACATCTTGTTTGAAAGGGATGTTAGAAAAAGAGAAAATCTCCACAAAGGTTTTAGTGAGCATAGAATACTGCACACTCTCATCTTGCATATAACTCGTTAGTCCAACCCTCCGCACCAATGTTAGGAAATCATTGAGAATCCCTGCAGCCCGCAAAAAGGTAGGACAAGGAAAGGTGGAAGGGTGCGCATCCCCCTCATCTCCCTCGTCTTCAAAACGCGGTGTAATGAGATCCTCATTATATGATGGACTAGCTTGGGAGGATGATCTTGAAGGCCTTGTCCTCCTAGGTGCATCACTCTCAAATATTTCACCAAAGGTGTGGTTGTTCATGACCCCTTTTTTTCAAGGAGCAATCCCTCCAAAAATCAGCAGCAAAGATGGACTGAGCAGGGAGATCGAAAATCGGGAGCAAGAACAGCAGGAACTCGAGCTTGAGAAATTTTTACGGTGTTTTTAGGGAGAGAGAAAGAAGTGGCTGAGAGGAGACAACTTGAAGGTCCATAGGTGGGTCCCACCCAGACAAGGCGCGCCCTGGGGGATGGTCGCGCCACCAGTGGGTGTGCTGGCCTGGTGGGTCCCCCTGGGCCACTCCAGGTGTCCCTCTGGCCCTTTTTTCGAGGAAAAATTTAATATGAATTTTTTAGGATTTTTCGGGAAACTTTATTTTTGGCCAATTTTTAGGGTGTGAAAATTGATTTTCTCGCAGAAAAAGATTTTTTTAAGAAGAAGCAAAAGAAAACCAAAACCAAAACTACAGAAGTTCTAAGATACTTTAACAAGCAAACAACTAGCAAAACTAAAGCTAACAAGAGAAAGAGCAAAGACTAGGAAGGAGAAGAATAAAAGTGAGCAAGTATAACCACTGTGAAAGCATTTTTTGCTCATTAAAATCCTTTTGTTAACAAGGTTGATCAAGCCTTGTCACCAAAAAAATCTTATATGAAACAAAACTTTGCATTCCATAAAGTGATTATGTTACCTCAAACTTGATAGCAATAGTACCAATCATAATAGTATCAAAACTTTCTTATGAAATGGGACAATATATTTCTCTAACTTTGATGCTCTCAATATTTTCAATGGAATTCAGGCCATAGCTCTTATCAATCTTCTTGGGGAAATAGACAGTATGCTCTTTGTCATTAATATTAAAAGTTACTTTTCCTTGATTACAATTGATGACAGCACCTGTAGTGTTAAGAAAAGGTCTCCCAAGAATAATGGACATATTATCATCTTGAGGCATCTCAAGCACAAAAAAATCAGTTAAAACCAAGCAATTATGAGCCACTTGAACAGGAACATCCTCACATATACCAACAGGAACAGTAGTTGACTTATCATCCATTTGCAAAGATATATCAGTTGGTATCAACTTTTCTAGTTGGAGTCTCTTGTAGAGAGAAAAAGGCATAACACTAACTCCATCTTCCAAATCACATAAAGCAGTTCTAACATAATTATTCTTAATAGAGCAAGAATAGTTGGTATACCTGGATCACCAAGTTTCTTTGGAACCTTACCATTGAAGGAATAATTAGCAAGCAAAGTAGAAATTTCCTCATTAGGAATCTTCCTTTTATTAGAGACGATATCCTTCATATACTTTGAATAAGGAGGCAACTTAATAGCATCAGTCAAAGGAATTTGCAAAAATAAAGCTTTCATCCATTCACAAAACTTGTTGTAGTGTTCTTCATCCTTTGGCTTGTGTTTCTTATTGGGAAAAGGCATATGTTTCTGCACCCAAGGTTCTCTCTCACTACCATGTTTTTTAGCAATAAAATCTTCCTTAGTGTACCTAGTGTTCTTAGTGTGCTTATCAGGTTCTTCCTCAAATTCCTACTTATCAGGAGCATCATTTTTATCACCACTTTCAGTTTCAGCATCATAGACAGATATAATATTATGATCTACAATAGGTTCAGAGGGTTCCTCAACTATTTTATGTTTCTTTTTCTTTCTCTTACAAGGACTACCAGTATTTTCACCTTGTTGAGAATACTGCTCAATTCTTTTAGGGTGTCCTTCAGGATATAAAGGATATTGAATAGCTATACCACTCCTAGTTCTAATTCCATAAGCATGTTTATCTCCTGAGGCATTAACTAGCATATCTTTTTGTACCTTAGCAAGTTGATCAATTTGAGTTTGAACCATTTGAAAGTGTTTAAAAAGCATTTTAATATCATTAGCAGTTCTTTCCACAATATCTTCAACTCATTAATAGCTCTAGAGTTTTCCAATAAATGATCCTGAACTTGTTTATTAAAGTTACCTTGTTTAACAATAAATGTGTCAAGTTCATCTAAACATTGATCAGGAGGCTTACCATAGGGAATATCACCTTCATTAAAGTGGAGAGAGTGTACCTCAATAGTAGATGAGTGGGGAATTGGCTTACATAATTCTTCTATAGGAGATAGATTCTTCACATCTTCAGCTCTAATACCTTTCTCCTTAAGACATTTATTAGCTTCTTTCATCACTTCATCATTTAATGCAATAACTCCCCTCTTATTTGGTGTTGGTGTTGGAATTGGTTCAGGCACAACTGGTTCAGGAGTAATAGGCTCAGGTGTATTTAGCTTAGCTGAAGTCCAATCATCATAATTCTTGCTTATTTTAACCATTAATTTTTCAGCATCTGTAGGAGTTCTTTTCCTGAAAGCACAATCAGCAAAACTATCTAGGTATGTCCTAGAATCATCAGTTAGTCCATTATAATAAATATCAAGAAGCTCATTTTTAGACAATGGACATCCATGATGTGCATGAATCAAGGCACATAACCTTGTCCATGACTCAGGCAATTTCTCTTCTTCTTCCTATTTAAAATCAAAAGCCTCTGCAAAGTAGCATGTCTAGCACTAGGAGGAAAATATTTCTAGAAGAAAGAAGCAATCAACAAATCAGGACTATCAATGGATCCAGGAGGTAATCTATTAAACCAAGCCTTAGCTTCTCCTTTTAGTGAAAAAGGGAATATCTTAGTAACAAAGTACTTGTGCATCTTAAAATCATCAGAGAATAAATCACTCATAGTGGAAAGCTCATGCATATGTGCCACAACACTCTCACTCTCAGTCCCACAAAAAGGTTCTTTCTCAACAATGTCTAAATAGGATAAATCAAGAGAGAAATCATCATCTTCATCTTTAATATCTATGGGAGAGGTGGCAAAGTTAGGATCAGAATACAGTTTAGGAATAATGGTACGTCTCTCAAGGAGACTCCTAATAGCACTAGCACCATGTGTGTTTTGGTACTCTTAAATAAAATCATTAGTCATTTTAATATAACCATCACTAATATCATATCTCTCTCTAGACCCAGGCGAGCTAACAGGTGTAACAGTAGCTTCACCAGGAGTTTCGGTGTTTCCCAAAATAGTTCTAGCAATAGTAGCATCTAGGGAAGGAACTAATGAACCACTCGCATCAAGCACAGTAGAAGTAACATCATGAGTATCAGAAGCAGTTTCAGATTCAGCAGTAGTAGCAGTGTGTGTAGCATGTGTATGTGGTGGTGTGACAAGCTTACTTATAACATACGGTGAATCAAGAGCAGCACATGTGTTTATGATTGTGCCTCTTCTTGTAGTGGATGGTAAAATAGGAAACTTTCCATTACGAGACTTCCCCATGATGAAAGGAGTAGCAGTGAACAATAGTAGATCCAAGTGAACTTACAAATAAAGCTATGCTCCCCGGCAACGGCGCCAGAAAATAGTCTTGATGACCCACAAGTATAGGGGATCGCAACAGTCTTCGAGGGTAGTATTACCCAATTTATTGATTCGACACAAGGGGAGCCAAATAAAACTTATAAGCCTTAACAACTGAGTTGTCAATTCAGCTGCACCTGGGAATATTTCCTGCTCACAGAAGTTTATCAGTAGCAACAGTTTTGTAGTAGCAATAGCAAAGTAACAGCGGCGGCAAATCAAGAGCAATAGTAACAGTAGTAGCAAACAGTAGGATATGAGTGCGGTAGGCATAGGGATGGATGGACGGGCGTTGCATGGACGAGTCTAAATATGTAACTTCAAGATCTAGGGCAATTGTAGATAAATAAGGTAAAGCATCCAAGTACTAAAAAATCATAGGCATGTGCTCCATATATAGTCATGCGTGCTCGCAATGAGAACTTGCACAACATCTTTTGTCCCGCCAGCCCGTTGCAGCGGGCCCTCAAGGGAACTAATGGCAATTAAGGTGCTCCTTTTAATAGAGCACCGGAGCAAAGCATTAACACTCCGTGAACACATGTGATCCTCACATCACAGCCATCCCCTCCGGTTGTCCCAATTTCTATCACTTCGAGGCCTTTGGATCCGGACAATGATATGTGTACACAACTTGCAGATAAGATCACAAACAATACTATCATAATGAATCAATAATAATTTCAGATCGGAGATCATGGCACTCGGGCCCTAGTGACAAACATTAAGCACAACAAGTTGCAACAAAGTCAAATAGCACTAATAGAGATACTAGGCACCATGCCCTAACAATTTTATTCGATTACATGATAGAACTCATCCAATCCCTACCATCCCCATAGCCTACAGCGGGGGATTACTCACTCATGGATGGGAGAAACATGGATGGTTGATGGAGAGGCGTTGTTGTTGATGATGGCGATGATCCTCTCCAAATTCCCTGTCTCGGCAGGATGCCAGAACGGAGTTTATGGTTCAGAATTGCGGTTTCTGGTGGTGGCGGCGCAGCGAAACTCTTTCTGGAAAAACGTTGAACCCCCTCGGTTTTTAGGTCAAGAGACAACTTATAGGAAAAGAGGGAGGCCAAGGGGGTGCCTGAGGTGGCCGCACCCCCCAGGCGCAGGGTGGGCCCACCCACGCGGCAGGGGGTGTGGGCCCCTCAGGCCTCCACTCCGTCTCGTATTCTGGCTTCGTGGATCTTCTGGTGAAATAGGATTTTTGGCATATTTTGTGGGATTTTTTCTGATAGTTGATTTCCTGCACAAAAACTAAACACCAAGGTAATTCTCTAAAAACAGTGTCAGTCCATTTTAGTTATATCCAAATCACATATGTTTAGAGGAGAAACAATAGCAAAAGTGTTCGAAAAAATAGATACGTTTTGGACGTATCACAGGAGCGTACCCACGTTATAGCTTCAGAGGTCACAGGACACCGGATAAAAGTAGATTTCTTTGATATATTACATCCATTTATAGTGTATGACACCCCTAATTTCAGGTACAAAATGTGTGAATTAGAAGTGTGACACCCGGTTATTTTCGCTCTCGGTCCCCCTTGCTAGGAGCTAGAGTCAATGTCCTTATCAATTGGTTTTCTGGGGGCACTTTTCTCTCGAACATCGCAAACCAGCATATGTTGCAAAATTTGAGAAAGCTACTTAAAAAATGAACAACACACGTGCTGTTCGAACGATGCATTCAGCACGATGGTATGTAGAGGGAAGGTGTGGAACAGAACCATGAATCTATACCACATTGATGTACCGTTGGGTGATAAAGGATCACAACATCTATTTTGGTTTCCCCAAATATCTTACTACAATACACATGATATCCACTCCGATATTGTTTCTCTTTTCCATGTTCGCCCATCCACCAGCAAGCAATGCTTAGTTCCTGTTAATTTATAGTGCTTTAAATCACACCTTCTCGTTGTTAAAATTGAGATGGCATGAGTGCATGACCCTTGGAACCTAAAAGAAATGGTCGCATGAACTCTTACAGGCATAAAATGCATGACATGGATGCTTGTTCCGAAACTGTTCTGGAAGTTCTTCTATGTGGAAGTTGCAGAGACAAATCTGAGTATTCCAGTATTTTGTATCCTCTTAATAAATTTGCAGCTTGACTTTTTTTTTTTGGAAATTAGCAACTTGACTTATGACCGTCCTATATTTCTATTAGTCATGCTTATGTGATTTCTTCGTCTTTGTGTCGCAAAAAAAATCTCATCGTGCTGCCATAGCACGTGGTATGGTACAATGGTGGACCTAGGATTTGGAAACAACCAGGGATAATTTCTAATGCCCGAAAAGTATGAAAACTATTACCTTGTAAGACATTCTTAGTAACATAATATATTAACCAAAAACACACTAAAAGTACATAGATAGAGTTTTTACATGAAACATAAGTCTAATGGTTAATCAAATGACAATAAGAAAAACAAAAAAAAACGTGTGGTAACATAATCGCATAATCATGACACAGTTTTAGTATCTAAACGAAGAAGCTTTGCTCTCATCCTATCCTACCATTTTCTCATCAGTAATAGGAGAAGAACCAGAACCTACAAAGACAAGAAAAATATTCAGAAAATAGTATTTATGAATACATGATACATACGGGTCGGTAAGTAACTTACCACTAGCTATACGTGGTATTTGTCCCTTGCATGATAGTGGTATTTGTCCCTTGCATGATAGTATACTTTGGAAACACTCGAATTTTTTTCATCGTTGATGCTTGGAAATATGTCTTGCTCAATATAGCATATCATAGTATGATTCATTCAATCATTATTCATCTTGTTCCTCAAGTTTGTGTTGATAATCTTCATTGCAGAAAATGCTATTTCCACTGTAGCCGTTGCAACCGAAAAAATCAAGGCTAACTCAATAATACGACACACCAATGGAAAGATCTTGTGTCTCTCTGTTTGAACAATCTTCAGAGCTAGCTTCCCAAGATCACTACAATTTGCAAATTCTGGATCATCTCTCGCAACAAGAATAAATGTGTCAAGTTGATTCCGAAGGACTATACACTCATATTGAGAAAAGTCATCTGCATTTGCAAGTTCAGTTACCTTATCAATATCAAAACTAGTAATGACTTCTTTGGATCAAGACAAGCTATGCACCTCAATAGTTGAGTATACTTTTCAGCAAAGCGATTACTCAACTAAACGATAGTTTGATCAAGCACCACTCTGAATATTTCATGATGGAAATAGCCATAATAAGTTACCAACTAGATGCCCTGACCCCTCCAACGGCCTCTAGCTGGTATATTATCTTCCATGTTTGGCACACCGATATTATGCACAAGACAAAATCCCTTTGTATCTTCCAAAAGCTCATCTCAACCGGTGCTTTTTTTTCTCAACTTACTTCGGTGTAGTACCAATCAGCCCTATAGCATGCACAATGTTTTGATCTTTCCTTTGCAAGCATGTTGAAAGATCTTTAGTCTTTCGAAGAATTCTGAAAATAAGATGCATTATAAATACAAACTCAATGATTTCCATTTTCATATGAAGTTGTTTTGCATTAGTGGCATCATCACTCAAATCATCTAATAGATATAGGGCATATTTCCACATGTGAACATGATGACATAAATTCTATGGTGAGAGCCCCAAAAGGTATATCCTGGCCTTGCAATATTTTTTTGGTTATTTTCTATTTCGGTGAAGATATCACTAGTCAAGTCTTGTTTACAATCTCATCATGCTGACTTAGCAACAATTTATCTTTTCTATGACAAGAAGCATTAATTGTATTGATAATCGTGGTTGTATAGTTAAATATGTCCAAGACAGAGGAACAACACTACCGACCGATGGGGATGGCAACATGTTTTTATAGAGAAGTAGAAGCTCACCTTCTACGGTACGGAGACGATGGCAGGCATCCCTAGAATAACATCATGATTATTCATTTCTGAACATTGCGACTTCTGCACCTGTCCGGTCACCTCTAGGTGTCGCTCCATATTCTTGTATTGCACCTTGAACCCATGTGTTGTGGACATGGCACTTTGTTGCTCCCGCACAACCCCTAACAGGGGAACCGCTAGACCAGCCCAATCGATCGTCCAAACGTGGGCTCAGACTGTAAAAGGAGCTGCCAACACCGCCTATAAGGAACTCGAGACATAATAAACTAAAAAGATCCTCTTTGTATCCCTCCATCTTAGAGTTGCATAATCTTGTGGTGTTTGTGCAACAATAATGTTGTCTTACTCCAAAACCTCCCGCCTTCGCCAGCATCATCCCCGCTCAATGGAGTTACATGTTTACAACCCCATTTTCCCCCTCGTCGTCTTGCTCCCTCCTTCACCCTGACCATGCCCACATGGGGGAAGGTGCCGGCTACAGTTAGGCATCGTTTACTTCTTCGGTTTTTCCTGGGTTCGGAGAGTTTTATCCCGGCTCACTCGCTAATCCCGATAAATACCACCGTGGCTGTTTACTTCTAGCGTTTTCGCGAGGTTAATCCCGGCCCATCCCGGGAAATACCAGCCCAAACCGAAGGAAGCGCGTGTATTCTCACACGCGAGACCAGCCTCGCGTATTGGCGAGGAAGGAAGCGAGCGGAGAGGGACGAGGCGACGACGCGGACCGGAGGCGGCGCGGACGTCGACCTAGAGACTCTACCGAGCGCACCTCCTCCGGCTTCTCTCCGGTCAGTCCCCCCCTCACCCCACGCCTCTTCCCCTCTGCTCCCATCCTAGGGTTTCATGGCCGCCGCCGGTGTCCACCTCCCTCCCTCCGATCTGGTTCTTGGACGTTGGGAGAGAAGAGAGAGATACCAGAGATGGGTTTGCTGACCATGTTGGACGTTTTAACTGTACGACGTATGAGAAGTCTGAGATTGATTTGTCTCGTTGAGCGTTGGAACGATCAGAAATGACTAGTGAATTGTTCGTTTATGGGTGCCAACGCATCATGGAGGATTCGGTGAACCTAGACCATTAGATTTTTCTTCAGCTTATAGACTCCAAATATATATTCCTGTGGACTCCAAACATATTTTAGTTCTGATTCATCCTTGTGTTGGCTTGATCCATCGACAGTTCAGTTCAGGGGAATATTCTAAACAAAGGAATCTGCTATGTATCACGGACATATTGTCCAATTAATTCCTGATGGTTTTGCTTTACACAACCGAGTACTTATTGATATCACAAGTTCTCATAATTTCTGTCTCTGATTGAATTTGATAGCACTTGGCTTCCTTGGTGTTCGTCTCGTCTAGGACTATGGTACACACGCATCAGCCTTGGAGCAACATCTTGTTTAGAAGAAACAGAAAGTAGTATTAGTTCGTTGTTGCCCACTAAAACTAGTCTTTCTGAATAAGAATACGACTCTGAATCTTGATGCTTAACTTACAATAGTACAACAGGCATGTACAGTTTATAAGCATTGTTATCTTATCGTGGTATAAAAGTTCTGAGTGTGGTTTTACCCACTGTCAATTTTGTGACTATGTGATTGCTTGTTTTCATATGGTTCCAAGATTCTGCAATTCAATTGTTCAATTCAAACGTGTTCCCTTCTGTTTTCCTGATTTGTGTTCAACGTATTTGCACTTCTTATTTTCGGAGCTAAATCGGAGAGAAACTGTTCCAAGCAGCTACACTGATAAAGTTCGGTCCAAACATGGGGTGTTACAAGCCTAATTTGTTTGAACGTATTTGCCCAAATTTAGAATTTTCCTATACTTTGTATTATTTAGATAGTGTGGTAGCACCACCAGTTTGGTCCAAACCTGGGGTGTTACAAGCCTCTCAAATAGTTCCTTTCTTTCTTTTCAGCAGTCATGCATGCATCCTGATCATGAGCCATCATATGCATGTTCTTGCTACCAAAAGGGCTGCTCTTGACTCGATTTCAAGGCAATGAAGTGTTTGAGTGTTCCGATCAAGATTTTGAAGTTACAAATGTACTCATGACCAGGTTGTAATAATGGTTTATAAATCCATAACTTGTTGTCTTACTTGTTGGGTATATTTAAACTCCGCGGTAGATGTTTAAGTTCCGCACAAATTTATTTAGTGCAAAGGTTTGATAGATATTCATATATGTTACAAAGTATACTGAAAGTTTTCCTCTATGTTAAATAGAGATCTTGAATACATGAACTTGTCCGGCCCTCTACCAGCTACAGTACATGTGAGAATTCCTAACCCATGCATCTATCTATCACTTTGCTTCGTATAATTCCATTTTCGAAACCTTGTCAATTCATTCTGCACTAGTACTGAATATTTTTGGCATCTGAGCAGGGAATTCGGGGGGAACAATATTCATGGGACTATCCCAGGAGAGTTTGGTGATCTAAAGAATCTAATTAGAGCCTGGACCTGCACAGCAGCAGCATCTCAGGGCGTATACCCGCAACGACGGCAGGAGGCTTGATCACAACCATTTGACCCGGCCGAAAATGCCACTTGCTGTAGAAAGGTATCTGCATCCACTTGCTGTTAGATGGTGACAGTCCTCAAATTTGTTGTACTCCCTTCCCTTCCTGACCTCCAGTACTCCTATGTTAATATTTGCTGCACTATTTTGAACATTCTCATGCCTGACCTACCTTTTATATTTGTTGCACTATTTGATGACGAATTCTATACACATTTCTAAAATCTTGTGTATCATATACATAATGAATTCGTTGTAATGTTCTGTTCTGAGTCCTTTTACTCATAACTTTTCCTGTTAGATGTTCTGTATCTGTATAGCATCTGTGTTTGTCTTTTTGAAACTGAAACTGCAGGAACCTGGGCGGACTGCGCTCGCGCTAGACTTGGCTAGAACGGCAGCAGGGCGCTGGGGCTAGCAGCGATGAGGACGTCTACAAGAGGGGCTGAGCGGAGGCGCTTGCGCTAGGCTTGGACTGCGAGGAGCTTCGGTGCTCCGACGATGTGGCGAGGAGGCCGGAGCGGGAACATGGCGAGGAGGCCCGACCGCCCGAGAGGGAACGGGAACATGAACGGGAACAGGGCAGGGAGGCCGGAGGGGGAGCAGCGTGACCTTGCTCCTCCGTGCCAGTAGCAGCCCTCCGTCCGTGTGGCTTTGCTCTGTTTGTTTGCGATCAGCGCGGCAAGTTCCGTCCCGGCAGAGCAGGGCGATCCGCACGAGAAGCCTCCGACGGCGAGCAGGATAGGTGGCGCGCCACGCGGCGAGCGTGGCGGCTGTGGACAGACGGGAAGCGGCGGACGGCTGGGAGCTCGGAGGAAGGAGACGGGAAGATCTCAACTTGATACATCAAATTTAGGCCACATATGAAACGTTTTTAATGTATTTTGGACTTTTTTGCAAATTTGAAATTGAACTACCCTCTCCGACATCTTTTCTGGGACGGAGGGAGTAGGTGTAAAGTTCCTCCTTTTATCACCTGATGATGATCTGATGATGTTAATTCTCTCCGTGCCCTCTTATCCCTAAAATTTAAAGTAAACGAGTGAGAGATTGGGAAGTGAGGGAAAATGTTGGGAAATAATAGGAAATGTGGGGATTGGGTGAAAGAAGGGATTCACCAAATCCCCCTCTTATCCCCAAAACTTTCAGGGTAAATATACCCTTGAAGTAAACAAGGCCTTAGGGGAAGGGGTCGGGAAAGGAAGGGGGTTGGGATTTGTATGGATCTAGATATATTTTAATGTATTGATACAGGTAAATTTTAATAAACCTGCGTGATATCTTTTTTGGATGAAGGAAGTATATTACAAGTGTCTATGGTTTCGTGAAAATCAGTTCGGTACTAGTGAATACATAGACACTCCTACAACGTGCGGGCCGGGAACTTTGCTACATATGAAAACATGTGAATGTTCTTGCAACAATTATTCCCAAATATACATTCGAAACGCCTAAGTAGCCTTCCAGGATGACATGGGCGGGGTCTCGGAGTCCTTCCAGGTCTTGAGATAGTTGCCGTGGTACCGGTCACCCTGGACAGCGTCCGCGGCGGCGAACGACTCGAGCTCCGCCATCTCCTCGGGCGTGAGCTTTACGGACAGCGCCGCCACGTTCTGGCTGAAGTTCTCCACCCTGGTGGTGCCGGGAATGGGGCAGACGTCGCTCCCTTGGTGGTGCACCCAGGCCAGCGCGAGCTGTGACGCCGTGCATCCTTTCCTGGCGGCCATGGCGCTCACGCGCTCGAATATTGCGGCGTTCTTCTCGATATTCTCAGGTTGGAATCGGGGCAGAGTCTGAAAGTAATGCATTTGAAAATTTGGTTGGAAGAAGAAAGGAAAACATGAAGGTAAAGTTTATTGGGTCCAGTGTAGCAACGGGTCCATGGATTTTCATTCACCTTGCGGAAATCTCCTTCAGGTAGTGTCTCGACTAGTTTAGGCCCTTTAGACAAGAATCCCCTGCCCAACGGGCTGTATGCCACAATTCCAATGCCAAGCTCTCTGAAATTCGCAGAACAGAAGACATTTTTTGGGCTTCAGTGTGGGTAACTAGAGTAGAAACGCAGAATGTTGCAGATGACTCGTGCAGATATATACCTGCAGGTTGGGATGATATCCTGCTCGACGTCTCTTGACCAGAGAGACCACTCGAGCTGGACAGCGGTAATGGGATGAACCGCGTGTGCCCTCCTGATGGTCGACGCCGATGCTTCGGACAGGCCGATGTACTTAATCTTTCCTTCTTCGAGTAGCTTCTTCAGTTCACCCATCTGCAGCAGAACAAATTTATTTATTTTACGGAGATAAACAGAGGAGGCTCCTCCCTTCTCATAGGAATAGGAGTGGAACAGCGGAATCCGCGCAGGAAGTAGTAGCTGACCGTGGCTTCGATGGGCACGGCGGTGTCGATGCGGTGCTGGTAGTAGAGGTCGATGCAGTCGACGCCGAGGCGGGCGAGGCTGCCCTCGCAGGCCTCCCGGACGTACGCCGGGTCGCCTCGCACGTCCTCGAAGGTGCCGGTGATGCCGAACTTGGTGGCGAGCTGCACCTTACCCCTGGTCCCCCCTCCTCCTCCTCGCAGCGCCTTGCCGAGGAGGAGCTCGTTGGTGTGCGGGCCGTAGACGTCGGAGGTGTCGAGGAGCGTGACGCCGGCGTCGACGGCGTGGCGGATGAGCGCCACCATGTCGGCCTCCGACTTGAGGTCGCCGTAGCGGCCGGACATGCCCATGCAGCCCAGGCCCTGCGCGGACACCTCCAGCCCCTGCGAGCCCAGCTTCAAGCGCCGCACCGGAGCTGCAGACATGGTTTCGAGGATGAGTATCGTGGACTTGCTGTGAACTTGAGACGACTGAGGAGTGATGCTTTCCCCTTTGAGTGAGGTGGGAGTATTATATAGCGCGCGAGGGAGCGGCGTCACCAGGCTGCTGGGGGCAGAGAGCTAGGCTCTATCGTCACTGCCTGCGTAGGTCTCGCGGTCGCGGCCGACGGCCGGACCAACTTCTCCACTCGGACTATCGTTTTGGAGTACTAAAATAAGCAGACCAGATTGCCTCCATCCAGTCAAGAACCTCGGGAAAATGCTAGCCTGGTGAGGCTTCCTTCAACGGCTCAACCCCTCAGCCATAGCAAGGGGCCAAGGCCGTCCCAATCCCAGCAAAAATTCTCTGCTTTTCGGCCACGCATTCCGCAGGTGCGATGGAGCCTGGAGCCGACACGTTGTCATGCATGACCGCAGCTGCATGTACAGACTCTCCCACACTAGTACCCCCCTGATTCCTTTTAAATTAGCTTATCAAAATATCTTATATTATGAAACACAGTAAAGGTTATTAGACCTACACAATCTGCCGTTCATACTTGGAAGACACATCCTAAAAGGGGTGGTTTTCCTCCGTGAGACCATGCATAAGCTTCATTGACAAAAATGGATAAAGTTTTGTTTAAAATTAATTTTGATAAAGTATTTTTTTTGTTCCTTTAACAAACACTGCACACGAAGGGGTTTGCACCGGAGTGATGCAAATTGATTGACCAGTCTGTGAGAAAGTGTTGGAATACGGGTCAATGATTTCATCCCATATTATGTTGCGCATAATTTTGCGTGTAAGTCAACTGCGAAGTTTAATTATAAATATACAAAATAATATGAATATGTATGATATAAAATGTATATCTTATGAAAATATATTTCAAGATAATTCTAATAATATTAATTTGATACCGTATAAATTATAGTTGTATCAAACTACTTGGTCAAACATTGTACATTTTGACTCTAATATAATCTTATATGCAACCTAATTTGGGACGGAGGGAGCATTGGACACTATTTTTAGACTAGGAAGGGTCTAAGACAAGGTAACCCTTTATCCCTGATGCCTTTTAATATAATTATAGATATGCTAGCCATTCTAATTGCACGTGCAAAGGAGGATGGACAAGTGGGAGGGCCATTCCACATCTTGTCGATGGAGGGGTTTCAACTCTATAATATCCTAATGATATAATATTATTCATAGAACACGATTTAAAGAAAGTTGTGAACATGGAACTAATATTATATAGCTTTAAACCAACTATCGGGGTTAAAAATTAATTTTCATAAAGGCGAGATATTCTGTTTTGATTAAGACAAAGACGAAGAACTATAATACAAACAATTTTTTGGATGTGAGGACAGGTCTTTGCCTTTTCGGTATTTGGGAGTGACTATCCACTATAGAAAACTTTAAAATTCAAATTGATATCCAGTGGAGACCCGATGTGAAAGGAAGTTGGGTTGCTAGAAGGGCAAGCTATTATCATATAGTGATCGCTTAGTTCTACTCAATTCTATTTTGACAAGTTTACCTATGTTTATGCTATCGTTTCTAAAAATTCCTGAGGGGTAAGGAAACACTTGAATTTCTATAGGTCTCGCTTTTTTTTGCAAAGTGATGAAAATAAAAAAAATATATAGGCTAACAAAATGGAATATAATTTTTAGACCGAATGATCAGGGTGGTCTAGGCATTGAGATTTTGGAAATAAAAAAAAAGGTGTTTATTGAAAAATTGGCCTTTTTTAACTATTGAATGAAAAGATGTATGGCAAGAATTGGGTGCAGTTTTGAACGCTCCTATCATCGCAAGACAAACGGGGTTTCATGCCTACTGGGTGCATCCGTCTCTTGATGGTCGTTGGGCACATATTCGGCCTGTTTGGCTGGCTGCATTTTAGTAGAGTGAAGCAATGATGTTTAGTCACTTGTTTATTTTATTTCTATGGTTGATCCACGTATCAACTCTATGTGATCCATGACTTGTAATGCTTTTGGATGTTGTCATGTTGAAACTTTAATAAATGGATGCGTGTATCAACCAATGCAAAGGCATGGGTTTTACTCTCCTTTCCCAAAAAAAGCGGTAGCATTATACTACAGTGGAAGGGCAATTGAAGGGCTATCACCATCTATTTGGAAACGCCATGGGATCGAGACAACTCTTTCGAATTTATGTAACGGTACACCTTCTGTCCCTTCACTTGATTGATGTAGGAATGGGTAACCAACCTGCATGATTTCCAAAAGCTAAAATGATTTCTCCAGAGATTTCAGCATGAATTCCCCTCTAGTACAGTTCATACGTAGCTCACATTGAAATATCTAAAACATTTTATAATTGTAAATGGAGGTTTTACTATAAAATAAGTATTATACTACAGGTCTAAGGGCTATCGCCATCTATCCAGAAACGCTCTTTTGAATTTTTGTGACGGTACACCTTCTGTCCCTTCACTTGATTGATGTAGGAATGGATAACCAACCTGCATGGTTTCCAAAAGCTAAAATAATTTCTCCAGTGATTTCAGTTTTGAATTCCCCTCTAGTACAGTTCATATGTAGAAATTTTTAGACAAATTCTTGATATCTATTTTGAGACGGAGATAATAATTGTAAATGGAGGCTGCACTATAAAATAAGTATCCATGATTGGCTGGTTCCTCCCTCTAGTCAAGTATCTCTTGAAAGTGCCCTGCGTGGATGCTCAAATAGTTCTCTAGCACTTTGATCTTCCACATGATGTAGGAACAGATAGCCAACCTACATGGTTTCCAAAAGCTAAAGTAGTTTCTCTGACTATCGCAGTATGCATGATTTGCCCTCTAGTACAATTCATTCGTCATATGTATCTGTCCAATGGCAAGCAAAGCAGCTATAAGCTTACACTGCTTTGAGACATCGGTTAGATTCAGATGTGTCAAAAGACAAAAGCTATGTTCATCTTACTTCTTAATGCTGTTTTCCATTCTCCCACTAAAACCATCTGTCCCTACAACTAATTACATGCACATGCACTGAGAATTAAATTGCCAATGGTCTTGAAATGTCTCCAATGGCGCGGTGTAGGCATGTGTGTGACACGACTAAGAACCTTCCCCAAACTGATGCTGAAGTTGCTGAGGAGCAAGCACAGCTACCATATTGGTTTCCCCAAATATCCCATTGTATAGCATAAACCGCGATCTCCTCAATTGTACAGTCCCCCCACGCCATACTAGCCGATCTAGCGGCAGGAGGAGCCAGCTCTCCTGTGATTTTATAGTGCTTTCAGATAAGAGGTCATGCGATTTTTCAATGTTACAATTGGGATGCTATGACCCTTGAAAGCTATGGTTGCATGACTTCTCACACGAATTGCATTGCTCTACTAGAAGCGGTGGTATACTCACGCTAAGAAAGCGCCAGGTGCATAATGTGGATCGTCCTCACCGCCTCACGTACCCCAGGTTCTTGAACCGAACCACATTTTAAGTCCTCAACATACCAACGCATACGCAAATAGTACATGTAGGGCGTGTTTGGAAACAGTCCAGCTTCCAGCTTCTTGAAAATTCAGTGCGGAGCAGTGCCGAACGCGTGAGATCCGCGGAGCTAAATCCGGGAAGCTGGGCAAGTTTGGTGTACAAATCGTGGAGCGGCACTTTTGCAAATCCTCGGAACAGCAAAGCACAGAGCAGCCCGGAATTACAAAGGTATGCCACCGCAGAGCGAAGAAAACTTTTCGCTCTGTCTCTTCTCTATTCTTTCGCATCTTTATCCAATCGACGAAGCCGCCCGACGCCAGAAAACCCCCCGTCGCCTGCGTTCTCACCTCCGGCCAACACCTCGACGCCGCCATGCCGTTCTCCTCTGGCCGTGGTTACCCCCGCTACACCCAGACCTGCACATGCATCAACCACGGCGCCACCGCCGCCAGCACCCGCGCGCCACCACGGCGAGCTCCGCGCGACCGGCCTCTCTCCAACTCTGACCGAATCTTGAGCTCCATGCCCTCCTCAAGAAGCAGAAGCGGCCAGTCCCGACCTCCTCCTCGGGCAGCAGCGCCCCCGCCTCCATCCGTAACCGCAGGAACGACTCTGGCCTCGGATCTCCACCTCACCGTCGCTGGGATTCTCCAACTCGCCGCCAGGGATCATCTCTTCATGGCTGCTCCCGGTTCCCACCACATCCTGTTTGCACGCCGCTCATCTGCCCCAGCGACCAGGAAGAAGACTTTTTTTTCAGAAGTGGACGACCACTTCTATCCTTTTTTTTTAGAATCCCGACCACTTCTATCGCAGCCAAACGGGCCAAACCTGGTTAATGGGCTCCTAGCTCATTCTGAAAACGAGAAGCTGACCGAACGTTCTCTACTCCATCCAAGACGCCGGAGCAGCCCCTAGAAGCTGGATCGAAGGAGTTCTAGGAAGCGGGCGGGGTTACCGAACACGCCCGCACGCGTTTTGCTTGCCTGTTAGTGTTAGGTAAAAGATAGAGGGAGGTAGGACCGAAAAGGCAAGAGCAGCGACTAGAGATTTGGTACAGATGGGTACCAGAACCAGTGATCTCATTTAAAAAAAATCGATAATCATATTTCTGATTTTAACAAAATTAGGTTTTGGCAAGTGATATATATGCCACACACGTGCAAACAATTAGAAATAATGTGTATTTGTGGTAAAAATGGAAAAGCATATATCCGAGCATCATATTTTCAAATCTCAAGTTTCTACATGTAAAGTTCAACCCGACGCCCCTCTAGCCCCCGAGGGTGACGGGTGCCTTCTCCCTAGCTCCGGCCTCATCCCTCCTTCTAGCCCCCTCCCCTCATCACTGCCGTCAGCAGAGGTCACCGGGCGACGCTGATAGCAACGACTCTTCTCTCCCCGTGTCATGGAGGCAAGTCAAGGCCCTCACCTCCCATGGCAGCGGTGCTCCTCGTAAGACTCTGGTTTGGCGCGGCCGGGGGTTCTCGAGAAGACGATGCTCGCCCCTGTCGCCCCGACTCAGTTCTGGCTGCCCCAGCCCTAGATGGGCTCGGGTAGGCCCGACACTGCTGCTGCGGGGCTGCCTGGAGGTGGCGGCGGCGACTAGTTCAAGTACGGGAATGACGACGTTGTGTCCTACCTATTGCAGCAGGGCAGTAGGGGATTTACGGGGTCCGTCTGGGTCTGGACGGGCCTGCTTGGGCCTGGTGTGCCCCAGATGCTATGTCCGGTCGATGACCGCCTCTCGGCGGTGGAGGTGGGTCCCTCCCACGTGGATGCGACACTGTTGTTTCTTGTCCCAGTTATGTCGTGTGCCTCCATTGGACAAGCCGCATGATAGTGTCTCGAAGAGACTGGTGATGGTGAGTACAAGATCATGGTGGCGTATGCTGGTGGGCAGCAAAGCTAGGAGATGGTGCTTCGTGGCGCCTGAGTTATTTTGTGGACAGCGGTCGGGAGACCTGACACGGTACCACCTTGGGTGGCACCATTCCTTCCTGGAGGGCATCGCGAGAATCTCATGCCCATTGTACTCTGCTTGCTGGGGAAAACCCTAAGATCTATCTGGTCTAGGTAGCAGCGTTGTGTCGACGGTGCTTTTCTTCTTAAAGGTGATGCTTGGCACTGGGCGCTCCGAGGGATATTTTTGTTTAAATAATACGTTCTTTTATTTATTTCGAATTTTAAAATCAGAATTTTAGAATTTGCAAAAATAGCATATTGTCAGTGTGGCCGAAACCAAATGAACCAGTCGGTGTGACCGAAACCGAGTGGACAAAACCAACTTGACCATCACATTGAGAACACGGCCAGTCAGCGTGGCCATTAGGTTTGGCCGACACCGACTGGCCCACTTGGTTTTGACCACGCCGCCAACCAAGGCCCTAGAGCACCGTCCTGCCTTGACTCCTAGGACATGGCAATGACCAGGCAAGAAAGGTCGCGGACAGAGATGGAAGTAGTTGGTTGGATACTCCGGTGACGGTAAACAGGGCCGAACCTTGAAGGCAAGAGGCCTGGAGGGGCAGCGGCTAGGGGAGAGATAAAGGGTCCCGGCGATGGCCTTTCTAGAGGGCGGTGGTGCGCTGGCAGCGGCACGGCATGGGAGGGCTGGGGAGAATGAAGAAAAAGTAGACTATGTGGCTGACTGGAGGAACTGAACGAAACAACAGGATCAAGTTGATAGCAAGACCGCTCCTACATAGTTGTAATCTCCCAACTTCATGTTAGGGACATGCGGTGTTACATGCCGTGGAATTGATACAAATTCGACCAACTGCATACCATACGGCCTCCCCCTTGTAGTTAGTACGTGAAAATCAACCAAGTATTTCCCACCTTCGAAGATTCAATTGCGATGTGTATGTGTCGATATCACCACATTAGCGTACATCGATGGGTCCCCATAGAAAGATGGGTATCTATGTGGGGTACACTACTCCGTCGATTAAAAAGTACCTGGAGCCTCTAACAGGGGATCTCTTCATAGCCCGATACGCTGATTGCATCTTCAATGAGGATAATTTTTCGGCATTAGGAGAAGAAAAGGACCACAAAGAATGTCGAGAAATAGATTGGAATGTTGAAGACATTCGGTCTTTAGATCCACGTACGAATGAATATGAACTGGAGGTTCAGAGGATCATAAATTTGCAAAATATTGCAAATAATCTGCCAGATGCATTTACTGACTATAAAGGTTTCACTAAATCCCATGTTCCCGCTATGAATGTTCCAGAGAGAATTGAGATAGCAAAGACCACTCAACTTCCTAAGAGGGAGAGAAATCTGGACAAAAAGGACAAGGCTTCTCAGAAGCGTCCGCGGGGAATGAGGATCTCTCAAACAACAAATGTAGGTCAACCACGGGTTGACGTTCAACCAAGTGTTGAAGAAATACACCTAAAGGATGTTTATCATCCATGGCCCAACACAAGTGCGCACACAAATATAGGTGCTGGAACATTGGAACACCTCGATTCAATCGTTGAGGGAAATCACAATGAGTCTAAAGGCATTAAAGAGATTTCCACAAACTATGTTGAATCAGGAGAATCGTTCAACAAAAAGTCTACAAATGTCAACATATTTTTCTTCTCAAAGATTGCAAATGACCTGGCATTGGACTGTGAACCTAAGACCATGGCAGAGTGTATGAAATGCTCAGACTGTCCCAAATGGATGGTTGCAATTGAGGATAAATTGCGCTCCCTTACCAAAAGAGGGGTATTTACTAAAGTAATACCTGCTCCTCAGCATGTTTTCCCGGTAGGGGAGAAATGGGTTTTTGTTCGAAAGAGGAATGAAAACAATGAGGTGGTTGTTGGAGGTATGCCCTAGAGGCAATAATAAATGTAGTTATTATTATATATTTGTGTTTATGATAAATGTTTACATTCATGCTATAACAGTATTAACAAGGAAACATTAATACTTGTGTGATTTGTAAACTAAATTAGAGTCCCTAGTAAAGCCTCTTTATAATACTATCTTGTTGGTTAATAAATGATTGTGGTTTCCCTATCATGAACATTGAGTGTTATTAACAACAAGATCATATCGTTAGGAGAATGATATGATGTACATACTCCTATAGATAAGCGTAGCATAAAGATCAAGTCATTTTAATAGTTCAATTGCTATATGCTTTCTTGTCACATCCCAAGATTTTCCAAATCTTGTAATGTGAAAAATAAATGAATAAAATAAAACTTTGTTGATTTCAGGGTGAGAAGAAACTTTTTGAATCCATTTGGAAACTTTCAAAACCTATTTGGATCAAATAAAATCCTAAAGGGGTTTAAAAAGTTAAATAAACAATAAACTTAAAATATTTAAAATTACTATTTTGGATCTTTTAATAAAAGGATTTGGTTTTCAAAAGAAAAGGTGGATTTATAAATAAAGATTATTTGATAGAGCCAAATTAAACCTTGGACAAGTTTTTGAAACAAAAAGTTTTTGTTTTGATTAAAGAATAAAGGTTTGCTTAAATAAAATAATAAGGATTTAATATCCAATTTTATTTAAGTAAAGGCTTTTTCCCATTTTAAATAAACACTAAAACTTATTTATTTATTTTAAATAAGTTTTCCAAGTAGTTTATATTTCCAAATAAAACCTACTGAAGTGTTTTTGGTTTTATTTTAGATTTCAGAATAAAGATTCTAATAAAACAAATCCTATTTGATTTAATAACTAAGGTCCATTTTATTTAATTATTAATGGAACCTAAAATAAAAATGTTATTTTATTTTAAACAAGTTTTCCAAGTATCTTCTATTTTCAAATAAAAAACCTACTGATTTGGTTTTGAAAATATTTAGATTTCAAATGGAGATTTTATTAAATAAATCAAAACCTATTTTGAATTAATAATTAAAGGTATATTTTATTTAAATATTAAATAGATCCTAAAAAGAATAAAATTATTTTATTTTATTTTGGGACTTTGGTTTATGTTATCAAACAGAACCAAAACTCAATACAAGTTTGGAGGTGTTTGAATTGTTTGAATTGTTGAATGATTTGTTGTTTGAAATTTCAAAACAGAAATTGATTTGGAAAAAGAAAAAGATTCAGAACTGGAAAAAAATATGAGTTTGGTCGACCCAACCCAGCAGCCCACTAGGCCCAGCAGCCCATTTCCCTCTCTCCCCCGAAGCATCCTTCTCTCACTCACCAGACGACCCGCTAAGCAGCTGACTGGTGGACCCAACTCCCTTTCCTTCTCTATCGCTGACAAGACGACCCCACGCCACATCATCGTCTCCTTCACCCCCCCGCAGACCAGTTCCTCCCCTCGCCGTTTCTGCCGAAATTTCGCCGAGTAAATTCGTCATAAACGCTGCAGCAATTACACCCGCGATTACTCTCGTTAACTCGCCTCTCCCTCCTCTCCATTTCCCCTCTGTTTCCAGCTCCTCTCCGCCCCAGGGCTACTCTAATTGGTCGCTGCAACCTCACCAACTCCGACGAGCTCCTGCTCGAATTCCGGCGAAAACAGACAACCCCACTACCCAGGGAGCACACGAGCGTGCTCGCCAGCACCAGGCGTACCTCCCAGTGGCTGTAGCTCACTCGCGCACGCCCCAGGACGTCGCCCCCGACGACATCAGCACGCCACCACCTCCTTCTCCAACTCCGGCGGCATCTACTGGTGAGACCAGACTTCCTTTTCACCCCTCTGTGATGCACACATACTCGCCTCCATCTTGCGAACCTAAAGATGCAATCTAATTGTCTTAGAGCGTCCTCTATCCTCATCTTCGATGACATCTGAGCATACCCGACGCCGACGCCGTCTCCGGCGAGCAATCGTCAACGCCTCCGAGCTTCCCTTGGCCAACCAAAGAATCAACTAGAATCAGTGCTCCACGGCGAATCTGGTAAGCATCTTCACTCTTCCCCTCGCGTCCTATTTCACCGGCAGCGTCACCGTCAGATCCGCGCCGCCGCATGCCACCATTGAGCGCCGCCAGCTTCTGGTCGAGGCACTGGGAGCCGTTAGATCCAGATCGGAGCGATAGGATAGTTTCACTTAAACGAAAGGGTATGCGATGATCTGAGACGCACATGCTCCTTTTAATCCTGTGGTCTGTATCGCTCGATCCACACGAATCGGTACCGCCCAATAAGAAACAGCCACGTGGCTCAGGCTTCGATTTAAAACAGATTTGAATCTATTAGATTTCCAATTTTGTAAATTGTATAACTTTTGATCCACACATCCAAAAATTACAAATTTTATATCAATGGAATCAGTGGAACAAGCCCTAGCCAACCATGCCTTTAGTTTAGTAAAAAGCCTCTGGTAAAATGATTGTTTTTGCAGAAACATTTGTATGCTTGTTAAGGATGTGAAAATTGTTTAAAAATGAATTTGGGGATAAAATCTTTGGAAAATGGTGTGATTTGAACCTACTGACCATAGGAAACACTTTGTGGATTCAAAAATGTATTTGGAGAAACAAAAGAATGATTCTTTGATTTAAAACCATTTCTAGCCAAATAAAAATATAGTTTATTTATTAAAAATGGTTTTGGAAGAAAACTTTTGGGAAATGTTTTGTTTTAAACTCTCTGACCCCAAACACCAAGTTTTGTGGTTTGAAAACATATTTGGTGAACCCTATAGATTAATGCCTTAGTAAAAATATTTTACACCACATAAAATGATACTTTGTTTTGAAAATGGTTTATAAAGTGAAATCCTTTGCAAATAACTTTGCCACTTTAAAAAATGACCATTAGGTGTTTTCCAATGTTTATGACCCATTAGGAACCACTTTTTCCAAACAAAACAAAGCTTGGCATGCTTGCATGCATTACTTTGACTTTGTCATTTTATGTGATGTTTTGCTTGAATGGTAGATTGAACTTGTGCCTTGCTTGATTAAATTGTAGTGACTTGAAGAGTGTGATTGTAGCAAGGACAAGGAGTGAACTTATACTCTACCAAAAAGGCAAGTGATTCTTCATACTTTTGTCCTATTACTTTCACTATGCATTAGTGATTTTCTCTAAGTAAAACTTGCATGGAATTTTGCTAAGTATAAACCTTGCTATAGGAAAACCTAGTAGATGAAACCTTAGTAGGAATTTTTCCTAGGTTAAGATTCCTACTACTATCAAGCTTAGCCTAGCTAATAGAAAACAAGGGTGGAATATATATCCATACTATGAAAAATTTCTAAGTCTGAGGACTTGTGTTTTTGTTTAATAAAAACAACTAAGTTAATGAATCACCTGGGTGGAATGGGACTTGCTTGGTGGATTTTGGTTGAGTGGTTCACAAGGCCCATGTCTATGGTTTACCTTGTGTATGTCACTTGTGGATGGCCACCCAGGAACAAAGAGATTTGAGATGTCAAATGTTGAGAAGCTTCAAGTGCAACCACTTGGCATTATGGGCTCTGCCTGGATCATATAGGTTGCAAGAACTTAGCCATATGGACAGTTGGTGGTAGAGTTTGATAGGTTGGAACGCGTCCATTTTGGTCTAAGGGAAGGCTTCTGAAAGATCTTGTCTTGGTGAAACCAAGTCTAGTGGGGAAAGTGCACAACCTCTGCAGATGTAAAATCTAAGTACTTAGCCATGTCCCTGGTAAAGGACAATTTGAGAATCAAGACATGGAAGCAATCAAGAATCTCATCATTCAAATTTCTAAGTTAAAAACTTGTGGTTTGAACAAGGGTTAAAGGATCTTCAATCTTTGATTGAGAAAAATGATTTTGACAAGCTAAAACTTAGTGTTTTCAAAATGATAAGGAAAATCTATTTTGAGCAATGCAAGCCTCAACTCCACTTAGCCAAATGCATATAGATGATAGACTCCACTATACTACCATAGTATCACTTGCCAATACAATTCAAATGTATTGACCCTTGTGGCTGTAACTTGTTATGTTGCAGGTTTGATTGATTTAGTGAAGTTGATTGATTAGGATTACAAAGTCTACAACCAACATGTCTGCCTGTGGCACTTTGAAGATGAAGGACCCCATGCTTATAGATATTCCGCTGCAATGTAATGTAATAGCCAAATGAGCTATGTAAGATGTAATAAAACTATGTTATTCCTGGTTATAAAGTTATATTATGACCTTTGTTTCTTGATATTACATCTTAACTCTGGATGCTAGCTATTGATCCAGGGACTAGCATTGCAATCACAGGGATCCTTTTCCATTACAAAGGAGGGACCTTGTATTTCTGATACATAGTAACCTAATTCCTTCGACCATGAGATCATGCTTATCACCATCACCGGAAGGATGCTTTGATGACATCAAACACCACACCGTAACTGGGTGGCTATAAAGGTGGCATTGAGTGTTCGGAAAGTATTGGTTGAGACACATGGATCAAGAGTGGGATTTGTCCATCCATATGACGGATAGATATACTCTGGGCCCTCTCGGTGGAATGTCATCCAATTAGCTTGCAAGAATGTCACTGGCTCACAAGGGATCACATATCACGGGAACGAGAAAAGAGTACTTATCAGTAACGAGGTTGAACTAGGTATGCAGAGATACCGAAGATCAAAACCTCGGATAAGTAAACTATCATGAGACAAAGGGAAATTGGTATCGTATGTAAGTGGTTCATTCGATCGCAAAAGTAATCGCATAAATATGTGGGAGCCATATGAATTTCCAGATTCCTCTATTGGTTATTGTTCGGAGAAGTGTCTCGATCATGTCCGCATAATTCACGAACCGTAGGGAGACACACTTAAGGATTCGACGTTGTTGAGTAGTTATGGAATGATGAGTAAGAGACCGAATGTTGTTCGGAGTCTCGGATGGGATCCGGGATATCAAGAGGAGATCCGGAATGGTCCGAAGAATAAGATTCATATAAGCAAAGTCCTGTTTCAGGGTTGGAGAATGGTTCCGGTGTTTTCATCGGGAATGTTCTAGAAGCTTCCGGAATGTCCGGCACTCCGGAGGGGAAGGGTACATGAATGTGTCATAACAAGTTGGAATGGTTGCATCATGTACTAGGTGTCATCGTTGAGCAAAATAAAGGAATAAATCGAATCCTAGTTTGAAAAGTCAAACGCTAGTTTGAAAAGTCAAACGACTATTTTGCTTGGTGGAGGGAGAGTAGGAAACCTACTTGGGGAGGAAGTCCCTCTCCCTCCACCGCCGACCTTGGAAGCGGAGTTGGGGAGGGACTCCCCTCCCCTTGGTCGTCGCCCTCCACCTATATAAGGAGGGGCAGGGCTGCCCCTCCAAGCACACAACTCCACCTCTCCAAACCCTAGCCCCAAGCCGCCGGCGCCACCACCTCCTGCTGCCGCCGCCGCCTAGGGCAAACCCTAGCCGCCGACTTGGGCTTCCCCAAGCCCTAGCCGCCGGCCTAGCCCCCTCTCTCCTTGGTGTGTCTAAACCCTAGATCACCGAGGGCTCTCTCATAGTCCACCATACTCGCTCCGGCTTAAGGCAAAGCCCTGCGAGATCTCCCCTCTACTTCCGGTACCACGCCTTCGTGCTGCCGGAATCTCGAGGAGAGTGCTACAACCTCCGCTGCCTGCTGGAACAAGGGAGAGGAAGGTCTTTATCGAGTACCGAACGTGTGACCGACTGCGGAAGCGCTGCCGAAACGCAGCGCCGGAAGGATCGTCTACGCGATCTTGAGATCGGGAAGAGTACGACTACATCACCCACGAGAATCCGCTCTCGTTAAAACACAATTTGGAATCTTCGAGGGTGAGTTATTCCATCGACTCGTTGCTACAATCTAGTAGATAGATCTTGGCTTGTTTGTTTGTATGCGGTAGAATTTTTTTGTTTTCCATGCTACGAACCCCTACAGTGGTATCAGAGCCGTGTCTATATGTAGATCTGTTGCACGAGTAGAACACAATGGTCATTATGGGCGGTGGTGCTTTTATTATCAATTGCTTCTTGTGTACTTTGCATCTTGCGGTATGATAGGATGAAGCGGCCCGGGCTAACCTTACATGACATCGTTCATGAGACTTGCTCCACGCTCAACATGCAACTTGTATTGCATAAGTGGCTTTGCGGGTGTCTGTCTCTCCCATTATAGTATAGATCCAATTTACAACGGGCACTTGATAGTTCAAACATCAACGTTGTGGTTCTTGTTCGTAAGTTAGATCGACACTTATTGAAAGCCCGAAACCACGTAAAACATGCAAAGAAATTAGAGGCGTCTAACTTTGTTTTGCAGGGGTGTGCTGTGATGTGATATGGCCATGATTGTGATTATATTTGATGTATTTAATGTTCCTTATTGTAAGTTGGCAACCGGCAGGAGCCATATGGTTGTCTTTAATTTCTGTTAAGACCCGCGTGTCTATTCAAAGTAGTTGTAATAGTTGAAGCTGGTGGACGACAACCATGGAGCAGCGTCATTGACCTTGATGCAATGCCGGTGATGATGGAGATCATGTTCGTGCTTGAAGATGGAGATCGGAAGCACAAAGAAGAAACGCCATATCATATCACATATTATGAATTGCATGTGATGTTAATACTTTATGCATCTTGTATTGCTTAGTTAACGACGGTAGCATTATAAGATGATACCTCATGCACATGAATTTCAAGTTCTATAGTGTTCATCCTTAGTAAGCACCGTTGCTAAAGCTTGTTGTTTCGAAGCACCAGGTGATGATCGGGTGTGTTAGATTCTGCAAGTGTATACAACGTGAGCAAGCCAGATTTGCTCATGCGGAAGCGAAGGTTTGATCTTGACGAGCCTAGCATGTACATACATGGTCTCGGAACACGGATCACCGAAAGGTAAAGCATGAATCATATAGTAGATATGATGAACATGTCGATTGTTCGCCATTGAAGCTACATCAACTCTCGTGATGATCGGTTTTGATGTGGTGGATTTGGTTCGTGTGATCACTAAAACAATGTGAGGGATGTTGTTTTGAGTGGGAGTTCACCTAGATTAATTTAACTATTAATTAGAACTCAATTTGTCATAAACTTAGTCTAAACTATTGCAAATATGTTGTAGATAAATGGCGGCCCCTACCATCAATTTTAATGCGTTCCTAGAGAAAGAAAAGTTTAAAAACAATGGAAGCAACTTCGCGGATTGGTTCCGCAATTTGAGGATTGTCCTCAATGCTGGTAATTTGACCTATGTGCTGGATGCACCGCTAGGTGACCCGCCTGCAGCTACTGCTACCGATGAAGTAAAGAATGTTTACCTCGCTCGGAAGACTCAGTACTCCACAGTTCAGTGTGCTATCTTGTATGGTTTCGAATCGGAGCTTCAGAAAAGGTTTGAGAATTCAGACCCACATGATATTGTCCGTGAACTCAAATTGATTTTTGAGACTCACACGGCAGTTGAGAGCTATGAGGCTTCTGAAAAGTTCTTTAACTGCAAGATGGAAGAGGGCAGCTCCGTCAGTGAGCATGTGCTTAAGATGTCTGGGCACGCAAACAAACTTCAAAGCTTGGGTATAGTGATTCCTAATGCTTTGGGGATTTACTGTAACACCCTCGGAATCGACCCTATGCAAGTTTCGGCGATTCCCGCCAAACCCGCATAGAAACGATTCAAAGGTGCCCACCAGGCACTTTCGTGCGGGTGGAAAACGAAGTAATGCCATTACACAATAGTCCACGATGGAACCCACAAAGCATACATATATATATATATATATATATATATATATATATATATATATATATATATATATATATATAACAACGACTCAAAGAGTCAAGAATACGGATATACAATACAAAGATCCAAATCACCTTTAAAACGATACAGCGTCCGAGTACGGACAAGATGCAAATTGGGCTAAGAGCCCTGAAGAATAACCAATGGCATCCATAACCCTGCCCAGGCCAAGCCGGAAGGGTAACCCTGCTAACGGCGTCGATCTCAAAACCTGCTAAAACAAAAGGGGTGCCGACAAAGGGCAAAGGAAAAAGGAGAGCGGTCAGTACTGAGGCCAGTACACGACGAGACTAGAATTCGCGGTCCTCGCCTACATAGGTATGGTGGACTGAAGCGGCAGCGCAGCATGCACTAAACAACCTATAGAGACTCAATACAGCTGGCGGCTATCAGATAGGGATAAGAAATACCTATTCGGACCCAACCTGAAACTATCACCAAGCATACCCATCCTGGTATTTCCCCCTCGAGACCAAACGAGGAAGTCAACCGAGGAACCCACACAGTTGGCAGTTTTATTCATTTCGTTATAGTTGCGGCAATTACTAGTCAGATATAGATAGCATGAGTCATCCTGATATAATAAGCAGTGGGCAGTTTTAGTTAACCATTCCGTGGTAGTTGTAGTACTTACTAGTCAGATACCTATAGCATGAGGCATCCCAAAACCCAGCAGTTGTTGGTACTTTTATTTAGCCATTCCGTTGTAGTTACAATACTTACTAGTCAGATACAATGGTAACAAGTGACAACCCAAACCAGCAATTATTGGCACTTTTATTTAGCCATTCCATTATAGTGAAGCTGATTACTAGTCATTATAAAGTCAAATTTATAGCACTACTTTAGTTATAGTTATCTATGATCGAGATACTGTGCTCCAAGTCGTCCATAACCGCCGACACGGCTTTCAGAAAGTTTTACCCTGCAGGGGGCACAAATAGCAACACACGCACGATCAACCTCGAGAAAAACCAAATAAAACCCAACGAGGCATCACGACAGAGCAATTGCAAGATTCATATAAATTTCAGGGGGCCATCCCACCAAGCTACCCGCGACGAAGTTGGCCGGCTCCGGAACGGACCCAGAGGTTTGCGTCAATGGCTGTAAACAACTAGGAACCCGAAAGTGTGAATGGTCTTGTCGATACCGCGAAAACACTCCGCTTACCTAAACAGTACAGGCACTCCACGCGCAATCGTAAATAAAGCAGTAAAGCATGACATAAGTACATGATAGTAATAAAGCCCCAAACTACTTTGTGGTCCCAAGAAATAAATATGACTCAAGCTCTAGCTAGGGGGATTCATGGTCCCACATGCGGATAGTGCGAATATTCAAAGAACAGGTATCAAGTACTCGGGGTCCTACGGGACACAAGTGGACGGTTAAAACCAAATAACATCTATTGCCCACCTGTGCCTCTGCATTATTTACCTACTTCAATTTTAGTTATAAACGATAATTAAAGCCATGATCATCTCCAACATAAAGCATAAGGCATTTCTCCAACAACGGTGGTACTTGACAACACGCAACAGCACTTGAGCAAGCGACTACGACACGCAAGTCCAACTATCTACCAAACAACAGGTAATAGGATGTGTCCAAGGCAATATAAGGTTGCGAGGGATACCACGGGCACGAAAACTAGAGCATCGCAACACAAATAGCAATAGATCAACAGGAGGAAATAAAGACTAGAAATGTAAAATAAGTAGAAAGGGGGAGAATGCTCGCCTGAAAACATTGTCGAAGGTTCATCCGAAGATCGGGTCGACACTCGCATCAACTCCTCGGCCTAATCCGCAAAGAAGCAAAACGCTAGCAGAAACAACGGATGCACTATTTAATACTATGGCAGAAGATCGAACATGATGCATGTATGATGTATGGCATGGCAAAGGTGCGATGCAATTGGGCAATATTAAGCGGAACCGGGGTCCCGACATTTATTTAGAAGGTTCATGTTGTTTAGATACCCCGCAATTTAAATGTTGTCTTAACAAGGCAAAAACATGGCATCGGTGTGTTAAACAAGTTTAATGGGGCCAATATAAGGCTAGATTTGCCCGCATATGGACCCCATATTTAATTAGGTGAATCGGCATAAGGCCCCAAACCACACAAATATGTATGCGACATGATCAATTTAATATGCAGCAAGTATATATCATTTATAAAAAAATAGGTGTCTCGAGAAAAGGGTCACACTTGGAGGCTCGGCGATCTTGGTTTGGGGTTCGGGCTCGATGGGGTCTCGACCATCGGATCCGGGGGGTCTTGGGGTTCGACGGGTAGGTCTTGGCTTCGCGGTTCAGTATTCGAAGCTTTGGACTTCGGGATCGGGGTCTTCGGATCCTTGCCGAAGATCTTGGCGTTGGGCGGCAGAAGCCACTCCATTCTAGCACAACTGCAGACTCGCACAGTTAGGAACCGATCAGACATCCACAACAACAGGAAACTCCAACTCGGGACTTGGAGCATGGCAGAAGCAGAGGACACGGCGTGGCGGTGTTGTAGCTTATTGGACGGGGTGAAGCGCTCTGAAACGGTTATTCGGTGGAACTGCAGAGGGTTCCGCGGCAGACGGCGGCGACCTTGCGGATCAAGGAGGACGCGAGGTCCTGGGGGAGCTGGGGAAGGAGGCCGGTGGCGTCCCTGGCGACACAGCAAGCTTGGGGGTCGACGGGGAGGTGGCGGTTGTTGGGAGGCGGGGCGGTGACCGGAGGCAGAGCTCGAGCCAGAGCCCGCTGGCAGCGGCGCAGGGTTGGTGTGGCGACAGAGCTTGCAGGGATGCTCGGGAGGCATCATGGCAGGGCCCGTGAAGGAGAAAGACCGACACGGCGAGGTAGCTTGAGTCCGGGCGGCCGCAGAGGTGAGAGGAGGGTCGGAAGGTACAGGGATCCAGGCAGGGTCGCCGGTTGTAGCTCTTGCAGCAGGGACGCAAGATGCTGGAGGAGGTCAGGGTGAGGTCGACGACAAGCGACGACAGAGGGCCAAGCGGAGGAGGACGCGACGAAGGTTCTGGCAAGGAGCATGCGACTGCGGTGGAGCGGGGAGGACAGAGGGCGACGGCGGTTGCCTGAGCAAGAGGGCCCGATGCGGGTTGGGGGAAGGAGGGCACCGGGGAATCAGGAGATGGGGTTGTGGTGGTGGGCCAGGGGAACGTGTGAGGGACGCGGTCGGTGGGAGGTTCACGAGCGCGTCGCTCGCACGCGGTCAAGGGAAGCGGGGTGGGGTCCACACAGGCTGGTGGGCGATACAGGTGAGAGGCGGTGGGTGCGTGATGGTGTGTTCGGTGTGTGGCGTTGTGTGGGTTCAACGTGAGTGTGTGTGAGGGGTTGGTTCGGTTTGGCCTAGAGGTGTGAAGCCAGGGGGTGGTGGCGGTTAGGATAGGGAGTGGGTTCGGTCTGGTGGTCAGGTTAAGTGGCGGCGGGGGTGTTGGGGTGTGGGGGGTTAGAATTAGGGTTTGCCTGGTGCTGGGTTGGTCTAGATGGTTTAGGGTTTTGTTTTGAGTTGGGCCCACTTGGGTTGTAGGTGGCCTGGCTTATGGGCCGGGCTACCTTCCCCGGTCAAAATATGTTTTATTTTTTTATTTTAATAAAAGATTTGATAAATAGTTTTATACAAATAAAGATACCCGGGAACACCGGACTTTTATTAAAAAAAAGGATAGGGTAAAGTAGTAAACAAAATAGGCTTTTAGTAAAATAGTTTTAGGCAAAAATAATAATATGCATGATGATGTCATGATGATGCATAGAGATACAGACAGGCGATTTCTAGTAGTGGTTTTATCCGGGGTGCTACATTTACCGTGTCCTCCAATCACTACCACCAAGTTACAAGAACTTTGTGATGAACTACAATATGCAAAGCATGAACAAGCAGTTGCCAGAACTCTTCTCCATGTTAAAATCTGCAAAAGTGGAGATCAAGAAAGAGCACCAAGTGTTGATGGTCAATAAGACCACCAAATTCAAGAAAGGCAAGTCTAAGCAAAAGGGACACTTCAATAAGGGTGGTAAGGAAGTTACCGCACCGACGAAGAAGACCAAGGCTGGACCTAAGCCTGATACTGAGTGCTTTTACTGCAAGGGAGAAGGTCACTGGAAGCGGAATTGCCCAAAGTACTTGGCGGATTTGAAGAACGGCAACATCAAGAAGAAAGGTATATCCGATATACATGTTATTGATGGTATCTCACTAGTACTCGTAGTAGTCCCTGGGTATTTGATACTGGTTCGGTTGCTCATATTTGTAACTCGAAACAGGTGCTGCAGAATAAACGGAAGCTAGCGAAGAACGAGGTGACGATGCGCGTGGGAAATGGATCAAAGGTTGATGTGATCGCGGTCGGCACGCTACCTATTCATCTACCATCAGGATTAGTTTTATACTTAAATAATTGTTATTTGGTGCCTGCGTTAAGAATGAACATTATATCAGGATCTTGTTTATTGCGAGACGGTTACTTGTTTAAGTCCGATAATAATGGTTGTTCGATTTATATGAGTAATATGTTTTATGCACATGCACCTTTGATAGATGGTCTATTCTTATTGAATCTCGATAGTGGAAATACACATATTAATAACATTGAAGCTAAACGTTTGAAATCGAGCGATAACTCGACCTATATGTGGCACTGTCGTCTTGGTCACATTAGAGTGAAGCGTATGAAGAAACTCCATTTCGATGGACTTCTTGAATCACTTGGAAGATGCGAAGCATGTCTGATGGGAAAAATGACTAAGACTCCATTTTCTGGTATGATGGAGCGAGCTACGGACTTATTGGAAATCATACATACCGATGTGTGTGGACCAATGAGTGTAGCATCGCGCGGTGGTTATCGTTATGTTCTTACCTTCATGGATAACTTGAGTAGATATGGGTATATCTATTTCATGAAACATAAGTCCGAAACTTTCGAGAAGTTTAAGGAATTTCAAAGTGAGGTTGAGAATCAACGTAACAAGAAGATTAAATTTCTGCATTCTGATCGTGGAGGTGAATATCTAAGTTACGAGTTTGGCGAGCATTTTAAGAAATGCGGAATACTTTCACAATTGACACCGCCGGGAACACCACAGCGTAATGGTGTGTCCGAACGTCGTAATCGAACTCTCTTAGATATGGTTCGTTCTATGATGTCACTTACAGATTTACCGCTATCATTTTGGGGTTATGCATTAGAAACAGCCGCATTCACTTTAAATAGGGCACCATCTAAATCCGTTGAAACGACACCGTATGAATTATGGTTTGGGAAGAAACCTAAATTGTCGTTTCTTAAAGTTTGGGGTTGCGAAGCCTATGTAAAGAAGTTACAGCCGGACAAGCTTGAACCCAAAGCAGAAAAATGCGTCTTCATAGGATACCCAAAGGAAACTATTGGGTATACCTTCTATCATAGATCCGAAGGAAAAATCTTCGTTGCCAAGAATGGATCCTTTCTAGAGAAAGAATTTCTCTCGAAAGAAGTGACTAGAAGAAAAGTAGAACTCGACGAGGTTGTCGAACCTTCTCTCGAACTTGCGAGTAGCGCAGCACCGGAAGAAGTTCCTGTGGTGCCTGCACCAATAAGAGAGGAAGCTAATGATGATGATCATGAAACTTCGGTTGTAGTTGCTACAGAGCCTTGCAGGTCAACGAGAACTCGCACCACTCCTGATTGGTATGATCCCGTTATGAGTGTCATGTTGGTGGACAACACCGATGACCCTGCGACATATGAGGAAGCGATGATGGGCCCAGATTCCAATAAATGGCAAGAAGCCATGAAATCCGAGATTGGATCCATGTATGAAAACCAAGTATGGACTTTGGTGGACTTACCGGATGGCTGGAAGGCCGTCGAGAACAAATGGATTTTCAAGAAGAAAACAAATGCTGATGGTAATGTTACTGCCTATAAAGCTCGACTTGTCGCAAAAGGGCTTCGACAAATTCAAGGAGTTGACTACGATGAGACTTTCTCACCTGTAGCGAAGCTAAATTCTGTGAGGATTATGTTAGCAATCGCTGCATATTATGATTATGAGATATGGCAGATGGATGTCAAAACAACGTTCCTCAATGGAGACATTGATGAAGAGTTGTATATGATGCAACCCAAAGGTTTTGTCGATCCTAAAGATGCTAACAAGGTATGCAAACTTCAACGGTCCATATATGGATTGAAGCAAGCATCCCGAAGTTGGAATCAACGTTTTGATAAGGTCATCAAAAGTTTTGGTTTTGTACAAACTTATATAGAAGCTTGTATTTACAAGAAAGTCAGTGGGAGCTCTGTAGCATTCTTAATACTATATGTAGATGACATATTGTTGATTGGGAATGATGTAGACCTTCTTAATAGTGTCAAGGAATATTTGAATAACAGTTTTTCAATGAAAGATCTTGGTGAAGCAGCTTACATATTAGGCATAAATATTTATAGATATAGATCAAGACGCCTAATATCATTGTCACAAAGTACATATTTGGACAAAGTTCTAAAGAGGTTTGGAATGGAAGATAGCAAGAAAGGGTTCTTGCCCATGTTGCCCAATACGACGTTGAGTAAAACTCAAAGTCCACCAACGGCAGAAGATAGAGAAAGGATGAGTAAGACTCCCTATGCCTCAGCCATAGGATCTCTAATGTATGCCATGCTATGTACTAGACCCGACATTGCATATGCTGTTAGTTTGACTAGCAGATATCAAAGTGATCCAGGAGTGGATCATTGGACAGCGGTCAAAAACATCCTTAAGTACTTGAGAAGAACTAAGGATATGGTTCTTTCTTATGGAGGTGATGAACAGCTCGTTGTTAATGGTTACACCGATGCTAGTTGGAACACCGATCCAGATGATTCTAAATCATAATCTGGATACGTATTTACTTTGAATGGTGCAACATTTAGCTGGAGGTGTGCAAAGCAAAGCGTTGTGGCGAGATCTTCCACTGAATCGGAATACATGGCTGCTTCGGAGGCTTCACAAGAAGCGATATGGATGAAAGAGTTCATTACAGAGCTCGGTGTGGTTCCAAGTGCGCTGGACCCAATGTTTATCTACTGTGATAACATGGGTGCCATATCCAATGCGCAAGAACCAAGGTCACACAAGAAGCTGAAGCACATCAAGCTACGTTTTCACGCTATTCGAGAACATGTCCAAGATGGTGACATAAAAATTTGCAAAGTACACACAGATCTGAATGTGGCGGATCCGTTGACTAAACCTCTCCCGAGGGAAAAACATGACCAACACCAAACTGCCATGGGTGTTCGGTATATTACCATGTAATCTAGATTAGATGACAATAGTGCAAGGGGAGACTGTTGGAGATATGCCCTAGAGGCAATAATAAATGTAGTTATTATTATATCTTTGTGTTTATGATAAATGTTTACATTCATGCTATAACAGTATTAACAAGGAAACATTAATACTTGTGTGATTTGTAAACTAAATTAGAGTCCCTAGTAAAGCCTCTTTATAATACTAGCTTGTTGGTTAGTAAATGATTGTGGTTTCCCTATCATGAACATTGAGATGTTATTAACAACAAGATCATATCGTTAGGAGAATGATATGATGGACATACTCCTATAGATAAGCATAGCATAAAGATCAAGTCATTTTAATAGTTCAATTGCTATATACTTTCTGATACATAGTAACCTAATTCCTTTGACAATGAGATCATGCTTATCACCATCACCGGAAGGATGCTTTGATGACATCAAACACCACACCGTAACTGGGTGGCTATAAAGGTGGCATTGAGTGTTTGGAAAGTATTGGTTGAGACACATGGATCAAGAGTGGGATTTGTCCATCCATATGATGGATAGATATACTCTGGGCCCTCTCGGTGGAATGTCATCCAATTAGCTTGCAAGCATGTGACTGGCTCACAAGGGATCACATATCACGGGAACGAGAAAGGAGTACCGACGATCAAAACCTCGGATAAGTAAACTATCGTGAGACAAAGGGAAATTGGTATCGTATGTAAGTGGTTCATTCGATCGCAAAAGTAATCGTAGAAATATGTGGGAGCCATATGAATTTCCAGATTCCTCTATTGATTATTGTTCGGAGAAGTGTCTCGATCATGTCCGCATAATTCACAAACCGTATGGAGACACACTTAAGGATTCGACGTTGTTGAGTAGTTATGGAATGAAGAGTAAGAGACCGAATGTTGTTCGGAGTCTCGGATGGGATCCGGGATATCACGAGGAGATCCGGAATGGTCCGGAGAATAAGATTCATATAAGGAAAGTCCTGTTTCGGGGTTGGAGAATGGTTCCGGTGTTTTCATCGGGAATGTTCTAGAAGGTTCCGGAATGTACGACACTACGGAGGGGAAGGGTACATGAATGTGTCATAACAAGTTGGAATGGTTGCATCATGTACTAGGTGTCATCGCTGAGAAAAATAAAGGAATAAATCAAATCCTAGTTTGAAAATTCAAACGGCTATTTTGCTTGGTGGAGGGAGAGTAGGAAACCTACTTGGGGAGGAAGTCCCTCTCCCTCCACCGCCGGCCTTGGAAGCCGAGTTGGGGAGGGACTCCCCTCCCCTTGGCCGCCGCCCTCCACCTATATAAGGAGGGGCAGGGCTGCCCCTCCAAGCACACAACTCCACCTCTCCAAACCCTAGCCCCAAGCCGCCGACGCCACCACCTCCTGCTGCTGCCGCCGCCTAGGGCAAACCCTAGCCGCCGACTTGGGCTTCCCCAAGCCCTAGACGCCGGCCTAGCCCCCTCTCTCCTTGGTGTGTCTAAACCCTAGATCACCGAGGGCTCTCTCATAGTCCACCATAATCGCTCCGGCTTAAGGAAAAGCCCTGCGAGATCTCCCCTCTACTTCTGGTACCACGCCGTCGTGCTGCCGGAATCGCGAGGAGAGTGCTACAACCTCCGCTGTCTGCTGGAACAAGGGAGAGGAAGGTCTTCGTCGAGTACCGAACGTGTGACCGACTGCGGAAGCGCTGCCGGAACGCAGCGTCGGAAGGATCGTCTACGCGATCTTGAGATCGGGAAGAGTACGACTACATCACCCAAGAGAATCCGCTCTCGTTAAACACTTTGGAATCTTTGACGGTGAGTTATTCCATCGACTCGTTGCTACAATCTAGTAGATAGATCTTGGCTTGTTTGTTTGTATGCGGTAGATTTTTTTTGTTTTCCATGCTACGAACCCCTATAGTGGTGAGATATAAGGCGAGGCTTGTAGCACAAGGGTTTACAGAGAAACCTGACATCGATTACGATAAAACATATTCTCCTGCCATGAGTGGAATCATATTCTGATACTTGATATCACTGGCAGTGCAAATGAATTTGTATATCCAATTGATGGATGTGATGACCGCATATTTATATGGGTCGCTAGATACGGATATATACATGAAATTTCCTGAGGGAATGAAGATTCCAGATCCAAAGGCTGATCGCAAATGTATTGCGCAAAGCTACAACGGTCGTTATATGGCTTGAAGCAGTCGGATAGAATGTGGTACAACCAACTAAGTGAGTTCCTTTTGCAGAAACTTGGATGATGATGATTGCCCATGTGTGTTCATCAAGAAATATACTGATGGATTTGGTATAATTTGTGTGTATGTGAATGATTTGAATATCATTGGTACTACACAAGAGATAAATAAGGCTAGTAATCATTTGAAGACGGAATTTGAGATGAAAGATTTGGGTAAGACCAAATTTTGTCTCGTTTTGCAACTTGAACATATTTCTTCAGAAATATTAGTTCACTAGTCTGCTTACATCCAAAAAATATTGGAGAAATTCAATATGGATAAAGCATACCCGTCTAAAACTCCTATGGTTGTTAGGTATCTTGATAGAGATAAAGACCCTTTTAGACCTAAGGATGACGATGAGGAGATATTGGGACCTGAGTTCCCAGATCTTAGTGTAATTGGTGCACTAATATATCTAGCAAACTGCACGAGACCTGATATATCATTTGTAGTTAATCTGTTGGCTAAATACAATGCATCTCCAATGAAAAGACATTGGGTTGGTGTGAAGAATATCTAAGATATCTTCAGGGCACCAAATATCTTGGTTTGTTTTATCAGAAAAATCAAGAAAGAACCATGGTGGGGTATTGTAATGCTGGATACTTGTCACATCCCCATAACGCTAGATCATAGACTGAATTTGTCTTCTTACGTGGAGGTACACCTTCTCTTGGAAGTTGACAAAGCAAACATTGGTGGCTACATCCACGAATCATTCTAAGATAATTGCTTTGTATGAAGAATCAAGAGAATGTGTATGGCTTCACAGAATGATGAACTTTGTCCAAGGTTCAAGTGGGATTGGTTCACTAGAATCGCCCACCATTATCTATGAAGATAATGCTGCTTGTATTGTACAGATGCATACATGTTATATTAAGAGTAATATTACAAAGCATATTGCTCCTAAGATGTTTTATCCCCATGAGCTACAAAAGAGTGGGGAAATAAATATTTTGCAAACAAAGTCATGTGATAACCTCACTGATTTATTTACCAAATCCTTACCAAGTTCGTTGTTTCATAAATATACACATGGAATTTATATGAGGAGACTTCATGACTTGCAAAGTTCAGGGGGAGAAATCTCCCAGGTTAAGACCTGTTGAAGATTATCAGATCTTTGATATTGCACTCTTTTTCTTTTTGAGTTTTTTCTAATGGTTTGTCACGTAAGGTTTTTAATGAGGCAATATCAATACAAGCATGGATGACATATGTCATTTTCTCCTTATTTTCTCACCGGGTTTTGGGAAGGAGTTTTTCATGGAATATTGTCTATTTCTTCTCATTTTCCCAGAGGGTTTTTAGAGAAGTGATTTCAAAGATGATTCCAAAGATGATCAATCATGAAGATAAGGAAGGATCAGGGGAGTGTTAGGATTTAATTAAATAGAATAATTAAAGAGATAATCCTCCTGTTGTATCTATGTAGGTTTATAGCAATCCGACCTCTCTCGTACCCCTCACGAACGGACGCATCTCTTCGATGCCTCACTTCCCCTTGTATAAATATGTTGAACATCGATGGAATAAAAGATCAGTTGATTCAATTGCCTACTACTCGTTTTACTCTAACAGTAATAATGAGGAGAGGAAGGGTTGTAGGGAGCAGCGGACGAACGCTAAAAAAAAGGATAAAAACTTATTTTGACATTACTATCGTATAACATGGAGTCGTGGACACATGTATTAGGGTGACATGGATGTTTTGGTTGAGTTGGCAATCTGCTCAGTTGGATGACTTGCATGAAAAGAGAAATAGGTTAGTGGGGATCACCTATTTAGATTTCGTTGCTTCCAGTTTTCCAACTCAAAAAGGGAAACATGGAATCTGAAATTCAAAACCCTATTTTGGGCAAAGGGTTAACTGACATATATATGGTTAATGCCCTGCACGCACCGAGTCCGTCTCCTCCCGCAAAGAAAATAGAGGCGGTGGCTAGTGAGTGTCTGGATAACACGTTTATGCCACTATCATACTTTTTTTTGTCTCGTTCCTACCATTTATTCCTGTCCTTTTTTTCTCTTAATTTCTTTCACTGTTTCTTCTTGCCACTTCTTTTCTCGCCTCCTGTAAACAAAACAAATGGCTAAATCACACAACTTGGGACAAGGGGTGGTTGACCTGGCGGTGACAAAGGAATCGATGGTGGACATGGACTTTGGGTGTACCTACTCAAAAACCCTGGAGATGCAAATCTTATACATCAATACTTTGATCTTGTACAAGATCCGCACCTCCAAAGTGTCCTAACAGCAACACTTTTCTTCACAGGACCGACATACATATTCATCCGCTTTATGTACCTGTTCGAACACCTTGGAGATGCAGACCTTGTACATCAATACTGTAGAGGATCTGCACTTCCAAGGTGTCCTAGCAGCAATGCTCTTTTTCACAAACAGGAAAAACACCGTAGAAATAAAATTATATGGAGCTAGGAGTGAGAATAGAGAACACCGGCCAAAGTTAGCTAGTGTGAGTTCAGTGGCAAAGTAACACTCCATATATAGAGGCTACGCGGCTGAAGGAGGAAAAAATGGCAGGAAAAATTGACGAGGGGAAAATGGGAGGGGAAATTTTTACCGAGTGCAATTGCACACGACAAAGAGGTGCATCACATTTTTTCCGTGTATTGCACAACAAAGATGGAGCACTTCTTTGATGTGTGAAATTTGACTCGACAAAGAGGTGAGCCCCATTCGTCCACTGCATAGGATGAATAGGCGAGAAATGATGAAATCTCTGCATGGCAAAGTTTTGGCGGGACCTCCCCCCCCCCCTCACCCCCGGGATCGTTGGCGTCAAAATCTTTGCCGATTGTCAATTCGGGAACACTCGATAAAGTTTCATTCCGGCATGGCGCCTTTAGATGTGCGGGAGGAGCCGTGTGTCCTCATTTTTTTGCCGAGTGTTTTCTTTGCCATGTGTATTTTGGATTTTTTGCTGAGTATTTTTTTTGTCGTGTGTACATTGTTTGTTTTTGCCGAGTATATTTCTTTGCCGTGTGCAATTGCGTGTTTATGCCGAGTGTGCTATCTTTGCCATGTGGCATGTCAAACTTTGTCGTGTTACTAATCTTTGCCGAGTGCAATACACGGCAAAGTCAAACTTTGTCATGTTCCAAGAAAAATACACTTGGCAAAGAGCAAAACACTCACAAAAATAATCTTCCAATATTGTAATGTTGTCATAAGCCTCATGCCCTAGAGTTCATTATGGAAGTTTGTAATTTTTAGGTTGTTGCAAGTTGCAGCTTTGGTGCTAGACTATACAATGGCATCTTTTGCGACCATCATGTGTAAGTTAACTCTTTGACCAGCATTGAGTTTTGAATTCGAGATGATATTTTTTTCTCTATTTCTCATTTTGAGTTGGGACTTGGAATCTGCAAGTGATATTTTCTGGCCACTAGTTACTGTACTCACCTAAGGTTACTCGTAATTCTACTGCGCTAGCATGTCTGTACTATAACTATAATTTCTTTATACTACAGTGGCTAGTAGTCTGAACAACCTATTCTGTATGCAGATTTTTATCCTCACCACGTTCGGGTTATATCTGAAACAAGATTGTTTGGTCTCGTGTAAGCAATTTTTGTTACCACATGCAAATCAAAGCATGTTGCACTTTTTGTGTAAAAGGAAGCATGCTGCATTTGTTTGTTGTAGCACATTATCCGTGTCCGCTTCCGTGACCGGTCTCTGGTCTGTGATTGGAGTCGACGATACGGTTGTTGAACCGCTAACGAATTTCTGGTAGAGAAGTGGAGCACACCCGCAAATAATATGTTCTCGAGTACTATTTTTATTTTTTAGAATTTTTCCAGAGGTAGTTTGATTTGTATGACTAAAACGAAAGGTATTTTTTTGCAAACTATATTTCGCATGACTAGAAAACTTATATATGCGAGCACACATCACAATAGAAAGTATTTTATTTCTATGACATGTTTTTTTTGCAGCCAGAACATGCCATGACATGTTTTAGTTTCTGTATCTTTTTGGAATAACAATGCTAATCAAAGTAAACCCTCAAAATCGAAGACAATGCGGGTAATCCCAGGTAAAGAGTAGTAGAACAATATTATGCACATAATTATACACAGAGCCCACCGTACACGAACCAAAGGACCACCTTGCAAGAGTGAGCGAGAGGGGGGCGCGGGGGGGGGGGGGGGGGGGGGGGGGGGGGGGGGGGGGGGAAGAATGAATACAGCGGCCTCTGAAGGCCCGGAGAGATAAAACGCCATCGACACCAAGAGACACACGTACTGCAGCCTCTGCCCGATGTCACGGCCGGCCACACGAGTAAGTATGCCAAGGTCGGGTTCAGAACTTGAGATATACACCGGCCGTCGTGCTCAGTCAGTCTCTGGTGTGAGGGTGTTGGAGGAAGCACCCGAACATCTGCACGGAGAACAATAAGCTCAGGGAACCACGACCGATCGAGATTGAGAATAATTCGTGTTTTCTGATCGTGTGGAGTGAGTACCTTTGAATAGAACGGGGTGGGGGCGTGCCGGGAGCGCCTGTGGTGCGCGTAGCTCTCCGGCGACGGCATGCGGCGGCGCGGTACGCCCGGCGGCGCTCCGCGGGCCACCTCCCGGTCCCGCTTCACCCTCTCGAACTGCACCGTGAACCCCTGCGCCGCCGCGCTCTGCTCGTCCCACGCCCCGAACTTGGGCACCGCCACCGGCCTCCGAGGCCCCTGCATGCATGCATGCATCGTCAACACGAGTCACGCCACGCCACGCCACGCGACTTAATAAGTAGGGCATGGCCAGCGAGCGGCCGAGCTAGGCGCTCACCTGGCCGCCTTTGTGCGGCGTCGACTTCTGCTGCTGGTGCCTCTGCTCATGCGGCTTCTGGTGGTGACCGGCCTGGCGGTGGTGCTGGCCGTGGCCGTGGTCACTGCCGTGGTGCCCGCCCTGGCGGGGGTGGTGGCCGTGGCCGTACTCGCCGCCGTGCTGCCTGGTCGGGGAGTGGTTCTGAAGGCTGGGTTGCGGCCGCTGGTAGTACTGTGGCGGCGGCGCGAACTTGCTCTGCGGCTGGCCGCCCCGGCCCGGGTCCGACGCCAGGCTCCCGGCCCGGTGGTGGAGGTGGTAGTGATGCTGCTGCGTCGCGCGGTGGCCGCCGCTGGAGCTGGTGGGCCTGTTGGAGGCAGCTGGGGTGATGATCAGCCGCGGAGGAGCGTCCTCCTCGGGGTCGTTGGGGTTGAAGGGGCGGCGGAGCGGCGGCGCGGTGGCGCCCTTGTTCTCGCGCACCTTCTCGAAGTAGACCGTGTACCCCGCATTGTCGCCGTCCCAAGCGCCGAACTTGGGCACGCTGGCCCGATTCTGCACGCCCACAATATCAAATCAATTCATAGGTTACTTATATGCCCTTTGTAAAAGAAATCATCAATCCATCTCTAAAAAACTTTGTTGGTGCATTTCTGATACAATTGTTCTTAGCCAGAAAAGAGGGGCGCAAGCTAGCAAAAAACTTCAATGGGGTCACATTTACATACTAGTACAAGGGTTCAATACTAACTAATCTTTGATAAACCGTAGATCACTGAAAGTTTTACTACTCCCTCCGATCCATATTACTTGTCTTAAAAATAGATGTATCTAGACATATTTTAGTGCTAGATACATCCATTTCTGCGACAAGTAATATGGATCGAAGGGAGTATCTAATTTCACTTGGTCAGCTGACCCCTTCTCTGTTGTGCTAGCGCTCCGCCCCTACGTCAAAACATATTCCAAAACATAGAGTCATGACCATGTCCAACATTATTTTACAAATATTTTAAAAATGCATAAAAGTTACATAATATTAAACAAATATCTAAGAAAAGCAAAACCTTCATAAGTATTATAGAAAAACATGAATTTAGATAAATACAAAAGTCTCCTGTCTCCACATTTTTTAAATTGTCATATACTGAACTTGTATGACCCATGATTTCTTCTACTCCCTCCGATCCATATTAGTTGACTCAAAATTATCTATATACGGATGTATCTAGCACTAAAAATTATCTAGATACATTTGTATCTAGACAAATCTAAGTCAACCAATATGGGTTGGAGGGATTAATATTTTTTGTATTTTTGCAATTTTTATTCCCTTGGGTATAATTTTTTTTGGCTTTGTCCGAATTTCTAATATTAAATTTTCATTCAAGAATCCGGCTATATTTTTTTTTGAGGTTCCCTTTGCAATGCCTTGCTTACATTTTGCTAAATGTTAAGAATTTCAAATTTATTCTCCACATTTTTTCTTGAAATTAGCCGAGTTTCACAAATAAACTTCATACAAAAATGTGTTTTCTTTCTTTTCCTCCTTCCTTATTATATTTAAAGGAAAAAAAAGTATATAGCATAGAGTTGAGAAACTAAACTTAAACTTTGCCAATAGTTGAGCCTTGAAGATCAAAATAGATTTTTACCACTTCTAATATAAGGAGCCATGAATATATCTAATAATAACATAAACACATTATTGTAAATTAGCCTAGTGAAAGTGAAACGGCTCCAATAGAAATGGGATTCCATTTTATATATTCGACTAAATGCCCCAGCTAAATTCAGTTTATTGAAGGTTGCTCGGTTACAAACTTATAATGTACGTCCTAAATAATCTGGGGTCAACTTGCATAGTCTAGCATTGTGATCGACAAATCACAAGTGGGTACTATATAGTACGTACGTCGTGCGAATTTGTCTCTGCCTAGCGCGTGAGAGAGAGAGGGCGACGTGCCTCCCAATAGAAAACAAGACCGTACGTGAGCTCTTGAACGTTTCTGACGGCGATTGAAAGGGCAAACTACACAGAGCAAGACGTATTCTATCCTAGGTGAAATGCAGCTTAATCTCATCTCACCATCGTCTGAGTTACGCTACGTGTACTCAGATTTTTGCCGCCTGAAATCTCAGGCCGGGTAGCTCCAATAATTCTACTTCCTCCGGTCCATATTAATGGTATCTAGATTCATATAAATCTAGTTAAATATTTAAAATAGATTCATTCGATTCTAGACAAAGTTGAGGCCATTAATATGGATCGGAGGAAATATAGCACTTGCACTTCGATGAGAGGGATCAGCAGCATGTAGAGTTGTAAAGAAGCACCCGATTCGCCCCACTTCAGGCAAAATGTGTTAGTTCACTTCAAACATTTATTAGAAATCTTGTCTAGTTTGAACTAAATTTTGATATTCACAGGCTTATGCGGGTTGCGGGTTGCCGGTTGCAACCCTAGCAGCATGCCACGATCGATGGATTGGTTGACATTATTGGAAAATTCGATCATGTGCCTGGGCAAATAGACGTAATCGGATAATCCTAAGTCGTACCATGAGCATCGATCAGACATGCAAACACGGTCGAACATGATTGGTTATTGCACAAGAACGCCCGAGCACCAAATGAAGCAAAGCAATGGCGAAATATGCAGACATGCAGAGAAGAGGAAAGGAGAGCGGGAAGGGATGAGAGATGAGCACTCACGGCCATGCGCGGAGGAGGAATCGATCGACCGACCGACCGGAGCCCGGCAAGGCGAAACCGCCCAAGTCTCTCTCTCACCCTGGAATTCCTTCCTTGTCTCTCTCTGTCTCCCCTTCCTCCCGCAGAGAGGAGCCGGAGAGGGGGGGCCAACGCAACGGCAGGGCGCGCCCGAGGCAGGGGAGGTCGGAGAGGGGCTAGCTTAAATTTGACAATCCTTCCTTCTAATAATGGCCTGCTCCCAAGCTGTCGATGCGTATGTCCGAACCGCAAAATAGCCTGCCCCCGCGCGCGCCCGGCACTCGATGCCCCCCATACCTATATAGCCGACGGCGATGGCGATGGCGATTGGCGTGGGCAGGAAATCGAGCTATAGCTGGTGTGGTGCCCCGTTGGCCGTTGGTTGGTTCGAGTCGTCGACCGGTGTGCGAGTCGTCGACAGGATAACAGGAGATTCCGTCGTCGTCCGTCCCAAGTTTGCCAACTACCGGCCCAGTCAGTCTCCCGTGTTAAGGCATGTCCATCGAGCCGACCTATCTTCCATGTGTCCCAGCTGCGCCGTGTCTTGCGTCCAGATTTAAGGTGTCTCTTAACCTTTCCTCTTCTACTGATGAATTTTCTAAACCGTTTTGGATCGAGGCTGACGCCGTAAAGGTAACAAGTCTGTTGTCCAAACGCTTCGTTTCTATCTGTTTGGATCGGACGCGGTTGATTTGGGATCGTGATCTGGCCTATCTGGTTAGCCGTGTTCAGCGGCGCGACCCATTTGTGACGCGACACTTTCTTTTTACAAATTCAAACATAATTGTTCGCGCTAAAAACCGGCAAAGTTCATATTTAATTTATATTCAAAATATATTTTTTTTTAAACTAATCATAATCCTAGCTACCGATCTTCGCACGCCGACGCCATCTCGTCCATCTATGGGTCGAGGTCGATATGCTCCGACGGCGTCCAAAGGTTGGCAGTGGCAGGACCGGAGCGGGAGCGGGCGCAGGTTGATAGATCACCTGCCAGGCCACGGCGCCCAACCGTGTTGAAGGTGCACCAGCTCCATCCCCACCTCCATCGCGATCGCTGGCGCCCATCCCGGCAGCGGCGATGGTGGAGACAGCTGGGCGTTCTCCTGCGCCACCATGCCGGTGAGCTGGACGGCTTCCTCGAAGCCGACCCACTAGGCTTCCTCCTCCCGCGCGCTGGTCGCAATGGCCTGCTCGATGAAGGCGTCCTTGTCGTAGCTTCACGCCAGCACCTCGTGGTACTTCGGGGGCATGTTCGCGGGGATGTCGTCCACCGCCTCCTGCTTGACAACTACGTCGTCGTCCTCGTCGTTTCCGTCCTCGCTGCCGAAATTGGCGCCAGAGTGGTTGTTGGCGCCCTTGTCGTCTGAATCGATGTCGGGGATCTGGTAGACCTCTCCCGGCTGCAGGTCGCGGCGGATGGTGGTGGCGCGCCACACCTTATGCTCCCACTCGAGGAACTTGACCTAGTACGTCTCAGAGTGGTAGCCCCTCTCCCACCGTTGGGTCTGGGGGAGATTGCTGATCCGGCGGCGGTTCTCCTCCGCCGGCCCTCTGCCCGCCTTGGGCGGTGGCGGCACCGGGACACGGTCCCGGTTGAGGTGCCAGCCGGCGGGGAGGGAGACATCCGTGTACTGGATTCCGCGACCCTCCCTCCACCGGCGCTCGCACTCCCTGACGAGGTAGTACCGTCGGGTGCGGCGGTCCCTCGGTGGCGGGTAGTCTCCCACGGGCTGGCTTCGGTGCCATGGAGGAAGGCCGGTAGCTGAGAGCGCTGGCCGCTAGAGCCAGACGTCTCGTGGTCGTTCTTGGTCCTCTTCATCTAGGACGGCGTCTTTATCTTTGGTGGCGGCGGCTGCTTCTAGGGTTGCGATGGGCAGAGGTGAGGAGCGCGATACCGAAGAGCGCAGGGTTAAATAGCCCAGCCGCCCATGAACGCGCGAAGCTTCCTGCTCCTTCGCCATCAATGTCGGCGCGGGAACGCATGCGGCGCCCAGTCAAGATGCCGTCTCGTCGCCATTGATGGCGCAGGCTGCCGCCGGTCAGCCTTCCGAGCAGCAGCGCCTCTGAATCGGTGCCGCGATTACGTCTGAATCGGTGCCGCTGATCGCGGCTGAATCAATGCTGCCGGTAAACGGTGTCTGACGGATGTGCCAGTGGCATGCGGGCAGAACATGCATGATGTCCGCGCACGTCCGGGCTGACGCAACTGCTGCCCAGATTAGATGCACAGATAGGTCGAGTTGAACGCGTTTGTCCGGATGGATTGGGCTGCTGAAACGCTGCGTACGTCTTATACATGCGTGCGGACGAGTTCGGACACGCTCAAAGATGTGCTCGCGCCGCTTCCTTCTCATCACTCGTGACCTCGTCGTTGGTTTTCTCGACTAGATCTCCTCTTCTTCCGGCATGGTGATGGTGTGGTCCGATGTCTCTGTCGTTGCGGTTTATTCTGCATCCATGCTAATCTCAGTACGCGGTAAGAGAAGGAGACAGAGATGGACGCGGATGTAGGAATAGTTCAGACAGACTGACGTGCGCGTTTTGACCTGCGCGTTTGTATTACCAATTTCTACCTTGTTTCCCAGAGGAAACATCGTTCGCAGCGGCCAAAAATAAAAATAAAACATCGCACGACGAACATTGCATTGCTGGAAGCACATGTGGTCGGAACTACAACCAGCAGTGCGACAATATATATTTTTGGGAAGGGCAGTGGAAAGTCTTCGACGTCGGTTGTTCAGTTTAAGGATGGCAATGGGTAACGTTTAGGGTACGATTTACCATTTTTAGTATTAAAAAATAAACTATTTTTTTTTGTAAATCATCACTTTTAACAAAACTAGTTCATTTGTTTGAATTAAATTAAAAAAGAGAGTACTAGTTCATTTGTTTGAATTAAATTATCACTTTTTAACAAAACTAGTACCCTGAAATTCCAAACTTACATCTCTAGTTCAGTTAGCGGACTGGCTTTAACCAGGAGTCTAGAGCGACTGGATCAGGGGCATGTTTAGGCCTACCACTACGCACTACATGGGCAGCTTCCCTCAGCCCAGGACCAAAATGCCAGATAGTATCGTGGAAACGCCTCAGCGCATCATTGGGTCCATCTAAAAAGAAAAACCGTTGAAGACCGGGCTGTTAGCCTGTTTGGTTTTCTGGCAGCTACTTTTTTTTTTTTGGATAGCAGGTAGTTTAGAGTTTAGGGATTTATTCAAAATAGCTAATAACTAGATTCTTAATAATGGAATTAATTTTTTACTTACTACTTATGTTCTTTATCTGACTATTTTTTTTCTTTGCAAAATTGTGAATTCCGGGTAACTGGCCAAGCTGCTAAAATAGCTAAAGTAGTGATAAATCTCGTTAATAAAATGAATCTTGCTGAAAATCCATTGATTCCCAATCATGTTCCCGTTAGCGTGCATCCAATAGGAATTGAACCTGCAAATTTACACCTAACAACCGCATCTTCGCAGACCAAAAACTACTGAGATCACCCCTTGGGTAACGGAGGAATCATACCATTCGAGGTTATCTTTGGAGGGAAAAGTATGCGTTTTTTGGACCTTCGATGGCTACGATTTCTCCTACCTCACCGGCGATCGATTGATCTCCTGCCATAGAGCCTCTGATCCCCACGGTTCTAACCCATCTAAGTCCTACTCGAGAATAGACCATTTGGGCCGATCAAGGGGTTGATTTGTTTCGACTACCCATCCTTGGCGGTTTCTATTGACTAGGGTTTTAGATTGGTTCTGATCCATGGAGGAGAGAGGCTAGTGGGGAGATGAAGGGGTCTCTCTCTGAACCAACGCTGGACGAACTACTGAGTAGTCTAAACCTCAAAGGGGAGGACATCGGCAGAATTTTCGTTATAAAGTAGGAGGTTCAGTCTCTAAAGGAGGGGACTAAGTGGATGACGGTGATGCACCTATACACACTGAGGCCTTTTCGTGCGGAACTCTATCTTAACTCCGTTGATGGTCCAATGGAAAGCAAAGGGGGTTATAGATGAACCGGATGGCAAAAATGTCAGTAAGCGGCTGGATTTCGAGGTGGAGAAGAAACCAAAGAATTATCAGCTCCCATCGGGCATCCCTCCTCCACGAGCATCATCTAGAGAGAGAAAATGGCCTAAGAAGCAAACTACGCCAAGGAAAGACAAGAATAAGAACACAATGGTGGGCTCCAGTAGGGAGCACCGCCAGGACCAATGAATACATATCTGTGGAACTATCGTGGGTTGGGAAATGCTACGACGGCTAGGGAACTTCATGATTCACGAGGGATTGTGCCCCATTTTTTCTTTGTGTAGTAGCAGAGACACATACAAGTGCAGAAGTCTAGAGTGGATTGTTTTAGCGAGAATGTTTGGTTATGAATGTTTTCTTTGTTAGCAGTACTGCCGTAGTGGCGGTCTGGCAATCTTTTAAAATAATGAAATAAAGATAGACCTTTTTACCTTACTCTTAGTATCACATTGACACGGTTGTGTTTCCTTTCATTAGAACCATGGCGGCTCACATGTGTGTACGGAGAGGCCCTAGTGAGTGTGTGTCACAAAACATGGGATATGTTAAAGTTCATCAAAGGCATCATCACTCTTACCACGGATGTGCATTGGTGATTTTAATGAAGTACTCTTTGGAGAGGAGCTTATATCGTATGTTTAAATGATAGATCCAAGATTTTAGAGATATATTTGATATTTGTGAGTTAAAGGATCTCGGCTTCATGGATACACCGTGGACTTTTAAGAAGAAGGTAGCTACAGGATCCTATTTTCGTGTGAGACTTGATAGAGCACTTGCTACTATGAGCTGGTGCGAGCGCTTCCCCTAGCTACTCTACAACACTAGACGACAATGACGTCAGATCATTCTCCTCTCCTCCTTTGGTATGAGCCAATGGAGGAAAATCAGAGGATGTCTCGTGTGCTTAATTTGAAGCTATGTGGGAGACACATCATGAATTTCAGCCTTTCATATATTTGGTACGGAAGTCTGATACCAAGGGGCTCTCGGGCTCCTTATCGGCGTGGAGACGGAACACATTCGGCAACGAGCTAGCTGTTATGCATGCAGCACTCTCGAAACAGGCTTTACGCCCAGCTTTATAAATAAAGCAACGATTATTCAGAGTATAATAAAGTCACCGACGCCCAGACATCAAAAGAAAAATAAAAGGAGTCTGATGGGGCCACAACACAATACACCCAAAAAGGAAGAAAAAAGTGTGTGTGTGTGTGTGTGTGTGTGTGTGGGAGGGGGGGGGGGGGGGGCGACGAAGAGTAGCACCCCTACGACGCCCCGAACGAACTAGCAGGGGCCGCAAAGCGTTGCGCTGACGCTCGTAGAGCCTGCAAGATGCCGTCCACCCGCTCCCGGTCACGCTGTCTGGAGAGGGGGTACCACTGCTGGAGGTGGGCAAGCAAAGAAAAAATAGAGTCAGAATCCCGGCGGGAAAAAATCCGCTCAATCACCATCTTATTTCTAATCTTCCAAAGGGTCCAGGTCAATGCCGCAAACACCAACCAGAAGAGGTGGTGCCTTCCCCTGGTGCGGTTTGCCTCCGTCTCTAGGAACTCGCCGAGGTCCTGGGCCTACGAGGTAGGCCCTAGAGCTTCTCGGATGAAGTTCCACAGAAACTGAGCGGCAGGACAGGTAAACATTATGTGGGTACAAGATTCCGGAGTCCCACATAACGGACACAACCCATCGCCGGGACCGCTACGCTTCGAGACCTCTACCCCAGAGGGGAGGCGGTCCCGGAGCAGTTGCCAAAGGAAGATACAGATGCTCAGGGGGAGGGGGGACTTCCACAAGTGGGACGTCCAAGGCAACTCCGGACCCTGGAAGAGGGTCCGATATGCTGAACTAACCGCGAACGCTCCCGAGGGAGACTGGACCCAAGACACCTTATCCCTCTCGGCTGAGAGGGATAGGGGTAGGGAACCCCGCAACCTCACAAAATCATCCGCCTCCACGGCGTTAAAGGTCCTCCGGAACGGGATGTTCCATTGGTCCTCCTGAAACGCGTCAACGACTAACATTGTGGGGGTTGCACAGATAGTGAACAGCGCCGGGAACTCTTGAGATAGGGGGACCCCCTGAATCCAGGGGTCCAGCCAAAAAAGGACACCCTGACCATCCCCTACCAGAAATAGGGAACCACGACGAATGAAGTGCTTAATGTCTTGGATGGCCCGCCAAAACTGGGAACCCTCCCGGCGGTCACATGCCATCAGGGGGCGACTCCGTAGGTACTTGGCCTTAACTAGTTGGAGCCACAGACCACCCTCATCTTGAAGAATCCACCATACCCACTTAAGAAAAAGGGCGATATTGAAGCGGCGCGAATCAAGGACCCCGAGGCCCCAAGAATTTTGGGGGTACAAATATCTGCCCATTTCACCATATGATACTTCTGGTGCCCATCTCCAGCGACCCAAAAGAATCTAGACAACTCTTTCTCCAAGTCTGCATGGACTCCTTCAGGAAGCAAGTATAGTCCCATATGATATGTGGTGAGGCTGGACAGGCAGGAGTTAATCAGCACTGTCTTGGAGCCCTTGGTCCTTAGGCGTGCACGCCACGGTTCGGCTTTCTACCGAACCATCGTGACCATGGGGGCCAGATCCCTGATCAGTACCCGAGAGTCACGCATGGGCATGCCCAGGTAGGTGATGGGGAAATCCACCAACCGACAGTTAAGACGGTCCATGATCAACTGCTTCTCCTCCTCGGGGAAACCTAGGATCATAACCTCGCTCTTGTCGAAGTTGATCTTGAGCCCACACATGGACTCAAAAGCATGGACTTGAGATTAATAATGTCAAGTTTCGACCCCTGGACCATGATCATAGTATCATCCGCATACTGGAGGTGGGTGATGCCACCTTCGGGGATTAGATGCCCCACCACCCTCGAGAGGTGGCTAGCGATCTTGGCCTTATCCAAGATCTCTGCGAGGGCATCCACCGCGGAGTTGAAAAGGAAGGGCGACAGCGGGTCCCCTTGCCTTACTCCGCAGGAGGGTATAAAATAGGGACCCACTTCCCCATTGATATTGATAGCCGTGCTCCCGCTCATAACGAACTGCATGATCCACGAGATCACCCTATCCTCAAATCCCCTACGCTCGAGGACTTGCCTCAAGAATGACCAATCCATCTTATCGTAATCCTTCTGAAAGTCAAGCTTGAGGAACACACCTTTCTGATGGTGCACCTTCACCTCATGAATGATCTCATGGAGAGCAAGTATGCCATCATGAATCAAGCGGTCCTTGAGGAAGGAAAACTGGAGCGGGTGGGTCAGGCGTTCCATGATAGGGGCGAGGCGGAGGGCGCAGACCTTGGCGAAAATCCTCTGGATGACGTTGATCACTGTGATTGGTCGAAATTTGCGAATATCCGTGGCCCCCACTATCTTGGGGATCAGGGTAATCACGCCAAAATTCAGCCGAGACATGACAAGGGTTCCCGAGTAGAACTCCTGCATAATCACAGGGCTCAGCTGGTCCCAAAAGGACTGGAAAAACACCACTGGGAGCCCGCTGGCCCTGGCGCCGAGTTGGCCTTCATTGCGTTGATAGCCGCGGCAACCTCAGACTGAAGAAAAGGGAGGGTAAGCTCCAGATTCTCCTTCGTGGTCACCCTGGCATTCTCGGGCCAGAAGTCCGCCCCCATCGCCAGTCCCGAGCACCGGGACGCCAAGAAGAGTTCCCGATAGAACGCAAAAATATGGGCCGAGATCTCTCTTCGGTCTTCAAGAAGAGAGTCTGCAGCACAGAGGCACGGGATCGAACACTTCCTACGCCTACCATTCGCGATGGCATGGAAATAGGCCATGTTGGATTCCCCCTGGATAGTCCAGTTCTGACGGCTCCGCTGCCTCCAGAGCGCCTCTTCTCCCTTATAGATCTCCATAGTGGAGGTCTCAAGAGAGTATCTATGGGACCAGGCCTCCGCGAGAGGCCCACCCTATCAGCCTCCCGATCAAGGGCCTGGATCTCCTGAAGAATGGCCTCCTTCTGGCCGCGGATTGTAGCACCCAGGTTCGCACCCCAGCCCTGCATCAATTGGCACGACATCAAGGCACAATGATGCCAGACATCAACCGCACAGAAGGTGCGGGGTGGCAAAGATGAAACCTCCACCCACCTCGACCGAACCGCCTCCACAAAACCCCGCTGATGTAGCTAGAAGTTTTCGAAATGAAAGCTATTAGATCTCGGTGGGGGACCTCCCCCTGAGGAAAGGAGGAGGAGGGTATGGTCCGAGCCCACCCTGGTGACCGCACGGAGCGAGCACAGGGGGAAGGCCAACTCCCAATCCACAGAGATAAAGACCCTATCGAGGACGCATCGCACCGGATCCAGATAATTGTTGGTCCAGGTGAACCTCGCACCAACCCGAGAGATCTCCCTAAGAGCCAGTTCCGCGTTGCAATCATTGAACATACGAATCCTATGGAGGTCCACGTTCGCCGAGCTCTTGTCCGCGGCAGAGCGAATCAAGTTGAAGTCCCCTGCCACAATGATAGGGGTCTCCGTATGCTCCACCTTGGCCTTGAGCTCGAGCAGGAACTCCTGGGACCTCCTATGGTCTGTGGGGCCATATACAATCACGACCTCCCATTTGAGGCGTGATTGTTTATGGGTGATGGCCATGCTCACAAAGAAGTCCCCGTGGTCCATATCCTCTACCTCGAAGGTATCCTCCTTAACACCAAGGAGGATGCCGCCCGAGTGGCCTGACGCCGAAGCCATGTCCAGGCAAACTTATGTCTAGACAATGCCTCCAGCTCCAACGGCGAGAAGTCCTGACGAATGGTCTCCTGGAGGCCCACAATATCCACATCTTCTTGGCCCAGGTACTCCTTGATCTTGCGGCGGCGCCCGTCCTGGCCTAACCCCCGCATGTTCCAAATGAACACCCGGAACGCCCGGAGAAAGTCCATATGAACGATCACTCGAGGGCGGCCCTCTTACTGGGGGGCGGAACGAGATCGGCTAGCAGTCACGGGCCGAGGCGGGACCTTAGGAGGCCGCCCCCGAGGTCTCCCTATGCCGAGGGTCCTCATGGGGGGCTGGCCGCCATCAGGGTCAAGTGGTGGAACCGAGCTGGACCCGGGCTCCGAAGAGCCAGGTCCTGCCAGTATGAGGGCCCGTTCCCGCTCCCGTGCGTCGCGCGCACGGGCAACGGGAATCTGGCCCTCATACACCTCTCGAGCCTTGATGGCCACGACCTGCTCCAAACGGGGTCCCTTCTCGCCGCGGAACACAATGCCGCAGTCGGACGCGACCGCACACATGTGATCCAAAGCTACCTCCTCCAGAGCCGAGAACCTAGAACCCGAGGGCAAACCAGAGCTAACAGGGGGAGGGGGAGGGGAGGGGGAGGGCGAGGCGTACCAGGAAACTCGTCTCGCGCTGTCACCCGTTGGGTCGCCCGCTCCGCGATCGTCGGCTCCGGGCCCACACCCCCACTACGAGCCCCCGCAATGCGCTCACTATGTCGAGACGGGGGAGGAGGGGGCTGACGGGGGCCTCTGGCCCGGCGCACCCTGGCACTCGGCCCGGGAGTGGTGAGGTCGATCGTGGCCGGGCCACCAGCGGTGAGGTCCGGAGTGTCCGACGCGAGCGAGTAGCACACCATCCCCGGGGAGCGGGGGGACGACTGGGGAAAGACGTCCAGCCCCACACTACCCGAGGTGTCCTCCTCCGACGAAGTGAGGGTGGTGGGCGGCGGGAATTCCTCCTTGCACCCCCCCCCCCCCCCCCCCCCCCCCCCCCCCCCCCCCCCGAAAACAGCTGGGACAGCACCAGATAGGGTGGGACCAAGCTACCAAAAGTTCAAGATTATTAAACGCTTGATGGAGCTCCAACACGGGAAAGAAATCATGTGGCGTCAGCGATATGCGTATACAGTGGCTAGCGGAGGGCGGCCGTAATACAAGGTTTTTTCCATATGAGAGTTAGTGGCCATAAAAAAAAGTTGTTTGGCGAGGCCAAATGAATCCATTACCGAAGACCAGCAAGAACTCGGCGATTTTACTCAGGATTTCCTTAAGCGGCTGTATACATCGGAAGGTATAGAGGGCATGGATGAGGAGTTGTCAGCTATTCCTGTTACTGTTACGGAGGCAATGAATAACATGTTGATTGCACCATTCAATGATTCAGAAGTTAATCATGCGTTTTTTTCAGATTTTCCCTATGAAGACAGCTTGGGTCCGGATGGTTACCCGACCCAGTTTTTTCAGAAACATTGCGATATTTGTGGTGGCGAGGGTGAGAAGTGATGTACTTAATGTATTACTCGGTGAAGTGAGCCCTGAAGGTATTAACGAGACTTTCTTTTTTCTTATTCCTAACGTGGCCGTCCCATCAGTCTATGTAATTTTATATACAAGATGGCTTCTAAGGTCTTGTTAAAGGTAACCTTGCCGAATATGATCTCGGAGGAGTAGTCAGCTTTTGTCCTAGGGAGAATGATCATAGACAACATTATTACTGCATATGAGTGTCTTTATTTTATGAAGAGAAATTGCGCAAAGAAGTATCAACACTATGCACTGAAACTGGATATGCAGAAATCTTATGATTGTGTTGAGTGAGATTATTTGAGAGCTACCATGACACACATGGGTTTCCATCACAAGTGGGTGGATCTTATTATGATACTTGTCTCATCGGTTTCCTTCTCGGTGTTGTTCAATGGAATGCCTCTAGAGGAGTTTCGACCATGCAAGGGCCTTCGACAAGGTGACCACATATCCCCTATCTCTTTTTACTTGCAGCAGAGGACCTCTCTAGCCTTTTCAAACTAAGTCGTTAATCACCGCATCTCAAAGAAATTAAGGTGGCTCCTATAGATCCTGTTGCAAATCACCTCCTTTTTAGGGATGATAGCCTTCTCCTCGTTAAAGATAGTGAAGAGGGAGTAGAGAAAGTCAAGGATGTTCTGGAGAAGTATTGCAACGCTTAAGGCCAGCGGATAAATTTAGATAAATCTTCAATTTTGTTCACACTAATAGAAAAGAGGTCTTCCGTTAGGTGTCGAACAAGTCACTAGTCCCGGTTCGTAACGTCTCCAACGGCTATGAACCAGGGTAAACACTAGTCCCGGGCCGGACCAGACCTCTAGTCCCGGTCCGTAATACGGCCCGGGACAAAAGACGTCGAGACAACGAGCTGCACTGTGCGTGGACAACTAGCCCCGGTCCGTATCATGCCCCGAGACTAGTTAGTTCCCTATATAATGCAGCCGCTTTGTCCATGCCCGAGCCATGGCCATTTTTCCTCCCAAGCAAGACGAGTTCATGCCCTTTTTTTCAAGATTTGGTTGCAACCCCTAAATCCAAGGTTTTAAAAGGTTAGGTACTTCATACTTTCATCTCTTATTGTTACTTTAGCTCAATGTGATAGAAGTAGAGATGGATTTGCATGCTCTAGAAGTAGAGGATTTTTAGACGTGTAACAAATTTTGATTAGGGCACAAAGTTACTGAAAATAGAAATGTGTAATTTTAGAGTTTCAGAGCTTAGAATTTAATGAGGTTTTCACTGTTAGAATAATAATAAAAAACTCCACATTTTTCATGTTAATTGTTTTATCTAATTCAAAAATTGGTGCATGTAAATTTTTCAAAATTCAAATTTATTGCTCTAGAATATCTCATTAGAACTTCTATTAAATTGGTCACTGATCTCTATTTCTGATGTTGTGTAATGGTTTTAGATATACTTTTACAATAATGCAAATGGTCCATGAATAGATGTACGGTACTGACTGACGCTCTGGCGAGTTCATTAATGGCGTGCATGAATTCATCCGTGTCGCTGATGCAAATAAGCGGAATTGTTTTGTATTCTGTCTATGTAGTGGATGTAGGAATCAGAAGGATTACTCTGACTCAAAAACCCTTCACATCCACCTATTGAAGTCCGGTTTCATGCCCAATTTTAATTGTTGGACCAAGCACGGAGAGAGAGGGGTTATAATGGAAGACAATGAAGAAGAGGAGGATGATGATGGCAACTATCATGGTTTCCCTGAGTACGGAGATACTTCCAAGGGGGAAGGTGAAGGGGAGGCTGAAGAAGAGATACATGATGAGCCCGCTGATGATCTAGGTCAGACCATTGCCGATGCACGGAGAGACTATGAAAATGAAAAGGAGAGGGAGAAGTTCAATCATATGTTAGAGGATCACAAAATTTGTTGTCCCCAAATCGCGAAAATGGTCTGAAAAAGCACAATGGAATTGCTGCGATGGAAGGAAAAGTGTGGTATACCTGAATCCTTATTTGAAAAGTTGCTGAAAATGATGAAGAATATGCTTGCAAAGGATAACGTATTGCTCGCCAGTACATACGGAGCAAAGAAGGTTGTCTGCCCTCTAGGTTTAGAGGTTCAGAAGATACATGCATGCCCTAATGAATGCATCCTCTATTGTGGTGAGGATTACGCGAATTTGGATGCATGCCTAGTATGCACTGCACTGCGGTATAAGATCAGACGATATGTCCCTGGTGATGTTGAGGGCGAGCCCCCCAGAAGAGGGTTCTTGCCAAGGTGATATGGTATGCTCCCATAACTCCACGGTTGAAACGTGATGCAGCCTGTCCTACAGACGCCCCTCCATCTACACCACCTAGTCCCCCCAAGTGGACCAATGATTCACGCCCGAGCCAAGCTCCTACAAGCTAAGGTTAACTCGCTCCTTTCCTCGTGTGACTCTGATATGCCTTTGGATGGCTTGCTACTTCATGCAACTACACTATGTAACCTCAGCTATGAAGAACCAGTGCCTCGCCAAGCCACCAAGGAAGAAGAACCAGGACAAGCCACTGATGGAGCTCACCACACCGGAGTCTCCGACCTAAACTGGAGTCTCCGACCCTGCCCACCGGAGTCTCCAGACCGACCCCCGGTCCGACCCCAGGAACCGACCCGGGGACAGTCTGTGTGCCCCTCCCGAGACAGGTCCGAAGATTGACCGGAGTCTCCGGCCCAGATCGGAGTCTCCGGACCACTCCACCGGAGTCTCCGGCCTGCGCGACAACAGGCATGTAAAGGCCTTTTGGGCCTGGCCCATGTAACCCCCAGATTCGCTCCAACTTCCAGTTTTATCCCCCAAATTACCCATGTTTATGTGGCTGGCCTATATATAGACCCACCGATATATTGTAAACCCTAGACTTGGATAATTGTAATTGAAGACACCCCTTAGGATCTATCAATTACTAGTCTCATGCTCCTTGACAAGGAGCACCAATTATCCCCCTCCTCCTGGATTTTGCCTCATGCGTTCAAGTTGTACAAGTCCTTGGAGTTCGGTATCTCGTCTCCAAGTAGTCAAGATCTCAGCAATCCTCTCACCCCCGTTGTTGGCCGTGGGAGAGTGTCTTGCCCAACGCCGATCCTTGGAATTGTGTTGGACCGGTTGCCACCGGCGTGAGCTATCAGCTTGTATCGTGTTTTCGTGTGTGTGTTCATCGAGTTCTTCACGTGTGAGTTCGTGGATTTCATCCCCTTCTCCTCCCACTCGCTCTTCCCTCGATTTCCACGGGATTCGTGAAAGATCGGGCCTCCCCAAGGGGTCACCCCTAACATATTGGTATCAAGAGCAAGGTTGATCACGAATTTCCCCTCAATTTTTATCTTCTATCCATCATAAATTCAAAAATTTCCCAAAAAAGAACCCCAATTTGCCTTTGGATCAATCTCTCGTTTTGGAGTCTTATTTGTGGTTTTGATCCGACCAAATCTTCTCTAAGGTGGTGGTCCTGCTTTTCCCTACGTTTCACAGCCCAATTTTGGCCAAATTTTCGTGGATTTGAGGACTCTTGGCGTGGATTTCCGCCAAGAAGACGAGCTGTTCTCCCCGCACCGGAGTCTCCGGCCCTAGACCGGAGTCTCTGGCCCGACCAGAATCTCCGGCCCTGAACGCCAGTTTTGTCTTCTGCTCTTATTCCGCATTGGCTAATTTGTCTGCTTGTTGTTTGTGTTCCGTGTGCATGTCACCAACTAACAGATAGCTTTCGCAACATTGCCCGTGCTCTTCGACACCACTGACCCCAAACTCCTCCCCGCTCCATCGGCACAAGCTCATAATCAACAACTAAGGTATAACTTGTGTCAAACCTTGTAGCCATATCTTCCTTTGTGTGTACCTATCCCATGAGAGCAACTCCTTTTGTGTTTGCCTAAGAATTGTTCACTTGTCCTTGGAAATGAAGGGAATATGCCCCGAGAGGCAATAATAAAGTGTTTATTATGTGTATTCCAAGTATATGATAGATGTTTATTTTGCATGCTATAATTGTATTAATACGGAAACGTTAATACATGTGTGTTTAATAAACAAACAGAAAGTTCCTAGTTATGCCTCTCTCATAAACTAGCTCGTTGATTAACAAGATGATCAAGGTTTCCTGATCATGGACATTGGATGTTGTTAATAACGGGATCACAACATTAGTGTAATGGTGTGATGAACATTCATCCGAAGTATAGCATTACGATCAAAGTCATTGAGTTTATATTGCTATAACAACTTACGAAGTGATCCTAATCCTTAGACCATGAGATCATGTCAATCACTAACACCGGAAGAGTTTCTTGATAACATCAAACGTCACACCGTAACAGGGTGATTATAAAGATGGATTCAGAACTAATAAAGTGTTATGTTGAGGCTCATGGATCGAGAGTGGAATTTGTTCATCCCGATGACGGATAGATATACTCTGGGCCCTCTCGGTGGTATCACATTGATTAGCTTGCAAGCAAGTGATTTGATCACTAGAATGTTATATCACAGGAACGAGAAAAGAGTGCATGTCGGTAACGAGATCAAACTAGGTATGGAGATACCGATGATCGAATCTCGGACATGTAATATATTGTGAAACAAAGGGATTAAGATACTAGCGTAAAAGGTTCCGACGATCACAAGAAAGTCATCGTTGAATGTGTGGGAGTCAGTATGGGTCTCCAGATCTGTAGCATCCCAGTTGTCTAACACCTGTAATGCTACTTGTTCTAGTAATAAAAGGGCCACTTCCAACATATAATTATTGCATCATCATCATATCATGCTCATGTCATCATGTCACCTTGCATTTGGGCATCATATAAAAACCCCTTCTTGTTTGGTTCTTATCTCATGTGCATTATTAATTGTAGTTGCCTCTTGATATTGTATTTGGTTCTTGATATATTGTTAAATGCCCAAGTTGAGTTGGGGGCATATCTCTTATTAACTCCACCACCTTTTCTTTCACCACCTTATAATTCCACCATCCAACTAAATATGAGCTTGGCATTTATGGGTTTACTTCTAGCTCATGTGGGTTGGGATGGATCCATTTTTTTTCCACATGTTCTCATCTTGGCATCATTTTGTTTTCACATTATGGGTGCATGAGAGCCACATGGCCACCTTTGCATGCCTTGTGAGTGGGAACCTTTCTCCCTAGCTTCCATATGGGTGTTGTTGGGGTTATCATCATGTGGGGATATTTTGTGGGCTTATTAAATATCTAGTGGCATATACACACTAGCAAGTCCCCAAATATATTCCAATGTGATCATCTCCTCATATCCCACTTGGAATTCTTTCTAATTTCTTTTGCTTGGGCCTATTTCCACACTTGGGAATGCATAAGAAAGTGCCATGTAATTAATCTTGTTTTCACAAAGATAAATATGGTACCAATTAACTATGCATGGCCCATGCAAGTGCCCCTTAGCTTGACATTTGTTTTTATTTGGATTTTACATGGAACATCTCTCTACCCCTTGGGTTTGGTCTTGTTTGAACATGCCTAAACCCCATCACCCTAGCCATCCTTGCCATCATCACCTTCCTCCCTTGCTCTAATCTTGGTTCCTGTTGTGGGTTGTTTGGTGCAAGATTGGATCTTGTCGGAAGAGCATCTAGCATCAAACCTTCCCCCTCTCAAAATCTAAACCCCCTAAGCTACCCATGCCCCATCCTAGCTACACTCTAAAACCCACCTAATCTAAACCAAACCCTAAGTTGCTTCTCTCTTTCTCTTCCCTCTAGCTAACCTAGCTGGCCACATGATCACCATGTTCCACTATCTACCCCACCCTCACAATCAAGGGCACCCCCTCACCTAACCCTAGCCGGAGCCGGCCCTCTCCCCCTCTTTTCTCTCCCTGCCCTAGGGCCCCTCCTACCTGCCTGGGCCACGAGCTTCCCCCCAGGTCCACCTGGCAGCCTCCCTAGCTCTACCAGCCCTGCCCCTGCCCTGCCCTGGCCGAACCGAGCACGTGAGGAGGTGGAGAAAAGGTGGCCGAGGCCACCTTTATCCCCAGCTGCTCCCACACGGCAACCACGACACCCTCTCCCCCTCTGGCCTTATCTACCCCCCTCTCTCAGCCTACCCTGCTACCCAGATCCATCCCAGGGGCCTCGCCTCCCCTCTTCCCTCACCCGCGTCACCGTCTACCCCTGAGCGCCGTCCACCGCCAGTCTACCTCCTGCCCCATCTACCTAGCCGGTGGCGTGGCAGCTGCGGGTGTCGAGGAGGTCGCGAGGGACCTCTACGTCGCCCCGTACCCAGCGAGGAGGAGGAGAAGCCCCCCAGTAGCCTGCACGTCGGCGCCGCCCCGACAAACCCTAGCTGCGCCCGGCATCAGCTCCGCCGTCGATCGCCTGCGCCTCGAGCCGAACCACCGCCACCGACAGCCTCGCGGTGAGCCCCTCTTCCTCCCTGACACGGTCCGCCTCGCCGCGCCGCCCTAGATCCGCCGGCCCTTCCGTCGAGCACCCTCGGTGCACAGACGAGCGTGGCGTCTGTTCGCTCCAGCGTCGCGCGGCGACCTAACTAGACCCAGTCCGCCTCTCTGTCATCATCGCACACGCACCGCAGTGGCAACCGCCGTCGCCAGCACGCCAGAGGGCGCGGGTTCGATCCCCACCCCGCCTCTCTGTCGCTCGCGGCGATTAGGAAGAAAAACAGTACTGCTGTCCGCTTTGCACAAACCCCCCCCAAACCTTTTTGTCAAACCGCGGTCCTTGGAGCCCCACTGTCAGTCTCGGGGTGCGTTTTATAAAAAGGGTCCTCTTGTTTTGTTTATTTAACCCGCTGTCCACCTTCCTCCCAACCACTGGCATGTGGGTCCGGGTGAGCGCCGGTCCCCCTGTCAGCATCTGGGGCTAGCTGAGCCTGGGTACAAAGTTTGGCTGATTGTCTGTTTAAATTCAAAAAAACTATATCCAATTATTTAAATTCAAATTCAATTTCTGTTTTAATATAACTTTTGGAAAACAAACTCAAATAATACATATGGTATATGTTTCTGGACCAGAAAAATGAGAGGATTTCAAATATGCCATTCAAATTGCCTTTTGCACATTTAAAATTCCAAGTTGATTTAAATTACCACAAATGCCACTAGAACTTAAATAATTAATAACTATTGTTTTATAATTCCAAATTTAACAAATGATATGTCTAAAATGATTAGCTCGACGAGACCTTTCTGTTTATGCTATCCATGACTTCAATTGCAGCATGCATCATATCAATATATAGTAAACAGCAACTGTTATGACAACAAAATGTGATCCAAAACCCCATTAAAAATGTTATTACTTGTCTTCCACACCTCACTATGCCATGCTACCTTATTACCATGTAAATTGTGCATCATTCATCATGGCATGACTGTTTGCTTGACGCATCTTATCCATATGCTTGTGCTCTATATTCATGTTGGCCTTGTTTGTTTGGTTTTTCTCGGATAGACACTGAGCATGGGTTATATCAAGAGAACCAGGAGCACTACCCAGATCCGTCCCTCGCTTCAACTGAGTTGCCAGGCAAGCACTACCACATGCTTGCATACATACAGTACCTATTGCCTCTATCTTATTCTTGCATCCTTGAGTCGCGATTGCATTAAATTGAATCCCAAGTATTGCATAGCCTTTACTTTTAAACCCCACCAAGCCTGTTTCCTCCATCCCATGAACCATTACCACAGGAGTTGTTTGAGCCATGCGAGTCGTAGAACAGCATGTGTAGGGTTTGTGAGAGTCTGATGGATAACGAGGTACCTAAACAACTTAACCTGAGTAGTAATGGAATAACTAATGAAAGTGGCATCGGTGAGCAATATCGGCTATTTGGTTTTTCCTGCTCACTTGTGTCCCGTAAGACTCCGAGTACTTGATTCCTGTTCCAAGATTTATCGCGCTATCCACATCCGGGAGGTATATGGGACCCCCCTGAGCCAGAGCTTGATTCCGTCTTATTTCTTGGGCCACAACTAGTTTGAGGTTTTATTTACTATCCTGTACCTATGCCATGCTTTACCGCTTTATTTACGATTGTGTGAGGAGCACGCTGTACTGTTTTGGAAGCGGAATGTTTTCGCGGTATCGACAGTCCCCGTTTGGGGATCTGCTGTCGTTTACATCCATTGTCGCAAACCTTGAGTCCGTCTCGGAGCTTGCTTACTTCGTTGCGGGTGTACTCCAAGGGGTGGCCCCCTGAAATATTTCTGAATCTTGTGATTGCTTTGTCGTGAAGGCCTCGTTGGGTTTTGATTTGGTTTTTCCGAGGTTGATCGAGTGTGTGTTGCTATTTGTGCACCCCTGCAGGGTAAAACTTTCTGAAAGCCGTGTCCGCGGTTATGGACGACTTGGAGCACAGTTTCTCGACCATAGACAAGCATAACTAAAGTACCGCCTTTAATTTGACTAAGTAAATGACTAGTAAATAGTGCAACACTCATGGAATGGTTAATAAAATTGCTAACGGATGGGGGGGTTGTTCGTCCGCTTCCTCGTCGGTAAGCGGGGAGGAGGATGGATCTGATGAAATTACTGTTATAACTGTTGTCATTAATTCACGTACATCCGTCTATCATTGGTTAGGCGGATGGTTAGCGTTTATCTGTAGAACTGCCAGGGTTTATCTTTCGCTGCAATTGCGTCACCCCAGGTTGTGTCCCCTTTAGAGGCATTAAGACTTGCTGAGTACCCTTAGGGTCTCACACGATAAATTATTGGTTCAGATGAACAGGTACCCTCGCAGGACGGATACTGGGTGGAAGAGGCTGATGATGTGGGCAACGACCGTTCGGTGTAGAGATTCCGGGAACGGGGATCCGTGAGATCTGTGGTTGGGATGTGCTTATTTCTATGGCATCTTATGCCGATTTGCTTCTTATCCGTACTCGGACTTTGTTTACCGCTTCCGCATGATACTCTGATGTGTGCTGTATGAGGAAGTATCCTAAAATATTAGATCTATCTAGGTCATTTGAATCTTGCCGTATGGCGTTGCTATATTTCCTTTCTTTCTAGATGGTATGGCTCTGATGTACTCTTGTATGGTGGCTTGCATACATACTCATTTGTGTATGTATTTGATCCCTTCGCCTGCCGATTACGCCGCCCGTACAGGTCCCGTTGAGATGGTAGTGGTTGGGACGGCCGAAAGGTCTACCCGTGAGTGGCTTTTGGGGCCCCACCGTACTATTTCAACCACTACCGCTCATCCAGGCTTGTATCTAGGAGCGTAATTCACCGAGGTAGTTACAAGATCCCGCTTCTGATTATTGATCCGAGAGGGGTCTCGATCATTTCCGCATTATTCACGAACCGTAGGGTGACACACTTAAGAGACACCGACATCCAATTGGAGCAAATGTTTCATGCCGAAAGAATGAACAAGCGCAGGAATTTATTTCACTAGATACCGAAACAGGTTTTCGGGTGAAATTGCATAAAGTGGTTATGCATGTGAAATAGAATTCTAGCAAGGGGTTATTTGTGAATGTTTGTCATTAAAGTAATTGACAAAATTCTGAATAAAATAAAAGAGTTTTATTTAATTAGAGTTTGCATTAAATTTGGTGGAAATTTAATGGGAATTTGAGTGGACTTTTGAGTGGAGGGATTTTAAAGGGCATTTTGTGAGTGGAGTGTCCACCCACATGAATGAAGGAGGGGAGGGGGCAGCCCCCATGGCCGGCGGCCACCCCCTTGGGTGCCCCCCTCCTCCTATAAAAGGAGCCTCCCTCCTCACTTGTCTCTTACACCTCCTCGTGAAGGATCTCTCTCCCCCTCTAGAATTTATCCCCCATGGTCTCGGACTAGCGAGATACATGTTCCCGATGGCTATTCGGCAAGAAACTGTTGTGCTTCCGCTGCATCGCTGGAGCGAGGAGGCGGAGGTTGCTCGGTGCCTCGAACGTGTGTGCGAGCACGGATGCGCTGCTGATTTGCGGCGCTAGGACTTCCTCTCGATCTTGAGATCGGCAAGAGATCGTCTACATCAACCACGAGTTGAACTCGTTAAGCTTTGTCGGTCTTCAAGGGTATGTTCTCTACGGATATACATCCTCCCGTTGTTGGTATCTAGTAGATAGATCTTGGTATATAGTTCACATCGTAGGAAATTTTTTGTTTTCTATGCTTCGAACCCTACAGGAAAGTGAGTGTGTGGAAGCAAAGACAAAAGTTAACTTAGTAGTATAGAAAGGGAGAGAAGAATCAAACAAAAGAGAGGAAAAACAAAAGAAAAATAGAAAGATACATAGTCTCCCAATACAAAGAGAGTATCAAGCTTGTAATCATAAGAGCAACCAAGGCAAGTGCACAAATCCGTTGCTTATCCTCTTTTGGCGAACTAGTTGTGGTCTCCTTTAGTTGGCACGACAACCGAGCGTAGTCTTCGTTAGAACATTTTGTGCTCTTTTTCATAGTCGCGCTAACCCTATTTTCTACACGCGTGTGTGTAGTCGTAGGTTCTCCTCACATTTCGAGTTGACCATCTACTTTTGATTTGAGTTTTGTTGGATCTTATCGACTTTTGACTATCCTTTTCGTTTGGTTGGTCCTTTGGATTTCCACAATCCTAACCTTCCACCAAAAGCTTTTGCGAGTTGTAGTTCCTTGTGTGTGATTTTCTTTGCAATTTCACTTTGCAAGCTCTTAGCTCTCTTGTGTGGCAATTGGTTTGATACAATATCCAAGGTGAGGTAAAAGGCTAACTCTCCACGTATTCCCCTCCATATACAATCCGTGTTGGCTTTGCATTATGGACATGAATGGCGAGTCGTCCCCACCAATGCCACCTCAAGAGGAAGACACACAATACATGACAAGGTGGGATCATTGGAAGGTCCGCGGAGAATTCAACTACCGTTGTGATGCCCTTGAGCAGCGCCAAGACGAACAATTTAGCAAAACCCGAGTGGAGTTCAAGAGCATCGACAACCGCTTCAAGGAGGTCCGAGGACAAATTCATGCCATGCAACACAACCTCGGCCATCAAAATGAAGCTCTTGGTCGCACTCTCGCCGCAACGGATGAGAAGCTTCAACGACTCATTGATGGGCTCACAAGGCCGCGATCTCGTGACTCAAGCTCGTCACGGCACTCCTCAAGTGAATCAAGATATTCATGCCATCACGCTTCAAGGCACCAAGATGGACCCATCCTTCACTCCATGATCTCTTCTCAAGCGGTACCATCTCCGCGACACGCTGCAACGTCAAGCTATGATGGGGACCTCTCCGCAAGACCTCCAAGATGTGAAGCGAACCGACCATAATCAAGGGCATTCGTGATTCAACAAGAACAACCTCAAGTGGACCCCCTTGCCCTTCGTTCTACTACTCGCTGCCGATTGCAGCATCTGCCGTGGCCATTCCCACGATAGTGGCGCCCACCGTGGGGCCTGTCCGGTCAGGCCGGTGTTCTGCGACGAGATCCATTCTGCCCAGCAACGAGACGATCGCCACCGGCCGCATGATCGTGATCGGCGAGATCCTCCAGATCTTGCCGAGCAGCTATGTCCCGGCGGCGTGCCCTGTCATGCACAGCGTGATCATGCCGGTCGGCACGATCAGCCTCTTCATCGGCTTCACCGACGTCATCGTCTTGGAGGACTCGGCTGACATTCGCGAGTCGCCACCATGCGACTGGCTCTCCAAGAGCCAGGTCCGCACCATCCACCGCCTCGTCTCCGAGTACGACTTGGCCAACAGCAACATGGCCGAAACCACCGTGGCCACGGACGACGCGGCCCTCAAAGATGACGCTGACTCGGTGACCCCGACGTTAGCCGCCGGCTCCATCGTCTGTCAACACCCGGATTTTTAATCCCAGATGCCTGTTATTCCATACATCGCAATCCCAAGATTACCATTTTTGCGAGACATAACAGAATTGGATATCATAGTACATCATCCATTACAAACGGTACATAAGTTCTTACACAAATAGGGATCTCATGATCCAGTTCTTAATACAACTTCAAGCAGCGTAATACGTAATAATAATGGTAGCGTGGGCGAAGCTCCATCTTCGGGGTCACAGGCAATGCTGACGATGGGAGATGATCCTAGTTGTCGTAACCTTCCTGGGGTCCATCCTCCAGGTACTCCTCTTCATAGTCTAGCCATGGGAATAGCCAGGGACAAAGCCATGAGTACTCTTTAAGTACTCGCAAACTAGTACTAACAGGTAAAGGGGTTTTTGGATAATAGGACACTAGGCTCTAGGGTTGTTTTGCAAAAGCCAGATTTATCTCTACTAAGTTCCAAAGCTAGTCATAATTTCATAACTCCTAAGTGGGATCTTGTAACTCATGTCACAACTCTGTTGTGGTCAAGTCAAAGTCTCAATTCATTTCACAAGTCATTTTGAAAACATCTGACGGGGGAACAGTATGGCCACTCCAACTGTCCATAACCGCGGACACGGCTATTCGAATAGTTTGACACTCTGCAGAGATTGTACACTTTCACCACAACATTCGATACATCCGTCAGGAACAAATCCTGAACTCACCATACTCAGTATGCGGATAATCAATCCTAACCTTTCAATTACACGCCCTAGTATAAGTACCTCTCCTGTGAGTTTGGCCTCCCAACCATGACCAACTGTCATCTTGGGTACTGCACAGGTGGACAATCTTCACAAGGTAGCCTCTGTTGGAATTATGCCCTAGAGGCAATAATAAAGATGTTATTATTATAATTCTTGTTCATGATAAAGTTTATATTCCATGCTAGAATTGTATTAAGCGGAAACTTTAATACTTGTGTGGTTTGTGAACAACACCGTGTCCCTAGTACGCCTCTATGGACTAGCTCATTGATCAATGATGGTTAAGGTTTCCTAACCATAGACATGAGTTGTCAATTGATAATGAGATCATATCATTGGGAGAATGATATGGTGGATAGACCCAAACTAAGCGAAGCAATTAGATCGTTTCATCGTGTTCATCTTTGCGAAGCTTTTCCTATGTCAAATATTGTATTCCTTAGACCATGAGATAATGCAACTCCCTGGTACCGGAAGAAAGCTTTGAGGTCATCAAACGTCATCCTATGAGAGGGTGATCATAAAGGTGTCTCTCAGGTGATCGGAAAGTATCTGTTGGGTTGTATGTATCGAGATGGAATTTGTCCCTCCCAAGTCGGAGAGATATACTTCGGGCCCACTCGGTAATCGATATCAACACCGCTTGCAAGCATGTGGTTAAGGAGTTAATCACAAAGTGATATCGGATTACGGAACGAGTAAAGTACTTGCTGTGAACGAGATTGAACTAGGTATGACGGTACCGACGATCGAATCTCGGGCAAGTAAAATATCGCGAGACGAAGGGAATATATATATGGGATTGATTGAATCCTGGCATCGTGGTTCATCTGATATGATCATCGATGAATGTGTGGGAGTCAATATGGGTGCCCAGACCCCGCTGTTGATTATTGATAGAAGATCATGTCTGCATATTCTCGAACCCGCAGGGTCACACACTTAAAGTATCTCGACGCTAGGATAGATTGGATAATTGGTTTATGAATTTTTGTTCGGAGTCTCGGATGGGATCCGGGATATCACGAGAGGTTCCGGAATGGTCCGGAGAATAAGATTCATATAAGGCAGTGCAGTTTTTGGAGTTCGGAATTGTTCCGGGTTAATCGGTATTGTACCGGAAGCTTCTAGAACCTTCCGGAAGGGGACCAACGTGGCCCCACCTTCCGGGAGGGGGCATGGTCCTATGAGGGAGTTTCCTGGCCGCATTGGGCCAGGGGCACAAGGCCCCATAGGGCCCAGCCGATTCTAGAGAGATTTGACTCGTTTAAATCTCGGGATAGAATTTCTAGATAAGGGAGAGTTTAAATTGTTTAAACTAGAGATAGGATTTCTAGATAAGGGAGAGTTTAAATTGTTTAAACTAGAGATAGGCTTGGAGGAGGGGCAAGGGCTGGCTGCCCCCCTCTATATATAGAGGGGTGGTGCGCCCCCTCCCCCATACACACCTTCCTCCAAGCCCTAGCAGCCTTGCTACCTTCCTCTCTCCCTCCCGACTGTTTGTAGGCGAAGCCCTGCAGCAGAAATTCTCCACCATATACACCACGCCGTCGTGCTGTAGATCCAATCTATCTCTCCACCATACTCGCTGGTCCGAGGAAGGAGGAGACGTCGAGGTGCTGCACGTGTGCATCTCACGGAGGCACCGCCACTTGTGGTGCTAGATCGGATCGGATCGCGAGGAGGAGAAGCGAGTACGACTAAATCACCCATGTTCCGACGAACGTTCCGCTGTGCGAATCTTCAAGGGTATGAAGATCTAATCCAATCTCTCTCGTTGTTTGCATCTCCTAGATTAGATCTTGGCTTTCCCTCTGTTCGCTCCGTAGAAAATTTTGATTTACTATCCTGTGAAACCCTTCAGTGGTATCAGAGCTAGATCTATGCGTAGATGTGTTTCACGAGTAGAACGCAACATGGTTGTTGCGGGCGTTGATGTTTTCTGTTGCAAGCCTCTTGTTTGTGTTCTTCTTATGACGCGGGATAGTGAGATTGAAGCGGTCCAGGCCAACCTTACGCGACGTCGTTCGCGAGACCGGCTCCGCACTTGACGTGTGGCTTGTTCCACACATGCGGCTTGCGAGGGATGAGGTGACGATGCGCGTTGGCAACGGATAAAGAGTTGATGTGATGGCCGTCGGCACGCTCTCCTTAGTTTTACCTTCGGGATTAGTTTTAAACCTTAATAAATGTTATTATGTGCCTGCGTTGAGCATGAACATCATTTCCGGATCGTGTTTATTGCAAGACGGTTATTCATTTAAATCAGAGAATAATGGTTGTTCTATTTATATGAGTAACATCTTTTATGGTCATGCACCTCTTGTGAATGGTTTATTTCTTCTAAATCTCGAAAGGGATGAAACACACATCCATAACATTGAGGCTAAGAGATGCAAAGTAGATAGTGATAATACTACTTATTTGTGGCACTGTCGTCTAGGTCATATTGGTGTAAAGCGCATGAAGAAACTCCATTCTGATGGACTTTTGGAGTCTCTTGATTTTGAATCATTTGACACATGCGAACCATGCCTCATGGGCAAGATGATCAAAACCCCGTTCTCCGGTATGATGGAGCGAGCAACGGACTTGTTGGAAATCATACATACCGATGTATGCGGACCGATGAGTGTTTCGACGCGCGGTGGATATCGCTATTTCCTCACTTTTTCGATGACTTAAGTAGATATGGGTATATCTATTTAATGAAACATAAATTTGAAACGTTTGAAAAGTTCAAAGAATTTCAGAATGAAGTGGAGAACCATCGTAACAGAAAGATTAAGTTTCTACGATCCGATCGTGGGGGCGAATATTTGAGTTATGATTTTCTCATGCATCTTAAAGCAAGCAGAATTGTTTCGCAACTCACGCCACCCGGAACACCACAGCGCAATGGTGTGTCTGAACGCCGGAATCGAACCCTATTAGATATGGTCCGATCGATGATGTCTCTTACTGATTTGCCGTTATCATTTTGGGGTTATGCATTAGAAACCGCTGCATTCACTTTAAATAGGGCTCCATCTAAATCCGTTGAGACGACACCGTATGAACTGTGGTTTGGTGCTAAACCTAAGTTGTCGTTTCTTAAAGTTTGGGGATGCGAAGCTTACGTCAAGAAGTTGATGCCGGACAAGCTCGAACCCAAAGCGGAGAAATGCGTCTTCATAGGATACCCTAAGGAAACTATTGGGTATACCTTCTATCACAGAACCAAAGGCAAAGTGTTTGTCGCAAAGAACGGTTCCTTTCTTGAGAAGGAGTTTCTCTCGAAAGAAGTGAGTGGGAGGAAAGTAGAGCTAGAAGAGGTTATTGAACCTTCTCTTGAATTGGAGAGTGGCGCAGCACCTGAAATTGTTCCAGTGCCGCCTGCACCAACAATAGAGGAAGCTAATGACAAGGATCATGAAGCTTCGGACGATGCTGCTACTGAACGTCGCAGGTCGACAAGGTCGCGTGCCCCTCCTGAGTGGTACGGCAACCCTGTCTTGACTGTCTTGTTGGTAGAAGACAGTGAACCTACGAACTATGAGGAAGCGATGATGAGCCCAAACTCTGAGAAATGGCTGGAAGCCATGAAATCCGAATTGGGATCCATGAGCGAAAACCAAGTATGGACTTTGGTGGATCCTCCTAGCGACCGAAAGGCCGTTGAGTGCAAATGGATATTCAAGAAGAAAACGGACGCGGATGGTAATGTTACCGTCTATAAAGCACGGCTTGTCGCAAAAGGTTTTCGACAAGTTCAAGGTGTTGACTACGATGAGACTTTCTCTCCCGTAGCGATGTTTAAGTCCATTCGGATATTATTAGCAATTGCTGCGTTTCATGATTATGAAATATGGCAGATGGATGTCAAGACTGCGTTCCTCAATGGCAACATTGATGAAGAGTTGTATATGATGCAACCCGAAGGTTTTGTCGATCCTAAGGATGCTGATAAAGTATGCAAACTTCAGCGTTCCATTTATGGAATGAAGCAAGCATCTCGGAGTTGGAACCTTCGTTTTGATCAAGTGATCAAGAGCTATGGATTTGTTCCAAATTGCTACGAAGCTTGCATCTACAAGAAAGTGAGTGGGAGCTCGGTGACGTTTCTGGTACTGTATGTGGATGACATATTGATTATCGGAAATGACATCAACATGCTTAACGATGTGAAGAGTTATTTGAACAAGTGTTTTTCAATGAAAGACCTAGGTGAAGCTGCTTATATATTGGGCATCAAGATCTATAGAGATAGACAAAGACGCCTGATAGCTTTAAGCTAGAGTACATACCTAGACAAAGTTCTGAAAAGGTTCAGAATGGATAAGGCAAAGAAAGGTTCAGTGCCTATGTTGTCAGGTAAGATATTGAGCAAGGCTCAGTGTCCAGCTACGGTAAATGATAGGGAAGCTATGAGCAAAGTGCCTTATGCCTCGGCCATAGGTTCCATCATGTATGACATGCTGTGTACTAGACCGGATGTGTCCAATGCTCTTAGTTTGACGAGCAGATATCAAAGTGATCCAGGAGTGGAACACTGGACAGCCGTGAAGAACATCCTAAAGTACCTAAATAGAACTAAAGAAATGTTCTTAGTCTATGGGGGTGATGAACAGCTTGTCGTAAAAGGTTACGTCGATGCTAGTTTCGACACCAACAAGGATGATTCTAAATCTTAGACAGGATATGTTTATATTTTGAATGGAGGAGCTGTGAGCTGGAGAAGCTGCAAGCAAAGCGTGATCGCGGGATCTACAGTAGAAGCGGAATACATGGCTGCTGCAGAAGCGTCAAGTGAAGGAGTTTGGATCAGAAACTTCATCACTGAGCTTGGCGTGGTTCCAAGTGCATTGGACCCACTGGAGATATTGTGTGACAACACTGGCGCCATAGCACTCGCTAAGGAACCAAGATATCATCCAAAGACCAAGCATATCAACCGCAAGTTTCATATAATCCGAGATTATATAGCAGATGGAGATCTGAAGATTAGCAAAGTACATACGGATCTGAATGTCTTAGATCCATTGACTAAACCTCTTCCACGTGTAAAACATGATCAACACCTCAGTGCCATGGGTGTGAGATTGTTGCCAGATGTAAACTAGATTATTGACTCTAGTGCAAGTGGGAGACTGTTGGAATTATGCCCTAGAGGCAATAATAAAGATGTTATTATTATAATTCTTGTTCATGATAAAGTTTATATTCCATGCTAGAATTGTATTAAGCGGAAACTTTAATACTTGTGTGGTTTGTGAACAACACCGTGTCCCTAGTACGCCTCTATGGACTAGCTCATTGATCAATGATGGTTAAGGTTTCCTAACCATAGACATGAGTTGTCAATTGATAATGAGATCATATCATTGGGAGAATGATATGGTGGATAGACCCAAACTAAGCGAAGCAATTAGATCGTTTCATCGTGTTCATCTTTGCGAAGCTTTTCCTATGTCAAATATTGTATTCCTTAGACCATGAGATAATGCAACTCCCTGGTACCGGAAGAAAGCTTTGAGGTCATCAAACGTCATCCTATGAGAGGGTGATCATAAAGGTGTCTCTCAGGTGATCGGAAAGTATCTGTTGGGTTGTATGTATCGAGATGGAATTTGTCCCTCCCAAGTCGGAGAGATATACTTCAGGCCCACTCGGTAATCGATATCAACACCGCTTGCAAGCATGTGGTTAAGGAGTTAATCACAAAGTGATATCGGATTACGGAACGAGTAAAGTACTTGCTGTGAACGAGATTGAACTAGGTATGACGGTACCGACGATCGAATCTCGGGCAAGTAAAATATCGCGAGACGAAGGGAATATATATATGGGATTGATTGAATCCTGGCATCGTGGTTCATCCGATATGATCATCGATGAATGTGTGGGAGTCAATATGGGTGCCCAGACCCCGCTTTTGATTATTGATAGAAGATCATGTCTGCATATTCTCGAACCCGCAGGGTCACACACTTAAAGTATCTCGACGCTAGGATAGATTGGATAATTGGTTTATGAATTTTTGTTCGGAGTCTCGGATGGGATCCGGGATATCACGAGAGGTTCCGGAATGGTCCGGAGAATAAGATTCATATAAGGCAGTGCAGTTTTTGGAGTTCGGAATTGTTCCGGGTTAATCGGTATTGTACCGGAAGCTTCTAGAACCTTCCAGAAGGGGACCAACGTGGCCCCACCTTCCGGGAGGGGGCATGGTCCTATGAGGGAGTTTCCTGGCCGCATTGGGCCAGGGGCACAAGGCCCCATAGGGCCCAGCCGATTCTAGAGAGATTTGACTCGTTTAAATCTCGGGATAGAATTTCTAGATAAGGGAGAGTTTAAATCGTTTAAACTAGAGATAGGATTTCTAGATAAGGGAGAGTTTAAATTGTTTAAACTAGAGATAGGCTTGGAGGAGGGGCAAGGGCTGGCCGCCCCCCTCTATATATAGAGGGGTGGTGCGCCCCCTCCCCCATACACACCTTCCTCCAAGCCCTAGCAGCCTTGCTACCTTCCTCTCTCCCTCCCGACTGTTTGTAGGCGAAGCCCTGCAGCAGAAATTCTCCACCATATACACCACGCCGTCGTGCTGTAGATCCAATCTATCTCTCCACCATACTCGCTGGTCCGAGGAAGGAGGAGACGTCGAGGTGCTGCACGTGTGCATCTCACGGAGGCACCGCCACTTGTGGTGCTAGATCGGATCGGATCGCGAGGAGGAGAAGCGAGTACGACTAAATCACCCACGTTCCGACGAATGTTCCGCTGTGCGAATCTTCAAGGGTATGAAGATCTAATCCAATCTCTCTCGTTGTTTGCATCTCCTAGATTAGATCTTGGCTTTCCCTCTGTTCGCTCCGTAGAAAATTTTGATTTACTATGCTGCGAAACCCTTCAGCCTCAGCTCAGACCTTGGCCGTGAGGGAACTAATACTAAGGTATATAAGTTTCCAGTCAAGCCCTACCCAATCTTCGGGTATTGTGGTTGTACGATAAAATTGGAATGGTATCGCATCCAGACAACCATCAGTTTTATAAAGGGCTAAGGCTACTGCCTCAACATTTTTATCACCAAAATCATCAGGTGTTCGGAAACACATGTCCAAAACATTTCAATAGAATGATCCATCATTCTAAGGTTTTCATAACCATTTTCATCAAGTATTCCCATCTAAAGTTGATCAAGTTTTATGCTTAGCACTAGCATCTATAAGTGGGGGTAGTACTAATGAGGGGTGGTAGACTAGTGGAGTTTCAACTAAGTACAACCTTATGTCTTAGGCTGATATCAAAGTTTCTAACTTAGGCCAAATTTTATGCTCTTTATGCAACCTTCACATATCTTTCTAGAATCTACAAGTCACTTAAGTAAAATCCAAGTAATAGCTTTGATAAAGAAATAAAATAATCAAGCTTGTCAGTAAAACTAGGATTGGTTTATCAAGTGGATATGATCACATATGCTTAAGGCATATAGTGGGCATAGTAACCAGTAGTGGTTTGTGGTATCAGTAGGGTATCTTGCAAGGGTTTGCTTGCATTGGTCCACTTAGTTAATAAAGCTTGCAAGTATGGGCTTGCACAATATCAGTATAAGCTTGCCTTGTGCAGAGCAGTGGTTGAAGTTCTCCTCGGCGTCTTCTTCGTAGAATCCTCCTTCCTCCTCGTATCCTTGATCGGTACTAGCGTCTATAAATAAAACGAGGTACACAATCACCAAACAATACTTAACTACTTGAAATCATCACACACAAGGGTCCTATATATGATCTAACATCATCTCTAACATTACAAGATTAAGGCTTGGTTTAATTCCTTTTATTTTTAGAAAAGTAATTTCTACTCATTGAAAAACTACTTAAGATTTAATATTCTCCAAACCAAACATGGGATCATGTTGACACATGTCATCACCACATATTTTAGTCCATGGGAATATGATTTAAAGTGGTGACACAATTTAATAAGGTTTTACCCTTTTTTTAATTAATTAAAGTGGCTAGAAATGCCTATGTGGCATTTTTTATTACTTGAACATTATTTCTGTATGTAAACCTATATATTTTTATATATTATGAAAGGTATGGTTAAATGTGATTTTTGAGAGTTGGAATCAACTCAAAAGCTATTATGGTTTAAATTTGAAAAATGTTTGAATGCAAAAAAGCTCCTGCCTTGTTATTTTTACCATGGGTGATCTACAGATCCAAATGACTTGAATCCAACGGGCTTGGATTCAGCATTTCCATATCTTTCTAACAAAATTAGTTTCATTCAATTTGGTGCGCTGAATCAATCTGGGTTGATTTTTGAAACTGGGTACAAAAGTGTGTTTTAAATTGGAAAAGGTTTAATTTGAATAACTGGGCTGCGCGGGAAAAGTTAACGGGCCGGCCTGCTAAGCATAGCGCTTCCGCGGGCTGCTTAAGTGTCTGTCCCCACTCGTCAGTGAGACAGGGGGTGCGAAGCGGTATGGGGCGATGTGGGTTGTTCGATCTGGTTCTAATCCAACGGTTGGGAGTCATCGTCGACGTTGAGCAACGCCGGCGAGACAGAAACCTAGCATGGCCAGTGGGGGTTGCTGGGGGCTCACTGGGGTGCTGGCGAGGGTCGGCGAGGCGGGCGAACGACGAAGTCGACGACGGCGAACTCAGGGGTGGTCGCGGCAGCTCCTGGGATGGACAAAATCGATGGCGCCCTTCTTCTCCAGAGGCGGCGGGCTCCGGTGAAATTCTGGCGATGCGCTGCTCGCCTTGCTCCGGGACTGAGGTGGGGTGGTTCTGGGTGAGAGAGGAGTGGAAGGGTGTGAAGAATTCGAGCGGGGGAGTCCTCTATTTATGGTCTCGACGGTGAGACCGAACGGCATGGGCGGGCGACGGTGACGACATGGCTACTGGCTGGTTGAGGCATGGCTGGCGGTGGCGACCTCTTGATGGTCTCCTGGCGGTGCTCTACGGCTTTAATGCGCTTGTAGGGGCGGTGCGGTTTGGTCTGGAACACGCGACGCTCTACACGGCAGAGGCGGCGCCTTCGACGGTGAGCGGTGGCTGTGTGTCACGGGGCGTCGAACGTGGATGTCTAGCGGTCTCCTGGGTCGGTGGTGATCGTGTATGCACGCGGCGAGGGCGGCGTGTTGTCTGTGGGCTTCGGTCGAGGGTGGCGCTCTGGCGCATGCTCGGCATGGTCGCTGGCGAGCTGGGCGCGGTCCGTGCGTGTGGTCCAGTAGCTGGCAGGGTTCGAGCGCTGGACAAGGGTTGGCGATGGACGGTGGGCTTGCTCCCAGACATGCTGGCTAGGCTTGTTTCTCCTCCTAGCTTGCTGTCGACATGGGGGTGACAAGGGTGTGCTCGGTTGTTCACCATTGATGGCAATGCCAATCTTACAGTGAGGCTAGTGCTTGGTTTAACTTGCTAGATGATCTACTGAGATGGTTGTGAGCCAAAGAGGGAACAAGTTAGGCTTCAATCACTGCTCACAATAGTCTTTGGATTTTGTTTGATTTGTGTTTGCAACCTGTTTGATGAAATGGCCGCATGAATTCAAGTTTTGAATTTTGAAAAGATTTTTGGTGGGTGTGCTAGATTGGTCCTGGTGAGTCTGCAGATGCTTGGGTTTTGAAAGTTGAGCTTGTTTGAGTGGTTTTTGAAAAAGTGGGATCTTCCCATATGATAAAGATTCAATTTTGAATTGTCATTTAAAGTATGCATTTGAAAGTTTCTGGATGATCACAAAGTGGGCCTTGATATTTTGTTATGAGTACATTCAAGGGGTGCAAAGATCCAGAAAAGTTTCTGTTAGGTTTTGAAAGTTTGAGACAGCCAAAGTAGGCATTGGAGTTAATTTGGTCAAAATGACCATTCCCTTATTTTATTTGTTTTGATTTACTTGTCTTTAGGAAAAGTGTGGGAAATATTTAGATGATGTTTATTTCACCTAAGCATCCATTTACAAGCAATGGAACACATAAACAAGGTGATTCAAAAGAATTCAAAATGAAGTACATACACATATGCATGCTTCCATAATTTTATTTAGCAAAGTTTTTGTTAACTCTAAATTTTGATGATTAGAGTTTGATGATCCAAGTTTAGTATTTTTGGGATGTTACAAACCTTCCCCCGTTAAACAAAATCTCGTCCTGAGATTTGAAAAAGGACGAAAAGATTACCTAGGATTTGAAGAGATCGGGAAACTCCGTCCTGATGTGGTCTTCGCGTTCCCAGGTAGCTTCCTCTTCTGTGTGGTTGCTCCACTGAATCTTGAGAAACTTGATGCTTCGGGTTCGGGTAGTTCGAAAATCTTCTTCCAAAATACGGATGGGTATTTCAGGATAGGTCAGGTCATCGTTGATATCTATGGTCCGGTGGTCGATATTCTTGAACACTTCGATCTTCTCGGGGACTTCGAGACACTTGCGAAGTAACGAGATATGGAACACATTGTGCATTGCGGATATCTCTTAGGGTAGTTCCAATTGATATGATACTTCTCCTCGACGGTTCAGAATCTTGAAAGGTCCGATATATCTAGGGGCTAACTTTCCTTTGAGTTGGAAATGCTGCATTCCCTTCAATGGCGACACTTTCAGATAAACAAAATCTCCTATGTTGAAGGCGAGGTCTCTACGTCTCTTGTCAGCGTAACTCCTTTGTCGGGATTGGGCGGTCTTGAGGTGCTCATGAATCTTGTGAACCTTCTCTTCTGCTTCTCGCAGGATGTCGGGTCCAAAAAATCTGACTCTCTCCTACTTCCAACCAGTTCAAAGGGGTGCGACACTTTCTTCCGTACATGAATTCAAATGGGGCCATTTGCAAACTGGCTTGATAACTGTTGTTGTATGAAAATTCTGCAAACGGCAGACAGTCTTCCCACTTGGATCCATATTCTAACACGCATGCTCTCAGCATATCTTCGAGTATTTGATTCACTCGCTCCGTTTGTCCATCGGTCTGAGGGTGATACACGGTACTGAAATCTAAGCGGGTTCCTAAACCTTCTTGGACTTTCTTCTAGAATCTCGAGGTAAACTGAGTTCCTCGATCCGATACAATGTTCTTGGGGACTCCATGCAAACTAACTATTCTAGCGATGTACAACTCTACTAGTTTCGAACTCTGGTATGTGGTTTTGACGGGCAAGAAATGGGCGACTTTGGACAATCTGTCCACTATGACCCAGATAGAGTCATTTCCCCTACTAGAAGTAGGCAGTCCAGTGATAAAGTCCATTCCAACAGAATCCCATTTCCATTCCGGAATCTGCAAGGGTTGCAACAATCCAGCAGGTCTTTGTTGTCCTGCCTTGACTCGCTGACAAATATCACACTTGGCGATATAGCTTCCGATTTCTCTCTTCATCTTATGCCACCAAAATTGCTCTTTCAAATCTTGATACATCTTAGTTCCTCCGGGATGGATAGAATAAAGAGTATCATGAGCCTCCTTCAAGAGAAATTCTTTCAACTCAGAATCTGCTGGTACACAAAGGCGTCCTTTGTACCACAAAACTCCTTCTTCATCCTCGGTGAATCGAGGTGCTTTGCCTGTACCGATACGACGCTTGGTTCCTTCAATACTAGCATTTTCCTTCTGTGCCTCTTTAATCTGACTGATCAAAGTGGGCTGAAGTTCTATACTAGCCAAAAATCCTTCACTTACTAATTCCATTCGAAAATATTCCATCTCTTTGTGCAAACTTGGTTGCTCCTTCAAAATCATGGAGTTCAAGCGGCACGACAATCTGCTAAGGGCATCGGCTACCACGTTGGCTTTACCAGGGTGATAGTGAATGTCCAGGTCGTAATCCTTGATTAGCTCAATCCATCTTCTCTGCCTCATATTCAGCTCCTTCTGAGTGAATATATACTTTAGGCTCTTGTGATCCGTATAGATCTCACAACGGTTTCCCATCAGGTAATGTCTCCATGTTTTCAGGGCTAGAACTACGGCTGCGAGTTCGAGGTCATGGGTTGGGTAGTTTTTCTCATGCTGCATCAGTTTTCGAGATAGATAAGATATAACTTTGCCTTCTTGCATTAGCACACATCCGAGACCGATCTTGGATGCGTCACATCGAAGGGCTTCGTGATATCTGGCATGATCAAGATTGGGGCTGAAATCAATCTCCTCTCGAGTTCTTGAAAACTCGCTTCACATTTGTTGGTCCATTCAAACTTCTTGTACTTTTTCAGCAATTGGGTCATGGGTCTGGCGATACTAGAGAATCCTTCTACGAATTTTCGGTAATATCCCGCCAATCCGAGAAATGCACGAACTTGGGTTTGAGTGGTTGGGGCTTGCCAATCTTCGACATATTTCACTTTGGCAGGGTCAACGGCAATTCCTCCGGCTGATACAATGTGACCGAGGAATCCTACCTCCTGTAACCAGAATTCACATTTGCTAAACTTGGCATACAACTGATGATCTCTAAGGGTCCCAAGAATGGTCCTTAGGTGTAGCTCATGTTCTTCTTCTGATTTGGAATAAATCAGAATGTCATCAATGAAAACAACGACAAACTTATCCAGGAAGTCCATAAAAATCTTATTCATGAGATTCATGAAATAAGCGGGGGAATTGGTTAGTCCAAAAGACATGACTATATACTCGTACAATCTGTATCTGGTGGTAAAGGCAGTCTTTGGAATATCCTCTGCACGAATCTTGAGTTGATGATAGCCAGTTCTAAGATCAATCTTAGAAAACACTTTGGCACCGGTCAACTGATCAAACAAATCTTCTATCTTGGGCAAGGGGTACTTGTTCTTGATGGTTACATCATTCAAATTCCGATAATCCGTACACAAACGGTTACCTCCATCCTTCTTGTCCACAAACAAGACAGGTGATCTCCAAGGTGACACACTTGGTTGAATCAATCCAATTTCCAAAATGGAATCCAGTTGCTTCTTCAGTTCTGCTAGCTCTGACGGGTTCATACTATATGGTCTCTGGGCTATGGGTCCAATTCCGGGGATTAGTTCGATGATAAACTCGATATCCCGATCTGGGGGCATATCGGGCAAAACATCTGGAAATACATCGGGGTATTCATAGACTATCCGAACTTGGTCAATGGTAGGTTGGGCTATACTCTTGTTGCATTTGAATTGGCGAGGTAAGGTTTTAGATACATGCTCGACTGATATTCCGGCAGTACTGGTCATGGTTATGGCTTTTTTGGCACAGTCAATCAATCCTTTATGTTTGGACATCCAATCCATTCCTAGTACTACTTCCAAACCTTTAGTTCCGAGTACTATCAGATTTGCATAAAAATCTATGCCATGGATTCGGATAGGGACGGCTTTGCAAATTTGCCTAGCCTTAGTGGTTGATCCGGGAATTTGAACAATCATGACATGGTTTAGTTTGGTTGGTTGAATCTTACTAGTGCATGCAAATTCTTCGGTGACAAATGAATGCGATGCACCAGAATCAAACAACAGTCGTGCAAGTACTGAATTAACAGAAAACATACCTAGCACGACGTTTGGCGCTTCCTGAGCTTCTTTAGCATGCATGAGAAAAAGACGGCCATTGCGGTTGAGTGAATTCCCTGGGGCAAATCTTCTTCCTGGCTGAACACGACGCTGCTGCTGAGCTGGGACATTGGCATTGGGGGATGTAGCATTCTTCTTGTTGGGGCACTCGTTGGAATAGTGGCCTTTATTTCCACAGTCATAACAAGTCACTTGCAACTTGTCCTTTGCTGCTACAGGCACATCATTGCTTCCAGTCCTAGGGGTTAGTGTTGGTATTGGCGGTAGCATTGTTGTTGTTGAACTTGGGTGGGGCATGATTGAAATTGCTAGCGTTGTCACGGTTGTTGTGATTTCCTCCGGGTCTAAGGTTTCCACGGTTGGGATAGGTCGGACGGTTCATCGGGGGTCTGTTGGTTCTTGGGGCAAATCCTGGAGATGGGTTTGGGCGATACTTTGGGGTCTGATGGGTTCCTGGTTGATGCATCATGCGACGCTTGTGGTTCTCATTGGCTTGGTTGATCTTTCCTTCCATCTGGATAGCTGAGTCCACAAGGGCTTCAATATCAGCAAAGGGGATATTGACTAACACTCTCTGCATTTCATCATGCAGACCATTCAGGAATCTTTCTTTCTTGTTGGCTTCGGTGTCGATCTCATCCGGGCCATACCTAGCTAATGACAAAAATTTGTCACGGTATTCCACTACAGTAATCCTTCCTTGCTTCAGTTCTCTGAACTCGTCTCTCATCCTCTTGATCAAACCTGGTGGCACCTGGGTTCTGCTAAAATTGACCTTGAATTCCTCCCAGGTCATCATCTGGCCTCCGGTCATTACGCGAACACTGTTCCACCATGCCCTGGCATCTCTGGCTAGATAGTGGGTGGCGAACAGAACTTTCTCGTTGGCTTCCACTCCGGCGACTTCTAGGTTATTCTCCATGGTTTTGAGCCAATCATCGGCGTCTAGGGGCTCTTCGGACTTAGTGAAAACAGGTGGGTTGGTATTCTGGAAATTCTTGAGCTTAGATCCATGGTTGTCCTAATTTCCATGGCCTTGGTTGTTATGGGCTAGCTGGGCTATCTGCTAAAGGGTGGATAGGTTGGCTTGACGTTCCGCTCTTTCAGCTTCACGGTCAGAAGTCAAGATTTGCAGAATCTGCAACATCGGGTCCGCTCTTTCAGCTCCATGTGGCATATGAAGATTGAGATAGATCATGAGAAAAGAGGGGAATTTCTAAAGTTTTGGGTCTTTGAATTTTTTTTAAAGTTTGACTCAGATTTTCTAGCAACTTTCTTTTTCATTCATTCATTCATTCATTCATTCATTCATTCATTCATCCATTCATTCATTCATTCATTCATTCATTCATTCATTCATTCATTCATTCATTCATTCATTCATTCATAGAACACAGTACAACACACACCACAACAAAGAAAAACAGATGGTTTTAAGAACCATTCTGAGAACTACAATACAGTGGGACCGAATACTAATCACTACGCTAGTGCTCAAGTGCTACTACTCTTCGGAATCTGTGGCCTCAACATCCTCATCATCATCGATGAAGGCGAAATCATCCTCATCGGTGAAGAAATCCATCGCCTGATCCTCTAGAAAATCATCATCATCGCTGAGATAGGAGTAAGGGTCTCCACGAAGATCCTCTCCGGCATTCTCCCTTTCCTCCAACTGCATGTATCTCTCGTGGATGGTCTCCTCCAAAGATGAGATGCGGTGGCGAAGACGGGAAATGATGCGCTCCTTCTTGTCGAGCTGACAGCGGCGAGACTTGCGATCCTTTTCTAGCATGGCGATGGTTTGATCCTTCGTCTTGATGATGGCAGACTTGTGGTTGCAGTAGTCACGGAAGTTGTCCAACTCTTGTTGACGATCATACATCATGAAGCTAAGGTGGTCCAATTGAGTCTTTAGTTCAGGGTGGTATGGGGCTTCCAGGGGTTATCCATTTGCATCACGCCTTGGGCAAAACTCAAAGCGAGTACCCTTGATCTAATTGATGCTCTGCCCACACAGACGGGAAAGAGCTTCCTGCATGGCCCTGGCAAGTCCATCGAGCCAGTTGTTCTCTCTTAAGGTAAACTGAATTCCTTCCGCAGTGGGAGGTTCAATCTTTCCTCTAAGACTCGCAACAATTAGCCACTGCAGGTCTTCTCCTCCTTGATCATTGAGCTGAGCTCCGAAGAACTCGGGGTGCGAACGCTCCAGAAGTTCCGAAAGTTGGTTCAAATCCCTCTCAAAGATAAGGTCTCCTCCATTCCCCAACTGATAAAACTTGCTGTACTTCACATCCATCTATAAGAATAGAGGATGAGTAGGTTTGCAGAGTGATCAAGTGTGTCAAAATTTTAGGTATTTTTCAAGGGTTTTTGAGGAACATGAATTTTTATGAAAAAATCAAAGGGAGAAGAATGAGAATAGGTTTTTGTAAATATTTGTTTTCTTTGGTTTTGAAACTAAGATTTTGATTCAAACGTCCAGTCTAACTAGGGTCTCCTATGGTCAGGATGGCTGTGATACCAACTTGTCAACACCCGGATTTTAATCCCAGATGCCTGTTCTGCCATACATCACAATCCCAGGATTACCATTTTTGCGAGACATAACAGAATTGGATACCATAGTACATCATCCATTACAAATTGTACATAAGTTCTTACACAAATAGGGATCTCATGATCCAGTTCTTAATACAACTTCAAGCAGCGGAATACGTAATAATAACGGTAGCGTGGGCGAAGCTCCATCTTCGGGGTCACAGGCAATGCTGACGATGGGAGATGATCCTAGTTGTCGTAATCTTCCTGGGGTCCATCCTCTAGGTACTCCTCTTCATAGTCTGGCCATGGGAATAGCCAGGGACAAAGCCATGAGTACTCTTTAAGTACTCGCAAACTAGTACTAACATGTAAAGGGGTTTTTGGATAACAGGACACTAGGCTCTAGGGTTGTTTTGCAAAAGCCAGATTTATCTCTACTAAGTTCCAAAGCTAGTCAAAATTTTATAACTCCTAAGTGGGATCTTGTAACTCATGTCACAACTCTGTTGTGGTCAAGTCAAAGTCTCAATTCATTTCACAAGTCATTTTGAAAACATCTGACGGGGGAACAGTATGGCCACTCCAACTATCCATAACCGCGGACGCGGCTATTCGAATAGTTTGACACTCTGCAGAGATTGTACACTTTCACCACAACATTCGATACATCCGTCAGGAACAAATCCTGAACTCACCATACTCAGTATGCGGATAATCAATCCTAACCTTTCAATTACACGCCCTAGTATAAGTACCTCTCCTGTGAGTTTATCCTCCCAACCATGACCAACTGTCATCTTGGGTACTGCACAGGTGGACAATCTTCACAAGGTAGCCTCAGCTCAGACCTTGGCCGTGAGGGAACTAATACTAAGGTATATAAGTTTCCAGTCAAGCCCTACCCAATCTTCGGGTATTGTGGTTATACGATAAAATTGGAATGGTATCGCATCCAGACAACCATCAGTTTTATAAAGGGCTAAGGCTACTGCCTCAACATTTTTATCACCAAAATCATCAGGTGTTCAGAAACACATGTCCAAAACATTTCAATAGAATGATGCATCATTCCAAGGTTTTCATAACCATTTTCATCAAGTATTCCCATCTAAAGTTGATCAAGTTTTATGCTTAGCACTAGCATCTATAAGTGGGGGTAGTACTAATGAGGGGTGGTAGACTAGTGGAGTTTCAACTAAGTACAACCTTATGTCTTAGGCTGATATCAAGGTTTCTAACTTAGGCCAAATTTTATGCTCTTTATGCAACCTTCACATATCTTTCTAGAATCTACAAGTCACTTAGGTAAACTCCAAGTAATATCTTTGATAAAGAAATAAAATAATCAAGCTTGTAAGTAAAACTAGGATTGGTTTATCAAGTGGATATGCTCACATATGCTTAAGGCATATAGTGGGCATAGTAACTAGTAGTGGTTTGTGGTATCAGTAGGGTATCTTGCAAGGATTAGCTTGCATTGGTCCACTTAGTTAATATAGCTTGCAAGTATGGGCTTGCACAATATCATTATAAGCTTGCCTTGTGGAGAGCAGTGGTTGAAGTTCTCCTCGGCTTCTTCTTCGTAGAATCCTCCTTCCTCCTCGTATCCTTGGTCGGTACTAGCGTCTATAAATAAATACGAGGTACACAATCACCAAACAATACTTAACTACTTGCAATCATCACACACAAGGGTCCTATAGATGATCTAGCATCATCTCTAACATTACAAGATTAAGGCTTGGTTTAATTCCTTTTATTTTTAGAAAAGTAATTTCTACTCATTGAAAAACTACTTAAGATTTAATATTCTCCAAACCAAACATGGGATCATGTTGAAACATGTCATCACCACATATTTTAGTCCATGGGAATATGATTGAAAGTGGTGTCATAATTTAATAAGGTTTTACCTTTTTTAATTAATTAAAGTGGCTAGAAATGCCTGTGTGGCATTCTTTTATTACTTGAACATTATTTCTGTAAGTAAACCTATATATTTTTATATATTCTGAAAGGTATGGTTAAATGGGATTTTTGAGAGTTGGAATCAACTCAAAAGCTATTATGGTTTAAATTTGAAAAATGTTTGAATGCATAAAAGCTCTTGCCTTGTTGTTTTTACCATGGGTGATCTACAGATCCAAATGACTTGAATCCAACGGGCATGGATTCAGCATTTCCATATCTTTCTAAAAAAAATAGTTTCATTCAATTTGGTGCACTGGATCGATCTGGGTTGATTTTTGAAACTGGGTACAGAAGTGTGTTTGAAATAAATTGGAAAAGGTTTAATTTGAATAACTGGGCTGCGCGGGAAAAGTTAACGGGCCGGCCTGCTAAGCATAGCACTTCCGCGGGCTGCTTAAGTGGCTGTCCCCACTCGTCAGTGAGACAGGGGCTGCGAAGCGATATGGGGCGATGTGGGTCGTTCGATCTGGTTCTAATCCAACGGCTAGGAGTCATCGTCGACGTTGAGCAATGCCGGCGAGACAGAAACCTAGCGCGGCCAGTGGGGGGTTGCTGGGGGCTCACCGGGGTGCTGGCGAGGGTCAGCGAGGCGGGCAAACGACGAAGTCCACGACGGCGAACTCAGGGGTGGTCGCGGCAGCTCCTGGGGTGGACGAAATCGATGGCGCCCTTCTTCTCCAATGGCGGCGGGCACCGGTGAAATTCCGACGATGCGCTACTCGCCTTGTTCCGGGACTGAGGTGGGTTGGTTCTGGGTGAGAGAGGAGTGGAAGGGTGTGAAGAATTCGAGCGAGGGAGTCCTCTATTTATAGTCTCGACGGTGAGACCGCACGACATGGGCGGGCGACGGTGGCGACATGGCTACTGGCTGCTAGAGGCATGGCCGGCGGTGGCGATCCCTTGGTGGTCTCCTGGCGATGCTCTATGGCTTTAATGCGCTTGTAGGGGCGGTGCGGTTTGGTCTGGAACACGCGACGCTCTGCGCGGGAGAGGCAGCGTCTTCAACGGCGAGCGGTGGATGTGTGTCACGGGGCGGTGAACGGGGATGTCTGGCGGTCTCCTGGGTCGGTGGTGATCGTGTATGCACGCGGCGAGGGCGGCGCGCGGTCTGTGGGCTTCGGTCGAGGGTGGCGCTCTGGCGCATGCTCGGCATGGTCGCTGGCGAGCTGGGCGCGGTCCGTGCGTGTGGTCCAGTGGCTGGCAGGGTTCGAGCGCTGGACAAGGGTTGGCGGTGAACGGTGGGCTTTCTCCCAGACATGCTGGCTAGGCTTGTTTCTCCTAGGTTGCTGTCGACATGGGGGTGACAAGGGTGTGCTCGGCTGTTCACCATTGATGGCAATGCCAAGCTTACAGTGAGGCTAGTGCTTGGTTTAACTTGCTAGATGATCTACTTAGATGGTTGTGGGCCAAAGAGGGAACAAGTTAGGCTTCAATCACTGCTCACAATAGTGTTTGGATTTTGTTTGATTTGTGTCTGCAACCTGTTTGATGAAATGGCCGCATGAATTCAAGTTTTGAATTTTGAAAAGATTTTTGGTGGGTGTGCTAGATTGGTGCTGGTGAGTCTGCAGATGCTTGGGTATTGAAAGTTGAGCTTGTTTGATTGGTTTTTGAAAAAGTGGGATCTTCCCATATGATAAAGATTCAATTTTGAGTTCTCATTTAAACTATGCATTTGAAAGTTTCTGGATGATCACAAAGTGGGCCTTGATACTTTGTTATGAGTACATTCAAGGGGTGCAAAGATCCAGAAAAGTTTTTGTTAGGTTTTGAAAGTTTGAGACAGCCAAAGTAGGCATGGGAGTTAATTTGGTCAAAATGACTATTCCCTTATTTTATTTGTTTTGATTTACTTGTCTTTAGGAAAAGTGTGGGAAATGTTTAGATGATGTTTATTTCACTTAAGCATCTATTTACAAGCAATGGAACACACAAACAAGGTGATTCAAAAGAATTCAAAATGAAATGCATACACATATGCATGCTTCCATAATTTTATTTAGCAAAGTTTTTGTTAACCCTAAATTTTGATGATTAGAGTTTGATGATCCAAGTTTAGTATTTTTGGGATGTTACATCGTCACCGCGTCACCCGCGGGCTCCATCACCCAGGTCTCCAACGTGGGAGACTTCGAGGACCCCTCCATTCTTGGGATCTTCAACTTCGACTCCGGGTCAGAGAACTCCGGCGACCTCCACGTTAGATCCGGTCGCAACGTCGCGGACGCCCTGCCAGACCCCTTCTCTACGCCAATCCCGCCGACCGCGACGGCGACGGAGGTCGAGGAACTCCGCCTACGGTTGGAGGAGGCGGTCCCAAAGGAACAAGCCGAGCGCGAAAAATATCGCCTCAAGCCGGTGACGGCGCAAGAGCTTTCGCGCTACCACCAACTCCGCATCAGGTCGCGCCTGAACCCCACCGTTCAGGGCCGCGCCCTAAACTTTGATGATGAAAACGACCCGGCCCGCATAGCCAAGCGCGCGATCTGCGAGAACGAGCCGCCAGGAGGGGCCTCCCGGCCACCACCAGGCGTGATGGCCAATGGCGCCCCACCACCACCACCACCACTCGGCCGCATGCCCCCCCGGGATCAGCCAAGAATCCTGGTCTCCTCGCCGGAGCGAGACACGAACGACCTCCTGCTATTCTCCACCCTGATGGACAACGTCGTCGCGAGCGGAGCAGCGGTCGACAACATCAACGTGACAGGGGAAGGCGCCCTGCAGATCCAGTACTCCAAGGCTCTACTTGCCAAGGCCGTCGAGCAACAAAACGCGGGGGCCGACTCACAAGGTTGCATGTACTCGCGTTCGTCAGGCAGCAGGGCGGCTTCGAGCAGCCGCCCGATGGTGGCAAACACCCTCATCTGCCCACCACTCGAGCCCCTGCAGCTCCAACACCGACCCGCACACGGGACACTCTCCACCAACGACCCGCGACCGGTGAACAACTTCGTCGCCGCCAATAGGCAGCCAGTCGACGCACGAACGCACATCATCAACAACCAGAGCTGGCGCGCACGCCAGCCCGACGACTTGAGGCATACCCTCACCAACCGCCGTGACGGCGAACCAAGGGGATCGTTGAGCCGAGTCGGACCCTAGTGCTTCGGTCCGATGATCCGAGGCGAAAAATACCTGGAGAACTTAAAGGCGCCGAAGGAGATTGAGAGGTACGGCCCCTCGTATGACCCGTCCGTGTGGCTAGACACGTACCTCATGGCGATGGGAATCACCGACCACATCGACCTGCTCGCCGCTCGCTACCTTCCCCTGATGATGGAGGGAGTGTGCCGGCAATGGATCAACACCCTCCCCGCAGACAGCATCGACTCCTGGGAGGAAATGCGCGACGCCTTCGTCAGGCACTTCGAGGGCTCCTACACCCGCGCCACCACCATCGAGGACCTGGAGTGATGTGTTCAGGGACCCCGCGAGTCGACCCGCAGTTGGGTCCAATGGTGGCAAGACCTGTGGTACAACGCGGCCGGAATCCACCCGGACACCGCGATCCACTACTTCAAGATCTCGTGCCGCTACGAGCCCTTGGTCGACAAACTAAAGTGGGTGTACAAAACACTCGACAACATATCAGACCTCCTTGAGATCGCCAAGCGGTACGCGGAGGAGGACCCAGACCAAGAAACCGACGACGAGTCAGGAGGAAATCGCCGCACGAGCGGCCACGACAACGGGAGACGACCCGAGCTACGCTACAGCAACACTCGCCTCACCGGCAAGCGCCGCGGTGACGGGCGAGTCGACTTCGTCGCCAACGCCGGGTACGCTCCACGCGAGCCCAAGAGCTTTCGCCGCGACGGAGGCCAACGCCGTGACGGTGGCAATGATGCTACACTCAACAGGGAGGAAGAGTGCTTCGTTGAAAACCCCAAGAGCAAGGTATGAAGAGTACAACATCAAGATTTCGCTCAGTAGAAACCGAGGTTATCAAACCAGAAGGAGGAAGGAAATGTCACATAGGTGTTGGAAGCAACATGGAGACCTGCACAACACAAACTCAAGACTCTGTCCCAACGAATCAGTGAGGTTGTCAAGCTAACCGGTTTGCTGTAACAAAGGATTAAACGTATGGTGTGGAAGGTAATGGTTTGCATCAAGTAAACAAGTAACAATGGAAGATGTATTGATGGTAAAGATTGGACCGGGGTCCATAGTTCACTAGAGGTGCTCTCCTTAGATAAAAAACATGGCATGAAGGGTAAACAAATTACAGCGGGGCAATTGACAGGAACTGAGCAAGGCATAACAATGCAATTACTAGCCAGAATGATCCTACGAGGTTGATTTGGCAATACAAAAATATACATAGACCGTAATCCAACTGCATCTATGACTAGAAGTCCACCTTCAGGTTATCATGCGAACCCCCTCCAGTATTAAGTTGCAAGCAACAGACAACTGCATTAAGCAAAGTGTGTAAGGTAAACAGTCCACATGTTCCATGAACAAGAGACCGTTGTTTTCTCCCTAGTAGCAACATCACATCTACAACCGAAGAGATTATTGTCACTTCCCTTGGAAACTAGAGGCATGAACCCTATCGAGCATAAATACTTGTAACATCTCAAGTTTAGCACCTAGAATTATAGAGGACACAGGTTTGTGCATTGCATTCATGCATAAGAAAATCCGGGAAATTTTCATGCAAAACTAAAAGAGCTGTAGAGGGATCGAGATCTCTCTTGTACTAATGGAAACTTTGGAGCAAGTGCGCTAGATTCCGACATGAACTTTATAGAATTCCTTGCTTAGGGGGGAAAGTTGCTCAAGCATGTAACTGAATTTCAAATATGAAATTCAAATGAATTTATAAAATTCACAAATGGAAATTAGAAACACTTAATAACTTGAATTGAAGTGATTACAAAATAAAATGATATAAAAGATTTCTTTATTAATATATATATACATATAGTATTACATTGATCTTTTACAATAAATGAATAAAGTATCAGGAATTACATTACTGAAATAAATAAAAGAACTCTTTATTACAACAAAATAAATATGACATTGTCTTTACAAAACAATTGTAAAAGAAAAAGGAAATAAGTAAACTTTATTAAAATGATACAAATCCTTACAAGTTTCAACTAACAAAGAGAAAAATGAACTTTATTCCATTAATAAAAGAATACAATATTCTTTACAATATTTGAGAATCAAATAAAGTTGTAAAAGAATAAAAAAGAAAACCTAAACTATTTCCCTAAGTTAGTCCTATGTCTTCTGTTCTTCAACTCTTCACATTCTTTACTCCTGCAAAACAAACAAGAAAGAAAACAAAATTGTAATAAAAAAAGTTATGTTGGTTAGTTTTGCTCTCAGTCTAACAGTGAAATGCACTGGTGGACACATCATTGAGCTTTTAATTGAAGGGGCAAGTTTCCCCAAATAAAGCATCTATTCTTATCAGATGTGTAGCCTCAGTACAACCTCATTGGCAGTAATTTATGGGGCAAGTTTCACCAGAAAAGTAGAAGAGTGGAAGTAAGATATTTTTTTTGCCTTGCACTGATCCAGAACAGTGCAAGCAGCTCACACACTGCATGCAGCAGCTGTGTTGTCAACACCAGGAGCCTCACAGGAAGTACTAAAAGAGGAGAACAACCGTAGTAGCTCAGCTAAAGGCTGATCCACATCTCTCCACAAAACATCAGCACATCACACCAGCTCATAGACAACACCACATTAGTTTCTGCTAGATCTCCACCAGATCACACAATCTTTCATCACAGAAAGACCAAACAGATCCACCACAAGCTGATGGCCTGATAGTGTGGGAAGTTTAAAATGACAGCAAGGCCAAGTAGGAGCCAAGAGGAGCAAGATCACTTCCAGGAAAAGTAGGACAAGGTCAAAAGGGGGGCATGCTAGCAGTAGCATGAGTTGTAACTGCTCAAGATCTACAACATATCATCAGCCAATCACCAGTAGCAGGTAACAACCACCAGAAATACACAAATGATCATGTAGTATTCATTCTCATATTTGGATTCAGATCTAGGGATACAAGGGAAACAATATAAAGCAACTAATCCATCTACCCTTCAACTAGAATTATATCTAGGAGGATTGGATGGGAAGATATCCTCAGGTTTGCATGAAAGTGTCATGCAAGGCTCATCATAGAATATTAAAAACCCAACAAGTCATATATGTTTTTATTCCAAAGGATTTGGCCTCAGCCTTTGCATCACTGGTCAAATTAAGAAATTAAGCAAGTAACATTTAGGATGTTTATCATTGTGCACACCCTCAAGGGAGGCACCACAAGATCAAACATCAGGTTAGCAGCCACAAGTTTAAACTAGGATTATAGTAGAATGCAGTATAAATTCAACAGTAAAGAGCTTTATTTTAAGTAATCTACTCATAAAAGCATCCATAAGCTGTTATATCATCCATTCATCTAATCCAAATAATTTCAAATCATTTTCCCAGTTCAGTAAACTAGGAATCATTTTAGGATATGTGACTAATATCATTACTGAACCATAGGTTCAGTTCATCATGCACATTTCTTATATAAATTCAACACTGATCCAAATACATCATTCATAATTACCCCAGAAAATTTAATTAAATCATCTCCCTAACATTTTAGGGATCACTTTTACAAGTTGTCTAGGGGTTTGCATCCATCTTTAGAGAAGGTCTCAGCTCATACACCATTGACCTAAGTTACTGTTCACTAGTTTAGAACTAGGTGACAACAGATTTATTAATAAACTACTATAAAGCACATTCCATAGAATGGTAGCACCTTTGTAGCAGTTTCATTCTTTAACTATCTCTCAAAGTAGAAGGACAAGCCTAAGCAGATAACATGATCTCAATGGCAACCAAGCCACAAGTGCTACTAGGCCTAGAATGAACAAGTCAAGGTACTGCTTAGCAACCACCAACAAATTAAAGGCAAAGGATTCTAATCTAATCATTTTCCTAAGTATAAACACTAGGAATCATTTGTAGATAGTCATCAACATATCACAAGCTTACCAATTATAACAAGTCCATGGCAAGACATATCTTTTTGAGAGGCATATTTCTTGGATAAGAAAGAAAAAACCAAGGATCAAATATATAACTTCACTAGCACATGTGTCAAATATTATTATATTCACTAGCAACTGATAAGGAGAGTATCCACTTTCTACCATGAAATCCCAATCAACATCCAGTTCAGCAGAATAAATCACTAACTCATCACAGAATACTGTTAGTAAACTAAGCTCACAAACATAGAACCACTAATCCAAATTAATACCATTAGAGCACTTGCCCATCCAAGTTCAAGGATTTTTGGTTAGAAATTGATCAACAACAAATCTTAACAGGTTTTGAGTAACAACCACAAAGGATAGCAACCTACTTTAGGTACATATAATGTGTCACTAGTCAGAATGTTTGGCAAAAGGGGGAAGAAGGAGTAGAGGTAGATGAAGGTGTACTAGGGAGTCGACGGTGACCTCAAAAGGGCGGCGCCGGCATGGCAGCGGCGATACTTGCAACCACACATTCCTCACGGACGCGTCACATCACTCGGGCGGCACAGGGAGCACCCCACAAGGGGCACAACATCCTGCGCCTGCCCTAAGACGACAACCACACCGAACCAACAGGCACCGGAGGGAACCAGTGAGTGGCGGAGGCACATCGCCGGAAACCCTAGCACCAAACAAGTGGAAGGGGCGAGCTGGTTAAGGCATGAGAAACAAATCGCTGAACAGGACCAAGTCGGCTAAGAGGCGGCGGAGCTCCGATGACCAGTGGCAGTAACCAGAACCGCCCATGTCGCCGGAATCGATGGGTGACGGTGACGACGACCACCAGAGAGGAATGAGAGGGGAGAGAGTGAGCGTCGAGTCCGTGAGATGGGAGAGAGAGGGGTACGTCTGGGTATGGGTTGACCCATGTCAAATGGGCCGACCCGGCTAGTATACTGGGCTGGCTACCAGGTTTAGCCCAACCCCAAAAATTAAGTAAATAAAACTTTAACATAGAAAAAAAGGGAAAAGAGTAAATAAATGATTTACCCTAAACTTGTTTCATCTCTAGAAAAATGTAGAAAAATCCTAAAAATACATATGATATATCAAAATAACCACAAAAATAATATCTACCTAGTAAAAATATAATATTACTTGTTCAATATAGATGAAATATAAATAAATATTAACAACATTACATCCTAAGTGAAATGTCATAAAATAAGGAAAAATCCGAAAAAATGAATAAAAATCATTTTTATGTATAAAAATAAATATACTATTTTATAAAAATACTAACTTAACTCTTTTATAAATAAAATTTGAATAAATATTGAAAGACATTTAATCCTTTATGAAATTTTATAAATATAAAAATAATACTTAAAAATAAAATAAAAATCATTTTCAAAGTCTTGAATAAATATATTACACTAGAAAAATACTAAATATATTAGTAGAAAAGTTTTAATATTTTAAATAATAAATCCTTACCTAATACCTATCTTGTGAATTCTTTAAAAACAATTCTTAAGTAAAAATAATAATAATCACAATTCTTATAAAACCCTGAGCAATTAGTGTCTTAGTACTAATTCCAAAACCATCACTTGAATTCATAATCAAACTTAAGTATAACTTTTAACTTTAAAATATTCTTTGAAAAATCTTATTAAGAATCCTTTTAAATAAACATTGGGTATCACCCATTTATATAATATGGTGAATAATCATTATATCTTAACCACTATTAACATAACTTTAAATTCTAACAAATTACTAAGACCATCTAATTATGATTCCATTAAATAAATACATATTCCTTTCATAATAGCAAAACAAATTTAATCTAATCATTCACTTAAATAGAAAGTGAATAATTCCACACCTTACTTATACCTATCATAAATCTAAAACTTGGGAATAATTAAAACATATTACATCTTAAGTTCATTTACCCTTTTAAAGTTAAATTTAGTCTCAAACCTTATAAACATCAGGTCTAATAAATCACTTATGTTTTTATAGTTAACTTTGGTCTATTTAACTTAAGACATAAAGCATCTTAAATCCAAAATAATAAATCAAACACCAAAAGACATTCATCATGTTCTATTTACAATGATGATTGTTTAAACCTTAGAAAGGAAATCTTTTCTTCAAATGTTATTCTTTTTGCCACTTCAAAGAATAATCTCATAATAAATTCTTCAACTCTTAACAACTAAAACCAAGGACTCTTACCTTAATCACCAAATAACAATTAAACATAATCACATTACTTATACTTTACCTGTGTATTAAGAATTATTCTCACTTAGGTTCCTTATAAAGATCATTACTTATAAAGTAAAATTAAGATAAACCAACTCTTAAAAGAATCATTTGAATTCACTTCACTCAAAGTATTGGGGATTCAAATTGAGAGTTTTACAAAATGCATATCATTACTTATGCATAATTGCACCTTTGTTCTTTAAACATTAGTCCTTACCGGACCAATGATGCAGATTTCAACTATTGGATCTTATATTGTCTTGAAGACCGTGAGTGCATAATCTTGCAATCACAAAAGTCAAGTTCGCACTTGCTCATGTCCTTTGATTATTTTCTGTAAAGTATTTTGCAAATCGAGTGTTGTCATCACCTGCATTTGAAAAAGGACAGAAAACACTATTTTCATAATAATGTGATTATAGGTTATTTACCATGAAGTAATAACCTACTATAAGAGTTCCAGTGGTAAAGGAACATATTATCTAGGACTTAACAACCAATGTCGCTAGTGATTCTTGCACCGTATATTACGCGTTGACCATGAGATTTGGAATGGGACGAAGAAGTCAGCTGTATCTTTTCCCTCTCGCATAGAGCTGGATGTGCGGGTCGTGGCTGTTATCACTCGTAGCGTGCATATTATTTATGGTAATTCGTAGAGGATATGCAGCATATGGGTGGGAGCCCTCAACGTCCTACGATAGTTCCGGCATCTGAACGGTCTGTACAAACCATTGCCGTAATTCAAAAGGTGGGCATGGTGTACACCAAGGAGACATGCGGGGTCGCGGAGAAGGCAGTGATTGGCTTGGATCTTAGGTTGGACCTTAAACCAAGGAAGTTTGAATGGGGACATTCTCCCGGCCGTGCAAAAAACCTAAGGTCTCTCATGGGTAACATGACGCACCTCTGCAGAGTGTAAGAACTGTAACTTGTTACTCCCTGTTCCGGGAAGGAGCTGCGAACGCGGCAGGAAAGGAACCCCATGAAGGTTCTGCTAAACCCGTGAAGGCTGACGGACATAGCTTTTCAGAATAAAAGCAACCTTTGAAGAAATGTTTATGAAAACTTGCATTGCCTACGACCTACGGTCTGTGGCTGTAGATATAGTGCCTCAAACACTCCTTTTCTAGTGAACTTGCTGAGTACGCTCGTACTCAAAGTATCTTCTTAACCCTTGCTAGGTTCTAAAGCCAGTACAGACGACGTCTACATCAAGTTATTCTCCAGGAATCATCATCAAAAGCTAAAGCTCTTCAATGAAGTCAAGAAAGTTAACATAAACATCAGTTCAAGTGAAGACGAAGTTGCTGATTAGATAAGAATAGAATCTCTAGCCATAGAACCTATTTCTATAGTGTATTGCAATAGCAGCAATGCCAGACCATTAGTTAAGATATTAGTCTTAATAGTATTATAATTTTGGAGTAGTTTATTTATGATTCTTCTTTGTAAGAAGTTTCTTTCTCTCTTTAACCTAGAGTGTTCTCTGGATCTTGTGTAAAGAGTTGAGTTGTAACCTATAGTCATGTCTTGGACCTGTTGTGTTTCTGTTGTACTACTCCGAGGGATGTAATACTAGTGAACGGTGTTTCATTGGTGTTATGTCAACGACTATAGTATACTACACCATGCAGTGGTATGCTGGGTCACCGCAATACTCCCTCTTGTAGTCACTAGCAACTACTTGGCCAAGATAACCACTAGCAACGGAGAGCATGCAAGATCACAAACAACACAGACATGATAGAAACATAAAGATAGAACCATTAACCAAACTAACATAATAATCTCAATATCCATCGGATCCCCGCAAACACAACATGCATGATTACAAATAGATTAGATCTTGATTATGAACGGAGATCACAAGATCTATACATGAAAGCACAAAGGAGGAGATACAACCATCCAGCTACTACATGGACCCATAGTACAAGGTGGAACTACTCACAAATCATACCGGAGAGAAGGCCTTCAGGATGATCTCCCCTCCGGCAGGGTGCCGGGAAGAGCTTCATATCCCCCAATCTAGGGGCGATGGTGGCGGCGGCTACATACGGTTTCATGGAATATTGATCGGGTACTCAGAGTTTCTGCATCGGGGGATTCTTATAGGCGAAGAGGCGAGACCAGGAGGCGGCCAGGGTGCCCAAACCCTAGCCAGGCGCGGGGCTGGGCCCACCCGTGCCTAGGGTGGGTCTGGCCCCCCTGGCTGGCCTTCTGGGCTCCCCTCTGGACTTCTTGTTCCCCATGGAAAGTTATTGACTTTGTCCTTCGTCCCGTGCAATTCCGAGAATATTTCTTTACTAACTTTTCTGAAACCAAAAACAACAGAAAACAGGCATCTGGCACTGTTGCATCTTGTTAATAGGTTAGTACCAGAAAACATGAAAAAAGCACCTCAAAGTGTGGAAAAGTAAAGCAAAGTATATACTAAACAAGCATGGAACATAAAAAATTATAGATATGTTTCCAATATATCAGCATCCCCAAGCTTAACTCCTTCTCGTCCTCGAGTAGGTAAGTGATAAAATAATTATTTTTGAGGTGACATGCACCCTCACAATAAAGATCCAACCATTTGCAAGCATTGAAAGCTGGGATCAAAGAACTCTAAACATGTGCATGAAAGATGGAGTTATAACAATAGGACATAGTAACTATGCATGCAACATGGCAAGCTACAAACAAAGATCATGCATAATATGTATTGAAAAACGTTTGGTTGTTTCACATGCAGAAAACATAGCATAGTGGCAATCAGCTTGTCCCTCATAGAGTAGCATTATAATGCATAGGACACCTACAAAGTTCACAAGGGTGACTAGAAACAGATAGCACCTGAACAAGTAATAACACAATATGCATCAATTAGTAAGCTTTTGAACACTGCACACAGAATGACAACTATGCTCTATTAATGGTGCCTAAAGGTAGAAGGTGGGGACTCAAATAATGGTGGAAGAAAAGCCTTTTTATAAAGGAAGCAGGGATTACAAGTTTCAAAAAGAGATTTCAAAAATTATGGTACTTATTAGCTTTTAGCCCTCATTGCCCCTATCATATGCATCTTGAAGTGGTTAAGGTTAAAGTGGCAAAGCTGGAGTATATGCTTGACGAAGTATAAGTTAGCAATCTCATGTCCCTTGAATATGAGGGCTACACCTCATGGATACTCAACTTAGGGCCCAGGCAAGTTCTTGTCACTGTAAGTATTTGCATATCATTGAGAACCGCCAACGGGGTACCCCTTGCACATGGTACAGGAGCTTTCCCATAACCAAAATGACAAGCCAAGCAGACAATGAGCATCTCAGCAATCTTCTAATGTACCATGGGAATATGGTGCCTTTTCTCTCTTTCCTCTTTTCTCAATGTGTCTCTTTTTTTATAATGCTTCATAGATGTCACTATGGTGATGCTGCAAGTTTCCACCATGATTAGGCATGGCTTAAGCTAGCGTCCCAGGCGTTTCTCTAACACAGAATACAAACTTCGTGGACTTACAAGTTCCCACTTCATTTTACACCGGTAACATCCATAGACAAAAGAGCATGATATCAACGGAGTAAAAAAGTACAAGTGAAATGTTGAAAACGTTCCCCGTGACAGCATGGTTCCGCTAATCCCAACTTATAAGTGCAAGCATATACAACAAAGTTGTCTCCATGGTTCAAGTTTATTAGTGGCAAAGAATAAAATGTGCCAACAAGTTCGTGAGGGCTTTAATCACTACGTTTTCACATAACAAAATAGTTTTTAATTGGAAGATAGTTGAAAACAAGAGTATACTTGGAATGGTTTAACACACCATGAATAGGAGTTTATAGTTGACACTTTTGAATAACTTGGTTTCTTGGGAGTTGGAAGCATGAGTATAACTTACTCATACAAGTGGAGGCTAGCAAAAGACTGGGAGCAACCAACTAAGAGAGCAATAATGCCCATAATTATGCAATGCAACAAAGCAAACTAATCAAAGCAAAGAGTGGTACTACAAGTGAAGGACTAAATGATCATAGAGGCTAATGGTGACTTGTCATAGTCATAACATGGTGTAAGATTGTGCTAAGTCAACCCAAGGAAAACATCAAAGGAGAATACCACAATACTATGCTTTTGCATGCTAAAACAATGCATAATTTCTTCAAGGCACACTAAGAAATCCCAATTTTTTGGAACAAGACATGCTACAACAATAATCACTAAGCATAATGCTAAAACAACACCTAGCATGCCATGCTAAAGTCTAAGTCACAGTCAATGCAAGGTCCTCTTGCACTTCAAGCAAGAACTTACTACTCCTTTCCAAACACCAAGAAAACTTATTTGCAAAACAACACAACGAGAACGGGGGTCTAAACTACTAAATCATCCTAAACAAACTAAGCAAAGAAAACGAAAACTAAGACGCTCCAAGAACAACACAACTGTGCATGAAACAATAAAAGAGAAGTGTCTAGACAGACCTGTGCTTTTTATTGATGAAGAAGGGGATGCCTTGGGCATCCCCAAGCTTTGACGCTTGTACCTCTTGGATATTTCTTGGGGTGACACCATGGTGGCATCCCAAAGCTTGAGCTTTTGTCCATTCTTCATCTCATTGCATCATTCTCTCTCTATACCTGAAATTTTTCCTTCATACAAAACTTCACACAATCTTCATTAGCAACATTAGCTTATTCAAAAGATATTAGACCGCTGGCAAAGCTTTGGAACAGCAAGGCTTTTCACTAAAAACACAAGCTATGGAAGTAACTCCTTCAAAGATACTCAATTTACCTGAAGAGAGCTCAAAAAGGAATCAATAAGAAGCAAATGCAAATAATGACTGAAATCTGTCAAAACAGACCAGCAGGTAGAAACGAATTTTTTCGAACATCTTCTGTTGCTCAAATTAAAAAGTGTTGAACTAGAGAAAGTTATCCAACATACTGGGGGATTTATTCGTAAATGTTGAGCTTAATACGAGTTACAGAGCCTCCTCACGATTTTTTTTGGTGGAGGACATAAATCTGTTTCGGGACAGTAACTCGCCAAATCTTACTTCCCTCTCATTAGAGGTCATTCTTGGCACAAAAAGCAAACAAAAATGATAAGGAGAGGTTATTACTGAAGTAATAACTTCCAATACTCAAGGAAACTCTTGAGTTATCTCCCAACAAGTACTTTTCTTTAACACCTTTAAGTTAGGCACAAGAAGCAAGAAGAATCAAGTATTTTCAAATAAAGAAGCATTAACATCAAATCTTGCTTTCAAAGGATGAGAAAAAAAGCAAATTCTATCTCCTCATAGGGAAGTGTTGAAAGAACATTTCTTATTCCGTAGTGTTTTGTGTGTTAGATAACAATACCAAGGATCATTTAATGTGTGTTGAAGTGTTGCAACTCTATTTGAGAATAAAGGGAAAAGAACTCTGCCTTTGGGGGTGGATAATCCGGCCCCACCAGGGGCGGATAATCCGCCCCTCCCTTTGCCCAAGCAGGCGCAAGCCCCAGAAGGGGGGCAGAATTTTGTCCGGATTTTCCGGCCCCGCCGGATAATCCACCTCTCAGGGAGGCCGGATAATCCGCCCCCTGCTCATCGCCAAGACGCAAGCCCCAGAGAGGGGGCGGAGTTTTGGCCGGACTTTCCGGTCTGGCCGGATAATCTGCTCCTTAGGGGGACCGGATTATCCGCCTCCCCAAGAACTTCACCAAGCTTCACCAAGGCGCAAGCCCCAGAGAAGGGGCGGAGTTTCCCCCGGAGAATCCGCCCTTGGGGCGGAGTTTTCCCAGGGGGCGGATAATCCGCCCCCAAAGTTGTGCAACGGCTAGATCTGGGGAGGGGGTATTTAAGACAGCCATCCCCCTCATGCCAGAACTCTTGATTCATCTCGAAAAAGAACAGATCAGATCTGAAAGCTTCATCCAAGAGTGCTCCACCTAGATCCACCCAAAGGCCCCATCCCTTGGGGAATCGAAGGAGGAGAACTCAATCTTCATCATCAGCAATCAAGCGCTTCATCTCCTCTCCATTCATTTGGAGAACCTCCGATCTAGTATTTCTTGCAAATATCTAGATCCTTGTTTTTGTTTATATTGATAAGCCTTGTTCTTGTGGCAGCTTGTTGTCATCTCGGGAGCCCCCAATTCGGTTGTGGGTGTGTGCCCCGATAGTGTTGTAAAAGGCACCGGTTCCTGCCTCGAAGGGATCCAATAGTGGAGAAGGTGGATCAGGCCTCTCGTGGCAAGATCCATCGGATAATAGGGTGAGGCCTATTGTGGCGTGGTGGTCTTAGAACCGCCCACCCCTCCAACGCAGATGTACTTCCCTTAACAAGGAAGGAACTGCGGTCAAACAAATCCATGTGTCTCCGCGTGCTCCACTACGGTTTCCTCGCTCCTCTTTTACGTGCTTAGTAGTTAGGGTTACATATAGGGAAATTCTCGTAGTTGCATATCTAGAGAATTTACTTTGTGTCAAGCCTAAAATTGAAAAAGTATTAAAAAATTGGTTAGCACCTATTCACCCCCCTCTAGGTGCCCATACGATCCATTTCACTTGGTATCAGAGCCTCGGCACTTATTTCGGGCTTAACCGCCTAAGAGAAGTATGGGTTCCAAGGGAGATGGGAGTGATGCTCCGGAGGTAGTCACCATGAACGATCTCAAGACGTTGGAAACAACCTTGGTGAGTTCAATGGAGGCTAAGATGGAAGAGATGCGTCAATTGATAATGCGTCTCTCCACATCCGCAGCATCACCTCCATCTAACTTTGAGGATACCACTCCGCAATCCAAGGAAACGGGTAAAACTGTTTCCAAAGATAACGAAGTGGTAGGTGATGATACTAGTAAGAGCTCCTCCTCGAAAAAGGATAGCGGTAAGGATGGATACAATGAGGTTTCTCATGTGTATTCCCCTGATCCGCCTATTCCTCACCCACATATACATAATAGGGGTGATCCACCCAAACTTTCTGCATCTACTTTCTCTCAATGGCAATTTTTGATGAAATCTCATGTGTGCAGTTCCTCCATAGAGTTGTGGAAGATCATCGAAAATGGTCTTCACGTTGGAAATCCTAACAATCTCACAAGGAGAGAAGTGGTCGATAGCCAACTCAATGCTACAGCTCTACACATGATACAACTTGGTGTGGGTGACAAAGACATGCCACACATTCAGCATCTTAGCACAGCTAAAGAAGCTTGGGATGCTCTCATCGAGCTTTTCATCGGAAATGGAAGTATGAGAAGGAATAGATATGATGCCTTGAGCAATGAAGCTGAAGGATTTTATATGCTGGATGGAGAAGACCACGAGGACATGTATAGGAGGCTCAAGGCAATAGCCACAACCTTCAGAAACCATGGTGCAGCTCATGTTGATGATGCTTGGATCAAGCGCAAGTATGTCAGTGCTCTTATGCCATTTGAGCCCACATATTTGAAAAGTCTCCAAGGTAGGCATAACTATCACCTTATGTCATCCAATGAGGTAATGCAAGAAATGGCCGCCTTCAATGTGGCTGCCAAGAATGCCGAAGATGCTCGTGCTCGAGCTATGGGGATGCAAAAGGGGGTCAAGATGGCCTTGAAGACTAGTGTGATTGATCATGATGAATATGCGGTAGAAGGTCTGGACTGTCCCGAAGATATAAAAAGGATCCACGGACAATATTTGGCTCTTTATGCAAGAAACTTTTGGAAAGATCTAGCCAAGGCTAAAGCTGAACTAGATCGCAAGAGTGGAGCCTATGGAAGAAAAGAAAATGGTCCCAAGCTGAGAACATGCTTTAATTGTGGTGACCGGCTGCACTTCGTAGCTGAGTGTCCATATCAAAGTAGAGAGGATAATGGAGGAAGACTCATTTTCAAGGACAAATCAAAAGCTCCACATAAGAAACAGTTTGTAAAGAAGAATGCTCCTTTCAAGAAGCAACCAAAGATTGTTCCAGTGGCTCGAAGAATATTCATCGGGGAGTGAAGATGAGGACGAGGACGATAGCTCTCAAGAGGTGGCTGCTATAGCCACCACATCTACATCAACATCTCTCTTCGACTCTCCGAATGAAAACATCATCAACAAGAATGCTACTTGCCTCATGGCAAGAAGCTCCGAGGTAACTTCTTCTAACTCTTCTTTTCCCAAGGCTATGATAGACATGGATGATCCTGCTAGTCTTAAGGTTAAAGAAGAGATTATTTCTTTGGATTATTTCTATACTAACCTGCAAGGTGAGCACAAAGTTCGTTTTGAGGCTCTTATGGATCAGCTGGCCCAAAACGAAGCACTCCTCGAAGAAAAGGGCAGAATTGAAAGGGAGGATCCAATGGAAATTGCATCCCTAAAAAATGCTCTTGAAGAAGAAGAAGAAGCTCGGGTCTCTCTTGAAGAGAGGCTTGAGTCTATGGAAGAGTCACATGAAGAAATTGTGACTAAACTTGTTAAGGAACGTGACAATGCTGTCACCAAGGCAAAGAAGTTAAAGAAGGAAAGGGTTGACTTTGGGGCTGCTCATGATAGACTCTCCGAGGAATTGGAGAAACTTGACAATGCTCACAAGGCGTTGAAAAACGAGTTCTCTATTCTCATTGAGTCACATGATCAGCTTCAAAGTCGATTGGCCAAATGTGATAATCCTAGCTCGTCCAACTCAACATATAGTAACAAGAAAAATGCTATTGTGGAAAAATAAGTGATCAAGGACATCACTACAAAGGACAAAGGTGTGCTTGATAAAGTCCTTGGCAAGCAAAGGTCAAATCATGGTAAAGAGGGACTTGGGTATGTCACCAAGTCCAAGAAGAAGAAAACCAAGAAGAACAAGACCAAGAATGTGCAATTAAAGACAAGCACTGCTGAGAAGGTCGTCACAAAAGACAAGACTAATGATATTGGTTTTGCAGGGTCTCACAATCCGAATTATGAACTCTTTTGTGATGACTATGGCGATGTTTATGCTTATTATGTTGGTCCTTTTGATGAATATATTGCTTGGTATATTTGGGTCCCAAAGACCCTTGTTACTAACATGAAAGGACCCATTGAAAAATGGGTACCTAAAACCAAGAAGTAATTTTCTTGCAGGGCTATGCTTCCGGTGGGTCGAAATGGGTGCTGGATAGTGGCTGCACTAGTCATATGACCAGAAGCAAGGAGATCATCACGGAGATGCGTCCAAATCTTGATAATATCACAGTCTCCTATGGTGATAATTCTAAATCTCAGGTATTGGGTCTTGGCAAGGTTGTGGTTGCCCACGATATCTCTCTCGTGGACGTCATGCTTGTTGAGACCCTTGGCTACAATCTTCTTTCTGTTCGTGCCCTTGGCAAGATGGGTTTTGCTGTTTTTATCGATGATGATTTGGTGGTACTCTTATGGAGCAAGTCTCTGAAGGTCGCTTTCGTTGGATACGTCGAAAATGACCTGTATGTGGTGGACTTCTCGGGGAAAACCACTTCGGGTCTGATGTGTCTATTCGGAAAGGCCGACGTGGGCTGGCTATGGCATCGCCGTTTAGCCCATGTCAACATGAGAACTTTGCAAAGTCTCCAAAAGGGTGGCCACATCCTTGGACTAAAAGACAATGTCTCTTTTGCGAAAGATCGTGTTTGCAGGGCTTGTGTTGAAGGAAAAATGCATGATTCTCCCCACAAGAGGAAGACTATTGTGTCATCAAAGAGGATTTTGGAATTACTTCATGTGGATTTATTTGGTCCTCATTCTCATGCAAGTCTTGGTGGGAAGAAATATTGCTTGGTCATCGTCGATGATTACTCAAGATACACATGGGTATATTTTTTCAAGCTGAAAAGTGAGACCCAACAAACTGTCATCGACTTTGCCAATGAAGTTCAACATCAACACAATGTTCCCATCTTGGCAATTAGAAGTGACAACGGCTCAGAATTCAATAACTACACTTTAAACGAGTTTCTTAGCGAAGAGGGGATTAGACACCAATATTCCGCTGCGTACACCCCTCAACAAAATGGTGTAGCCAAGAGGAAGAACCGGACTTTGATGGATATGGCAAGATCTATGCTAGATGAATTCAAGTCTCCTTATAATTTTTGGGCTGAATCCATATCCACTGCTTGTCACTCATCAAACCGGCTCTACCTTCGGAAGATCTTGGACAAGACCCCATATGAAATACTTACCGGTAACAAACCCAACATCTCATACTTCAGGGTATTCGGGTGTAAGTGTTTCTTTCTTATTAAAGGTGTCCGTTTGTCAAAATTTGAATCCAAGGCTTTAGAAGGTATTTTTGTTGGTTACGGTGCCGAATCCCACACTTATAGAGTCTACAACAAGCTCACTGGGATTGTTGTAGAATCTTGTAGTGTGGAGTTCGATGAAAATAACGGCTCCTTTGTAGGGCAAGTTGATGTTTGTGATGCAGATGTTGAAATACCCCAAGATGCCATAAGAAGAATCGGCGTGGGATTTTTCCGCCCCATTGAGGAACCCCTTGTGGCGGATCGGGAAGGACAATGCTCCACAATGTGGAGCCCGCATCTACACAAGATCAACAAGCTCCTACTGTTGGAGACAATCCTACACCAACACCACAATCTGCTGAAGACCATCTGTCCACTGGACAAGCTGGTAGTCCCAGGCCGGACAATCCGCCCCCTCCAAGGGGCGGAAAATCCGCCCCTGGCACTCCAACTCGTTCCAGGGGATCCGAAGGAGAAATCAACATCTCTGAAGCTCCCAGGCCGGATTCTCCGGCCCCCAGGGGCGGAGTGTCCGGCCCTGGTTCTCCAACTCTAGTCAGGCTTTCTCAGGAAGATGGTTCTGGTACTTCACCTCCCAGGCCGGATAGTCCGGCCCCTCCAAGGGGCGGATTATCCGGGCCTGAAGAAAATGTTCAGCAACAATCTTCTGGCAGTAACGGTGACCAAGATCAAGGGCAGGGCAGTAATCAAGACAAGGATACAAGTAGTGCGATCCGAGGACACCAAGAAAATTCGGGCCTCGTGTCATCCACGAACAAAGCCAACCCGGAGCCCCATCGGAGTCGCCTCGCTCGACTGGCTTTCTGAGCCGAGACAACCTCATCCGCTTCCCACAGCGACCCAGTCCTCCACATTCTTGGCGCAGCGACTCGAACGGCAAAGTACCACGCTAGGAGACTGACGCCAGTCCGAACCAGAGCGACCAGGGAAAACGCCAAGTATGAGAGCGCGTCCTGGACTCGCCACGCGACTGGTCCTATGGATCAGGTGGAGCGACACACCTAATACAACGCGCCCCGTCCTCACCTACCTTGGGCATGCGCCTCGAACCGCCAAGTACCACGCTCGAGGACTCGGCCACCCGACCCTGTTCGCGTCCGGGAAAACGGCTAAGTACAGAGAACCCCTTAGAGTCTCCATGCGACTGGCTTTCCAAGCCATGGCGAGTCGACCTTAACTTACTAACAGTTCAAACAACACACATAAAAACGAGGTTAACCCCATAAAAGGGCGGATGCGCTCGGGGACTCGCACAAACAACAATAAAACCACAAAACATTGACAAAAGTATGCTTACATTCCTTCAAAGAAGCAAAGTTTGTTTGCTTACAAGGACAGTTACATACTTATAACGCCGATCAGCAAACTATTCTATTCTGGAGGCTTCGACGATGAGGCGCCACCACTCCTGCGACTGCGGATAAAAGGAATCCACGGGTTCGACGGGTACGTCGTGAGCTTACCCGCCATGGCCGCTCAGAATGGCTACTCCACGTTGAAGTCGCGGTGCGCCGGTTCGGGGTCGTTCGGGCAACGGCCGTTTCCTGGTAAGGAATGAGGTCGCCCATCGCCCACACTCGGTCGGCGTACACCGCAGCCCGCTCAGTTAGCTTGAGCACTTCGGCGATCTCGACTGCACCCGTCGATGAAGGGTACCCGCTCGTGACATCGTCAAGGTCGAAGTCGTCAGGAAAATGCGCGAGCCCAAGGCTCAGCGCAGAAGCCGCACCACGACGAAATGCCGACCGCGTCATGAATTCCACAACAGCCGGTGCCTCCTCCAAGTAGCGCCAGACCTCGACGAGGTCGCCGGGGATCACCTCCGTGGGCGAGATTTCTTGCAGATATGCCCGAATGCAGCTCGCTAACAGTGCGGCAGAATCAACCAGAGTGGTGACGTATTGCCGCGCGTCGTACGACTGCGCCTCTTCGGCATCATCAGTAATCTACAAGAAAATAATAAAGGAAGCTCTGGCAACACAACACGACCCGCACGCTCGGGGAAGCGCCAAAGAAAATTCACCAATCAACGGGCGACAGCGCTCCGTGATGAAGTCCTGAAGACCGGAGAGGCCGTCCTGCAGCCCGGCGACAAGCTCTTCTGACAACTTTCGTTCTTCGGCAGCAGAAGCAACGGCTACCTTGGCCCTCCCATCCGCCGAGGCCGCCTCTGCCTTTTCCTCTTTGAGCTCCCGCTCCAAGTCGGCGATTCGCTTCTCCGCGGCGCTCAAGGACGACTGCGCAGCCGTCAGTTCACTCGCCGGAATCAGGCCCTCACGAGCCTTCTCCACCACGGCTGCGTTATCCTCTGCACCAACAAAACCATAAATACGAGAAGAAAAAGGCCTATAACGAGCATCAAGCATGACGACCACTCACCCGCAGTCACTCGAAGCTGCTCATTCGTTTCCCGAACAACGAGGAGTTCCCTCTCTACACGCTCCCTGGCGGCAAGCCGCTCCGCCGACTCGCGCTGCAGGCCCTGCGCCATCATGGAAGCATCAACAACGAAAATTCTAAGTTTTTAGGCACTGAAATTCAGCGACTAGCCACTCGGGGACTGGACAGCGAAAAAATCCTAAGTGTCTAGCCGCTGAAATATAGCGACTAGCCACTGGGGACTAGACAGCGAAAAAATCCTAAGTGTCTAGCCGCTGAAATTCAGCGACTAGCCACTCGGGTACTGGACAGCGAAAAAATCCTAAGTGTCTAGCTGCTGAAATTCAGCGACTAGCCACTCGGGGACTGGACAGCAAAAAAATCCTAAGTGTCTAGCCGCTAAAATTCAGCGACTAGCCACTCGGGGACTGGACAGCAAAAAAATCCTAAGTGTCTAGCCGCTAAAATTCAGCGACTAGCCACTCGGGGACTGGACAGCGAAAAAATCCTAAGTGTCTAGCCGCTGAAATTCAGCGACTAGCCACTCGGGGACTGGACATCGAAAAATCAATAAGAATCTGACCACTGAAATTCAGTGTCCCGATCCTCGGGGACTGGGAATACCTGGACGGCGGCGCCTAGCATGCCGTGAAGCTCCATTGTATCCACTGATGGGAGCACGAAGGGAGTACGCCCGCGACGCTGCTCGACTTCCGCACCGACGACCTCGGGCAACTGCTCGACGACACCGATGCACTCGCCGCAGAGCCCCTCGCTACAAAGCGAGGGAACGTCGCCACCGCGGCTCCCGCACCACTCGAGGGGGGGCCTGTCGCCCCAACCGAGGCCATGGGCTCTGCCCGCTCTGCCCTCTGCGACTCCGTGTCCACTGTGGCCCTCAGAGCCATGCCCACTGCAATTGGAGCTTCGCTCAGGGCGACTACCGTCTCGTCCGAAATCGTGATGACCTCGTCGGCCTTTGCTTTCTTTGTGCCTTCAGCAGGCGCCTCGACCTCGTTGCCCTTCCTCTTCTTCGAAGGGTCGACTAGTGCCTCCGCGGCACCCAATGGAACCTTGGCCAACGAAGGGTGACCTATCTTTTTCACTCCAGTCCTGCAGAACAATGCCGTGAGTAAACTCGCCAATCGAACATGAATAGAGTGGACAAATGAAAGGATTAGAAATACTCATTTGGCGACCGGAATAAAATGTAGGCCAGTACGAATACTGGCCGGCTTCTCTAACTCCGGCCCCAGTTTCTGACTGAGGCCCGTCTCAAACACACTTTGTGCCCAAGACACTGTCGGCTTCTTCGATCACGAGGCCGCGACAGGAGGATCAGCGGCGATTTCCACGGGAGCTCCCCTCGGTGGTGAGGTACCCGTGGCTAGAGCGGCCGCGAGTCCGGCGACTGGGACAAAAGGCAGCGGCAACGATGCCAACGACATCTCGTCTTCCGCAACGGCCGCGCCAGCCGCCGCGAACGCAGGCGCCGGTGCGTCGGCCCTAGCTTCCTCGGCCGCGCTGGTAGCATCGGAGCTACTCGCGGAACGAGGTGGTGACACTGGTTTAACCGGCTTCTTCTTCCTCTTCTTCGGTGGTGGTGGTTTATTCTTTGATGGCGTATCCTGGAGTTGCGAGATGTGCTCGGGGAGCTCGTCATCGTATTCATCGTGGACCTCGAGGCTCTTGCTGGCCTCGAGCTCACGTTGATGCTACCTGTGGGTCTTGCAAACCGTGGGTGCGGTGACCTCCACGGATTTGTCGCCACTATCGTCATCGTCATCATCATCACTGCCCTCGTCACTTCTGGCATCGCCCTTGTCGGGCAAATACTTGCTCTCGTCCTCGGCGGACGAGTTCGAGTTCTCGTCATCTGCGGGTGGAAGCCAACCTTCCACCACTTGGAACAACTGCAACAACCAAGTGAAATTAGCACGACCGCGAATGCAAAACTACGACCGCGAGTGCATAGGAAGTAAACGAACTCACCATTGGGGCTTGGCACTTCACTGTCTAAGGTGCGACACCGTCCTTCGCGTCAAGATACTCCGCCTCGGTGATCTTCTTCAAGGCCGAGGTGTAGTCGTTGAGCCTCCATTTGGCTCGGCAGGACTTCGTCGGGTCATCCTTACCCGTATACTCATACATGTAGTAGGCACGACTGGCCAGAGGCACTAGTAGCCACCCGAACCAGCAATTATACAAATTGAAGGTCTGAAGGCCCTTCTTCAAGTTGCAGATCGTCTGCAACATCTCGCCGACGACCATCCGTTGGTCCAATAGGAGCTTGGTGACCTGAAGGCGACGTGACTCGGGCCAGTCGATAGAGTACATTGGAAGCGCCACCTCGTCAGCCGGAGGAGACTCGGTCACATAGAACCAACTCTTCTTCCATTCGTTTGCCGCCTTCTTCGGCAGCATCAGAACAAAAAAGGACGCCTTCGACTTTAGCTGAAAGGTCAGGCCGCCCGCGGCCAGCATCGGGCCGCCTGCCTCTTTGCGGCCGATCCTCCCGTGAAACAGATCTTGCCATAGGGGGAAATATGGCCGACAGCCCAGGTAGCACTCGCAAAACACCACGAAGATGGCGAGTTGCTCGATGCTGTGTGGCCCTAGGTCCGACGGTTGGATGCCGTAGTAGGCACAAAAGCGGCAGAAGAAGAGGGAAGTGGGGAATCCGAGCCCCCGCTCCAAGTGGCTAGTGAAGCAGATGAACTCTCCCTCGCGCGGATCTGGGATCACCTCTTCAGCCATGGGGATGCGCCATCTCCCCGCGTGGAATATCCCCTCCTCCTCGAACGACTTCAACAACACCTTTGTGCACTTGGATCTGCCCCATGGATCCGTCGGAGGCGCCATCGATTGGGGGATCTGGGGCTATGAGTCGCTCTGTGTCGCTCTGGTCGCTGCGCGGAATGGAGGATTGGGAGTGCGTGAGATTGGAGGAAGTGTGGGAAATGCTCGTCCCTCACCCGTCACTCTCCTTATATAGCGGTTGTTACCCGCCATCTTCGGGGAGCCATTACCGCACGGTAATTACGCCGATATTACCGTTGGATTACCCAATGGCTAGTTTGACCAGCGCTGACGGTCCAACTTCTTCTACTCAACTCGCTGTTTTCAGCGACTTGACGATTCGCCGAACTGATCACCATAACGGTGACTCGACTACTCGCCGACCCGTTCGCCAAGCTGCGATTCGACTAGTCGCTGTTATTGCGACTAAAATGACTAGTTCCTTCTTTTATTTAGGGAGTCCATCACGGATTCGACTGGGCGTCCGAATTGGACCCGCATACTCCGACTGCCAACAAACACCTGCAACAAATCAATGACGGCCTCGGGGACTACTGATGGGGATATGCCGACCGGGGTATACCCAGCAGGACGTTTCCTACTGGCCCAAGCTGCCAGCGAGTGGGCCTGCAGGACGACGACTGGATCGAGACTTGGCGAGGACCCAGACGACTGGAAGATGGAGGCCCAGAAGCGTAGCTAGGCCCAGTCGGATTATGTCAAGAACCCTCCGAATCCTTAACTGATTCGGGTGTAGATCCATAAACCCTAGAGAGGTGAGCCTATATAAACCTCCCTAGGGTATGCATAGAGGACATGTTCCATCATACACCCCAGCGACTCGCCGCCTAGTCGTCGAGCTCGCCCGTGTACTCTCTCCATAATACAATCTAGCAGGAGTAGGTCTTTACCCTCCCGGGGGCCGAACCTGGGTAAACCCTTGTGTCTCCGCCCTCATCTCGCACCGCCGATGGCTGGCCGCCCTTGCCCTTCGTTCTACTACTCGCTGCCGATTTCAGCATCTGCCATGGCCATTCCCACGACACCAAGAACAAGATCAAGCTCCCCAAGATCGTCATGAGGACCAAGCGCCTCCTCCTTATCATCCACCGCACCAAGAACACGAGAAAGCTCCCCAAGCACGTCGTCAAGACCAAGTTCCACCACCAAATGCGGCACCACAACAACCGCAAGGTCAACGCCACCATCACCAAGCAAGACGTGAGAGCTCGTATGATGAAGATGGCCACCAAAATCATGGCAACCACCGATATCGGAACCTCAATGAAGAAGAAACTTTCGGAAAGCTCAAATTCACCATGCCCAAGTTCATCGATTCCAATGAACCCGAAGAATATCTCTCGTTGGAACTCAAGGTTGACAAGATCTTCCGCATGCACAACTATAGCAATGAGAAGATGATGGCCATGGCGTCCCTCGAGTTTGATTATTATGCCAACCTTTGTTGGGAACAAGTCCAACTCCCTCGTGAAGCAAAAGAAGTGCCTCCAATTACAAATTGGCAAGATATGAAGGCTCATATGAGATCCCGCTTTGTTCCTTCGCACTACATGCATGACCTCTTCAACAAGCTTAAAACGCTTAGTCAAGGGACAAAGACCGTGGAAGAGTACTTCAAGCAAATGGAGCTCAACATGACCCGTGCCAACATTGAAGAGCATGATGAACAAAAAATGGCACATTTCCTCAATGGATTGAACCACCCAATCAAGCGCATCACCGAGTTTCAAAAGTACAACAACATGGTTGAGCTTGTGAACATAGCAACAAAAGCCGAACGTCAAGTGCAAGAGGACATCAAGTACAACAATCCAAAGACGTACTTCACCTACAAGCAAGCGCCAACCACTACATCAACAACACCAAGTGGAAGCTCATCAAGTACCACCAAGCTTCCCTTCAAGCCAACACTTCCTCAAGGAAAACCGCCCCAAGTGGCAAATACACGAAGGATGATAAATCATTCAATAGTGAATGCTACAAGTGTGGAGGAAAAGGACACAAGTCGACCACATGTAGAAACAAGAAAGTTTTGTTCATCCACGACAATGGCGATGAAGAATACTTGAGTGAAGGTGAGTTTGATGTAAGAGTCAAGGTAGCTAGGTAAAATTTGTAAGATGACCAAGAACTACTTGTGTGTGAGCATGACGCAAGTCCATCGCTTGTGGTCACAAGGGTCTTAACTACTCAAGTCAATGAGAATGAAGATCAAAGATTAAACATCTTTCAAACTCGTGCCGGTATGAATGGGAAGTCCATCAAAGTTGTCATCGATGGAGGGAGTTGCCACAATCTTGCAAGCACGGAATTGTGTGAGAAGCTCAACCTCACCCTCCATCCACACAAGCATCCCTACCATATACAATGTCTATGACCAAGGGTCCGTTAAGATCAAGCACACCCTCTCGGTAAATTTCTCAATTGGACCATATAAAGACACGGTGGAGTGTGATGTGGCCCCCATGACGGTTTGCCATATGTTGCTAGGTAGGCCGTGGCAATATGACAAGTGTGCTTTGCATAATGGTCACACAAATGCTTATACCTTCAAATGGCTTGACAAGACTTGTGTTTTGCAACCAATGACTCCTAGCAAAATAATTGCGGACAATGCAAAGGCTTCAGCGAGGGCGCAAACCACAACATCATCTTGTGAGAAGTGCGGTGAGCGAGAGAACCACACTATAGTGAGTGAGAGACACAAGCCAAACTCGAGTGGAAAAACTAAGAGTGTTCTTCTTGCCACCAAAAGTGAAATGAGAGAAGTGCGGAACAACCCATCCATCTTGAACTATGTCCTTATATGCAAGGGACTAGCGCAAGGAACTAATGACTTGACAAATGTTCCTCCTTACTCGATGACTATTTTGCAGGAATTCCAAGATGTGTTCCCCGAAGAGGTTTCTCATGGACTACCCCCTCTTCATGGAATCGAGCACCGCATCGACCTCATACCCAGAGCACCCCTTCCAAACCGCGCCGCACACCGCACGAACCCGGAAGAGACAAAGGAGATAGAATGACAAATCAAACAACTCGTCTCCAAAGGTTTGATCCAATTAAGCACTAGACCAAGCGCGGTACCCATGATTCTAGTCCCAAAGATGGATGATACGTTGCGGTTATGCATGGACTGCCATCCAATCAATGCTATCACCGTGCGTTATCGACATCCTATACCGCGTCTTGATGACATGCTTGATGAGTTGTGTGGAGCCATTATATTTTCGAAAATTGATCTTCGTAGTGGTTACCATCAAATACGCATGGCCGAGGGTGATGAGTGGAAAACCGCCTTGAAGACCAAACTTGGTCTCTATGAATGGTTGGTTATGCCTTTTGGCTTATCTAATTCCCCATACACCTTCATGCACCTTATGAACCATATTTTGAGATCTCTCATTGGGAAGAGTGTCATTGTTTACTTTGATGATATTCTTGTCTATAGCAAGTCACTAGAGGATCATGTTACTCATGTTACGGAGGTTCTCCAAATCCTTCGTCATGAAAAGCTCTATGCTAATCTCCCAAAGTGCACTTTTGCCAAAGAGAAATTAATGTTCCTTGGTTTTGTTGTGTCTTGTAATGGAATTGAAGTTGATGTCTCAAAAGTTAAGGACATACGAGATTGGCCCGTCCCTACCAATGTTACTAAACTTCGTAGTTTTCATGGGTTGGCCGGTTTCTACCGTCGCTTTGTGAAAGACTTTTCTACCATTGCTTGCCCTCTCAACATGTTGACCAAGAAAAATGTCACATTCGTTTGGGGCAAAGCACAACAAAAGGCATTTGATGAGCTCAAAACGAGGCTCACCGAAGCACCACTCCTTTCTTTACCGGATTTCATAAAAACTTTTGAGATTGAATGTGATGCTAGTGGTATTGGCATTGGAGGCGTCCTTATGCAAAATGGGCGTCCTGTTGCATACCATAGCGAGAAACTTGATGGTGCACGCCTTAACTATCCAATTTATGACAACGAGCTTTTTGCCTTAGTTCATGTCCTTCAAGTGTGGCAACACTACCTTTGTCCCAAATAATTTATCATCCATTCCGACCATGAGTCGTTGAAATATCTTAAGGGTCAAACCAATTTGAGTAAAAGGCACGCCAAATGGGTTGAGTTCATGGAGTCCTTGCCTTACATTTTCAAGTACAACAAAGGCAAAGAAAATGTAGTAGCGTACGCCTTGTCTCCTAAAAATACAAGCCTTCTTACGCGACTCGAAGTAAATGTTTTGGGTCTTGATGACATCAAATCTTTGTATGCTTCTGACCCATTCTTTGGATCAATTTTGGAAAAGTGTTCAATAGACAAAGGGGTTGATGATTTCTATTTGTATAAGGGTTTTCTATTCAAACAAAACAAGCTTTGCATTTCGAAGTCGTCTCTCCAAATTTTCTTCTTCAAGAGTCCCATGGTGGAGGCTTTATGGGTCACTTTGGCCGTGACAAGACATATGACATGCTCTCCACTCACTACTATTGGCCCAAGATGAAGCGCGACGTGGAACACCACGTCCAACGATGCACTACTTGTGTCCAAGCTAAGTCTAAGTCTAACCCTTTTGGTCTTTATATGCCATTGCCTATTCCTCATGCACCTTGGTCAGACATTAGCATGGACTTTGTGTTAGGTTTACCTACGTCTAAACATGGTCATGATTCTATATTTGTGGTAGTGGATCGTTTTTCCATAATGGCACACTTCATTCCGTGCCATAAGACCGATGATGCTTGACATGTGGCAAATTTGCTTTTCAGGGAAATAATCCGTCTTCACGGTTTACCAAGAACAATAGTTTCTGACCACGACTTCAAGTTCATGAGCTACTTTTGGAAGACACTCATGGCCAAGCTCGGCATCAAGCTGCTATTCTCGTCCGCATCACATCCCCAAACTGATGGACAAACCGAGGTTGTCAACCGAAGCCTCGGAATGCTACTCCGCGTGTTGATCAAGAAGAACCTAAAGGATTGGGAGTAATTCATTCCCCCACGCCGAGTTCGCCTACAACCGAGCCAAACACTCCACCACCATGAGGAGCCCGTTCATGATCGTCTATGGATTCGAGCCTCTCACCGCACTCGATATCCTACCTCTTACTCTCCATGACTGCACCAACATGGACGTCGACAAGCATGCCCAGGCAATGAAGAAACTCCATGAAGAAACAAGAGATACGATCGAGCAACAAGTTCTTCGCCAAGCATCAAGGCTCAACAAGAACAATAAGGAGATACTATTTGAAGAAGGCGATCTTGTGTGGATATACTTGAGAAAATACCGTTTTCCCAATGATCACGACTCCAAGCTCAAACCAAGGGGAGATGGCCCCTTCAAGGTCCTTAAAAGAATCAACAACAATGCGTACGTTATCGACATACCAACCTCCAAGTACCTAATGAGCAATACGTTCAGCGTCAAGGACCTATCACCGTAACATGGAGAAAATCAAGATGTAAACCATGAAGAGTCGAGGACGACTCTTTCCCAAGGCAGGGGGGAGCTGATGCAGCCCATCCTACGGATGCCCCTCCATCTACACCACCTAGTCCCCCAAGTGAAACAATGACTCGCTCCCGATCCAAGATCCTACAACCTAAGGTTAACTCGCTCCTTTCCTCATGTGACTTTGATATGCCTTTGGATGGCTTGCTACTTCATGCAACTACACTATGTATCCTCAGCTATGAAGCACCAGTACCTCGCCAAGCCACCAAGGAAGAAGAACCAGGAGAAGCCACTGATGGAGCTCACCACACCGCAGTCTCTAGACTACACTAGAGTCTCCGGCCCTGCCCACCGGAGTCTCCGGACCGACCCCCGGTCCGACCCCAGGAACCGACCCGGGGACAGTCTGTATGCCCCTCTAGAGACGGGTCCGGAGATTGACCGGAGTCTCCGGACCAGAACGGATTCTCCGGACCACTCCATCGGAGTCTTCGGCCTGTGCGACAGTAGGCATGCAAAGGCATTTTGGTCCTGGCCCATGTAACCCCCAGATTCGCCCCAACTTCTAGTTTTATCCCCAAATTACCCCTATTTATGTGGGTGGCCTATATATAGCCCCTCATCTATTGTAAAACCTAGACTTGGATAATTGTAATTGAAGACACCCCTTGAGGATCTATATATTACTAGTCTCATGCTCCTTGACAAGGAGCACCAATTATCCCCCTCCTCTTGGATTTTGCCTCGTGCGTTTAAGTTGTACAAGTCCTTGGAGTTCGGTGTCTCATCGCCAAGTAGTCAAGATCTCATCAAGCCTCTCACCCCCATTGTTGGCCGTGGGAGAGTGTCTTGCCCAACGCCGATTCTAGGGATTGTGTTGGACCGGTTGCCACCGGCATGAGCTATCGGCTTGTATCGTGTTTTCATGTGTGTGTGTGTTCATCGAGTTCTTCACGTGTGAGTTCATGGATTTCATCCCCTTCTCCTCCCACTCACTCTTCCCTCGATTTCCACGGGATTCATGAAATATCGGGACTCCCCAAGGGGTCACCCATAACAAAAAGTTTATTCAGAAACAAAGAGCATGCCAAGTTGTTGCGATGGCACAAAGAGGAACATAAGTCAGACGGGATGTTGAGACACCCCGCTGATGGGTCGTAGTGGAGAAAAATCGATAGAAAGTACCCGGGCTTTGCAGATGATGCACGAAGTTTAAGGTTTGGTCTAAGTACATATGCCATGAATCCTTTTAGGGATCAGAGCTCCAGTCAAAACACCTGGCCCGTGACTCTATATATCTATAACCTTCCTCCTGGGTTGTGCATGAAGGGGAAGTTCATTATGATGTCAGTGTTAATCCAAGGCCCGAAGCAACCCAACAACGACACTGATGTGTATCTAAGGCCATTAGTTGAAGAACTTTTATAGTTGTGGCACGAACCCGGCATAAGTGTGTGGAATGAGCACAAGCGGGAAGAATTTGACCTCCGAGCATTGATTTTCGTAACAATCAATGATTGGCCTGCTCTTAGTAACCTTTTAGGAGATATAAACAAGGGATACAATACATGCACGCACTGTTTAGATGAGACTAAAAATATATATTTGGAATATTGTAAGAAGAATGTGTACAATGTGCATCGCCGATTTCTTTTGGACAACCATCCCTTAAGAAACAAAGGCAAGAATTTCAATGGTCGGGCATGTCACCAGACGAATCCTAAGGAACGTAGTGGTGCTGATATGTTTGATATGGTCAAAGATTTGGATCAAATAGTAAACTTTGGAAAGGGTCCTGGCAGAAAATATGTTCCGAACAACGCTGGCGGACACGCACCCATGTGGAAGAAGAAATCTATATTTTGGGAGCCACCCTATTGGAAATTCCTAGAGGCCCGCTCTGCAATCGACGTGATGCATGTGATGAAGAATCTTTGTATGAACCTGTTAGGCTTCTTGGGTGTGTATGGGAAGACAAAAGATACACCAAACGCACGGAAGGACCAGCAACGTATGAAAGATCCAGAAGGACTGCATCCAGAATGGTTTGAAGGTCATGGCAGCTATGCTCTTACCAAAAAAGAGAAGGAAATCTTTTTTGAATGCTTGAGCAGTATAGGGTCCCGTATGGCTTCTCGTCGAATATAAAGGGAATAATAAATAGGGCAGAGAAAAAGTTCCAAAACCTAAAGTCTCATGACTGTCACGTGATTATGACGCAAGTGCTTCCGATTGCATTGAGGAGGCTTCTACCGGATTATGTTAGAGTACCCATTGTGAAGCTATGTGCATTCCTCAATGCAATCTCTCAGAAGACAATCAATCCTAAAGATCTACCATGGTTACAGAATGGTGTGGTCCAATGTCTTGTCAGTTTCGAGTTGGTGCTACCACCATCCTTCTTCAATATTATGACGCACCTCCTGATTCACCTAGTCGAAGAGATTTCCATTCTCGGTCCTGTATTTCTACACAATATGTTCGCCTTGAGAGGTTCATGGAAATATTAAAGAAATATGTTCGTAAAAGTGCTAGGCTAGAAGGAAGAATCTCCCAAGGGCTATGGAACAGAGGAGGTAATTGAGTTTTGTGATTGACTTTGTTCCTGACCTTAAGCCGATTGGTCTTCTTCAATCGCGGCATGAGGGGATACTGAGTGGAAAAGTCACTCTAGGAAGGAATAATAATATGTAGGGACGGACATTCTTACACTGAAACACATTACATAGTTCGATATAATTCCACCTTGGCGGCCCCGTATATCAAGGAACACAAGAAAATTTTGTGCTCCAACAACCCTGGAAAGCATTACTCCTGGATTAGAGATTAACACATGAAGACTTTCGGCGGTTTTGCATCATCTCATAAACACAACAATCTTGGGGATCAACTATACTTGTTGTCCAGGTAACCATCTTCGACTATATCGACTTTCCAAGGGTACGAGATAAATGGGTATACATTATACATGATCGCACAAGATAAAAAGAGCACCAACCAAAACAACAGTGTTAGCTTTGATGCAACAAACAACAATGGGTCAAAGACCACATATTATGGTTACATAGAGGAGATATGGGAACTTGACTATGGACCTACTTTTAAGGTACCCTTGTTTCGGTGCAAATGGGTCAAGCTAACAGGAGGAGGGGTTGAGGTAGACAAGAAGTACGGAATGAAAACAGTGAATCTTAACAATCTTGGGTACTTAGACGAATCATTCGTCCTAGCCAATGATGTGGCTCAGGTTTTCTATGTGAATGACATGTCTACCAAACCGAGAAAAAAACAAAATAATACATCAGACGATGAGCCAAAGCGCCGCATAGTTCTTTCAGGGAAAATAAACATCGTGGGAGTGGAGGACAAGACAGACATGTCAGAAGATTGTTGATAAGTTTTATGAAATTCCTCCCTTCACAGTGAACACTGATCTAACAACCCTGTTAATGAATGAATATGCTCCATGGTTATGGAGCAATCATAAAGGGACATACGCAAATAAATGGTGTGTAATAATGTATTAAACATTTTATGTAATTGTGTTATGAAAACTCAGAAGAAAACATTTATGTAATTGGATCTTGTTCCCGTTCCAAACTATGGTCAAAACGGCAGGCATGGAGATAGGGGACGAACCTCGTTAGAACTTGCATTGGATATTTGAAGAAACATCATATTGTGAGTCTAAAAATGATTTTTTTTCAAAAAAATCATGAGCATTAGATCATGTACCTGTAGTTCAAACTGGACCCACTTCCTGCCGATTCGGCAGACATTTGTCTTTTTCACCCGGGAAAGACGGAAAGGTTTGAGATATCCCAGTTGCGAGATCGTCCATGTAATGTGGTCTAGTATTTTATAAAAATGGGGTGGTAGCACTTTGTAACAGCATTTTGGTGGTTGCTTCACAAAATGCCCTGTTTTCTGCGCCCGGAAAATGGAAAATGGCTTTTCCGTGCGATGAAAAGGAAAACTTCCTCAGCAACATTGTTTGCCATCCCAAGATCCACATGTATGCACAATATGGGCACAAAATCACAAACTATGCCGCGATTCTTCCCATAACCTTTCGGTCATTTGGACCGAAAGTCATTGGTCATTTTGTGAAGGTTTTTTGAGACATAATCAACATACCAAGTTTAGTATTTTTCTTGCAACTATGTCACATAATATGACACCACGCGAAGGATTTACATTGTTCTGACCGTTTTTGAATTTCTTATGCCCGTTTCGAATTTTTCCCGTTCCAAACTATGGTCAATACAGCGGGCATGGAGATAGGGGATGAGCCTCATTATAACTTGCATTGGATCTCTGAAGAAAACATCATATTGTGAGTCTAAAAAGGATTTGGGGAAGCGGAGGGAAAGGGCGGGAAAACTTGGCGGGAAATATCTTTAGTCCCATATTTAAAGAAAAAACATGGCGGGAAACAGAGGAAAAGGTCCATCTTTAGTCCTAAGGGACAGAAGAAAAACAACTACGAAATCAGGACTAAAGGCCCCCCTATAGTCCTGCTACAGCCACAAAAAGGGACTAACACTCAATATATTTAATAATATTAAAAACCGGGACTACGTAATCGGGACTAAAGGCCCCCCTTTAGTCATGCTCATATCTAGCCTTATAGTACACAGCTTCAGGGTCGTCTTCATCTTCGTCTTTGTCATCGTCGTCGTTGCTAGGCGCACGCGGATGGATCCTCAGGCCAGCCATAGCATATTCTAGGGGAACCTGCCACTCCGAGCTTGGATTCACGACACGTGTGGGAGGGGGCTCCTGGATGACGATGCTGCTATGCCCGCGGTATTCACCACCACCACTATTCTTATGGTTCTGTGGCGGGTGCGAGAACCGCAGGCGAGGATGATCTCCCTGCGCCATGTAGCGCATCACGCAGACGATAGTCTGTTTATCCCACCAAAGGCGGCGGCCAACTTAGTTGTGGTTCACCGGGGGTGGGCTGTCACCCTCGTACCTGGAGAGCTCCCTTTCCTGCCGGTTAGCAAAGAAGGCATTTCAGGTATCATAGTTGTCGGGATCCCAATGGGGATCCATCCGCTGCTCTGCCATGAACTTGAGGTAGAAATGGTTCGTGATGGCCACCTGGCATGCAGAACCTTGAGGCACAGGAGGGACAGGAACCCCTCTAGTCCTCAACATCCAGTTGGCGGGCAGCTGGTCGCCCGACGGGCATGGGTAGCTGGAGGCGCACAACGCCCCCTTGTCTCCTCGAGGGTCAGAATTGCCCAGTATGTGGTGTCCATTGTTGTGAGAGGGGAAGGTGTGGATGTGTGTGGACGACCATGGCGGTCGGCCTAGATATAGAGGGAAAGGGCGGGTAAACATGGCGAGAAGCGGAGAGAAATGGCAAGAAATCAAGGCCCATGGCTTGATGGCTCTGAGAATGGCGGGAAATATCTTTAGTCCCGGTTATTGCCTCCAGCCAGGACTAAAGGCCCCCAAAATAGTAATTCAACAGAAAATATGGATACATGATGCAAATAGATGTATGAATGATATATTCTCATGCTCGTTATTTTTCTGATAATAATTGATATGTTATTTGTAACGTCGAACATGATAGGTCATTTGTGAGAAGGTTTCTTCTAGATGCATTGAAATCAATATACCAAGTTTGTTACTTTTCCTTGCAACTATGTCACATAATATGATGCCACGTGAAGGTTTTAAATTTTTTGGATCATTTTTGAATTTCTTATGCGCGTTTCAAACTATGGTCAAAATGGCAGACATGAAGGTTGTTAGATAGGGATGAGCCTCGCTAAACTTGCATTGGATCTCTGAAGAAACATGATATTGTGAGTCTAAAAATGACTTTTATAAAAAATCACGAGCACCAGATCATGTACATGTAGTTCAAATCGGACCCACTTCCTCCCGATTCGGTACACATTTGTATTTTTTATGAGGGGTGGACCGAAAGATTTGAGATACCCTAGTTGGGACATTGTCCATGTAAGGTGATCTAGTATTTTTGAAAAATGGGATGGCGGCATTTTCAAACATTCATTTGGTGGTTGCTTCATAAAACACCCCGTTTTTGGCGCTCAGAAAATGGAAAACGGCTTTTCCGTGCAACAAAAAGGAAAAATTCCTCCTACAACATTGTTCGCCATCCCAAGATGCACATGCATGCATAATATGAGCACATTATCACAAACTATTCCACAATTTTCGCCATAACATTGGTCCTTTGGCCTAAAAGTCATGAACCTCGAACATGATTGGTCATTTGTGAGAAGGTTTTTTCGAGATGCAATAAATATATCAATGTTATTTTTCCTTGCAACTATGTCACATAATATGACGCCACGTGAATGTTTTACATTGTTCGGACCGTTTTTGAATTTCTTATGCCCGTTTCAAATTATGGTCAAAACGGCGGGCATGAAGGTTCTTAGCTAGGGGATGAGCCTCGCTAAACTTGCATTAGATCTCTGAAGAAACATGATATTGTGAGTCTAAAAATGATTTTTGCAAAAAATCACGAGCACCAGATCATGTACATGTAGTTCAAATCGGACCCACTTCCTTCCGATTCGACACACATTTGTTTTTTCATGAGGGGTGGACCGAAAGGTTTGAGATACCCTGGTTGGGAAATTGTCCATGTAAGGTGGTATAGTATCTTTGAAAAATGGGATGGTAGAATTTTCAAACTTTCATTTGGTGTTTGCTTTACAAAACGCCCCGTTTTTGGTGCTCAGAAAATGGAAAACGGCTTTTTCGTGCGACAAAAAGGAAAACTTTCTCCTGCAACATTGTTTGCCATCACAAGATGCACATGTGTGCACAATATGGCCATATTATCACAAAGTATGCCGTGATTCTAGACATAACAAAATAGTTACGCCGGTTTGAAGACGTAGTGATAGAGCCAGCCAATCACAATAGATAATCACACTGTTCATGGATCACCCACCAAAACAGATCTCAGCCGTTCAGAGATCCATCGATCACAATAGAGCCAACCTGGCATACAACACACTTTGGAATGGCCGAAACGCCCTAGTTCCAACAGTCTTGCACCGCAGAAGTGTTCAAGGGTATTTTCGTAACATCCTCTACCTGAACCCTAGTCCCCTCACTTCCCTCGCACATCTTCCCACACCTTGCCGCCATTTATTCCTCTTTGTCTCCTCTCATTTTCTCAGTGTCTCTAGGGTTTCTCCCCTGCAACCTAGCCGCCGCCCCCTTCCACATCCCTGCCCTCCACCACCCACGCCGCCACCAACCCATCCCGCGATGACGACCACGCGCGGCGATAGTGGCGACAACACAAGAGCCACTCCCTCCGCTCTCTGCCACGCCCGGGGACCAGCAGTAGCACGCCCCGCATCTCCTTCGACTCCATGATCTGCAGCACCCCATCCAGATCGAGAGGGACATCCACCCAAACCGTAATCCACTCCCACGTTGCACCGCAATCCCACAAACAGACCCCCTCTCGCTACCGTAGCTGCCGCTGCCGCCACCACCACAAACCCCTCCTCTCTGCTTCCTTCACAAATCCCCACCTCCTTCATCCCCTCGTCACCGTCTCTACCTTCGTGACCCATGGCGGCCGTCTCGCCTCGCCCTGCCTTCATCTTCTACAACGATGTGGTTGTCGTGTGGGCCAAGATCATTGGGATCATGTCCGAGATGGATAGCTTCGTTGGCGACCGTGGCCGTGAGATCCATGAGGCCACCAGATCTATCATCGGGGTCGCCAGATGTAGTGACATGTTAGCCCGATCTATACACCTCTTCACCCCTACTCTCTATCTTGATTTCTCTCTCAGTCCATCTCTCTTTCTTTGCAGGAACTCTCACTGGAGTTGGATTTACTGGCCAGAGACATCATCGTCGCCCCCTGCTACCCCCAGGCCAAGTTCCTCATAGTGACCCGTAAGCGCAGATTGGGGCGGCGGTGGTGGAGCGCCTGGAGACGAACCTCCACGCTCCGCTACCGCTATGTCAACACCTCGCCCGCCCTCCACGAATCGGTATGAACAACCTCCCCTCACCTTCCCCACTGTACCCTGGAGCAGTATACGCGCCCTCTAGGGAGAGGTTGCTGCTTGGCAATTATTTAGGAGGGGAGGACTTGGGGACATAAATTTCTAGATGCAATTGCTCAAATTCAGATTCTCCTTAGTTAAGTGTGGCGATAAGCTAATATTGAACCACCACAAAAAATCCCGAGCCTACTAACTTCTATGGCTGGATGCACTTTGTATGAAAGCATGAAAAAACAACCTTAAGATCACCAGATCATCCACCTGCTCATGTCACAAAGCTATCAGAATGAAATTGAAACAAATGCAGTTTAAAATAGATGTTAGCGGAGATATTTGCCAAGGATAGATTCATTCATGCTATCCTACTATTCCATTATTTCCTGAACTGATCCTTGTAGTGCTTTGTACAAATAAGCCTAGAACGTTTTTAGATAGAAATGTTCTCGTGGACCATTTTTGCCTACTATACAACCATGGCTACACGGGCCATGTTATTTTTGTTTGACATGATTTGGGCAGGGTTGTTGTAGATCTTATCTAGATTGATGAAACCAGTAGGGAGCATTGTCACCAATCCGTAGTGCTCTATTTGTATCAAGTGTTGTTTGGTTTTGCTCCAAGTAGTTAGCAGCAAGTAGTGCAAATATCATATATTGTTGGCGTTTATCTCAGTTTTACCATGAGTTAATGTTCTTTGCCGCGTTGCAGTTAATTAGTAAACTAAGCTATTGTTCTGTTCTGCATTGCATTAATTAGTAAACTATGTCTAGTGTGAATATATCTTCCGCCTCCAATTGTATTGATTCTATTGTAGCTATTTTTTTCCCTTTATAGGTGCAATGTTTGCCCACAACTCAGTTGTGTTTATAGATTCTTGTGCATGGCGGTGGCGGCTGCGGTTGCTGCCAAGGGAAAGAAGGGGTTGGTCTCCTCTGTGATCTATTGCACTAAGCCTGTGGAGGACAAGATCAGGGAGATCACATCGTGGGAGAAGTTCGTGCAGGACCTCACCAAGGTCGCTAGCGGCAAGGATGGGAACCTTGGCGACTCCTTCGCTGATACGCCCAATTTGCATCACCATTCTATATCATAGTTTATCTCTATTCATTGATATTTGTCTAATTATGAGGTATTACTTATGGCTTTTCATCTGTTTATGCATGTTGGATGATTCTTGGAGGATGGACTGCCGGAGTCTGGATTCTGATGGAAAACAAGGCGTTTCGGTGCAATTTCATGAAGATCAGAAAAATACCGGAAAAATATGGAAACGTATTATTTTACCAGAAGACGAAGGATGCCAGAAGGAGGGACAAAGTGGGGCCTCAGGGGGCCCACACCCCCTAGGCGCGGGCCCACCTGACCCCGCGCCTAGGGCAGGTGTGGCCCACCTGCAAGGCCTCCGACTCCGCCCCTTCGCCTATATCTTCCCTTCGAAACCCTAAGTCTCGGGAGGGACCACAGATAGATTTCCGCCGCCTCTAGGGGACAAAATACACCGAGAGAGAAATATCTCTCCGGCAGATAGATTTCTGCCAGGGGAATTCCTTCCCGAAGAGGGGAGACCATCGCCATCAACACCGTCATCAAGCTAGGCTTCATCGGGATCATCATCATCATCATCCACACCATCATCTCCACCAGCACCATTGGATTATTGTTTATGTTCAGATTGTTATCCATTATCATATCATCTTTGATCTTGATCCATATGATGTCTTGTGAGTAGTTCGTTTAGTTCTTCAGGACATGGGAGAAGTCATGTTGTTAGTAGTGAATCTGTGATGAGTTATTATTCAATGGTTTAGTATTTAAGTTGTGGTGCTATTCTTCTAGTGGTGTCATGTGAACATCGAATACATGATACTTCACCATTTATGGGCCTAGGGGAATGCATTATGTATTTGGCTACTAATTGAGGGGTTGCCGGAGTGACAGAAACCTGAACCCCCGTTAGGACACCTTTGCACAAGGGAGCGTAGGATCTCAGTGTTTAAGGCTGTGGTTAGATTTATATCTTAATTACTTTCCTGTAGTTACGGATGTTTGCAGGGGGTTTAATCACAAGTATGTATTAGTCCTAGGAAGGGCGGTATGTTAGCACAGGTTCACCCACACAACACTTACAACACCAGAGAAGAGTACTCAGCTATTTGAAGTGAAAGCACTTGACAGAATTCCCATGTGTCCTCGAGAACGTTTGGTCCTTATAAGTATTTCCACCGTCTTGTCCTTTGCTAAGAAAGGATTAGGCCACTTGCTCCGTTTTTTTGTTACTTTTGTTACTTGCTTCTTGTTTTGTTGCCTTGTCAGAAAACCACTAAAAACCCGTTTGATAAGTATTCACTGGGATTTCCTGCTCCATACCACTGTTCAACACCTTCTGCTCCTCGTTGGGATTGACACTCCTATTTATCAAAAGTACTATGATACACCCCCTATACTTGTGGGTCATCATTCATCATCATGCACGACAAGAGCAGAGTCACTATCACTGGGACCACCAACAATAACTGAAGGGTTTCGCGGCATAGTAAATCAAAATTTTCTACGGAAGCGAACAGAGGGAAAGCCAAGATCTAATCTAGGAGATGCAAACAATGAGAGAGATTGGATTAGATCTTCATACCCTTGAAGATTCGCACAGCGGAATGTTCGTCGGAACGTGGGTGATGTAGTCGTACTCGCTTCTCCTCCTCGCGATCCGATCCGATCTAGCACCACAAGTGGCGGTGCCTCCATGAGATGCACACGTGCAACACCTCGATGTCTCCTCCTTCCTCGGTCCAGCAAGATGGTGGAGATACGGATTGGATCTACAACACGACGGCGTGGTGTATATGGTGGAGAATTTCTGCAGCAGGGCTTCGCCTACAAACAGTCGGGAGGGAGAGAGGAGGGCAGCAGGGCGGCTAGGGTTGGAGGGGAAGGTGTGGGGGGTGGTGCGCCCCCAACCCTATTTATATAGAGGGGTGGGGCGCAGCCCTAGCCCCTCCCCCAAGCCCAAACCGGTGGCCCCAAAGGAGGAGGAGTGGGGGGCAAGGAAACCCCCCCTTCTAGAAGCTCTATCTAGGGTTTAAACTCTCTTTGGCCGGCTGGGCCCTATGGGGCCTTGTGCCCCTGGCCCAATGCGGCCAGGGCACTCCCTCATAGGCCCATGCCCCCTCCCGGAAGGTGGGGCCACGTTGGTCCCCTTCCGGAAGGTTCTAGAAGCTTCCGGTACAATACCGATTAATCCGGAACAATTCCGAACTCCAAAAACTGCACTGCCTTATATGAATCTTATTCTCCGGACCACTCCGGAACCTCTCGTGATGTCCCGGATCCCATCCGAGACTCCAAACAAAAACTCATAAACCAATTATCCAATCTATCCTAGCGTCGAGACACGTTAAGTGTGTGACCCTGCGGGTTCGAGAATATGCAGACATGATCTTCTATCAATAATCAACAGCGGGGTCTGGACACCCATATTGACTCCCACACATTCATCGATGATCATATCGGATGAACCACGATGCCAGGATTCAATCAATCCCATATATATATTCCCTTCGTCTCGCGATATTTTACTTGCCCGAGATTTGATCGTCGGTACCGTCATACCTAGTTCAATCTCGTTCACAGCAAGTACTTTACTCGTTCCATAATCCGATATCACTTTGTGATTAACTCCTTTGAAGGGAATATGCCCTGAGAGGCAATAATAAAGTGTTTATTATGTGTATTCCAAGTATATGATAGATGTTTATTTTGCATGCTAAAATTGTATTAATATGGAAACGTTAATACATATGTGTTTAATAAACAAACAGAAAGTTCCTAGGTATGCCTCTCTCATACACTAGCTCGTTGATTAACAAGATGATCAAGGTTTCCTGATCATGGACATTGGATGTTGTTAATAACGGGATCACAACGTTAGTGTAATGGTGTGATGATTAAATTTGGTGGAAATTTAATGGGAATTTGAGTGGACTTTTGAGTGGAGGGAATTTAAAGGAGATTTGTGAGTGGAGTGTCCACCCACATGAAGAGGGCAGGGCAAGGGGGCAGCCCCATGCGCCGGCCACCCCCTTGGGGTTCCCCCCCTCCTCCTATAAAAGGATCCCCCCTCCTCACTTTTCTCTCACACCTCCTCGTGAAGGATCTCTCTCCCCCTCTAGAATTTATCCCCATGGTCTCGGACTAGCGAGATACATGTTCCCGGTGGATATTCGGCAAGAAAGAGTTGTGCTTCCGCTTCATCGCTGGAGTGAGGAGGCGGAGGTTGCTCGGTGCCTCGAACGTGTGTGCGAGCACGGATACGCTGCTGATTTGCGGCGCTAGGACTTCCTCTCGATCTTGAGATCGGCAAGAGATCGTCTACATCAACCACGAGTTGAACTCATTAAGCTTTGTCGGTCTTCAAGGGTATGTTCTCTACGGATATACATCCGCCCGTTGTTTGTATCTAGTAGATAGATCTTGGTATATAGTTCACATCGTAGGAAATTTTTTTTTCTATGCTGCGAACCCTACAGTGGTATCAGAGCCGGATCTATGCGTAGATACTTTACATGGGTAGTACACATATGAGTATGTGGGCGATGATGATCATGTTGTTGCTCCTTTGTTGTAATTTTGGATATTGGTGGCATAGTGGGATGAAGCGGCCCGGACAAACTTTACATGTCCTCGCACATGAGACATGTTCCACGCTTGACATGCAACTAGTTTGCATAAGTGGCTAGTGGGTGTCTGTCTCTCCTACTATAGTCAATATCTATTTTGCAAGCGAGTTGTCAACAATTTGATTATCCTCGTTGTGGTTCATGTTCGTAGGTAAGAATGGTTCTATCTCGAAATCCCTAAGCCACGTAAAACTTGCAATGGATAAATTAGAGGCGTCTAGTTTAGATTGTTGCTGGGCTAGTGTTATGATATGGTAGTGTTGTAAGTAGAAGTATGAGATGATACTCTTACAACACACATAGCATGTAAAATCCATAGACCTTGGATTTACACATATAGGTATGATAGTGATCATACCACGATGCACATGATAGAGATCATCTGCGGGAACCATATAATTTCACTAATAAACATATGATGTTTGATAGCATCTTATATTGCTTGTTTAGCGCTTTGTTAGCATAATAAGATGATCCCTCATTTAAATATCAAGATAAGAATGTGTTCTTACTTTAGTATGCACCGATTATGTTTTCGTCGCTCCAAGAATGTGTTCTTTATTATTGCCTCTAGGGCATAATTCCAATAGTCTCCCACTTGCACTAGAGTCAATAATCTAGTTTACATTTGGCAACAATCTCACACCCATGGCACTAAGGTGCTGATCATGTTTTACACGTGGAAGAGGTTTAGTCAATGGATCTGCGACATTCAGATCTGTATGTACTTTGCTAATCTTTAGATCTCCATCTGCTATATAATCTCGGATTATATGAAACTTGCGGTTGATATGCTTGGTCTTTGGATGATATCTTGGTTCCTTAGCGAGTGCTATGGCGCCAGTGTTGTCACACAATATCTCCAGTGGGTCCAATGCACTTGGAACCACGCCAAGCTCAATGCTGAAGTTCCTGATCCAAACTCCTTCACTTGACGCTTCTGCAGCAGCCATGTATTCCGCTTCTACTGTAGATCCCGCGATCACGCTTTGCTTGCAGCTTCTCCAGCTCACAGCTCCTCCATTCAAAATATAAACGTATCCTATCTGAAATTTAGAATCATCCTTGTCGGTGTCGAAACTAGCATCGACGTAACCTTTTACGACGAGCTGTTCATCACTCCCATAGACTAAGAACATTTCTTTAGTACTATTTAGGTACTTTAGGATGTTCTTCACGGCTGTCCAGTGTTCCACTCCTGGATCACTTTGATATCTGCTCGTCAAACTAAGAGCATTGGACACATCCGGTCTAGTACACAGCATGGCATACATGATAGAACCTATGGCCGAGGCATAGGGCACTTTGCTCATAGCTTCCCTATCATTTACCGTAACTGGACACTGAGCCTTGATCAATATCTTACCTGACAACATAGGCACCGAACCTTTCTTTGCCTTATCCATTCTGAACCTTTTCAGAACTTTGTCCAGGTATGTACTCTGGCTTAAAGCTATCAGGCGTCTTTGTCTATCTCTATAGATCTTGATGCCCAATACATAAGCAGCTTCACCTAGGTCTTTCATTGAAAAACACTTGTTCAAATAACTCTTCACATTGTTAAGCATGTTGATGTCATTTCCGATAATCAATATGTCATCCACATATAGTACCAGAAACGTCACCGAGCTCCCACTCACTTTCTTGTAGATACAAGCTTCGTAGCAATTTGGAACAAATCCAAAGCTCTTGATCACTTGATCAAAACGAAGGTTCCAACTCCGAGATGCTTGCTTCAGTCCATAAATAGAACGCTGAAGTTTGCATACTTTATCAGCATCCTTAGGATCAACAAAACCTTCGGGTTGCATCATATACAACTCTTCATCAATGTTTCCATTGAGGAACGCAGTCTTGACATCCATCTGCCATATTTCATAATCATGAAACGCAGCAATTGCTAATAAAATCCGAATGGACTTAAACATCGCTACGGGAGAGAAAGTCTCATCATAGTAAACACCTTGAACTTGTCGAAAACCTTTCGTGACAAGCCGTGCTTTATAGACGGTAACATTACCATCCACGTCCGTTTTCTTCTTGAAGATCCACTTGCACTCAACGGCCTTTCGGTCGCTAGGAGGGTCCACCAAAGTCCATACTTGGTTTTCGCTCATGGATCCCAATTCGGATTTCATGGCTTCTAGCCATTTCTCAGAGTCTGGGCTCATCATCGCTTCCTCATAGTTCGTAGGTTCACTGTCTTCTACTAACAAGACAGTCAAGACATGGTTGCCGTACCACTCAGGAGGGGCACGCGACCTTGTCGACCTGCGACGTTCAGTAGCAGCATCGTCCGAAGCTTCATGATCCTCGTCATTAGCTTCCTCTATTGTTGGTGCAGGCGGCACTGGAACAATTTCAGGTGCTGCGCTACTCTCCAATTCAAGAGAAGGTTCAATAACCTCGTCTAGCTCTACTTTCCTCCCACTCACTTCTTTCGAGAGAAACTCCTTCTCAAGAAAGGAACCGTTCTTTGCAACAAACACTTTGCCTTCGGTTCTGTGATAGAAGGTATACCCAATAGTTTCCTTAGGGTATCCTATGAAGACGCATTTCTCCGCTTTGGGTTCGAGCTTGTCCGGCATCAACTTCTTGACGTAAGCTTCGCATCCCCAAACTTTAAGAAACAACAACTTAGGTTTAGCACCAAACCACAGTTCATACGGTGTCGTCTCAACGGATTTAGATGGATCCCTATTTAAAGTGAATGCAGTGGTTTCTAATGCATAACCTCAAAATGATAACGGCAAATCAGTAAGAGACATCATCGATCAGACCATATCTAATAGGGTTCGGTTCCGGCGTTCAGACACACCATTGCGCTGTGGTGTTCCGGGTGGCGTGAGTTGTGAAACGATTCCACTTGCTTTAAGATGCGTGAGAAAATCATAACTCAAATATTCACCTCCACGATCGGATGGTAGAAACTTAATCTTTCTGTTACGATGGTTCTCCACTTCATTCTGAAATTCTTTAAACTTTTCAAACGTTTCAGATTTATGTTTCATTAAATAGATATACCCATATATACTTAAGTCATCGGTAAAAGTGAGAAAATAGCGATATTCAGCGCGCGTCGAAACACTCATCGGTCCGCATACATCGGTATGTATGATTTCCAACAAGTCCGTTGCTCGCTCCATCATACCGGAGAACGGGGTTTTGATCATCTTTCCCATGAGGCATGGTTCGCATGTGTCAAATGATTCAAAATCAAGAGACTCCAAAAGTCCATCAGAATGGAGTTTCTTCATGCGCTTTACACCAATATGACCTAGACGACAGTGCCACAAATAAGTAGTAGTATCACTATCTACTTTGCATCTCTTAGCCTCAATGTTATGGATGTGTGTTTCATCCCTTTCGAGATTTAGAAGAAATAAACCATTCACAATAGGTGCATGACCATAAAAGATGTTACTCATATAAATAGAACAACCATTATTCTCCGATTTAAATGAATAACCGTCTTGCAATAAACAAGATCCAGAAATAATGTTCATGCTCAACGCAGGAACATAATAACATTTATTAAGATTTAAAACTAATCCCGAAGGTAAAACTAAGGAGAGCGTGCCGACGGCCATAACATCAACTCTTGATCCGTTGCCAACGCGCATCGTCACCTCATCCCTCGCAAGCCGCCGTCTATTCCGTAGCTCCTGTTTCGAGTTACAAATATTAGCAACTGAACCGGTATCAAATACCCAGGCACTACAACGAGGGCTAGTAAGGAAAACATCAATAACATGTATATCAGATATACCTTTGATGGTGCCAGCCTTCTTGTCCGCTAAGTACTTCGGACAATTGCGCTTCCAGTGACCCTTGTCCTTGCAATAGAAGCACTCAGTGTCCGGCTTAGGACCAGACTTGAGCTTCTTCTCAGTAGGGGCAGTGCGCTTGCCGCCGCCCTTCTTGAAGGGCTTCTTTGCACCCTTACCTTTCTTAAAGGTGGGCTTCTTGACCATCAACACATGATTATCCTTTTTGATGTCCACTTACGCGGCCTTCAGCTTCGCGAAGAGCTCGGTGATCATATCAGTGGAACCAATCTGATTATGAGTCACTACAAAACTTTTTTAGCTGGGAGGGAGTGATTGCAGAACCCTGTCAATCTTGAGCTCCTCTGGAATCATGCATTCCAGTTGCTCAAGGCGTTGAGTGTAGCCCGTCATCTTAATGGCGTGCTCACTAACGGAACTCCCTTCCTCCATCTTGCAGTTAAAGAACTTCTCAGAGATCTCATATCTCTCAGAACGGGCCTGAGTCTGAAACATGGTTTTCAGCTCTTCGAGAATCTCAAAGGGCCCGGGATAGTCTTCAAAACGATTTTGAAGTTCCGGTTCCATAGCAAACAACATGGTGCTCTTAATCACACCATAGTTATCTTTGCGCGACTGATAGACAGTTTTCTCATCAGCCGGCGCAGTTGCAGCAGGGGGGCACCTAACGCTTTCCCAAGGACATAGTCCTTTTGACAGCCAGCGAGAATGATTCTCAGAATGCGGAACCATTTGGTGAAGTTAGACCCATTGTTTCTAAGCTTTTCTATCTCAGCAAAAACGTTGAAGTTGAAGTTGGACTTGGACATGTGATCTACAGTATTTGCAAGTACAATTTAGACTATGTTCATGATAAATAGTTCAACTTAATCAAATTACTAGATGAACTCCCACTAAATTCAACATCCCTCAAGTTGTTTAGTGAACACGATCCAAATTCACCACACCTAATCCGATCATCACGAGAAGAGATGTGGCTTCAATGGTGGACAACGAAGTGTCGATCATATCATTCATATGACTCATGCTTAACCTTTTGGTTCTTGTGTTCCGAGGCCATGTCTGTACATGCTAGGCTCGTCAAGTTAGACCCAAGTATTTCCGTGTGTGCAAAACTGGCTTGCACCCATTGTATGTGAGTGTAGAGTCTATAGCACCCGATTATCACGTGATGCTTGGACACGACAAACTTTCGCAACGGAGCATACTTGGGGAGAACACAGTTTTTATCTTGATCTTTAAGTGAGGAATCATCTTATAATGCTACCGTCGCGATCTAAGCATGATAAGATACATAAAAGGATAAACATCACATGCATATAACTTTAATGTGACATGGTATAGCAAATCTTCGCGCAATGATCTCCATCTTGTGCGTGCCGGCATGATCTCCATCACTCCACCATGATTGCCTCCACCACGAATAACAACTACAACTATTGCTAACTATTTAGCGATAAAGTGAAACTATTACATGGCGTATAAGAAGTTGACACACAGGTCATACACAATTATAAAGACAACCATATGTCTCCTGCCGGTTGTGTACTCATCGACATGCAAGTCGTGAAACATTACAAAACATGATCATCGCATACATTATACACATCACATCTTGGGCCATACCATATCACAGAAAACACTCCCTGCAAAAACAAGTTAGACGCCTCTACTTTGTTGTTGCATGTTTTACGTGGCTTATGAGAGTAGATGCTAAGAACGATTCTTACCTACGGAAAGCCACAACGGTGATATTATGGTTGACAAACTCTGGTGTTAATCCCATGACAACTATAGTGAGAGAAACTGACATCCACCAGCCGCATGTGTGGAACAAGCCACACGTCAAGTGCGGAGCCGGTTTTGCGAACGACGTCAAGGGCAGCTAGGGTTGGAGGGGAAGGTGTGGGGGGTGGTGCACCCCTAGCCCTCTTTATATAGAGGGGTGGGGCGCAGCCCTAGCCCCTCCCCCAATCCCAAACCGGCGACCCCAAAGGAGTAGGAGTGGGGGGCAAGGAAACCCCCCTTCTAGAAGCTCTATCTAGGGTTTAAACCCTCTTTGGCCGGCTGGGCCCTATGGGGCCTTGTTCCCCTGGCCCAATGTGGCCAGGGAACTCCCTCATAGGCCCATGCCCCCTCCCGGAAAGTGGGGCCACGTTGGTCCCTATCCGGAAGGTTCTAGAAGCTTCCGGTATAATACCGATTAATCCGGAACAATTCCGAACTCCAAAAACTGCACTGCCTTATATGAATCTTATTCTCCGGACCACTCTGGAACCTCTCGTGATGTCCCGGATCCCATCCAAGACTCAGAAAAAAAAATCATAAACCAATTATCCAATCTATCCTAGCGTCGAGACACGTTAAGTGTGTGACCCTGTGGGTTCGAGAATATGCAGACATGATCTTCTATCAATAATCAACAGCGGGGTCTGGACACCCATATTGACTCCCACACATTCATCGATGATCATATTGGATGAACCACGATGCCAGGATTCAATCAATCCCATATATATATTCCCTTCGTCTCGTGATATATTACTTGCCCGAGATTTGATCGTCGGTACCGTCATACCTAGTTCAATCTCATTCACAGCAAGTACTTTACTCGTTCCGTAATCCGATATCACTTTGTGATTAACTCCTTAACCACATGCTTGCAAGCGGTGTTGATATCGATTACCGAGTGGGCCCGAAGTATATCTCTCCGACTTGGGAGGGATAAATCCCATCTCGATACATACAACCCAACAGATACTTTCTTATCATCTGAGAGACACCTTTATGATCACCCTCTCATAGGATGACGTTTGATGACCTCAAATCTTTCTTCCGATACCAGGGAGTTGTATTATCTCATGGTCTAAGGAATACAATATTTGACATAAGAAAAGCTTCACAAAGATGAACACAATGACACGGTCTAATTGCTTCGCTTAGTTTGGGTCTGTCCACCATATCATTCTCCCAATGATACGATATCATTATTAATCGACAACTCATGTCCATGGTTAGGAAACCTTAACCATCATTAATCAATGAGCTAGTCCATAGAGGCGTACTAGGGACACGGTGTTGTTCACAAACCACACAAGTATTAAAGTTTCCGCTTAATACAATTCTAGCATGGAATATAAACATTATCATGAACAAGAATTATAATAATAACATCTTTATTATTGCCTCTAGGGCATAATTCCAACAAGAACTTCTCTAAGAGGTGTATATAATTTTGTAGTAACTAATGAATTTGGTATGATCTATGTAAATATATGGTAACATTATATGTTCTGTGTGCTATGCCTACTATGTGGTTCTGTTAAATGTATGCAATTCATCTAGTTAGTCAAATCAGGCCCAAACCTGCTAGAGAAGTCCATATTTGGGTACATTTTTGTAGTTATTTAACTATTATTGACTTCACTGAATCTTATGCTATTATAAGTTTCTTGTTATGTAAACCTGCTAGAGAAGTCCATAACTTGATTTTCTGGATGTCCTGATGCATGTACACACGAGGCTCAAACCTGATGCATGTCTTGATTTTTCTGCTATAAAATATATCACTTCAATACCAGTATATTTTTTATGATGTTGATTTTTAAACCTATAAATTTTGGATTGTTGCGAAGAAGTATATGCCCTCTTAATTAGTTTACTTATTGCATTTTATTTGATAGAGCAGTTTCAGTTCTGAACATAATAGCACATTTTCCATGAATAATTTTCTATCAGTTCTATATAGATTGATCTAATGCTGAACCTCATCTTATTGTGCTACTGCAATCATGGTGCTTAACCTATTCTCATTAATTTTGTAGATTTGGCTTGGAAGATCGGAATATTGGAAGTTTTTTTTGGATATGTCATCTATGCTTCTATTTCCTTCCGGCCTGAGGAAAACCTGCACCCAACAAAGTGATCTGGCTCAATAGAGCTTGTTATTTTTATATCTGGTTGTATTTTTATAGCTGAATACCTGATATGTACTGTATATGAACATGTGATTGTAATGTATCTTGGTTGGTTGTTCTAAGAAATGCTGTCCCTTTGTTTTATTACATTTCTTATTATATTACAAATGGAAATTTAAACAGTGGGACCTAAAGAACACCTGAAAATTGGGCCCATATGACTAGTGGGACCTAAACAAATTTAAGAAATTGACAAGTGGGACCAGATATAAATTGGACCTTACAAAGGCCAAAGCCCAAAATTTCAACGGACTGTAAAAAGGCATAGAACAAAAATTGAATTGAATCTTAAAAGTCCAAGACCCAGAAAAGGAAAGGCCATAGTTATTGGGCTCAGCCCAAATAAGCGACCGCATTGGATCAGGCTGAATTTGCACTACGACGATTTCATTTCATCACAATTTTGCCACGTCAGGCTGGCCACGTAGGACCTGACCTGGCCTGGCCAGATGCCCCGTGACAATATTGGATCGTCATAACGGTTATGATGATTTTGTAGAAAACGTCGTTGTATGTAATTACTGACGCTCGGTTTTTGATGATATGTTTTTCTTTATAAGATGTTCATATATTGTAGAAAATGACGATTCTGTAACGAAAATGGAGGGTCATGTATCAGCAGATTCCTTTTAATGTCCCGGATCGTGGCTTAACCCGGGACTAAAGGAGGGGGGCTATAAATATGCCGCGCCCGCCCTACTACGACCACCCAGCACTTGGAAAATCGATCCTCGAGGAAGACGAAGGCCGAACGACGTAGAGAACGGGGAGGTGCTGCCCGATTCCTGTGCCGCCTCCCTCGTCTCCGACCTCCTCCGTGTCGATGCTGCTGACATGGTTATACCCTACGGGTACGTGACTTCAGCATACCTGGTCCAGCCCAAGGAAGGCCCATAGTAGACATACGCTGACCCATGAAGATTTTCGGGTGGCCAAGGCCCATGACGCCTTCGGATCCTTGGAGAGCAAGACTAGCGTAGATAGGAAATTCAAAGGGGTAAAACCCTAGAACTTGTAACCGACTAGGACTATGCCCAGGACCTGCCTAAGTCTATATAAAGGCCAGGAGGGCATGTCCTAGATCTCTCGACTCGTACTCTCGCATACGCACCTCACGCTAGATCGAATCTGCGCACCCTCTAACCTTCGGTTCCGCCGTAATCAAGAGCAGACAAGCAGGAGTAGGGTTTTCCCTCCGGGGGCCTGAACCTGGGTAAATCTCGTGTCCCCTGGTTGCTTGTCTGTTAACCGTTCCACGATCTCCAGCATCCCCATCTTCTCCAAAACCCAAGTCCATAACAATGGGCATTGACGAGATTAAACCTCGTCAATTGGCGCCGTCTGTGGGAAACGGGGCTGCTGATTGTGCGATCGTGATGGTCCCGACCCGATCGATCTACAACTCCGCGGCGACGGAGAATCACCTCCTCTTCGGCACTTTCGGCTTCACCGCCCACTCGCCGGCCACCATGAAGGATTTCGAGCCCGTAGGCGACGGACTCGAAATTCTGTTCGGGAGTTTCTGCTTCCAGGTGGGACAAACTGGCACCCTCTGCCTTCCTGAGCGGGTGCCCGTGCCATCAATCAGGCCCGCCTCATGGGCTCCACACCCCGTGCTGCGCACATCACCATCGACAGATGAGTTCTACGACAGCAGCAGCTGCAACTCCGATCTGTGTGATCCACCTTCAAATGAAGGGACCTACGGTTCCGGATCCGAAAGTTGCGGCAGCAGCGGACCAATCTACGAGCGCTACCAATGCGCCGCAGTCATCCAGGAGCAGCAAACGCCTAATCCGCCGCCCAACACGAACCCCAACCCGCAGGACAGAAATGGCGGAAACGGCGGGAACAGAAGAAGCCAGTCCCCCCCCCCAACCGAAGGGGAAAACAACGGCCACGTCATTCAACTTAGCAAAGAAGGATGGGTCCAAGCACGCCGTGCCGTCGCAGGCGACATAGTCCTGCCTGTGGACTCACCACGTGACCTACTGATGGCATACCACTACCTCCTCATTGAGGAACACAAGAAGAAAGTCAAGATGCAAGAGACGCTCGACAAACGCAAGCAAGCAGCCTATGAGTCCAGCGCGTGACGAGCTGCGCTCTCCGCCATGGCACCCGACTCTAGCACGAACGGAACCAGGGAAACAAGCACCGCTCGGGGTGGAGAACATGGATCCCAAGGAGCGCCCTGATGTGACCCGAAATCTCCACACATCGTTCATGGATATGGATGCCGACGGCAACATCATCCCGAAGACACCGCAATCTGCGATCATGGCAGCCACTGCGTATCTCACGGCCCACCAACCTCCGAAAGGGGACCTAAAAAGAGCCATGCATAAGTCCGCACTCACCGGGCTCGGACTCGTCGGAGCTGCGCTCCACAAAGACGCTCCTGCGGAGCCGAAAAAGAAGGCTCCGGCCAGGCGCGACCGGAGCCCCACCCCTTCATCCAAAGAGGATGAGGAGCACGACCTTCCTCGAAGGAAGAAGAGCTCGCATCGCCATAAACGCGACTACGACGCCAGAGACGCGCTTACACAGCGCAAAATCGACAAAGCCCGAGCCAAACGTGCATGCTCGTCCGAGTCCGAGATGGATGAAGATGAAGGAGAACTCTGCGGAGCTCGATGCTTCAGCAGATCTATTCGGCGAACACAGATGCCACACAATTTCAAGCTTCTTTCAGATACTCCGAAGTTCAACGGCACGCAAGATCCAAAATCTTGGCTCAGCGACCACCTGTCATCCGTCAAGCTGCACGGCGGTAACAAAGAAACCGCCATGAAATGCCTCCAGCTGCAGTTAACAGGCGCGGCGCGGGTCTGGCTCAGCAGCTTATCATCAGGGTCCATCCGAAGTTGGGAGGATCTAGCTTACAGCTTCATCCGAAATTTCAAGGGGACCAGCAAGAGGCCCGCCTCAATCGAAGAGTTGCGAGCCTGCACTCAGAGAACGGGTGAATCTATTCGCTCGTACATATTATGCTGGTCTACCACCAAGAACTCCACAACACATATCTCCGAGGAGAGGGCCATCGACGCCTTCAGAGACGGTGTCAAACGCCAAGATTTCAAGGAGGAACTTGGGCGCGTCAAGCCCAAGACACTCGACCACCTCATGGACATCGCCAACAGGTTGGCTGACGGCGAAGATTGCATTCATCGAGCACAATCGGATGAAGAGGACGACTACGGCCGAAGACGAGAACGCCGCAGCAAGAGAAGATCGCGCGTCTACGAGGACCGCGATGGACCCGACATGGTCGCGGCCGGCTACGCCGACCGCCGCAACGACAACAGCCGCAACAGCGGAGGATATCGCGGAGGAAACTTCCGCGACAGCGTACGACCAGCACAGTCGTGGCAACGCCTTGACCGCGACAACGGACCCTCAGCATTCGACAAACTTCCGGGTCCATGTACCATCCACTTCTACATCGACAAACAGGATGGCAAAAAGAAAGCCAGCCACATGCTCAAGGACTGCCGCGAGTTCCAGAAACTCAGCGAAAGCATGGTGCAGATGAGGCAACAAGCCCCAATCCCTGCGTTCGGAAACGCGCCTGCGCCAGGTGAAGTAGCACACGGAGCTCCTCCACCGCCGCCTATTGGAGGCCCAAACCAACCAGTCGCACCAGCGCAGAACAACGCCGGGATCGGGTACCCCCCACCGAAAGGAGCACTAAATATGATCCACGAATAGGGTGCAGAAGAAAATCACCCGACAAATCAACTTGGCCGTGGCAACTCCGCCTGCAATCCCTGAGTACCTCAGCGGATCGGAGTCCTACATCACATTCACTCGCGCGGATCACCCTTGCCAGATCCCTCGCCCAGGTCATGCCGCCCTGGTGCTGGAGGTGCAGATCGGAGGCTTCGAGATGAGTCGCGTCTTCATGGACGGCGGTAACGGCATCAACCTAATGTTCACAAGCACTCTAGCAGCTATGAGGATCCCGCAATGCAGCCTGGAACAATCAGACACAACGTTCCACGACATTGTCCTAGGGAAGGGCATATTCCCCCTGGGCAAAATAGGGCTCGACGTCATCTTCGGGAAACCGGACAACTTTCGGCAGGAGCGTCTAGAATTCGAAGTGGTGGACTGGCCGTCGCAATACCACGCCATCCTGGGGCGTGTAGCATTCGCAAGGTTCCTGGCCGTCCCACACTACGTATACCTACTACTCAAGATGCCAGGACCAAGAGGCGTCATCACAGTCCACGGGAGCTTCACCCGATCGGACTAATGCGACGGGGATTTCAACAAAATCTCCCAGTCTTTCGGCATGCAAGACGAGCTTGTAAGGCTCCGTGAGGTGACGGACAATGGGGTACCCCCAGTCACAAGGCAGAAAGCACCTGATATGTCCTTCGACTCCACCGTCAACACCAATAAAGTACATGTCCATCCAACGGACGCCTCCAAGACGGCCCTGATCGCCAACGACCTCAGCTCCGCATAGGAAGGCGCGCTCGTCGAATTCCTCCGTGAGCGCTGGGAAATCTTCGCCTGGTGTCCTGCGGACATGCCAGGAGTTCCCAGGGAATTCGCCGAGCACGCACTCAATGTCTTTCCAGACACCAAGCCAGTCAAGCAGTCCATCCGGAGACTGTCGGAGCCACGAGCCGAAGCTATCGGCAAGGAAATCAACAGACTGCTCGCTGCAGACTTTATCAGGGAAATCAAGGAAAGTGAGTGGCTGGCAAACACAGTGATGGTCCCAAAGAAGGACACGGACATCCTGCGGATGTGCGTGGACTTCACGTCACTAAACAAGCATTGCCCAAAGTACCACTTCCCTCTTCCTCGGATCGACCAGATCATCGATTCGACTGTAGGTTGCGAGAAACTCTCCTTCCTCGACGCCTACTCAGGCTATAACCAGATTGGACTCAAGGTCGAAGATCAGGAGAAAACGGCGTTTATCACACTGTTCGGAGTATTCTGTTACAACACAATGCCCTTCGGGCTAAAGAACGCGGGTGCCACGTACCAGCGATGCATGCAGGCCTGCCTAAAGAACCAGATCGGTCGCAATGTCCAAGTCTATGTCGACGACATAGTAATAAAAACCAAGGAGGCAAGGACACTTATCGACGATCTCCGCGAGACGTTCGACAACCTCGATCGCTACAGGATCAAGCTCAATCCCGAAAAGTGCGCCTTCGGCGTCCCATCGGGTCAGCTGCTCGGGTACTTCATCTCTCAACGAGGGATCGAGGCGAACCCGAAGAAAATCAAAGCCATCATGACGATGGATAAGCCGAAAAACCTCAAAGGCGTCCAGCAGCTCGCAGGACGAGTAGCAGCGCTAAGCAGGTTCATCAGCCGCATGGGCGAGAAGGCCCTACCATTCTATCAGCTGCTGCGCAAGGCAGACAAGTTCGAGCGGACACCAGAAGCCAACGACACATTCGAAAGCCTCAAGCGGCTCCTCTCCACCTCGCCCATTTTGGTTACGCCAAAGGAGCGCGAGCCCCTGCTGCTGTACATAGCAGCCACACACCAGGTGGTCAGCACCGTACTCGTGGTCGAACGACCCGAAGAAGGCAAGACCCACGGGGTCCAGTGCCCAATTTACTACCTCAGCGAGGTACTGACACCAACAAAGCAGAGGTACCCTCACTACCAGAAGCTAGCCTACGGCGTGTTCATGACGGCTCGACGGCTGAGCCATTACTTCCAGGAGCACCAAGTGATGGTCGTCAACGAGGCAACCCTGAACAGCATCCTGAATAATCCAGAGGCCACAGGACGGGTGGCCCTGTGGGGCATCGAGCTGTCACCCTTGGACATCGTCTACGAGAAGCGACACGCAATCAAATCTCAAGTCCTTCCGGATTTCCTGGTACATTGGATGGAGCTGCAGCTGCCAGACACCCCAGATATGTCGCAGTCATGGACGATGCACTTTGACGGCTCCAAGCGTGAAAACGGAGCAGGGGCAGGGGTCATACTGACCTCCCCGCAAGGCGACAAGATGAAGTACGTCCTCCGGATGAAATTCCGAGCCTCCAACAACGAGGCCGAATACGAAGCCCTCATCCATGACATGAGGATGGTAAATATATGCGGCGCAACGCGCCTGGTCATCTACGGTGACTCCAACCTCGTCGTCTAGCAGACGATGAATGATTGCGACGCACACGCCGAAAACATGATCGCGTATCGCGCGCTTTACAACGCACTCGAAGGAGAATTCGACGGCTGCGAACTCCGACACGTTGGAAGAGAAAGCAACGAGGAAGCCGACAGACTCGCCAACATCGGCTCCACTTGCGCAAAGGTGCCACCAGGTGTGTTCCTCGAACAGATCTGCGTGTCGTCCATCAAGCGGAAATTCCCCAAGGGATCACCCGAAGAAGCAGAACACTCGGGAGCCACGCTACCCGAAGGACCCAAAAAACTGGACACAGAGGTAGCCATGGTCAACCTAATGCAGGTCATGGCAGTCAAAGCAACATGGACGCGCCCATACCGCCAGTTCTTGTTACATGAAGAATTGCCTGACAGCCCGACTGATGCCCGGCGCATATCTCGACGGTCAAAAGCCTTCACCATCATCAACGGCGAGCTATACAAGCGCAGCATCATGGGTGTACTACAACAGTGCGTCACCATCGACGACGGCAAAGCCATACTCCAGGACATCCATGAGGGCATCTGCGGCCACCACGCAGGCAGCCGCTCCCTTGTCGCCAAAGCTCTACGAGCAGGATTCTACTGGCCAACGGCCATGAACGACGCAAAGGACATCGTCCGAAGATGCAACGGATGCCAACGGTTCGCCGACAAACCGCACGCACCTGGGTCCGAGCTCAGACCTATACCCATAGCCTGGCCTTTTGCTCAATGGGGCCTTGACATGATCGACAAACTGCCGAAATCATCGAAAGGGGGACATGTCTTCCTCCTGGTTGCAGTCGACAGATTCACCAAGTGGATCAAGCCATGCCGGTCACCAACCAGAAAGGCAAAACTGCCGTCAAGTTCTTAGAGTCCATTGTCTACAGGTTCGGCGTACCGCACAGCATCATCACCGACAACGGATCGAACTTCATCTCCGAAGAATTCCAGGACTTCTGCGAAGGCCTTGGGATCAACATCATGTACGCCTCAGTGGCACACCCGCAAACGAACGGGCAAGTGGAAAAGGCCAACGGCCTAATCGGCGCCGGCATCAAGAAGCGCCTCATGAGTTCACTCGAACAAAAAGCTGGAAACTGGACGAAAGAGCTACCATCCGTCCTGTGGAGCTTATGAACTACGCCAAACAGCTCCACCGGCTACACACCATTCTTCATGGTACACGGAGCCGAGGTCGTGCTACCAGCCGAAGTACGCCACCAGGCCCCACGGGTCGTCTCTTACAGTGAAGCCAAATCCACGGCTGCACTCGAAGATGCCGTCGACACACTCGTCGAGGCACGGGACATAGCAGCAGCTCGATCAGCGGTGTACCAGCAGAGTCTCCGCAACTACCACAGCCGCCGGTTGCGCCCAAGGTCCTTCGTCGAAGGAGACCTCGTCCTGCGACTCAAGCAAAAGCGACCGAATAAATTCGAGTCACCATGGGAAGGACCCTACGTCATCACTGAAGTCATCCCAGGTGGCGCCTATCGCCTCAAGCACGTGGAGTCTGGAGTCGCATACTCCAACCCATGGAACATCGCGCACCTGCGACGATTCTATCCCTAGCTACCTACCCCTTTAATTTCAATAAGGCTTTCAGCCAAGGCTACTCAGCCGAACAATGTACCTCCTCCATTACGATATAATAAATCTAAGTGTCTCGCCCCAAAACTTCGGTTCACTATTTCTGCAACTTTACTACATGCTACAAACGCACTCGGGGGCTCTCCCCACCTCACGATTTCATCGACTGAGGATCAAACGTGTACACCTGAGTAGCTGACAACGTCAGGCAAACGAAAAGGACACGTACTCAATCAAAGCACTGCGTGCTCAAAACAAACAAACCTTTACAACAAAGGGCACAGCACGCCTAACCGAAATATACAAGTTTTACATCTATCTCCTTTTTCAGGTTCTACCTATTCTGAAGAATAACCTGAGCACGCTACTCAAACAAATCTACAACCTGTTCGGCATACTGCCTTACAGCCGCATAATGCGGACGCATGTCCCACTCGCCACCATCAGGGCGAAGAGGTGGCCCAGCGGCCACAACAGCCAAATCCACGTCAGGCCGGTGCAGCCTCACAAGAGACAAAGCAGCCTTCACTCCTACGACAAGCTGCTGCCGCACCAACTCCTTGACATTGCTTACGTTCCGAAACTTCGACAGAAGACCCGCAAGGCTTGTCGGTACGACATCCAAAGGGAACATGACATGGAGCACCGAGGCAAGCGATGTCTGCACTTGGCGGAGCACCCGCGAAACTTGATGAACACGATCCTGCACCGTCGCCAGAGCCATGGCGCGATCACGATCCATCCAGAAGAAGCTGCCGGCCTCCATGTCCTGTTGAGTCAAGAAATTGACCCGAACAGCGACACGCTCCTTTTCTTCCCTCGGAGCAAGATTCGCACCTGCGACAATCGCACAAAATAAGAGTAAGGCCAGCAGGCCCACCCGAAGAGCTGAGCTATAGCTCGAACCAAAGAACAACTTACATTGCAGCTGCTCGGACAGCCGAACCAGCTCCGCCATCAAGTACTCCTCTCTGGCTGCACCACGATCCGCCTTGGACTTCCAAACGTCGGCGTGACTGCGTAACCCGAGCAACTCCCTCTCCAGACTACGCACACGATCCCGAAGAAAAGTGAGTTGCGAGGAATCGTCCAAAGATGGCCGCATCGGCATTGTGGATGGAGTGTCAACAGGGTTAGCACCCGAAGGAACCTAGAGCAGCAGAAAAAGAAAGGAACACAGACATTTCAGACAATGATAGAGCACAACTCAGAAGAATTCATTAAACATATAAGACCACTACGTGGCACAAGGATGATGTTCTCCAAGATATTTACAACAAAAGTAGACTGCCAACTACCCTACGTCTACAACGCCTAAGATGCGGCACCCTGAGTCGCCTTGGAGCCAGACTGCCTAGCTTTGGCCCCGCCCTGCTGCCGCGGTGCATACTCAGACAGCAAATCAATGAGCTTGGGCCCATATCGCTTGCAGCTAGCAGAGTAGGCAGCAAAAGCTACCTCGGATCCATCCGCAGTCGTCGGCATCCGAGAAGTGATCTGGGGCAGATCCAGCTCCGCTCCAGCCGCCAGGGCCATCGCCAGCCCGACGGACGCGCCGATGCCCATCTGCTTGCGCTTGTACGCCGCAGGCGCTTCAGCTGACAGAGCCTCCGCCAGAGCATCCACATCATCAAGGGTCGCGCCCTTCGGGACAAGCTCCTTGTAGAAGCGACCAAGGACCTCTTTTGCCTTGGCAAGGGAGTTGACGACGGTACTGCAGCGGTCTTCGACCGCCATAGTAGCATCATCTAGAGCACTCCCGTGCTCTAGAGCACCGCGGTCGAACTCGATGCCTGCGGCATCGGAGACAAAAGATAAGAAGGAAGACATGAAGAAAAGCAACACAGAAGAAGAAAAGAGGCATGAAGAAACATACACAAAATCTAGCACTCACCCGAAATAGCCTTGGCAGCAGCCATGAGCTTCGCCGCCACCTCTCTTTCACGAGCAGCTGCAACGGTGGCCAGCTGCTCCTCACGGTCCGCGGCCTCCTGCTGCAGACGCTCTTTCGCTTCGGCTGCCTTAGTCATCTCTAACTCGAGGCGTTCCTTCGCGCCAACGGCGGCTTCGGCCTTCTGCTCCGATTGGCCAAGGCTCTTCTTGAGAGCGTCGACCTCACGGAGAGAATCGTTATGCTCCTCTGCATTCAAGACAAGCAAGCGTCAAAAAACAGGACCAGGATAAATAAGAGAGGCGCTAAAAGGCATATGGGTACCTTGAAGCTGCTGAAGGTTCGCTTCCAGCGCCAAGCGCTCCCGCACCAGCCGCTTGGCCTCCTGCACAAAAGGCTGAAGAAAAAGAAATAGCAGTAAGAGAAGGACTTGGGGGCTACGCCCAACATAAAGGAGTAAAAACAAAATTCGCACACGAAGACACTCGGGGGCTTCCCCCGTGAAATGAGGCAGAAAAACTTACATGCTCTGATGGCGACTCCGAAGGACCGCCCGCAAAATTCTTAGGCGCAACCACCTGCACCTCCTGCAACGGAGGATCCGGAGCCGCGCCACCCGAAGTCGCCACCGTCTGAGGCGGAGGAGACGCAATTTTCGACTGCCCCATCATCTCCCGCGCACCACCACTGGAGGAATCATGGGAGGAATGCTTGCATACGAACCAATTAGCACAAGCGCAACAATCATGAAGGAAAAAGGACAATAGTACAAAAAGAAACTTACGAGCCCAGTGAGCTCAGGTCGAAGACAGGAGGAGTCCTTCGGGCTCTCTTCTCCTCCTTCTTTTCTTCCTTCTTCTCCTCCTTTTTCTCTTCCTTCTTCCGCTTCACTGGCGGGTGCGGTGCTACAGCCCGCACAGGAATGGCAGGAATGGGAGAAGAAGAACCTCCATGACCGTCACTATGACGCTCAAGGCCCAGAGGGTTTCTGGGAGTCGGAGGAGTCGAGGCATCCGAAGACTCGCTGGAGCTCCGTGACCGTTTTCGCGTATGGTCCACACTCGAATCGTCGGCATCCTCCGCCGGAGATCGCGCCGACAGCAGCTCGGACACGGAATCAACCACTTCATTATCCGGGGCATTCGGATACCTTTCGGGCAATGGCGGTACCATGCCCGGCACTTTGAAGCTCTGCAAAATCAGAAGGAACTTTGTTAGAAAACAAAGGAAATAAATACACAGCCGACAAAAAGCACTACGTGCACAAATCTACACCTGCGGTACGGCCAATGTCGAAGAAAATGGAGGAGTTAGCGACATTCTCGGGATTTCTTCTCCGGCTTTGAACTTCAGCAGCGCGCGAAGGGCCCTGTCAAGATCCCCCTCGGACATTTTCTCAGCCGAAACCCTCGTCGGATCACTGCGCCCAGAATAAAGAAACATCGGGTGCGCCCTCGCTTGGAGAGGCTGCACCCGACGCTCAATAAAAGTCCGGATGATGTCCACGTTGTTCACCTCCTTCTCCAGAATCAGCTGGAGATCCTCCACCCGACGATAAAGGGCCTCTATCTCCGCCACCTCACCGTCTAAGATTTGGTTTTTCCAAGACCTTTTCCGCTCAATCATTTGGGAGGGGTCAAAGGGAACAAGACCAAAATCTTGCCCGGGCACTACGGATTCGCGGATATAAAACCATCGCCTCCGTCAGTACTGGACAGATTCGGACATGGAAAAGGAAAAGAAGAGAAGATTGGGACTAAGGGAGATGATTAAACCCCCAATGGGATACACACCATCTGAACCAGATTGCCTCTTCACGGAATAGAGCTTCCGGAAGAGGCCAAAGTGCGGCTCAATGCCAAGACAGCACTCGCAAAAAGTGATAAAACACGCAATGTGGAGAAGAGAATTGGGAGACAGATGATGCAGCTGAATCCCATAGAAGAAGAGCAGTCCACGGAGGAAGTCGTGGACTGGAAAAGAAAACCCACGCAAAACGAAGGCGAGAAACATAACGGGACGGGGGATTACCTCATTGCCGGGGAGTTTGACGGCCTCCCTATCTTGCGGGATCAGGACCCGCTCGTGAAGCTTGCGGAGATCGCTCTCCCGCGTCTCTGATCGCCGCCAACCACCATCGGTGACGCGAGTAGTGGCGGTGCCCTTCTTTCCTCCGGTGGTGCTGGTCCCAACCGCAGATGAAGATTTCTTTGGTTTCCCCATTGCGCTACGGCGGCGCCGGCGGTGAAAACACAGAAACAAAGACGGAAATGTGGAAGGAAATCCCAGTGCGCAGCAAGAATCGCTAGAGCACAAGGAAGTAGTGAAAACGAAGAACTGATGCGGTGAAAACAAACCGCAGCTTTCCCCAATGATTATAACAGCGAAGACGACACATGGCAGCCGTCCATCCAGAAGACCTAACGCCAACGGCAGATCTGACCGTACACGTGTCAACATCACAACGAACCGTCGTTACCACGCCGTCCACTATGCGCGGAAATCGAGGAGACGCCATAATTATCTCCACGCCGCGCGTGACCGGTCAATTCAAATTCAGCAAGTGGGACCCACGTTCGTCCAGTCAAGTCATCTCTGGCGTAGCAGACGCTTGAGGTCATGTCATCAAAAGCTATACTAGCACCAACTACAATTCTTCGGCTCCACAGCTAAGAGTACTCACTCGAATCTTCGATTTGACTAAATACTCGGGGGCTACTCCTATCAGGAGCGCTGGCCGCGCACCCGGAAGTTGAATAGAGACAAAGTATTTCTTCGAGTCCTACGTCGAGTCTATGACTCCACTACGGACTCGGGGGCTACTCCCATAGGGAGGATGAATTTAAGCATCCAAAATTTTTCGTGTCCTACGGACTTAACAACTAAACAACGCTTGAACTAAAGTCTCTGCTCGAGTCTACGACTCGAACAGACACTCGGGGGCTACTCCCATAGGGAGCGCTGGTCGCGCACCCTATGAAATATTCGACTGGGATCTTTCGGATCAGCACGCAAAAACTTTTTTGGAAACTCTGCCCCAATAAAACGCTGAGTGAGCGACAATCTCCTTGGCCACCCGAAGCACCTCCGTGGTGACAATTGTTCGGATGTTGCGTCTGCGACGCAAAGATAAGACCTGCAGATATCATCTGATGGCCTGGCAACGTACACGACTGCGCTCTGCTAGTATAAATCCATGCCAACAGGCGTGATGAAAAATCCCGACGGACGTGTTGGGTACATCAATTAAAAACACTAGAATTCCGCTCTTGTAAGTCCTTCATGGCCTGAGTCGAATTACGCCAGCAAATGTTCCGGGTTCAAGTTAAGGGACTCGAATCTGATGAAGATCATGTTGTTTCGTCCTAAGACAGTTAACTGACCCTGATCCGTCGGGCGAGTCAGGCACATGTATCAACAATCCCTACACACATATATTGTTAACACCTAGTTTTCACCCGAAGGATCGAAGAGTCCTCAGCCGAATCTACGATTCGACTGATCACTCGGGGGCTACTGACATGGTTATACCCTACGGGTACGTGACTTCAGCATACCTGGTCCAGCCCAAGGAAGGCCCACAGTAGACATACGCTGGCCCATGAAGATTTTCGGGTGGCCAAGGCCCATGACGCCTTCGGATCCTTGGAGAGCAAGACTAGCGTAGATAGGAAATTCAAAGGGGTAAAACCCTAGAACTTATAACCGACTAGGACTATGCCCGGGACCTGCCTAAGTCTATATAAAGGCCAGGAGGGCACGTCCTAGATCTCTCGACTCGTACTCTCGCATATGCACCTCATGCCAGATCGAATCTGCGCACCCTGTAACCTTCGGTTCCGCCGTAATCAAGAGCAGACAAGCAGGAGTAGGGTTTTCCCTCCGGGGGCCTGAACCTGGGTAAATCTCGTGTCCCCTGGTTGCTTGTCTGTTAACCGTTCCACGATCTCCAGCATCCCCATCTTCTCCAAAACCCAAGTCCATAACAATGGGCATTGACGAGATTAAACCTCGTCAGCTGCCTCGCCGTGCTGCCGCCCCGCACCAACGCCGACCTTTCCGCGCGCGCTCGCTGCTGCCCTGCCGCCTCGCCGCGCCGCTCGCTGCCCACCTCGCCGGAGGTTAATTAATATTAATATTTGTTATTAGTATTTAGTATTAATATTTTTTAGTATTAATGTTTATTATTAGTATTTGTTTAGTATTAATGTTTGTAGTAACGTTTAGGATTTAATATTAATATTTGTTTAGTATTAATGTTTATTATTAATATTTGTTTAGTATTAATGTTTGTAGTAATGTTTAGGATTTAAAATTAATATTTAGTATTAATATTTGTTTAGTATTAATGTTTATTATTAATATTTGTTTAGTATTAATATTTTTAGTAATGTTTAGGGTTTAGTATTAATATTTAGTATTAATTTTTGTTTTGTGATAATATTTTTTTAGTGTTAATATTTTGTAGTAATGTTTTGTATTAATATTTCTTTAGTATTAATGTTTGGGGTTTAGTATTAATGTTTGTAGTAATGTTTACTATTATTAGTAGTATATTTAGTATTATTAGGAAATGTTAGTAGTATATTATTAGTATTATTATAATTAGTATATTAATGTTTATAAATGTTACAAATTTAGTATACTAGTATATAAATGCTACAAAAAAATTTCTAACTTGCTTTACCTTTCTTTCTGGAATAGTTAAGTCATCGAGGATTGATACGTCGGAAACGTATCTATAATTTTTTATGTTGAAACGGGATGGCGACTTACCCACCCACCCACCAATGGCGATTCCTTGGCGATCTAGGGTTCCTCCTTCTCCCCTACCATGGAAGCCCTACTCCACTGGGATTTCTCTCTTGATTAGGCTTTGGATAAATAGGTGCGTCGATGTTTTGGATCTACGGTCCACTTCCTCCCTTCCTCGACTGCCAATGAGTTCTTCTTGGTGGTTTCTTTTTTCTCGGCCTCTTTTCCTCTCAATGTTAAATCTGTGAGTCTTGCCCTTCAATGTTGTATTGGTGGAATTTCTGCAAGATTCAATGTTTTTCAATTAAGTGATCGAAGATTTCGGTTTTCGGTGGCTTCAAACAAAGTGGGGCATTTCATCTATGGGCTTAAATACAGGGTTTGGCCATACTTTGTTTGCTCCTTCAGTTTGTTTTGGGGTTCTCATCCTCAGATCTCTGGCTTCATGCATGATCATCCATTTACTGGACTGCATTATGATGATAATGTGAGGATCTCTCATACTAGTCCCATTCAGTTGAAACCTAGTCTGGAGTTCCTCAATAAAATTGTTGCACAAGGTTCTCATTCGGGATCATCATTTGAATTGGCTAAATTTGGTTTTCATCAACATGTTCCTCCCGTGACATCTACACATGGATCTGATCAGGCCAGGCCTTTATTTTTTGGAAGTTTTCCTGATCCTAGTTTGGTGGATCCTGAACGTGATCATAAGGAAGTTTTGACTGGTTCCAAGTTCTTATGTAACCCTTGCATGAAATTACCTCCTATCACGTTAGAAAATATCGAAGATCTAAGACAGGCTCATTACTCTGATCAAGATATCATGCATGCATTGGACTTGAAATTTGTCCCTAGCAAAGTTCTGGTTTTTGAAATCCTGGGCCATTGTTCCAGATGTGGATATTGTGATCATCTTGTTGATTCCTCCCCAACAATTTGTGTGTGTAATTCTGCTCTGGGCTGTAAATGCTTGAAATGTTCTGGTTTGTGCAACCCCTGGTTTGTTAAGTGTTTACTATCTGGTCACCTGGCGAGTAAATGCATATTGGGCTGGCGTTGTCGGAATTGCCATTTATTGGGACACTGGGCTAGGAGCTGCCCAAAGAAGAAATGAAGGGTTTGGCAAAAAAAGAAAACAACCACAAACAAACGGACCAATATTCCTGGTCAGAATATCTGGGTAATTAAGAAGCAAACAATTTTTTCACCTGGAGTTTCACCCCCTTCCCCTGCCGTTTCATCTTATTCTCCGCCGGCTAATGACGAATCTATCTCCACCACATCAATGGCCAACTTCCTAGTAAATCCACTAGCTTTTCTCCCCAATGGCTTGACAGTTGATCCGGGGCCAATGGACCGCTTGGTGAGATCGCACATGTTGGTGCCAGCTGAAGCTCCTCTACAACATGATCGCAAGGTAATTGCCGAGACCAACAGATTCATCCCGATTCAGCTCAGAGAGGACTATAGCGTTCAGGTGATGAATATTTTGAATGAGTCGCAGCTGTTTGTCACTCGTTTCGATGATCACCCTCTATGCCTTGGATTTTTTACTATGACTGAAACCCTGATTGCGGATGCTACAGTAGGGACATCCTTTGAGATTGATGATATTTCCACTATCACTTTTGTCAAACACAATTAAGCCAGAAACATGCGTCTTACTACATTTGGTAGGGAAACTTGGATCTAGTTTTTAGCTTTCCCCCTGGATTATCAGACTAGCCAGTACATTCATAGTGCTGTTCAAGATTTTGGCTTGTTGTCCATGTGGCATAATCCTAGAGGAGATGATAAATCTGTGTTGGTTAAGGTTTGGATTGTTCATCCAAAGTTTGTTTATTCATCAGCTTGGTGGGGCCAGACACTCATCCCATGAATGGAGATGCTCATTTGCCTGAAATCCTGCCTCCCCCTAAAGATCCAACACCAGAAGATGGTAACCCTCATCCCATGAATGGAGAGGGCCTCACAGTAGAACAGCTTTACCAGCAGCAACTTGACAACTTGAACCATCATAATCAGATGCCTGGAGGTGGAAATGCTCAAGGTGGGCACAATGAAGGGCATAACAATGCTGCCCTGTTTCACCAGCAAGGACGGTTTGTCCCTGCTCAAGTGATTGTTGCACTTTTTGATCATAATGCTGCACAAGATGAAAATATTGTTGCACCCCTGGAAGATGATGTTGCAGTAATTCCAAACCCTCCTCTGATTAATTTTCAGCAAATTTTAGCTGCACAAGGGGTTTCTTTCCAGGATGTTGTGCCACCTCCAATCACCAATGTCCAGGATAGTCCTATGCAAGCCTGGCATGATAGTTTATCGGATGTATCTGATGGAAATTCATCTGGATCAGACTTGATGCAAGTTAACACCACCTTGTCCATTAATTATGCTTTGATCAATGACAGTATAATGAATGTCAACTCAGAAATCTAGATGGCAAGGGAATTTGCTCATTCTGCCTTCAAGGAATATTCTTTCCCCAACTTTGCTCTAGATAATGCCAAGCTCCTATCTATCTCTATTTCTATGCCAAAGTTTATTCAGTTTGAAATGGTTGATGAATGGGAGTTGCTTCTCCAATCAAAGAAGATGAAACTGATGAATACTGATCAAACAATGGTGATATCTCATATGCAACCCTTCTCACAAGTTGGCACCAAAAGAAAGATTCCAGTGTTAGATGATCCAGAAGATTTTCCCTTTGGGACACCAATTTCCACCAACCAAGTCAGAAGGAGCTCAAGGACTACTAGATACAGGGGCTTTAAGCCTAAAATCATTTGTGCTTCCAAGAAAATTAAATCAAAAGTGAAACCAAGGAAGGTTACAGGAGTGGAAGCTGTGGAAGTCATAGAGGAGGCTAAGATGACTCAGATAATATCTGTCAATGAATGCCTGATTACTGACAAGAATCTTCTTGCAACCCCAATCCCAGTGCTCCAGTCTATTGGAATTTCTCTTTGTGGTGTTCCTTAGGATGAACTCACTCCTAAGAAGCTCATGGAAGGCTTGTAGGAGAAGGAGAATGTTGACAGTGCCTAGTGCCTTTTTATTTCTATTTTGGTTTCTATATATTTGAGTTGTAATAATGTCACTGTTTAAACAATGGGTTATTCTGTGCTGGAACATCAGGGGGCTTAATGCAAGAGATAAACAATTAGCCTTAATGAATGCTATTTTGTTCAGTTATTTGCTTGCACGAGACAAAAAAGGAAGCTTTTGATCTGAAGTTTATTAAAGCTTGTTGTCCAGCAAGATTTGATGAGTTTTTTTATGTTCCTTCTATGGGTTCTTCTAGAGGCCTCATTACTATTTGGAATTGTTCAATTTTTTCTGGGATGGTTATGCATTGTGAATAGTTTGCTCTCTCTGTTGATTTCACCTCTACTCATGCAAATCAATCTTGGACTTTAATTAACATCTATGGCTGTCACATCCCAAGATTTTCCAAATCTTGTAATGTGAAAAATAAGTGAATAAAATAAAACTTTAGTTGATTTTCAGAACCAGAAGAAACTTTTGAATTCAATTGGAACTTCAAACCCATTTGAATTAAATAAAAACTAAAGGGATTTAAAAGATAAACATTTAATAAAAGTAAAAATAAAAACATTTGGAAATACTATTTTGAAGCAATTGAATGAAAAGATTTGTTTTCAAATGAAATAGAAGTTTATAAATAAAGAATATAATATAAAGCCAAATTAAACATTGGACAAGCTTTAGAAATTAAAACATTTTATTTAAACAAAATAATAAAGGTTTATTTAAATAAAATAAAAAGAATTTAATATCCAACTTTATTTAAATAAAAGGTTTTACCAATTTAATTGAAATATCAAAACTTATTAAATAATTGTAAATAAATTTTCTAAGTATTTTATTTTCTTAATTAAAACTTACTGATGTGTTTTGTTTTATTTTAGGATTTCAAAATAAATATCTCAATAAAACAAATCCTATTGGATTTAATAATAAAAGTCTATTATAATAATTAATAAAGGACACTAAAATAAAAGGCTATTTTATTTTAAAACAAATTTCCAAATATTATATATTCCCAAATTAAACCTACAAATTTTATTTTAAAATATTTAGGTTTCAAATAAAGATTTTATTAATAAAATCAAACCCTATTTGATTTAATAACTAAGGTCCATTTTATATAATTATTAATGGACCCTAAGGTAAAAGGATTATATTATTTTAAACAAGTTTTCCAAATATTCTTTATTTCCAAATAAAACCTACTGATTGGGTTTTGAAAGCTTTTGGATTTCAAATGAAGATTTTATTAAATAAACCAAACCTTGTTTTATTAATAAACCATGGACCATTTTATTTAATTAATAAATGGAACCTAAAAAGATTTAAAATATTATTTTATTTAGGATTTTTGGTTCAGGTTACTAAACAGAACCAAGTTCAAAATTGTGAAGTGTGGTGTTTGTTTGAATTTATTTTATTGATGTTTGGTTGTTTGAAATTCAAAAACAGGAAATAGATTTGGAAAAAGAAAAAGAAATCATATGGAAAAAAATAGAACAAAACGAGCAGCCCAACCATCTGGCCCAGCTCCAGCCCATCTAGCCCAACTCCCCTCCCCGAACCATTTTCTTTTCCACTCAGAACCGCACCCACCCAGCAACCGACAAGTGGACCCCTCCCCTTCTTCCTTTCTTTCACTGCCAGCGGACCCCACACCCTACTGCTCTTCTTCCCCCACCCCGCGACTGATTCTTCCACCTCTCTTCGTCGTTGCAAGCTTTGAAAGACGGCATCAATACACTTTATTGCAGCAGTAATCTCTCGCCGTGAGCACGCTGTTTTAATCGCCCCTGATTCCTCTCTGTTTCCCCTCTGCCTTCTTCCCCGAGCACGCCTCCAGGCCGCCACAATCCCTCCTCGACTGACTCTGTCTCCGACGACGCTCCGACGCCGATTCCGGCAGCCTCTCACCACCTCCCGCCTCCCCGAACACACGAGCATGCTCACCGCACCCTAGCGCATATTTCTGTGCCATTCAATCAACCGCGGGCGCCCAGAGCACCGACCTCGACAACATCTGGCCGCGCCGCCGCGTCTGCCTCACTCCGGCGAGTACCCTAGCCTCGTCCTCGACGACGCCTGAGCAAGCCCGACGCTGACGACGTCTCCGACGAGCAATCACCGCCGTCCCCGTGCGCCCCCTGCCCAACGACGAGCACTTTGAGCATCAGAGCGTCACCGCGATCACTGTAAGCACCCTCACCTCCTTCCTCGTTTCCTGTTTCGCTAGCGCCGCCGCCAACAGGTCGCTCCGCCGCTCGCCGTTGTTATTGCGCTGCCAGTTCGTGACTGTTAGATAGGAGCCGTCCGATATCAATCGAGTGGATGAGATAGAATGACTTAAACGCGAAGGGGTACTCGATCTGAGCCACTCGATCTAACTAGATCTAACGTTCCACAGAGCCGATCCGGCCGAACCGGTATCGACCAATGAAACAGCGCCGCGTGTCACCTATTTGATTTAAAAACAGATTTGAATCTGATTTAATTGCAAACTTCAAACCTTTGTAACTTTCAAACCACACGTCCAAATTTTGCAAATTTTATATCAATGAATTTAGGAGAACAAGCCCTAGCCAACCATGGCCTTAGTTTGGTAAATAGTATCTGTTATCTTGTTTGAATTTGAAGAAACTTATGTATGCTTGTTTAGAGTATAAAAATTGTTTAAAAATGATTTTTGGATTAAAACTTTTGCAAAGTGGATTGTTGTGACCTTACTGACCTTAGGAACCAACCTTTGGTGTTAAAAATGATTTTGGTGAAATTTAGGTTGAATTATTTAACTTAGCCAATTTCTAGCCAAATAAAAATAATGGATTGTTTATGGAAATGATTTTGAGTAAAGAACTTTGGAGAAAAATGGTTTAGACCAACCCTACTGACCCAAAACACCAAGTTTTTGCAATAGCAACTCATTTGGTGAACAACTTAAGAGTTTTGCCTTAATAAAAACATTTTTCACCACATGAAATGATAAATGGATTTAAAATAGTTTTTGGACAAAACCCTCTTGCTAATGACTTTGCCACTTTGGTAAATGACCAATTTGGATCTTACAAAGTTTAGAAACCCCATAGATACCCCTTTGCAAAATAAAACTATCTTGTGCATGCTCCCATGCATGACTTAGGTTCCATTACTTTGTGTGTGTGAAGAATTGTTTGTTTGACTTTGGTTTGGAATGTGAATTGAATTTGTGTTTGCTTGATTGATTTGTAGTGAAGTGTGAGACTAGCAAGATCAAGGAGTGAACCACCATTCTCTACCAAAAAGGCAAGTGATGCTACATACTTTTGTCCCATTACTTTCACTATGCATTAGTGATTTTGCTAAGTAAACTTGCATGGATTTTGCTAAGTATAGATCTTGCTATAGGAAAACCTAGTAGATGAATCCTTAGTAGGATTTTCTAAGTTAAGTTTCCTATTACTATCAAGCTTAGCCTAGCTAATAGAAAACTTGGGTGGAAAATATATTCACACTATGGAAAAATCACTAAGTCTGAGGACTTATGTTTTTGTTTAATAAAACAACTAAGTTAATGAATCCCCTGGGTGGAATGGGCTTGCTTGGTGGAGATTGGTTGAGTGGTTCACAATGCCATGGGCTTGGATTGTGTATCTCACTTGTGGTATGCCACCCAGGCACAAAGAGATTTGAGATGTCAAATGTTGAGAAGCTTCAAGTGCAACCACTTGGCAATATGGGCTCTGCCATGATCATATAGGTTGCAAGAACTTAGCCATATGGACAGTGGGTGGTAGTGTTTGATAGGTTGGAGCGCGTCCATTTTGGTCTAAGGGAAGGCTTCTGAAAGATCTTGTCTTGGGAAACCAAGTCTTGTGGGGAAAGTGCACCACCTCTGTAGAGTGTAAAACCTAAGTACTTAGCCATGTCCCTGGTAAAGGACAATTTGAGCATCAAGACATGGAAGCAATGAAGAATCTCATCATTCAAATTTCTAAATTAAAATCTTGTGGTTTGAACAAAGGTTGATTGAATTCTTCAATCATTGATGGAGAGATGGCTTGGTACAAGGATCTTGAAATCTTTTGATTGAGAAAAATGATTTTGTCAAGCAAAAACTTAGTATTTTCAAAATGATAAGAAAAATCTATTTTGAGCAATGCAAGCCTCAACTCCACTTAGCCAGATGCATATAGATGATAGACTCCACTATATTACCATAGTATCACTTGCCAATACAATTCAAATGTATTGACCCTTTGTGGCTGTAACTTGTATGTTGCAGGTTTGATTGATTTTAGTGAAGATTGATTGATTAGGATTTACAAAGTCTACAACCAACATCTGCCTGTGGCACTTTGAAGATGAAGGACCCCATGCTTATAGTTATTCCGCTGCAATGTAATGTAATAGCTTAATGAGCTATGTTTGATGTAATAAAATTATGTTATTCCTGGTTATAAAGTTATTTTATGACCTTTGTTTCTTGATATTACATCTTAACTGTGGATGCTAGCTATTGATCCAGGGACTAGCATTGTAAACACAGGAGGGATCAATCTTATTAAAGGTTGGGACCCCTACAATGGCCCCTGTAATGGTGAATTTAGGGAATAATTTATTGAATGGATGTTTGAGGTGAATATTCCTGATGGTGAAGACTGGATCTTAATGGGAGATTTTAATTTCATTAGGTCCCCTGCAAACAGGAATAAGCTTGGGGGAATATTAATGACATGCTAATTTTCAATGACTTCATTAGAGAGCAACATCTCACTGAATTGCCCATTAAAGGAAGAAAGTACACCTGGAGCAACATGCAACAAGATCCTCTGTTAGAGCAACTTGATTGGTTTTTTAAATCCATGCACTGGACAACTAGCTATCCTAATACACTTGTATCCACACAAGGAAAACCAACATCTAATCACACTCCTTGTGTTGTTTCTATACAGACTAAGATCCCTGGCAGTAGGGTTTTCAGATTTGAAAACTTTTGGATAACACATCCTAGTTTTCTAGAAGCTGTAACAACAAGTTGGGGTAAACCAACTCACAAGTCCAATAGTGCTGCAAATCTAAATGCAAAGTTTAAAAAGTTGAGATATGATTTGAAATTTTGGAGCAAATCAATTTCAAAATTACCCACTTGTATTGAAAATACCAACAAGGTTTTCTCTGAACTTGATAACCTTGAAGATAGAAGGCCTTTGTTCTGTCAACAAGCAAATTTTAGGAAAATTCTAAAAGCTCATTTAGCAAGGTTGTTGCAGTTCCAAAATGCATATTGGAAGAAAAGGTGCACAATTAGATGGACAAAGTTTGGAGATGAGAACACAAAATTCTTTCATAATTTTGCTACTGAAAGATATAGAAGAAACAATATTGCCTCCCTCAAACTATCTGATGGTTCTTTAGTCACTGAGCATGCTGACAAAAAAGTGCTATTTTTCAAGTCTACAAGGAAAAATTGGGTACTTCTACTCAGCCTGAGATGCTTTTTGACTTACAACATCTGATTACTCCAACTAAGGGCCTTGAAACTTTATCCATACCATTTACTAGAGAGGAAATTGACAAAGTGGTTAAAGAAAGGCCAAATGATAAAGCCCCAGGTCCTGATGGATTTCATTGACTCTTCCTAAAAAGTTGTTGGCACATCATCAAGGCAGGTATTTACTCCTTATGCTTTCAATTTTATGAAGGAGACCTGAATCTAGAGAGTATAAATATGGGACAGATAACACTCCCAAGATGGGTTCACCTGAAAGTGTCAATGATTTCAGGCCAATTACTCTGCTAAATTGTGTGCTGAATTTGATCACCAAAATCTTGGCTAACAGACTCCAGAAGGTAATACTTAAAATTATTCATAAAAGTCAATATGGTTTCCTAAAAGGCAGAAACATTCAAGATTTCCTTGCTTGGGCTTTTGAATTTCTATATCAATGTGAAGCCTCTAAGAAAGAAATTATTCTGCTTAAGATGGATTTTGCCAAAGCCTTTGATACCATTGATCATCTGGCTATGATGAAAATTATGAAACAGATGGGTTTTGATGATAAGTGGCTAAAATGGATTGAAATTATTTTTGGCACTGGAAAGTATGCTGTTCTGGTTAATGGAGTACCTCGGAGGCAATTTCACTTCAAAAGAGGCGTCAGGAAAGGAGATCCTTTGTCTCCCCTCATATTTGTTCTAGCTGTTGATTTACTACAATCTGCAATCAATAATGCATTCAGATAAAACATCCTCAAAGCCCCATTCTCCCCTGATTTTGGTCAGGATTTTCCAGTTGTCCAATATGCAGATGTGTAGAGGTCCCTACCCAATAAGGTAGATCCCTCCTGTGTTTTACAATGCTAGTCCCTGGATCAATAGCTAGCATCCACAGTTAAGATGTAATATCAAGATACAAGGTCAGAACATAACTTTATAACCAGAAATAACATAATTTTATTACATCATACATAGCTCATATGGCTATTACAATACATTGCAGCGGAATAAATAGAGTCATGGGTCCTTCATCTTCATAGTGCCACAGGCAGATGTTGGTTGTAGACTTTGTACTCCTAGTCAATCAAACAATCTTCATATAATAAAACAATCAACCTGCAACATTACAAGTTACAGCCACAAGGGTCAATACATTTTGAATTGTATTGGCAAGTTTCACTTTCATGTAAATATGAGTGGATCCTATCCATACATGCATAATTGGCTAAGTAGAGTTTAAGGCTTTTTGCATAAAGCAACATTTATCCTATCTTTTCAAAATGGTTTTGTCCTTTGTCAAATCTTCTTTTCCAAGTTTCCTTGAACTCCTTGGTAGAAACACAAGTGTTCAAGTCCTTGTCAAAATTCCCTTGAGCTACTTGGTAACCCCAAGTGCATCAAGTTTTTATCAAAATCTCATGAGTCCCTTGGTAACCCCAAGTACATCATGCTCTTGAGCACCTTGGTAAACCCCAAGTGCAACAAGCTTAACAAAATCTCTTTGAATTCCTTGGTACCCCCAAGTGCATCAAGTTTTTATATTAGAAGTTGGAATGTCGAGATCTCCCATGGTTCAAACTTTAGTTGCTCAGTATTGTCCATAACCGGGGACACGGCTAAGTACTTAGATTTTATTAACTTCTGCAGAAGGAGTACACTTTACCCACATGACACAATCCCATCTTGTTGCCACCAGTGGCCTACTGGATTAGTGCTCACCAAGATGGAGTACTGGCAGACTGAGAGTGTGACGAAGTCTTTCCAAAAGGTCCTTCCATACATCATTTCTAGCTTGTCTTCAGCCCCCATGAAGCATTCCAGATCCCCATGTCTGGTAACTAAAGACAATGTATGGTTCTTCCTAATGTAGTTGACTAAGCCAGAGCCATAATAGCATGTGGTTGTACACGAAAGCCACAATTGGAGAAACATGTTCGATCTCTAAGTTTCCTAGGTGGTTTTCATTTGGAGCACAACACAAAATGATTGCCATAGACATGGTTCCTTTTGTTGCCACCTTCTCCAAAAACATAAAGTGTCCACCACCTAGGTGGTTCATTGAGTCCTTGTTTTATTAGGTAAAACACAAGTCCTTTTCTCAACCTTTGTAAAATCTCAACATGTATCTCTTTTCAAAACATAGCATGGCTAAGCATGTACAACTTCAATATTTTCACTAAGGAGTGTATAGGGAATCCTATTAGGATTAGCATAGCATAAGTATAAAACATTTTCATGCATGTTTACAAAATCCACTAAGTATAATGAAAATATTAGGTCTTTTGTATGATAGTGTAACTTGCCTTTTTGGTAGGGAATGAGGATTTTACTCCTTGATCTTGCTAGTCTCACACTTGCTAAATCCACTACAATCATTCAAACAAGAATAGTATCAAGTAACATTCCAAACCAATATTCAATCAATATTTCACACACACAAAGCAATGGATTATAAGTCTTGCATAAGTATGCAAAGGTTGGTTCTATTGCAAGGATGGTCTCTACTAGGCTTATAAACTTTGTAAGGTCCACATTGGTCATCTACCAAAATGGCAAAGTCATTGGTTAGAAGGTTTTGCTCAAGATCCATTTTAAAATCCATTTATCATTTCATGTGGTGAAAATTACTCTTTTCAAAGTAAAACTTTATATCTTCCCACAAGTGAGTTGCCCTTGGCAAGGCTTGGTGTTTTGGGTCAGTAAGTTTGGTTCATAATATTTTCCCAAAGTTTTTCTTGTAAAAACATTTTCATAATAAAATCAATGAGTTTATTTGGCTAGAAAATGGCTAAGTTAAATAATTCAACTTAAATCTTTCAAAAATCATTTTTAACACTATGGGTTGGTTCCTAGGGTCAGTAAGGTCACACAAATCCATTTTGCAAAGGTTTTATCCTTAAATTCAATTTTAAACTATTTTTATACTCTAAATATGCTCACAAAGGGATCTGCAAAAACAAGCAAACAAATGGATACTATTTTCCAAAATAAGGCCATGGTTAGCTAGGGCTTGTTCTCCTGATTTCATTGATATAAAATTTGCCAAATTTGGACGTGTGGTTTGAAAGTTACAAGTGTTTGAAGTTTGCATATAATTCTGATTCAAAAATCTGTTTTAAACTAGAGCTGGCCACGCGTCATATTCTAATTGGCCGAAAACGGTTCGCGCGGATCACGCACTGCAGGCCATTAGATCTAAATCACATCGCACGGTTCAGAACGCGTACCTCTTCGCAGTAAGTGATCTAATCGTAATCGTTCAAACTAGATCCTACGGTACTGGTTCGCTGGACCAAAAGTGAGCGGCGCCGACGGCGGCTAGCGGCGGCGCACAGCCAGACGTGGGGTTCGCGGTGGTTCTAGGAAGCGAGAGAGAAAGAGAAGAAGCTCACCGGGTTCAGGAGGTCACGGTGATGCTCGAGGTGGTGTTGGTCGGGTGAGGGGTACTCTGGTCTTGGCAGGATTTCTCGCCGGAGTGGAGGACGGCGTCGGGTGGTCTCAGTCGTGGTTGAAGTCGACGTTGTAGATCGTCCTAGGACAAAACAGGGGCATGGTTAAGTGCGGGAGGTCACGGAGAGGTCACGGAGAGGTCACGTGCATGAACGAGAAGGTACGGGGCGGTCGGAATTAACCTGGGGGCGTCGTCGGAGTTGTGGCAGACGGCGGCGGTACTGGAGCTTGTTGTTGGCGAGGCTCAGGGGTGCCCGCGGTCGAGTTGGGTGCACTAGCAGATGCGCCTGAGAGTGGGGAAGCTGTGAGCTTGCTCGGGGAGGAGAGGGGCGGTGAGGTTTGGTCGGAATCGAAGATGGAAGCTCGTCGGAGCGGCGGCGGTATAGAGAGAAATGGAGGCAGCCTAGAGGCAGAGTGGAGGCGTCGTCTGGGGGAAATGACAGAGGAGAGGGAGGCTTTTAAGGGAGCGTGGTCGCTGCGAGTTAAGACGGCCGTGTTAAAGCGAATTGATGCCGCGAAATTTCAGCAGGAAACGGCGACGAGGTGGGGAAGAACTGGTCGAGCGGGTGGGGAAGGAGAACAGTGACGGTGGGGTCCAGCGGTCAGCGGGAATAGAAAATGTGAGGGAGGTCCACCGGTCAGTGGTTCAGCGGGTTCTTTCTGCGGTGAAGAAAACGGTTCGGGGGGGAAAGAACAGGTGGGCTGTTGGGCTTAGTGGGCTGCCTGGGTTGGGTTGGCCCTTTTCCAATTTTTTTTATTCTGTGTTCTTTTTCCATTTCTATTTTATTTTCTGATTTGAATTTCAGCCAACTATTCAAGCATTCAAAATAATTCAAACAATTCCAAACATTTGTAATGTGTTTTTGGTTCTGTTTAACAACATAAACCAATTATTAATTAAAATAATATTTCATAACCTTTTATTAATTAAATAAGAGGATCCTTTATTTATTTAATATGTTTTGATTTATTTAATAAACTCCTTATTTGCATTCTAAACATTTTCCTAATCAATTCAGTAGGTTTTATTTGGAAATAAAGAATGCTTGGAACTTGTTTAAAAATAAAAATAACATTTTGTTATATAGGGTCCATTAATAATTAAATGAATATACCCTATTCATTTCAATTCCCATAGGATATGTTTTATTAGATTATTTATTTTGAAATCTAAAATAAACCAAAACATTTCAGTAAGTTTTATTTGAGTATATACTTTACTTAGAAAAACTTATTTAAAATAATTTAATAAGTTTTGATATTTTAATTAGAGTGGTAAAACCTTTTATTTAAATAAATAGGATATTAAAATCTCTATTATTTTATTTAAACAATCCTTTATTATTTTTAAATAAACCTTTGCTACTTTATTTTAAAATAAAATGTTTTTAATTCTCAAAGTTTGGCCAAGGATTAATTTGACTTTATAACATAATTTTTTTATTTATAAACTTCTATTTCATCTGAAAACAAATCTTTTCATTTGATTGTTTTTAAAATAATATTTCTAATTGTTTCCTTTCATGAAATGTTTATCTTTTAAATCCTTTTAGGATTTTATTTCATTCAAATGGGTTTGAGGTTCTATTTTAATTCAAAAAGTTTCTTCTGGCTCTGAAAATCAAACAAAGTTTTATTTTATTAATTTATTTTCACATTACAAGATTTGGAAAATCTTGGGATGTGACAGGCTACCACCCTTAAAATAAATCTCGTCCCGAGATTTGGGAAGGCTAGGGTTTCAAGCAAGCTCAAACAACTAGGGTTCTACCACCCTTAAAAAAATCTTCAAACAAAAATTACATATTGGCCTTCTTGGGTCCTGGAAATTTCTCTAAGTTAAACTTTTGCTTTGTTCCTATGCTTGACTCATGGACCAAGATTGAGTTTCTCCATAGGCTTGTTCAACTTGTTCTTCATCCTTTCTGGACAGTTGCTTGCATAATGTCCTGGATTCTTGCAGTTGAAGCAATGAATGTCATTGAGTTCTTTACGTTGCTCTTGTGGACAAGTTGCTACATAATGGCCTAGTTCTTTGCAGTTGTTGCACCACACTTGGTCAATCTCTTTATTCTTCTTGTTCTCTGGGCATCCACTGGAGTAGTTTCCCATTTCCTTACATCTACGACATTGTACAAGGCTCATGTCTTGCTTTTGTTTCTTAAACTTCTTTAGTCCTTTGAATTGAGTTGTCTTGTTAGGAGGTAGAAGTGGTCCTTTTCCTTTGGTATACTTGGATCCTTCCTGTTTCCTTTGTTCCACCATGGCATAGATGGGACACAGGCCAGGTGTATGGTCACTTCCTTCACAAAGGTAACAAGTAGCTTGATCGGTGGGGCATTGCCCAACAGGATGATCTTCTTCACAATTGGGGCATTGTCCTTCATGCTCCTTGGAAGTATGATCCTTGTCTCCACAAATAATGCAAGCTGGGGCTCCATCTAGAATAACATTCTTGTCAGCCTTGTTATCATAGACTTCTTTGGGGTAGTTTTCCTCCATGCTGATCATTTGGTTGGTCACCTTAAGCATCAGTTGGGATTGCTCTTCCAAAAACCTCTGGAGTGCTGGATCCTTATCACTATTGTTGACTATGAACTGAGCTGTCAGTTGGTTCAACTGGTGTTGGGTTGCTATAAGCTCTTTCATGTTGGCAGCTTGGTTGGTGTTGGTGTCATCCACCTTGGAGTCTTTTGGAGTAGTCATCTGTTTGGGTTGAAGGAGGTTAGAATAGGCAAGATATTTCTAAGGAATCAATTCTAATCACACACTTCACAATTTACACAGACAATGTGCATGCAATCACAAACCAAACATTCACAAACAACTTTGCACTCAAACAACAAGGTTCATGCACTTACTTAGGCAACAAAATATTTTTGTTACACCACATAAGTTGGTGGTTTGACTTAACTAAATTATGGTGGTCCATCTATATGGTTCACTTGTGGTCTTCCTTCTTTCTTGGTTTCTTCCTCTTACATGAGATCATGGTTCCTTGAGAAAAGCGTCATGGTCACAATACTTCAAAGTTGTTGCTGGCTCCTTCCTATTTTGCATTCCCTTAGTCTCTAAATCTTGAGTAGGTTTTCCTTTTTTCACTTGTGGTCCTTAGTAGTTTCCAAGTTGGAAGTCCTTGGTGAAATATGCTGAAGATGTTGAAGTCATTAGAGTTGAAGAAGTTGAAGAAGTCCTTTGCACATGGTGTAATCTTCGGTCATGGGGTAGGCTTTTCCATCAAGTTGAAATAGAAGAGATGTAGAGTTGAAACCAAAACGGTTGAGGAAAGAGTTTACAAGTGTTTTGTAAATAAGTTTTTGGAACAAGTATAACTCCTATTTTCTAAGGGTTTTTGTCCAATCCTAGGGTTTACAATTCCTACAGGCAACACAATGCTCTGATACCATCTGTAGAGGTCCCTACCCAATAAGGTAGATCCCTCCTGTGCTTTACAATGCTAGTCCCTGGATCAATAGCTAGCATCCACGGTTAAGATGTAATATCAAGATACAAGGTCATAACATAACTTTATAACCAGAAATAACATAATTTTATTACATCATACATAGCTCATATGGCTATTACAATACATTGCAGCGGAATAAATAGAGTCATGGGTCCTTCATCTTCATAGTGTCACAGGCAGATGTTGGTTGTAGACTTTGTAGTCCTAGTCAATCAAACAATCTTCATATAATAAAACAATCAACCTGCAACATTACAAGTTACAGCCACAAGGGTCAATACATTTTGAATTGTATTGGCAAGTTTCACTTTTATGTAAATATGAGTCGATCCTATCCATACATGCATAATTGGCTAAGTAGAGTTTAAGGCTTTTTGCATAAAGCAACATTTATACTATCTTTTCAAAATGGTTTTGTCCTTTGTCAAATCTTATTTTCTAAGTTTCCTTGAACTCCTTGGTAGAAACACAAGTGTTCAAGTCCTTGTCAAAATTCCCTTGAGCTACTTGGTAACCCCAAGTGCATCAAGTTTTTATCAAAATCTCATGAGTCCCTTGGTAACCCCAAGTACATCATGCTCTTGAGCACCTTGGTAAACCCCAAGTGCAACAAGCTTAACAAAATCTCTTTGAATTCCTTGGTACCCCCAAGTGCATCAAGTTTTTATATTAGAAGTTGGAATGTCGAGATCTCCCATGGTTCAAACTTTAGTTGCTCAGTATTGTCCATAACCGGGGACACGGCTAAGTACTTAGATTTTATTAACTTCTGCAGAAGGAGTACACTTTACCCACATGACACAATCCCATCTTGTTGCCACCAGTGGCCTACTGGATTAGTGCTCACCAAGATGGAGTACTGGCAGACTAAGAGTGTGACGAAGTCTTTCCAAAAGGTCCTTCCATACATCATTGCTAGCTTGTCTTCAGCCCCCATGAAGCATTCCAGATCCCCATGTCCGGTAACTAAAGACAATGTATGGTTCTTCCTAATGTAGTTGACTAAGCCAGAGCCATAATAGCATGTGGTTGTACACGAAAGCCACAATTGGAGAAACATGTTCGATCTCTAAGTTTCCTAGGTGGTTTTCATTTGGAGCACAACACAAAATGATTGCCATAGACATGGTTCCTTTTGTTGCCACCTTCTCCAAAAACATAAAGTGTCCACCACCTAGGTGGTTCATTGAGTCCTTGTTTTATTAGGTAAAACACAAGTCCTTTTCTCAACCTTTGTAAAATCTCAACATGTATCTCTTTTCAAAACATAGCATGGCTAAGCATGTACAACTTCAATATTTTCACTAAGGAGTGTATAGGGAATCCTATTAGGATTAGCATAGCATAAGTATAAAACATTTTCATGCATGTTTACAAAATCCACTAAGTATAATGAAAATATTAGGTCTTTTGTATGATAGTGTAACTTGCCTTTTTGGTAGGGAATGAGGATTTTACTCCTTGATCTTGCTAGTCTCACACTTGCTAAATCCACTACAATCATTCAAACAAGCATAGTATCAAGTAACATTCCAAACCAATATTCAATCAATATTTCACACACACAAAGCAATGGATTCTAAGTCTTGCATAAGTATGCAAAGGTTGGTTCTATTGCAAGGATGGTCTCTACTAGGCTTATAAACTTTGTAAGGTCCACATTGGTCATCTACCAAAATGGCAAAGTCATTAGTTAGAAGGTTTTGCTCAAGATCCATTTTAAAATCCATTTATCATTTCATGTGGTGAAAATTACTCTTTTCAAAGTAAAACTTTATATCTTCCCACAAGTGAGTTGCCCTTGGCAAGGCTTGGTGTTTCGGGTCAGTAAGTTTGGTTCATAATATTTTCCCAAAGTTTTTCTTGTAAAAACATTTTCATAATAAAATCAATGAGTTTATTTGGCTAGAAAATGGCTAAGTTAAATAATTCAACTTAAATCTTTCAAAAATCATTTTTAACACTATGGGTTGGTTCCTAGGGTCAGTAAGGTCACACAAATCCATTTTGCAAAGGTTTTATCCTTAAATTCAATTTTAAACTATTTTTATACTCTAAATATGCTCACAAAGGGATCTGCAAAAACAAGCAAACAAATGGATACTATTTTCCAAACTAAGGCCATGGTTAGCTAGGGCTTGTTCTCCTGATTTCATTGATATAAAATTTGCCAAATTTGGACGTGTGGTTTGAAAGTTACAAGTGTTTGAAGTTTGCATATAATTCTGATTCAAAAATCTGTTTTAAACCAGAGCTGGCCACGCGTCATATTCTAATTGGCCGAAAACGGTTCGCGCGGATCACGCACTGCAGGCCATTAGATCTAAGTCACATCGCACGGTTCAGAACGCGTACCTCTTTGCAGTAAGTGATCTAATCGTAATCGTTCAAACTAGATCCTTCGGTACTGGTTCGCTGGACCAAAAGTGAGCGGCGCCGACGGCGGCTAGCGGCGGTGCACGGCCAGACGTGGGGTTCGCGGTGGTTCTAGGAAGCGAGAGAGAAAGAGAAGAAGCTCACCGGGTTCAGGAGGTCACGGTGATGCTCGAGGTGGTGTTGGTCGGGTGAGGGGTACTCTGGTCTTGGCAGGATTTCTCGCCGGAGTGGAGGACGGCATCGGGTGGTCTCAGTCGTGGTTGAAGTCGACGTTGTAGATCATCCTAGGACAAAACAGGGGCATGGTTAAGTGCGGGAGGTCACGGAGAGGTCACGTGCATGAACGGGAAGGTACGGGGCGGTCGGAATTAACCTGGGGGCGTCGTCGGAGTTGTGGCAGACGGCGGCGGTACTGGAGCTTGTTGTTGGCGAGGCTCAGGGGTGCCCGCGGTCGAGTTGGGTGCACTAGCAGATGCGCCTGAGAGTGGGGAAGCTGTGAGCTTGCTCGGGGAGGAGAGGGGCGGTGAGGTTTGGTCGGAATCGAAGATGGAAGCTCGTCGGAGCGGCGGCGGTATAGAGAGAAATGGAGGCAGCCTAGAGGCAGAGTGGAGGCGTCGTCTGGGGGAAATGACAGAGGAGAGGGAGGCTTTTAAGGGAGCGTGGTCGCTGCGAGTTAAGACGGCCGTGTTAAAGCGAATTGATGCCGCGAAATTTCAGCAGGAAACGGCGACGAGGTGGGGAAGAACTGGTCGAGCGGGTGGGGAAGGAGAACAGTGACGGTGGGGTCCAGTGGTCAGCGGGAATAGAAAATGTGAGGGAGGTCCACCGGTCAGTGGTTCAGCGGGTTCTTTCTGCGGTGAAGAAAACGGTTCGGGGGGGAAAGAACAGGTGGGCTGTTGGGCTTAGTGGGCTGCCTGGGTTGGGTTGGCCCTTTTCCATTTTTTTTATTCTGTGTTCTTTTTCCATTTCTATTTTATTTTCTGATTTGAATTTCAGCCAACTATTCAAGCATTCAAAATAATTCAAACAATTCCAAACATTTGTAATGTGTTTTTGGTTCTGTTTAACAACATAAACCAATTATTAATTAAAATAATATTTCATAACCTTTTATTAATTAAATAAGAGGATCCTTTATTTATTTAATATGTTTTGATTTATTTAATAAACTCCTTATTTGCATTCTAAACATTTTCCTAATCAATTCAGTAGGTTTTTTTTGGAAATAAAGAATGCTTGGAACTTGTTTAAAAATAAAAATAACATTTTGTTATATAGGGTCCATTAATAATTAAATGAATATACCCTATTCATTTCAATTCCCATAGGATATGTTTTATTAGATTATTTATTTTGAAATCTAAAATAAACCAAAACATTCCAGTAAGTTTTATTTGAGTATATACTTTACTTAGAAAAACTTATTTAAAATAATTTAATAAGTTTTGATATTTTAATTAGAATGGTAAAACCTTTTATTTAAATAAATAGGATATTAAAATCTCTATTATTTTATTTAAACAATCCTTTATTATTTTTAAATAAACCTTTGCTACTTTATTTTAAAATAAAATGTTTTTAATTCTCAAAGTTTGGCCAAGGATTAATTTGACTTTATAACATAATTTTTTTATTTATAAACTTCTATTTCATCTAAAAACAAATCTTTTCATTTGATTGTTTTTAAAATAATATTTCTAATTGTTTCCTTTCATGAAATGTTTATGTTTTAAATCCTTTTAGGATTTTATTTCATTCAAATGGGTTTGAGGTTCTATTTTAATTCAAAAAGTTTCTTCTGGCTCTGAAAATCAAACAAAGTTTTATTTTATTAATTTATTTTCACATTACAAGATTTGGAAAATCTTGGGATGTGACAAGATGAAACTTTGATCATAATGTAGGCAGATAAAGAACAAGTTCAAGTAATGAAAGGGATTCTTCACAATTATGCTGTTTCTACTGGCTTACAGATCAATTTTCACAAGCCTCACCTCATACCAATAAATCTGGCAGACAGCATCACTAAGGAAATTGCAAATATGTTGGGTTGTTCAATTGCCAAAATGCCTTTCACTTACTTAGGGCTCCCTCTTGGAACCACTAAACCCACAGTGTATGATCTAATGCCACTGATTGACAGAATTGAGAGAAAGGTGTCTACATCATTCATGATGATGTCTTATAGTGGGAGAGTGACTGTGATTAACTCCTTACTGGATTCAGTTGCAACCTTCACAATGTGTGCAATCAAATTACCAGATAAGATTGTGGGGCACATAGAGAAAATTCAGAGACACTATTTGTGGAATAAAAAGACTGAAGAAGGTGAAAAATGTAACTCTCTTGCTGCTTGGGACATGATTTGTAGACCAAAGAATAAAGGAGGTGTTGGCATACTTAACCTAAAAATTCAAAATGAACGCCTGCTGTTAAAGTTCCTTCATAAATTTTACAACAAGGATGATACCCCATGGGTTTCTCTGGTTTGGAATGCTTATTACAATAATACTTTTCCACATGCTACTGGGCCTTGTGGCTCATTCTGGTGGAGAGATGTCTTTAGACTCTCCCATTTATTTAGAAGTGTGGCTAAAAGTACAATTGGTAATGGGGCCAATACATTGTTTTGTAAGGATCAGTGGTCTGACACTATTTTAGAAGAGAGCCACCGTGTTATCTATTCTTATGTGAGGAATGAAGATATCTCTACCCACGAATTTCTAACTATAGAAAGTTTGGCACCTCTCTTTTATCTTCCTCTATCACCTGCAGCTTTAGCTGAACTAAGAACAATCCAAAATAGTTACAGAGAGATAAAACTCAGTGAGCACCTACAAGATACTTGGAGTTATTTTTGGGGAGCCAAAGTTTTCACATCCAGCAGATATTACCAGTATAATTTTAGAAACCTGAACCCACATATAGCTTTCAAATGGATGTGGAAATCAAAGTGCACTACAAAAGTAAAGTTCTTTGGATGGCTTGTGCTGTATGACAGACTGAATACAAGAAACATGCTTAGAAGAAGGACTGGATATGACTGTTTAATGTGTAGCCATACTAATGAAGAAACAATTGAACACTTGCTCTTTCATTGCCCTTTTAGTCAAGCTTGTTGGGATTCAATTAATATCTCTTGGTCTATGGCTGGCTCTAGGCTTCAAATCATTGAACAAGGAAAACAAAGATGGAATAAAAAGCTATTTATGGAAATTACCCTGCTTGGATCCTGGAACATCTGGAAGGAGAGAAACATCCTCTGGTTTCATAACATACAACCCTCGGTCCAGGCCTGGAAGTCAAGATTGGCTGCTGATCTATCACTACTTATACACAGGACAAAGGAGGATCTACACCCACTCATCAACAGCATAGTCCATAGTTTATAATCATGTGCGGTCTTAGGTTTTCTAGCCTTTTTGGGAGATCTTTTAATCCCTTGTAATCTGTAAATATGTAAGCCTTCAGACTCTGACCCTTTATTAATGAAAATGAGGCAGTAGGAACTTTTCCTACTGTTAATACCCTTATTTTTTATGTTCCATGCTTGTTTAGTGTCTACTTTGCTTTGTATACACTTTAAGGTGTTTTGATATGTTTTGCGGTACTAACCTATTAACAAGATGCCACAGTACCAGTTGCCTGTTTTCTTTTGTTTTTGGTTCCAGAAAGGCAGAAAATTAATATTCTCAAAATTGGACGGGACAAAGCCCAAAGTCAATATTTTACCGTGGGCAACATGAAGCCAGAATACGAGACGGAGGAGGCTCACCAGGGGGGCATACCTCTATGCCGCGCGAGTGGGCCCACCCTGCGCCTGGGGTGTGTAGCCGCCCTGGTGCCCCCTGCCTCGCCTCTTCGCCTATAAAGTCCCCCTGATGCCAAAACCCTAGGTACCCAATCAAAACTCCACGAAACCGTCTGTAACCGCCGCCACCATCGTTCCTAGATCAGGGTGATCTGAATATGTTCCCGGCACCCTGCCGGAGGGGAGATCATCCCGGAGGCCTTCTTCTTCATCATGCCAGCCTCCGGTATGAAGCGTGAGTAGTTCCACCTTGGACTACGGGTCCATGTAGTAGTTAGATGGTAGTATCTCCTCCTTATGCTTTCATGTAAAGATCTTTTGAGCTCCGTTCATGATCAAGATCTAATCTATTCGTAATCATGCATGTTGTGTTTGCAGGGATCCGATGGATATTGAGATTACTATGTCAGATTGATTAATGGTTTTGTCTATTTGATTCTATCATGTCTGTGTTGTTTGTGATCTTGCATGCTCTCCGTTGTTAGTAACTATCTTGGCCAAGTAGTTGATAGTGACTCCAAGAGGGCATATTTATGCTCAATAGTGGGTTCATGTCTCTATTTACCAAGGGAAGTGACAGAAATCTCTTTGGTGGTAGATGTGATGTTGTGATACATCGGAAACGTATCTATAATTTTTGATGCTCCATGCTTGTTTAGTATATACTTTTCTTTGCTTTGTCTACACTTTGAGGTGTTTTCATATCTTTTCTGGAACTAACCTATTAACAAGTTACCATAGTGCCAGTTGCCTGTTTTCTTCTGTTTTTGGTTCTAGAAAGGCAGAAAATCAATATTCTCAGAATTGGATGGGACAAAATCCAAAGTCAATATTTTACCGTGGGGGACACGAATCCAGAAGACGAGACGGAGACGCAAACCAGGGCGGCTATACCCCCCTAGGCGCGGGTTGGCCCTGCCCCGCGCCAGGGTAGGGTGTGGGGCCCCTGGCCGCCTCCCGGCCTCGCCTCTTCGCCTATAAGAAGCCCCCGATGCAGAAACTCTAAGTACCCGATCAATATTCCACATAACCTTCTATAGCCGCCGCCACCGTCGTCCCTAGATTGGGGGATCTGAATTTCTTCCCGGCACCCTTCCGGAGGGGAGATCATCCCGGAGACCTTCTCTCCGGTATGATCCGTGAGTAGTTCCACCTTGGACTATGGGTCCATGTAGTAGCTAGATGGTTGTATCTCCTCCTTGTGCTTTCATGTATAGATCTTGTGAGCTCAGTTCATGATCAAGATCTAATCTATTTGTAATCATGCATGTTGTGTTTGCGGGGATCCGATGGATATTGAGATTACTATGTCGGATTGATTAATGGTTTTGTCTTTATGATTCTATCATGTTTGTGTTGTTTGTGATCTTGCATGCTCTCCGTAGTTAGTATCTATATTGGCCAAGTAGTTGCTAGTGACTCCAAGAGTGGGTATTTATGCTCGATAGTGGGTTCATGCCTCTAGTTTCCAAGGGAAGTGACAGAAATCTCTTCGCTGTAGATGTGTTGTTGCTACTAGGGAGAAAAGAACGGTCTCTTGTTCATGGAACAAGTGGATTGTTTACCTTACACACTTTTCTTAAAGCAGTTGTCTGTTGCTTTCAACTTAATACTGGAGGGGGTTCGGATGATAACCTAAAGGTGGACTTCTAGTCATAGATGCAGTTGGATGGCGGTCTATGTATATTGTTGTATTGCCCAATCGGATCTCATAGGATCTTTTTGTTTAGTATTGCATTGTTATGCCTTGCTCAGTTCCTTTCAATTGCCCTGCTGTAATTTGTCTACCCTGCATGCCTTGTTTTTTATCTAAGGAGATCACCTCTAGTGAACTATGGACCCCCGTCCAATCTTTACCATTGTTATATCTTCCACTATTACTTTTTTACTTGCTGCAAACCATTACCTTCCACACCATACGTTTAATCCTTTGTTACAGCAAACCTTGAGCTTGACAACCTCACTGATTCGTTTGGGAAAAGTCTTGAGTTTGTGTTGTGCAGGTCTCCGCGTTGCTTGCAACACCTGTGTGACGTTTCCTTCCTCCTACTGGTTCGATAACCTCGGTTTCTTACTGAAGGAAAACTTGCTGATGTGCTATCTCACACCTTCCTCTTGGGGTTCCCAACATGCTTCACGTTAGCCATCATGTTGCCACTAGGGAGAAAACAACGGTCTCTTGTTCATGGAACAAGTGGATTGTTTACCTTACACACTTTTCTTAAAGTAGTTATCTGTTGCTTGCAACTTAATCTGGAGGTGGTTCGAATGATAACCTGAAGGTGGACTTCTATTCATAGATGCAGTTGGATGACGGTCTATGTATATTGCCCAATCGAATCTCATGGGATCATTTTGTCTAGTATTGTATTGTTATGCCTTGCTCAGTCATGTCAATTGCCCTGCTATAATTTGTGTACCCAACATGCCATGTTTGTTTATCTAAGGAGAGCACCTCTAGTGAACTATGGACCCCGGTCCAATATTTACCATTGATACATCTTCCATTGTTACTGTTTACTTGCTTCAAACCATCATCACCTTCCACACCATACAGTTAATCCTTTGTTACAGCAACAGGTGAGATTGACAACCTCACTGTTCGTTGGGTCAAAGTCTTGAGTTTGTGTTGTGCAGGTTTCCATGTTGCTTGTAACACCTTGGAGACGTTTCCTTCCTCCTAATGGTTCGATAGCCTTGGTTTCTTACTGAGGGAATACTTGCTTGTGTGCTGCTTCACACCTTTCTCTTGGGCTTTCCCGACAAAGTGCTCCACGTCAGCAAGGAGCCATCAACAAGTTTTCTGGAGCCGTTGCAGGGGAGGCTAAGGACGTATTCACAAGGGGATTCCTCCTCAACCTTTCTCTTTACTTTGTTTTTAGTTTGCTTAGTTTCTTTTGCTTGGTTTTTTTGCCTCTTTTTATCAAAAACTTAAAAAAATAGTTTAGTTTGGTTTTCTTTTTCTTAAAAAAACACACAAAAATTAGTTCCTACTCTAGTTGGTGGTATGTTATTGCCTTGCTTGGTCATGATTTCTATCAATGGATGGTTTCTTTGAAACTAGTTCTTATTGGCAAGGTGGGTTCACGGAAGAACAAAAGAATTATTATAAGGAACACCGTTTGTCGCAAAAAGGGAAACACCTATGGGAACAAATTGATAAATTGAATACTATTTCTAGAGAGGTGTGCTCTACTTATAATGTTACTTATTTCTTTGATAAATCTTGTTGCTGTAGGAGGTATAAACACCTCCCTTTTCAATGTGGGGATAATAATGTTACCATATCCTCTTATGTTAAAGGAAATTATGAATTTTATGATGTGGAACAAATTGACGAATTTATTGCCTTCAAGGGTGCATTTGAACTTGCTAGTTTTCTTGAAAATATTGATGATGCACCTTATGAATATGAGGTTTATGAGATACTTAAATTTTGCTTTGATAATTATAAGTAAGAAAATGGCTATATTGTTGAATATTTCAATAGATGCTTTCCCCAAATGGAAGAGACTAATGCCTTGCAGGAGCCTATGGAAGAAGAAATTGTTGAAACTAGAAGCTCATTAGATGAAAAAGAGGAGGAGAGTGATGACCAAAAGGAGGAAGAATGGATTGTCTACCCATGCCTACCTTCTAATGAGGGTAAATCTTTATCCTTTACATTATTTGATTGTCCCCCATGCTTACCAAAGAAGGATGAATGTTATGTTCCTCTGGATCCTTTTGAATATCTACTTTGAGTAAAACCTGTCAAGGTTTTAATCCCACTATTCTTGAGCTTGATAGAAATTATGTGTTTGTAGATCATGAAAAGCATGCTTTATGTGATAGCTATATTATTGAGTTTATTCATGAGTCTACTGAAAATTATTATGAGAGAGGGAAACATGGTTTTATGCATCTCAATAATATTAAGTTTCCTCTCTTTATGTTGAAAGTTTTGAAGTTGCACTTGTTTTACCTTCCTATGCTTGTTTATTTGTGCTTTAATGACTTGTTTCTTTACATCCTTTTCATAGGAAGTGGTTTAGGCTTAAATGTATTTTGAATTTGCTTCTTGATGCCCACATTTGCTTCAATTCATATTTCTTATGTGAGCATCTTCTCAAACTATCAAGCCTAACTTAAAGGCGTTATATAAAAGTACTTGTTGGGAGATAACCCAAGAGTTTCCTTGAGTCTTGGAAGTTATTACTTCAGTAATGACCTCTCCTTATCCGTTTTCTTTGTTTTTTGTGCCAAGAATGACCTCTAATGAGTGGAAAGTAAGATTCGGGGAGTTGCTGTCCCGAAACAGATTTATGTCCTCCACCATAAAAATTCGTGAGGAGTCTCTGCAAGTCATATGGAGCTGAAATTTACGAATAAATCTCCCAGTATGTTAGATAACTTTCGTTAGTTAAACACTTTTTGATTTGAGCAACAGAAGATTTTCGAAAAAATCTGTTTATACCCGCTGGTCTGTTTTGACAGATTTCTGCCACTATTTGCATTTGCTTCTTATTGATTCCTTTTTGGGTTCTTTTTTTGGGAAATTCGAGCTTTTTGAAGGAGTTTCTACAGTAGCTTCTGTTTTTAGTGAAAAGTTTTGTTGTTATAAAGCAAAACCCAAGGGTCTATTATCTTTTGAATACACTAATGTTGCTAATGAAGATTGTGTGAAGTTTTGTATGAAGGAAAAATTTCAGGTGTAGAGAGAGAATGATGTAATGGGATGAAGAATGGACAAAAGCTCAAGCTTGTGGATGCCACCCCGGTGTCACCCCAAGAAATATCCAAGAGGTACAAGCGTCAAAGCCTCAGGATGCCCAAGGCATCCCCTTCTTCATCAATAAAAAGCTCAGGTCTTTCTAGACACTTCGTTTTTATTGTTTCATGCACTGTTGTGTTGTTCTTGGAGCTTCTTAGTTTTTTTTTGGTTTGATTAGTCTTTTTAGTTTGCTTGAATAAAGTAGTTTGGCCCCCGTTCTCGCTGTGTTGTTTCAAATAAGTTGATTGGTGTTGGAAAGGAGTAGAAAGTTCTTGCTTGAAAGTGCAAGAGGAGCTTGCATTGACTGTGACTTAGACTTTAGCATGACATGCTAGGTGTTGTTTTGACCTTATGCTTAGTGATTATTGTTGTAGCATGTATTCTTCCAAACAGTTGGGATTTCTTAGTGTGCCTTGAAAGAATTATGCATTGTTTTAGCATGCAAAAGCATAGTATTGTGGTATTCTCCTTTGATGTATTGTTTGGGTTGACTTGGCACATTCTCACACCATGTTATGACTATGAAAAAGTCACCATAGCCTCTATGATCATTTAGTCCTTGACTTGTAGTACCACTCTATGTTTTGATTACTAATGTTTTGTCGCTCTGCATGATTATGGACATTATTGCTCTCTTAGGGCTTGTTCGTTTGTCACAGAACAAATCCAGGACATGGAACTGAGCCTAACATGGAATTGGTTGATCCAAGTGCTCCACCCAATCCATTTGGTATTAATTATCGTATAATCCATGTATCATGTTTCCGTTCGTTTATCCCATACCCGATAGAAACCGATCTCTGGAAACATCACGATCGCATCGTGTTTTCCGGTGCCCTCTCTTGGAAAATTTTCCATACCTCAGGTGACGAGATAATTTTTCCAGGCCTAGTGAAAGAAAAATCCATGGAAATTATTGGGCCATAATCCAAACATGGTTTAAACGAAGAGTAGGAATTGGCAAAGCTAGAATAATTACCTGCCTGGGCTGGATAGTCGGGATTGGGCCACAATCCATGCTGACCCCGGTGGTTTTGGGCGTAAACGAACAAGCCCTTAGTTGGTTGCTCCCAGTCTTTTGCTAGCCTCCACTTGTATGAGTAAGCTCTACTCATGCTTCCAACTCCCAAGAAACCAAGTTATTTCAAAGTGTGCACTAGAAACTCCTATGCATGGTGTGTTACACCATTCCAAGTATATTCTTGTTTTCATCTATCTTCCAGTTAAAAGTATTTTGTTATATGAAAACTTAGTGATTAAAGCCCTCACAAACTTGATGGAACACTTTATATTCTTTGCCCCAATAAACTTGAACCATTGTGTCGTCTATGTTGTATATGCTTGCACTTATACGTTTGGATTAGCAGAACTGTGCTGTCACGGGGAACGTTTTCAACTTTGCACTTGTACTTTGTACACAATTGATATCATGCTCTTTTGTCTATGGATTTCACCGGCGTGAAATAAAGAGGGAGCTTGTAAGTCCATGGAGTTATGTATTTTGTGTTAGAGAAACGCCTAGGACGCTAGCCTAAGCCATGCCTAATCATGGTGGAAACTTGCAGCATCACCATAATGAGCTATCTGTGAAGCATCCTCAATAAAAAGCTATGCACATAGTAAATAAAAAGATCGCTGAGATGCTCATTGTCTACTTGTCTTGTCATTTTGGTTATGGGATAGCTCCTGTACCATGTGCAAGGGGTACCCCGTTGGTGGTTCTCTATGATACGCATGTACTTACTATGACAAGAACTTACAGGTGACTGAAGTTGAGTAGCATGAGGTGTGGCCCTCGTATTCAAGGGACATGAGATTGCCAACTTATACTTTGTCAAGCATATACTCCATAGTTTGTTCACTTTAACCTTAATCACTTCAAGATGCTTATGATAGGGTCAATGAGGGATGAAAGCTAACAAGTACCATAATTTTTGGAAGCTCTTTTTGAGACTTGAAATCCCTGGTTCCCTTTATGAAGGGCCTTTCTTCCACTATTATATTGAGTCTCCACCTTGTACCTTTAGGCACCATTAAAAGAGCATAGTTTCCATTCTTAGTTTTATGTGCAGTGTCCCAAAACTTATTGATTGATGCATATTGTTGATATTGCTTGTTCTTGTGCTATTTGTATCTAGTCACTCTTATGAACTTTGAATTTGTCCTATGCATATATTTGCTACTCTATGAGGGACAAGTTGAATGCCACTATGCCATGTTTTCTGTATGTGAAACAAACAAATGTTTTTCAATGTATGTTATTCATGATATTTGTTTGTAACCTTTCATGTTGCATGCATAGTTACATTGTATTATTGTTAGAACTCCATCTTTCATGCACATGTTTAGAGTTCTTTCATCCCAGCTTTCAATGCTTGCAAATGGTTTGATCTTGGTTTTGATGGTGCATGTCACCTAAAAAATTATTTTTTTATCACTTACCTACTCGAGGACGAGCAGGAGTTAAGCTTGGGGATGCTTGATACGTCAGAAACGTATCTATAATTTTTGATGTTCCATGCTTGTTTAGTATCTACTTTGCTTTGCTTTGTCTACACTTTGAGGTGTTTTTTATATGTTTTCTGTTACTAACCTATTAACAAGATGCCACACTGCCAGTTGCCTGTTTTCTTCTGTTTTTGGTTCCAGAAAGGCAGAAAATCAATATTCTCGGAATTGGATGGGACAAAAGCCAAAGTCAATATTTTACCGTGGGCAACGCGAAGCCAGAATACGAGACGGAGGAGGCTTACCAGGGGGCGACACCCCCTGGCCGCGCGGGTTGGCCCACCTCGCTCCTGGAGGGGTGCAGTCACCCTGGTGGCCCCCTGCCTCGCCTCTTCGCCTATAAAGTCCCCCGATGACAAAACCCAAGGCACCCGATCAAAACTCCACGAAACCGTCTGTAGCCACCGCCACCATCGTCCCTAGATTAGGGGATCTGAAGCTCTTCCCGACACCCTGCCGAAGGGGAGATCATCCCGGAGGCCTTCTTCTTCATCATGCCAGCCTCCGGTATGAAGCGTGAGTAGTTCCACCTTGGACTACGGGTCCATGTAGTATCTAGATGGTTGTATCTCCTCCTTGTGTTTTCATGTATAGATCTCGTGAGCTCCGTTCATGACCAAGATCTAATCTATTTGTAATCATGCATGCTGTGTTTGCGGGGATCCGATGGATATTGAGATTACTATGTCAGATTGATTAATGGTTTTGTCTATTTGATTCTATCATGTCTGTGTTGTTTGTGATCTTGCATGCTCTCTGTTGTTAGTATCTATCTTGGCCAAGTCGTTGCTAGTGACTCCAAGAGGGGGTATTTATGCTCGATAGTGGGCTCATGAGTCTATTTACTAAGGGAAGCGACATAAATCTCTTCGGTGGTAGATGTGTTGTTGCCACTAGGGAGAAAACAACGGTCTCTTGTTCATGGAACAAGTGGATTGTTTACCTTACACACTTTGCTTAAATCAGTTGTCTGTTGCTTGCAACTTAATACTGGAGGGGGTTCGGATGATAACCTGAAGGTGGAATTCTAGTCATAGATGCAGTTGGATGGCGGTCTATGTATATTGTTGTATTTCCCAATCGAATCTCATATGATCTTTTTATCTAGTATTGCATTGTTATGCCTTGCTCAGTCCTGTCAATTGCCCTGCTGTAATTTGTTTACCTAGCATGCCATGTTTGTTTATCTAAGGAGAGCACCTCTAGTGAACTATGGACCCCGGTCCAATCTTTACCATTGATACATATTCCACTATTACTATTTACTTGCTACAAACCATCATCACCTTCCACACCATACAGTTAATCCTTTGTTACAACAACCGGTGAGATTGACAACCTCACTGTTCGTTGGGGCAAAGTCTTGATTTTGTGTTGTTCAGGTTTCAACATTGCTTGCAACACCTTTGAGACGTTTTCTTCCTCCTACTTGTTCGATAACCTTGGTTTCTTACTGAGGGAAGACTTGCTACTGTGTTGCTTCACACCTTGGTCTTGGGGTTTTCCGACAAAGTGCTCCACGTCAACAAGGAGTCATAAATGATCGCAATGGTGAAGAACTTCTTCAGGGCATGATAAGAGGTGAAATTTCTCTTATTACTACAAGTGAAGACATCGAGCTCGAGGAAGAGATATCCTAATATCTGAATCCATCTGGTGATGGAATAGAGCAAGACCTGATGTATGAAGTGCAATACCTGATGGACGAAGGGCAAACAAACAATAACAATGATGGCCCCTCGACAGCATCCGGCGAGGTATATATATTAATCCTTGTCTGACCTCTATTCATTAATTGATCTGGATATATATATATAGTAATCACTCTATTTTCTTATTTTAGCCCACCGGATCGAAGCAATCGACAGCTAGAACAAAACGAGACCCGAAAAGAAAGATGGATGGTAATCAAAGGTTCACCATAGAGGAAATAGATAATAATGGAGAACCGATTGCTCCAGAAAAGCACCGAAGGATGTTTAAAAATAAATTCGGGGTGATTGCCTCCTGATCACCATTCAAGAATGGAATAAATCAAAGAAACCAGGTGAAGAATCCAATAATTATGTCATCGATGATGCCAAAGATGACCTTTGGCAGAATCTTATAGAACATTTCATACTACCTCCAGAGTATGAAGAATTCGAGGAAGATGGTACTACCCCAAGGCCGGGTGGGCTTGAAAGAAGAGCGAAAGTCAAGGAGTGGGCTCTAATTAAGATGACCGAACTATTCCAGAACCAAAAGAAAGGTTTATACGCAAATTTTATCACGAAAAAGAAAATTGCAGACTTAGAAGGAGCATATGATAAGTTGAGAGAACAGTGGCCCAATTTTTTAAAGTACAAGCTATGTTCTTTATCCAAGACAAAGTTAGAAATGAATGCGATAAATGCTGCCAAAAAGAAATACCACCATAAAATGGGGACATGTAGCTACAAGAGTGTCATGCCTAAGTGGGAAACTATGGGGCAGAACATGAGGAATAGAGGGATCACTCCCGGTATAGATCGATGGCCCGAGAGGTCAAAGCACTGGTGGTACGAGCACGGGAGATCGTTGGACCTACAAACAGGGAAGACATTATGTCAAGAAAAAATTCTAATACCCTCCAAAGAACTTGTTATAGAAATAAACGAAGCTCAATTGGGACTATACCGGCCCAAGAGAGAGAGAACGACGAGCTCACATGCGCCCTCAGGAATCCTGAAAAACCTGGACGAACATGATGCAAAGGTGCTAGTGTTACATGGAAGAAAGGGTTTCCCCAGTATGATGAAAGTTACATAAGCCATCAAAGAAAGGACAGGGAGGAAAACCGGATCGACAAGATAGAAGAGGACCTAGATGGGATGAAGAATATAATGGAAGCAATTAGCCAAAGGTCGTCAACTCAACTACAGGCTGATGATCCTGCATTGGATCTTAGCCAGCGGATAAGCATTGTGGCTTTCACAGAGGTCCGGGTTGATGATCAAGTACGGATGGATAATGCACCGGCTCCTCGCTACCCCGTGGATGATGTCAGAGAGATTACACAATGTGAGCTACTCAGCCAATGAACAACTTGTCCTTCAAGGTGGCGATCGGCACTACTTTACTTGTCTACCTGGAGCACTCTACCATTCACTTCCGATTCCACCTGGCTATGCTCGTGTCATGGTGGTTGACCTAGTGGAGGATACTGCGGACCTAAAGATTGACATCGCTATGCCCGAAGGCTTTAGGAAACTGGAAGATGTCAAGAGCAACATCATTCTATGGAAGAAGACGTACATTAAGTTTCCAGGCGGCACCAAGGCCACCGACTCCGAGGAATCCAGGTCCACCCCGCCTTAATGACTGTCAACCTCCAAGTCCACCCCGCCCCGATGATCGTCAACCTCCAAGTCCACCCACCCCGATGTCGATCGCCGAAGCGTGAGTACATCAACTCGATCTCCGCCTCCACGCAATACTCGATCTCCACCTCCGCCTTCATGCAATACTACCTCGTTGAAATAACGGAAGGTCGCCGCTCCCCCGCGCCTCACTCAGAAGAAAGGTAAAATGGCGAAGATAGTCGAAATCCCTCCGGCTCTTCCCAAGTGACCTTATGACAAGACTGATGAGGAAAATTCCATGGATGTGGATGCCCAAGTTAAGTCTTTTTTTTGCACCCAAAAAACCTGATCCAAAGCCGGTATTTGATGATAATACCAAAAAGTTGGATAAGTCCTTTCTTCAGCAACCATCCCAAATATCGATGAATCTGGAATCGGACTATGACCATGAAATTATTAAGCAAGCAAAGCAGAAAAAATAACAAGTACAAAAAAAGGGAAACAAGTTGCCCAACTCGGACAATAGAAGATTCAATCCCCCTCCCGCGCACTCAAAGTGATTTCAGATACCGACAAGGCCTTTAGAGCCGAAATGGATAAGGACATGCAAGTAATGGACCGTAGAGCCAGGGCTACTGCTGCACTAATGTGCATCACTATAGTGAAGGCCAAAGATCTTTCTACCCATGCAGGTATGTCTCTTGGTCAATTTTTAGACTATGAAGATACGCCCGTGGGTCAGATAGTATAACAGTATGTCAAAGGGGAGCCTCTAGTCAGTCATGAGAAGATCACGCGTCTATCAACACATATGCGAAATCTACATGATTGGTATATTGCGCAAACAAAGAAAAGGCACCAAAAAGAATGGTTTTCGGTGGTAGTTAGAAAGGAGCATCACTTTAAAGAGTACCCGATACAGGTTCAAATGACCGAACTGTTTCAGTTATACAATCAGCGCGCCCTCGACAAATCTATCATCGGTTGCTATTGTCTATAGGTGATTTATTTCCGTAATTAAGTATCTAGATCAGCTAGTTCATTTCATGTAATATATTATCCCGACTATATATCCTTTTATACGGTATTATATTCTGCAGAATGAAGATGCTTGAATGAAGATGCTTGAATGATTTTGGGTTTATTGATCCATATATCGTTAATGAATATACGTTACACAATCACCCCAAGGACGTGGAGGAAGACCTGTGCAGGTTTTTAATCGAGCATAATTACGTCAAAGAAATACTATTTCCTTATAACTTTAAGTGAGTGTTTCTGTCTTGTACATATTCTTTTTTTAAGTGTAATTGATGAGTTATGCATGTCTCCTTATGTAAATGTTCGCAAGTTTTACTGGATCCTGCTAAACATTCAAGTTGACAAGTCTCTAGTTGAAGTTCATGACTCATTTAGTTGGGACCAAGAGAAGTGAAGCGACATTAAAGCAATGCTCCAGAAGTAATTTCAATCATTAACGCATTATATCGGCCTCTTTCATGTCGATTGATGAAAAGGGAGAACATTATGTGGAGGACGATGAAGTCGATATGCTTTAGTGATCTTCATGTAATTGATATGATACATCATCAATGACCATGTAATTTTAAATATTCCCTGCCTTTTGATATGATCGAATATTGTATACATATGTATGCTCGTAAGGGATCAAATATTAATTATATATCTGCATCATACTGTGTATATAGTAGCGTATAATAAGTATACAGAAACATGTTTGAAATTATAGTGAACACAAATCTAAAAAGGAACGAAATGGAAAAAACAAAATGAAAATACAGAATCTCTGCCGCGGTTGAGAAACACATGAATCTCTGCCATGGCAGGAACCAATATAGTCCCGGGTGGTGTTATGACCCGGGACTAGAGAGGTTTCGTCCCCCATCTCGCGGAAACTGCCACGTGGTGGACTCTAGTACCGGGCTGTAGCGAACCGGGACTAGAGATAGGGGCCTCTAGTCCCGATTTGGCAGTTTCGGGTCCATAACCGGGACTAGAGCCCGTTACAGCCCGGGACTATAGGCCCGTTTTCCACCAGTGTCAGCAAGATTTCCTAGAGGGACGACGGGAAGCAATGAAGAACATTCTCAATGTGCACAATGAGACATTAAATGAGAAGTATCTTGGGATGCCCTTGGATATTGGTAGGTCGATCAATGGGGATTTCAAATACTTGAAGGATAGAATCTAGAAGAGTATTCAGGGATGGCTAGAGATGGTTTTAACTTCAGGAGGTAAAGAAGTGTTGATAAAATCCGTTGCACAAGAAATACCAATTTTCTCCATGTTGTGCTTCAAATTACCAAGAGGTTTGTGTGAAACTATCAACGCGATGATCAGAAAATTTTGGTGGGGAAGCAAAGATGGTGCTAGGAAACCATGGTGGGTATGGTGTGGGAAACCACGTGCTATCATCAAATTCTCAGGTGGCCTAGGTTTCTGTGATATCTAGTTGTTCAACTTGGCGATGCTCGCTTGTCAAGCATGGAGAATCCTTTAAAACCCTACAACTCTAAGATCAAGAGCGTTGAAGGATATTTATTTTCCCAATGGTGAATTCCTTGATGCCACTGTGGGCTGTTCTCCAGCCCAATTCTAGAGAGCCATTGTAGAATTAAGAGACGCGATGAAGCAAGGTCTGATTCGTCTTATGAGCAAGAGTCACTGGCGGTTGCTTTATTTATAAAATGGGACGAAAGCCTATTTCAAAAGGTCTGATTCGTCTTATTGGTACAGGTGAATACTCATGCCTAGAACGATAATTGGGTACCACACGATTTTATGCTTTGGCCACTTGCGTGTGTGAATGATGATACGCCACTAAGTGTGTCTTATTTCATCTACGCAACAGATGCTTCCTAGAGAATTGATAAATTGGAAGGATTTTTTATTTCTATGGACATTGATGTTATCCGATCAATATCTTTTAGCTCAAGAAGAATGGATGACTGCTGGGCTTAGCACTATGAAAAGAACGAAACTCTTTCTATTCGTTTGGTGTACCTTCTGCTAGACCTCACGAAGAAGCAGAGGGAAGACTGTAGGAGAAGGAAAATCTGGGCAACGGCTATGGAAGATCCAGGTTCCGTCGAAGCTCCTGGTCTTTTTGTGGCGACTGGGGCAACAATGTTTGCCAACAGGAGATATCAGATGCCACCATCGGATGGCAACGACAAGAATATGTTTAGTTTGCGGTGAAGAAGATTGTTGGCGGCATTCCCTCTTGAACTGCAGAGTGGCGCAGTCGGTTTGGGCCTCTGAAAACAAGGGCATTACCGGACACGTAAGTATAACGATGAGACATAAATGAAGCAGTGGCTCTTTGCTATGAGGGAATCGATCTCACGAGATGATTTTGCACGAGTTGCAGTTACTCTCTGGGCTATATCACTACATAAATGGGAAGCTACGTCGACGACCGGTCGCTACGCCGACGGCCAAACGTCGGGGCCGATCGTCCAGGCCAGCCCCGCCAAGCAGCCGTCGGCGTAAAATTGCCCTCGGCATATTCTATGCTACGCCGACGGCTGCCCTCGGCGTAGCTATTTTTTATTTTATCTCATTAAACTTTAAAAAATCATAACTAAATCATTCTAATTCGGAAAAATATAAATAATATATCAAAATTTGCAGAAAAATAAGACCTATCTATCTACACTCAAATATTACACATTTATAAATAAAAATTAAGTAAAACATAAAACATTATATATAGTTTAAAACGGGCATAAAAAAATCAAAAACGATCGAAACAATGCGAAACCTTCGCGTGGTGTTATATTATGTGACATAGTTAGAAGGAAAAATACCAAACTTGGTATATTGATTATGTCTCAAAGAAACCTTCATAAAATGACATATCTCATTCGAGGTTTCTTGGCTTTCGGATCAAATGACCAATGTTATTGCTAGAATCAAGGCATAGTTTGTGATAATGTGCCCATATTGTGCATACACATGCATCATGGGATGGCGAACAATGTTGCAGGAGGAAGTTTTCATTTTCATCGCACCAAAAATCCATTTCCCATTTTCCGAGCATAAAAAACGGACGGTTTTGTGAAGCAACCACCAAATGGCTAATTCAAAATACTACCACCACATTTTACAAAAATACTATACCACCTTATACGGACAATGTACCAACAAGGGGATCCGAAACCTTTCCGTCCACCTTTGGTGAAAAAGACAAATTCCTGCCGAATAGGTAGGAACTGGGTCAGATATGAACTACAAGTACATGATCTGATGCTCATGTTTTTTACAAAAGTTATTTTTAGGTTCACAATATGCTATTTTATCAAAGATCCAATGCAAGTTTAGCGAGGCTCGGCCCCGAGCTAAGATCTTTATGTCCGTCGTTCGACAAAGTTTGACGATAGTTTAAAACGGGCATAAAAAATTCAAAAACGATCGAAACAATGCGAAACCTTCGCGTGGTGTCATATTATGTGACATAGTTATAAGGAAAAATATCAAACTTGATATATTGATTATGTCTCAAAAAAACCTTCACAAAATGACCTATCTCATTCGAGGTTTCTTGGCTTCCGGGTCAAATGACCAATGTTATGGCTAGAATCAAGTCATAATTTGTGATAATGTGCCTATATTATGCATACACATGCATCATGGGATGGCGAACAATGTTGCAGGAGGAAGTTTTCCTTTTTGTCGCACCAAAAAGCCATTTTCTATTTTCCGAGCATAAAAAACGAACGGTTTTGTGAAGCAACCACCAAATGGCTAATTCAAAATACTACCAACACATTTTACAAAAATACTATACCACCTTATATGGAAAATGTCCCAACGGGGGATCCGAAACCTTTCCGTCCACCTTTGGTGAAAAGGACAAATTTCTGCCGAATCGGCAGGAAGTGGGTTAGATATGAACTACAGGTACATGATCCGATGCTTATGTTTTTTTACAAAAATCATTTTTAGGTTCACAATATGCTATTTTATCAAAGATCTAAGAATCTTTATGTCCGCCGTTCGACAAAGTTTGACAATAGTTTAAAACAGGCATAAAAAATTCAAAAACGATCGAAACAATGCGAAACCTTCGCGTGGTGTCATATTATGTGACATATTTATAAGGAAAAATAGCAAACTTGATATATTGATTATGTCTCAAAAAACCCTTCACAAAATGACCTATCTCATTCGAGGTTTCTTGGCTTTCAGGGTAAAATGACCAATGTTATGGCTAGAATCAAGGCATAGTTTGTGATAATGTGCCCATATTATGCATACACATGCATCATGGGATGGAGAACAATGTTGCAGGAGGAAGTTTTTCTTTTCGTCGCACCAAAAAGCCGTTTTCTATTTTTCGAGTATAAAAAACGGACGGTTTTGTGAAGCAACCACCAAATGGCTAATTCAAAATACTACCACCACATTTTACAGAAATACTATACCACCTTATATGGACAATGTCCCAACAGGGGGATCCGAAACATTTCCGTCCACCTTTGGTGAAAAAGACAAATTTTTGCCGAATAGATAGGAAGTGGGTCAGATATGAACTACAGGTACATGATCCGATGCTCATGTTTTAAAAAAAAATCATTTTTAGGTTCAAAATATGCTATTGTATCAAAGATCTAATGAAAGTTTAGCGAGGCTCGGCCCCGAGCTAAGAATCTTTATGTCCGTCGTTCGACAAAGTTTGACGATAGTTTAAAACGGGCATAAAAAATTCAAAAACGATCGAAACAATGCGAAAGCTTCGGGTGGTGTCATATTATGTGACATAGTTATAAGAAAAAATAGCAAACTTGATATATTGATTATGTCTCAAAAAACCTTCACAAAATGACCTATCTCATTCGAGGTTTCTTGGCTTTCGGGTCAAATGACCAATGTTATGGCTAGAATCAAGGCATAGTTTGTGATAATGTGCCCATATTATGCATACATATGCATCATGGGATGGCGAACAATGTTGCAGGAGGAAGTTTTCCTTTTCGTCGCACCAAAAAGCCATTTCTATTTTTCGAGCATAAAAAACTGATGGTTTTGTGAAGCAACCACCAAATGGCTAATTCAAAATACTACCACCACATTTTACAAAAATACTATACCACCTTGTATGGACAATGTCCCAACAGGGGGATCCGAAACCTTTCCGTCCACCTTTGGTGAAAAAGACAAATTCCTGCCGAATCGGTAGGAAGTGGGTCAGATATGAACTACAGGTACATGATCTGATGCTCATGTTTTTTAACAAAAATCATTTTTAGGTTCACAATATTCTATTTTATCAAAGATCCAATGCAAGTTTTCCTTTGCATCGCACCAAAAAGGCATTTTTCATTATCCGAGCACAATAAGGGGATTTTCTAAAGCAACCACCAAATAGCTAATTCAAAGATAGAGGGTTTGTGATTAGTTGATATGGATATCATATTTGGATCCCTCTCATTTTTCTGATCAATTTAAACATATTATTTGTTGAATTTCGATTTGCAGATTTAAAGATATTAATTATTCTATTTTAAATAGAAAAATACAAAAAAAAATTATTATATTTTTATTTGAATTCAATAATATTTTTACTTATTCATTAATATTTACTTAAATAATTGTTTGTAATTTCAAAAAATACAAACATGTGACATGATGATATAAGAGTTAATAGGATTGATATCATAGTATTGACACCAATAGTATTGATATCATAGTTTGCGGAAACGGATTCTGAAGGAACGAGGAAGTTAAGCGTGCTGAAGCTGGAGTAGTATTAGGATGGGTGACATGTTGGGAAGTTTGACTAAGACTGGAATTTAAACAAATACTAAGTATAATTAGTGTTAAAAATCTTCAAAGTAGGAGATTATTAAGTGAAACAATTAAAGAATAAAAAAATTGAGAAAAAAAAATTATTATTTTTCAAATTGTTTTTTTTTTAATATTTTTGCAACCGGTCGACAGGCTATGCCGACGGCCGCTACGCCGACGGCAAAGCCCTCTGTGTAGCATACGCCGACGGCATTTTGATACGCCGACGGCTTGAGTGTGCTTCGCCGAGGGAGATCTTTATCGAGGAGGCTACGCCGAGGGCTGCCCTCGGCGTACCATACGCCGACGGCATTTTGGCCTATGCCGACGGCCTTTTGCCCTCGGCGTAGCGCGCGCGTCCCGTAGTGTATGGTACACAAGAAGGAATTTAAACAAATAGTAAGTATAATTAGTGTTAAAAATGTTCAAAGTAGGAGATTAATAAGTGAAACAATTCAAAGAATAAAAAAATTGAGAAAAAAAATAAAAAAATTATTATTTTTCAAATTGTTTTTTTTTTAATATTTTTGCAACCGGTCGACAGGCTATGCCGACGGCCGCTACGCCGACGGCAAAGCCCTCGGTGTAGCATACGCCGACGGCATTTTGATACGCCGACGGCTTGAGTGTGCTTCGCCGAGGGAGATCTTTGTCGAGAAGGCTACGCCGAGGGCATTTTGGCCTACGCCGACGGCCTTTTGCTCTCGGCGTAGCGCGCGCGTCCCGTAGTGTATGGTACACAAGAAGGAAATTATTCATGAAGGAGCATTTCAAAGTCCACTGGCAAGGGTGATGGAAGGATCACGGCCTAAGCCAACTCATACAAAATGGATTGCTCTAGCAACTGGTTGTGGTAAACTAAATGCCAATGCTGACATGGCAAAGATGGGTCCTGGAGGAGCAGTTGGGTTTATGTACAGGAGTTAGACGGGCTCGTTATTAGGAGCATCATTGCTAACCGTTGCGGGCATCACCAACCTGACTGGCATGTAGAGAGACATTGGCACTCGACCTCCATCTTCAAAGAATTACGGTGGCAACGGATTTCCTCTCTGTGGTGAATGATTTGGAATGGCCTTTTGCTGGTTGTTATAGCATGGTTCGACATGAAATAAAGGCCACATCAAACTCTCTGGTGGTGGCATCTTTTAGGCATGAAATTCGAGCTTCAAACTCGGAATCCCATAGATTGGCACGATCAGCGACATAAAATAGTGTGGGACGTTAGGTTTGGTTGCTAGAACCTCCCGATGGTATTTGCATCCAGAATAATGTTCTAGTTCAATAGAAATGCCAAGGGTTTCACTCAAAAAAACAATCTAATAATAATAACCGCTCTTCGGTTTTATTATTTTCATTACTAACATGCAAATAGGAAATAGAAGGTGTGTATCATTCAAAAAAGGGTAATGGTTGTATGATTGATATCTTGTAGATACCCTAATTGTAAAAAGAAATAAGGCACACTAAATATCCTAATTGTACATGAAGGAAATAAAGTCTAGAAAATTGGTGCCATGTGGTACCAAATTTGGAATGAACCTATTTAATCACCACCAGCTCATGGTAAAACATGTTAAGGAGTACTTCTAGCAGATACTACATATCCTGAAACCGCAGAACGCGGATACGGTAAACCACAAATGAGTATTTGACCTAAAAAGGTTTAGGAAAAACAAACCATATATATGGAACTATAAAAAGGAATATTCCCAAGAATATGCTGTGATTTTTCTTTTCTGTTTTCTTCTTCTTCCCTGGGCCTTACTAGTGAAAAAAGGGTCATCCGTTCGCGACCCCTCAGAGCATTAGTCCCGGTTGCGCCACCAACCGGGACTAATGCTGGCACGCGTCCCGGTTCGAGCGGGCACGGGGCCAGGGGGCATGCGTCCCGGTTGGTAAGGGGGAATACGTCCCGATTGGAGCCACTAACCGGGACTAAAGGTTTGTCCACAGCCACGTGGCGTGGCACACATCTTTAGTCCCGGTTGGTGGCTCCAACCGGGACGTATTCCCACACCCTCTATAAATGCAACGCCTCAGCCCCCTTTGCCTCCACTCTGTTTTTTCTCTTGGTGGAAGGTGTGAGGGGTGTGCTAGTTTTTTCTCTTCTATGCATGCATTGAAGGTGTTTGATGAAATGTTTGAGTGAATAATCCCGTTCAATTTCTCATAGAACAAAAATATAGAAGGTGTCCGAGACGCACTTGAGCTTTCTCCTCTTTATTTCCCTCGATCGAGGTTAGCAATCTTATCTTTTCTCTGTCATTGATACAATTCATGTGTCGATGTGAATTGATTATTTCACTATTTATGATGTCCTGTTTTTTGATAAACTTACTTATATGATGCAGATGAACGGTCGGGAATGGATGTACGGTGACCGGCGCGTAGCCGGGTATATGAACTTACCATTGTCGTCCGGTTCCAGAGGGATACCTGTTGTCGGGTGGATGAAATCATGCCCACCTTTGAAGTTTTGGATCTTCACTATCCTGCAGGTGAAGGGGATGTGACTGTACTGGGAGACGCAAAAAAGTCACCATTCTATGGCCGAAGGAATGTATCGTGCTTCGAAATCACACGCCAAGGCCATCTTCGCCGCCGCCTCACCCGTCTCCAGCGAGGTCGTCGCCGCCGCGGCAGCCGTCTTCGTCGCCTCACCAATCTCCGGTGCAGCCATCGCCGCGGGAGCCATCGCCGGCGCCTCAGGATAAAAAGCGTAAGCGTACCGCTACTGTGCGTCATGGTAAGTGATCGCCGAAACGTAAACAAGAGACTCTTCCAAAAGTACCAAAGGTTCCTCCCAAGAGAGCTTATGACTGTACTGAAGAGGAGACTGCGGCGATCGTTGATGAGGAAACGACAGCGTTTTTTGCAAAGCTGAGGCGGCCGAAAGAGCCAGAGTTCCCCAGCACCAAAGAAGAAAAAGCCAAAGTGTTGAAAATGCTAAAGACTCTTCATCAACCCGAGCCAAAGCTGTCATCAGACTATGAGCGTTCTATTCTCAAGTCACATGCGGCACAAAAAGCCTCGAAGAGCAGTACTGATGCAAGCGAGAAATCTGTTGCCCAGCTCGGAGAACAAGCAAAACAGACTTGCGCCCCTCTCAAGGTGATTTCCCAAACCAATGTGGGGTCGAGCAAATACGGGACCGAAGAGCAGTAAGATCTAGAGGTAGTTGCACAATACGGAGAAGCTACCGCTGCTCAAGGTATGAGTATTGCCCAGTACTTATCCCAGTTAGAGTTCTTCCCCGTGAGTGAAGTAGCATACAAATACCAGTATGGCAAACCTCTCGTCAAACCTGAGGAGGTAAACAATCTTCCAATAAAAATGCGAAGATTGCATAACTGGTACATGCATGCCACAAGGGCCGGGGCTAACTGGATAGTGCTGAGGGTTACAAAAAAGCATCATGGGAAAGAAAAGGATGACATGATATCCATTGAATTTGATGAACTATTTCAATTATTCAATCAAGACGCCTTGGACAAATCGATCATCAGTGCCTATTGTCCGTAAGTACTAATTCTGTAATTAATTTAGTCTCCAGCTATCTCAACTTGTTTATTGCATGTATATAATCATACTGTAATATGCAGAATGAAGATTCTCGAATGCAGCAGAGGACAAATATATGACATTGGCTTCATTGACCCATATTGGGTTCATGAAGCTAATCTCGAAATAAGCCCCCAGGATACGGAGGATAATATAGTACACGCGTTAAGATTTCAAGAAACCAGAAGGAAAATACTTTTTCCTTACAACTTCGAGTGAGTGTTATTGTCTTGTATACACTTTCTATTTCGCTTACTCGATGTTAAGTATATAATTGATTAGTTATGCATTCGCAGCTTCCACTATATTCTGTTAATCATTCAACTTGAAAAAGGGCGTGTACTAGTCATGGACTCGAAACATAAACCCCTTGAGACGTGGAAGGACATGCAGATGCTTCTCCAGCGGTAATTCTAATCATTACGACACTATATCGGCAACGTTCGTGAATTTTATGATATCTAGTAATTAGTAACTTCTTTTATTCGTTTTCTTTGCCGGACATCGCTTGGAAACGGTTCACCAACAAGGCTAGGGGTGTTTGAAAAGAGGAGCTTACATTTCAACCAGTAAATGTAAGCACCACTAGCTATATCCGCTCATCTCTTTGATTCTAGTTTTGATACAGTTACTATCATGCTTGATTATTATTTTTGATTGAACTCTGTTCTCGTAAAGTGCCTGACGCAGGGAGCAGGTAACAATCTATTTGGATACTATGTTTGCGAGTTCATCTGGCAGACGTGCGATGAGAATGGCAGAAATTTAGAGCAACTCCACGTACGTAAACAATTTCTATAGTTTTTAATTACAATCAAATTGTGTTTAGTTTCATTCATATAAGCTGACTCATTTATAAATCAGATCGAACGTCTACGGAACGGTCTTCCGCCAAAGGATCGCGTACGAGCAATTCAGGAGGAATTGGCGGGATTCTTGGATGCAGAAGTCCTAAACCCAAAAGGGGAATACTATTCGGCTGTGTATAGACAATAGGAATTGGCCGGTAGCATCGAATAGCAACTTTTGTATGTAGTGCATGAACTCGATCCGTGTATTGAATATAATATTGTCATGATGATCTTGTGTAATATAAGGTTCCTTCATTGATAAGTGCAAAACACTAAATAAACAATAAAACAACCTAAATGAATTCTCTGCCGCGGCACAAAAAGTGGCGAAAATGCTGCCGCGGCAACAAAATATGCCAAAATGAATTCTCTGTCGCGGCAGAGAAATGGGCCAAATCTCTGCCGCGGCAGAAGGTTATTAGTCCCGGTTCGTGTTACGAACCGGGACTAATGCTCCACCCCCCTCGCCCTCTGCCGCTGCCACGTGTGGACCCTTTTTTCCCGGTTGGTGGGGCAACCGGGACTAAAGGTTAGGGCTTTAGTCCCGATTGCCCCGTCCCGGTTGGGCAACCGGGACTAAAGCCCCGTACCAACCGGGACCAATAGCCCCGTTTCCACCAGTGCCTGCATGCCTGCGCCTGTGAGCCGACGGATCCAGTCCAGCCTTGCTCCAGCTAGAAGTCTGGTGCTGACCTTGCTGCGAGCCCCCTCTACCGCCGTCTGAGCCCCCCATCCCCCATTGCCCCACCCTGAGCCCCTCAAGTGCCGCCCTTGCTTCCCAGCCACCGTCCTCCACTCTATTACTGCTCCTGCTCCCGTCTCCGATCCTGCCTTCCTGGCCAGCACCGCATTGGCCCCTAGCCCCTCTAGCTCAGCCTCGACCTTGAGTTGGTAATGGCCGTGGTGGTCCTCGGGAGCTAAAATTATTCAAATATTCATAGTTGTTTTGTGAAAAATTAGTTGGAACCAAGGTAGCGGCGTCAAGGGACTCTCTCCGAGCAGTGGCGGAGGGGATGGCCAGAATTGACCTCCAGTGATGGCGGCGATGGCGAGGATAAGAGGCACTATAGCTGAATATTCCCTCCCGCCAACCATTTTCGGCTTTGTAGTTCACCACATATTCGGTCTGTGAAACTACATATATGGGTTCGCAGGGTGCAATTTGCAGGAAAGCCCTAAAATATTTACTGGTGGTCCTCGTTTGGGGTATCTAATATGGCCATTTTTTCGCCCAAACCGTAAAGTCACGATTATTCTGCGGTTCAGATCTTTTTACACTATCTGCTAGAAGTACTCTTACCCTAGAGTCATTATTAGTACTGATTTTTTCCTTCTTCCCAAGTCATGTGTACTAATATATATGCCTCTTTTGGATGATCAATATAGATAAGTTGCATCATAACTTGGTATCGGAGCCCTAATTTTAGTTTTTACTATGGATGCTGCAACTCGTCCTACGTCGGTCTAATTATTTTTTGGTCTTGTCTGGGTACTGCTCCTCCACATGGATGGCTTCTCTCTCCAACACATTTGGCGCCTTCTCCTCTATCTCTGGAGGCCGCTCTAGCCGTTTGGTGCTGCGAGATGAAGTTTTCTGCACGATTACTCCATTGGTCTAAATCGGTCTCATGATGTTTCTTCTGACTCTGCTATTCAAGTCGTAAATGATCAAATGTTGACCTTACTAGATTGGTGTGTGATTACAATCAGAATAACTAAACTACCACAATACTTGTAAATAGATAATGTGCATATCCATAAAATAAAGGTTTGGCACCATGTTGCAGAGGCTCAAAGTTTACCTTACCTACGAAATGTAATGGAGTGAATTTGGGTCGGTAAATAATACAGGCACGAATTTGGGTTGTTATTATTAAAAAGACTCATTGTGGAGGCCTCTCCCACTAATTTCCTTCCATTTTTTAAAACTATTTCTTTAACGGAAAACTTCAATGCATGCAAAGAATTTATTGTCTACAAACTCCTCGCATTACTTTTAAGGTAACCCAACCCACACTCTAAACACAAAGATATCACTAACTAATAGATTCCTATGAATGTGTGTGGTTAAAAAGGCACAGATTAATTTCTATTAATAAATATTTTAAATAATCAATGAATAATTCCTCCCAATCATTGGTTTAAAAGAAGACATAGATCAATTCTTATTAATCAGCGGTTCACGATAGGTCATAAGTTGATCCATCTTTCAATGGTTTAAATAATGCATAAATTAGGACATACGAATCATTTTCTTTAAAAATCAGTTCTTATTCATTATCGATTAGAAATAAGCCACATATCAATTCCCATTAATCAACTGTTTAAACTAGACCATAAATTACTTTCTCTTGGCTATGAATGGCAAAAACATGTCTATAACCATACTAGTAATGGATTTTGTACCTTAGATTTTGTATAACGTTTTGTTCTCTCAAAACTCTTTTATATCCCATTTCCAAAGAATTGATTTTATTCCTTATTCTAATCCAATTATAGACCTGTTTTATTTGACTTCATAATCAACAACATCGAACAAAACAAAATTGCCTTGTGTGATAGACCATTATGCTTTATTTGTACCCACGCTTTCCAACCTATGATTTGAATATTTTTTAACTCCTATATCATAGAAATACTTAGATTGAAATTTACATTGTTGAAACTTTGACCAGGTTCAAAGTTTCAATTTAATTTCACCAAATTTATAGAAATAATTTAGTTTGGTAGTTATCAAATATATTTTGAATGGCATTAAATTTGAACGAATTTCAAGAAGAATGCAAACTTTTATCAAATAAAAAATTTGGTCAAATTTTAGATAAATGAATGAGAAAAGAAAGTTATAATTGTAGCCAAACTTAAAACAAACTAGTTAAACTTGTGGTATTGTCGTTAGTTAATTTATTGGGCATATTTGTGAACACAAAATTTATAACCATGAACACTGCACATATAAACAAATGAATTAAAGAGAATGCTCTTATACATGTTAGGTGAAATCTTTAATCATACAAAAATGTAAATCACTACTTTTGGGGGCAATCCACGATAAGTTTTTGCATCTAAATTAGAAGAACCAGAAGAGAGTAGTCTATGATTAACTATTACAAATAATAATGCCAACACAATCATGTAATTTTAACAATCACAATGTGTATATGCATGTGTGCATGTGTGCATGTGTGAAAAGTTGAAGTTCTACAAAGTTACATGTGTCATGAATCGGCTGGATGCATGTACTGATATAAATAACAAACGACAAATTATATGTCACACGTGCAATGCGTCTAGTAAGAGATTTCACGTGTGCGGGTATTTTCCGCGCGCAATGAGATCTATGGTTTTTATGGTTTCAGTCGAAATGGTTTTGTCCGGTAATGCTTTCCACGTATGTGAAGATTTCTACTAATAAGCTTAATTATGAATTTTTAGGGTTTCTATCCAAATAGTTTTGGCGGCAAAAACCATATTTACTGGAAAAATTGGCATGTGTAATTTTTTTTCAAAATTAAAGGGTTAACAAATCTTTTACCTAGTCACTCTGGTATCCATTAATATGGCGCCAAATCCAAGCTTCTCGGCGCTTCTCATACCCAAGGGGAATCACCTTACTAAACACCATCTCTTTTTCTCGAGAGTTCTCTTGGGATCACAATACACCATTTGTGTCACATTAAATACATGCATATGTGAATAATACTAGAGCGAGGATTTAGTTCACGATAACCAAGTATACTATGTTTATGATGTAACATGTGCAAATGAGAGCCTATAATATGTATATGCTATCATATGAGTCCAAGAGATGGCAATAGAACAACATGCCTCTATACACTCTCATCAAAATGTTTCATTTCCTCAAAATCAACAATGTTGTATTTGTAATATGACTGATTGGTACAATACTCACCAGTCATTCTTTTGAATGGAATTAATATCTCGAATACCATCAATTACTTCAGATATATCCACAAATCAGTTACTTTAAGCTTTCATATCATTTAAGTATGTGTGATGTTCTTTAGAATGATGATGTACTAGGATTTATATGCGTATATATACATGGATGTATTTTCCTAAAGACTTGATAGAAATCAAAATTCATGGAGCTTTTGAAATTAAAACATGTGAAGCCAAGCTATGGATTTGATTATCAATGATTGTTTGATAGTAGTTTAGTTATGGAGGTTGCAAAAAAAATTGTCCAACACCTACATAATCGTGTTCTTGGAAAGCATGCGTAAGTCTTCTGATGATTTCATTTTTGGCGTCCTTTTGTATTTATCTTATGTGATAGTACTACCGTTTGATGTGGGTATTTTGTGTCTTATAGTTTGACCCAATGAAACTAAAGAAGCTTCGACCAAGTTTCAAGTAGAATGCTGGTACTGTTATTGCTAGAAATGTTCTATTATAAGGTACATGCTTGTCATTTATTCTGTTTACAAGCCTTATGTTGTGGATACATGGAGCTGCGAAGGTAGTAGGGGTGAATAACATGAAGATGACTTCGTCCTTTGCGTTTTGGTGTAGTAGCCAACGATTAGATGGGATAGAATAGGTCAAGATAATTTATTGGGGTTGGGAATGTCAAGTAGAATATAGATTGATATTGTTTATGGCTTGCCTTAAACACACATGATACACATCCTCTTATAGGAGGACTAGCCGCCAGGGAACCTGGTGCTCAAACCAACTCCAAAACCCGTAGTACACAACTAGGACTCTATTTAAAATAACTCATGTTACTCTATTTTCCCTAATTGTTTAATCTTGCGGTAATTTCCCTAAACTCTAATTATAGTTATGGAAAATGCTATGCTACTTATGCCACAACACTACTCCCCCTCTTCAGACACAACTCCTCCTCGAGCTGTAATTCATTGTGGCTCTTTATCCTCAGCATCATCAATAACTCAAGGTAGAAAATGCATTGATAATGATGGTCTCTTGATAATTTTTTGTCATAGTTGAAACACAATACCTTCTTCCTTTTTTCTGCCATCTTTGCGACTGTTTATTTATACCCGTCCATCCTCAGCTGGAACTATACCAGTCAAGGTTATATCTTGCAGCTATCCTATGGGCATGGAAGATTTTTCGTTGGAGGATGCTTCTATGATGGAAGAAACTAAGACTTTAGCCCTCAGTTCATGAGCATGGGAAAGGCTCATTGCTGTGTCCAAGTCTTGTGGATTATGCAGATAGATATTTAACGGGTCGATCAAGCCAGAGGTGAAGATGGACACCTAGTGTGCCATGGAAAAGGTGTCCTCGTGCCCCAGAAGTGAGAAAAACTTTTCGTGATAATCTGAAGCAGCCCCCGTTAGTCGAAGCCTTGTTTTTTTCCCAGACAATTGGATCGAACTGATGGGTCAAACCAAAGATGTCAACAATTTATAAGCGAGGCCAGAAAGGAATTACTTCGTTGCGCTCCAGCTGCATGTACCACGCTTGAGCAGTTCCACTCGTATGGTATGCAGTAAGACACACCTTGTATGCTACTTCTGTCTTCTATTCCTAAAAGAACTACTCACATCTGTTAAACCATCTGAGTGGATCTTATTTTCCATCATAAGTTGAAAAATATAGCTTGTTGCAGCGTGGTATGATGGCGGTGTCAGCGAGGCGTGGCATGCCTAGGGCACCTGCGGCGTGACAAACTGGGACCATGGTGGCGGGGAATGCTGCTGCCCTAGTCCTAGGTCCACTGATGTTGGCAACCCAAACCTGACCATAGCCGGGGCAGAGGCAACAACATTAATTTTTGCGACCAAATGTAGCAACCGATGATGTCGACAATGGTAACTGCGATGTGGATGGAGGAGGCGGGAACAAGCCTTCCTAGCCACCTGGTTTGAGCTCCCACGCCTTCACACGGATATCGAGCGTAGCGACAATGTCCTGGATGGCCTTGTTTTTTTGGATTGTTGTGTTTCTTCTATGCAAATCAAAGACTGCTGCCATGATGTTGGCTATGATGTTGGTTGTCCGCTTCACCTTGTCCGCATCGGAAGCCATGGTTGTCGGCTCTGATACCCGATGTTGGGTCTGCTTGGAGTTGAGAAGGTAGTAGGAATGAATCACACGAGGACGAGTTTGTCCTCTTGTTTAGGTGCCTTAGCTGGCGATTAGATGGGATAGAAGGGAATACATCGATAATTTTTAGAGGGTTCGGGAATAGCAAGTAGAAGATAGATAAATTGTTTATTGCTTGCTCTAGACAAGCGTGATACACGTCCTCTTATAAGAGGACTAGCCTCTATAGAATTTGGTGTCCAAACCGACTCCAAAACCTGTAGTACATAACTAGGACTCTATTAAACTATCTCACATTACTCTATTTTCCCTAATTGTTTAATCCTGCGGTAATTGAACTAGAATTTAACCATAGATATAGGAACTTCTATGGTACTTATGCCACAACAGCATGTGAAGTACTTCTGTTGCATATAGTTTTTGGAACACTAAATGGATTCTGAAGGATGTGCTTGTTTGTCTATTATGACATTTGAAATTTTGTTCTACACTATGTATTTCTTGCCGCCTTCTATAATGCCATATTCAATGTTATTTGTTTTCAGAGTGCTCGCCCTGTTTAATATTTATGTTAGTGTGGCTTGGTGTATTTTTAATTCAATCCAATAAATCATAAATTTACTTTATATTTCTAACTGAAATTTGATGAATTATTTTATGCATTGAACTTTTCAAGAAAATGCAAATCTAGCATCTCGAACTCTTGATGCATTGATAAATTAGAATGTTTGTCTACAAGCTTACGAATGTTTATGTATAATTCATTGTTCATGAAGATAAGCTGATCCTGACCTTTCTCATAGAAAATATTACTACTTTCATTTGTGCAAGGAATGGCATCATCTAATGCACTGCCTCCATTTTCCTCGTGTGTTTGTTTATGCACTGAAAAATGTGATTCTTCTTCGCTAAATAACATCTCTATCGTTTGTGAGGAACAGTGATGGAGCTGCTGCATTAGTATTGGTGAGAGGGAACTGGGAAGAAGGCTCAAGAACTTGGATTGCAAGTCCTCGCAAGTATCAAAGGATTTGCCGATGCAGCACAAGTAAACTGCAATGCATGCTTTTTCTATCTTAGTTTGGTGTTAGGGTAAATTCTTACTAGCAACTGCATATAATTATTTAGGTTCTCGAAGGTTATAGGAGTCTATCTTCCCTGTAATAGTCCTATGTAATTGTAATCAGTGAAGCTTATTTGATACCAAAATTTGAATCCCGGAACGATATTTCAGCTACCATGTTGTTATGAAATTGATGAAGCCTTTGCGGTATGTCTTGATCATTTCGTTTACTACTTACTCATTGCACTATTTGTAGTGATACATATTTTTACTTAATGCAGGATGTTGCACTTGCAAATCAAAAGCTTCTCGGCATTCCTTCAGTAGTGGTGCCTTGGTTCAACAAAAAAATATTTTTGCGCCTAAAAACAAGTTAATACACTTGTCAGAAAATAAACCTCGATGATTTTTTATTATATTAACATGCAATATTTATTAATCTGATCTGCCAATGGTAGTTACTAACTTAGTTTTCCAAAACATCTTGTATTAGTGGACAGAGAAAGTACTTGCCATGCTGACAACATCTGTGTCTTTGAACCACCCACTTGGATGCTGTGGCGCTCGCATTTTGGTCACCCTTCTTGGTGTAAGTTGTGTCTTGAGTTGTCGTTTTGTGTTCTGATCATCTGTGTCAGCCAGTGGTTTGAAGCATGGATCGTATTTTCCAGCAGAAGCTGTTTTGTTAGAAAAAAATGAAAACCAGTAATAAATTTATGTTCTGAACATCTTATCTGCGGAACTAATATCCTATCTTCAGTATCTGTATTCCTGTTTCCTTTGCTCACTTCTTCAGATACTGTCATCATCTTAGGACTCTGCATCTTCTTGTAAAATTGAACTAAGCAACACTTTTTGTTGAATGGCGGCGGCGGAGCATCTGCGCTTGTCATAGAGCTGGCTTAAGGAGTTCAAACTCCAGGTCGACCTTGTAACACCAAAATATGGAACCTGAATGCACAGGGTACACGTTGTCAGTTTCAGGTGCTACTGTGTCTGTCAAATTGTGAAAACCTAATTCATAGTATCTGTATCACATGAGAAATAGTTAAATTAGGACTTGTGGCATGGTTTTGATATTGTGTTTCTAGATTATTTTGGGCTGTAGCTGTCTGGACATTCTTAGCTTAATACTAATAATAATTGTAGTAATAAAGCATGTTTGTGCTGCCAATGTACTCCTGCCGATCGTGAACCTATTCCTCCAGTAAGTGAAACACCGGTGATTCACAATGACAAACATACACTTGGTTCTTTTCTGGAAAACAACCTGGGAGGTCGTTTACTATGAAGCTTCGACTCATTTCTCCCCGTGGAGGACCACCAAGGAACGTTTTTGACTGGGGGCATTTTATAAGTAAATCGAGATAATTTGGATGTTAACCTTGTATAAATTTGCAAAAAGAATACTGCTGGAATTTCAGATAATTGAGAGGGGCTTGATCCCCCTTCAGCTACACATTGGGTCCGCTCTTTACTTGAGGATTGTCTTCACAGAAAGTCGATTGGTATTTTCGCTAGGCGTGGAAGGTATCTAGTCTTCTTTTTTTTGCGGGGAAAAGAGATATTTTATTAATATACTATGAAATAATTACAGTCGTTGCATAAATAGTCTCGTGCAATTCAGAAGGGTAGCCTCTAATACAAAACTGGGTACAGTTTTGTCATATCATGAATACTGACTAGCTAGCTCCGTTCTGACTGATCCCATCTATATTCCTAATTCTAACATCTCTCTCTCCAAGGCTTTGATCCTTGGATGTGATTTTTGCTGGGGTGAATTCTCACAACGGATCTTTAAAGCATAACTTAAGATGGACTTTGTTGGTCAGTTGAGAAAGAAACTTGATATAACCGCTTTGCAGGAGGAGAAGATTTAGGGAGATGACTTAGTTGCTCGTGAACTATTGCACCATGTACTACAAAAGTTGGGGATTGTGTTTTCTAAATTTAGCTTTACATAAATGGTCGCGACAGTTGGACTAATATCTTCTGCATTTACCTCTCAACGCAATAATCTCAAATATAAAAAAACATAATATTTCATTGATGCATTAAACATATTCCATGATAGGTGAACAAGTAAACAACACACAAATAACATTACATGATGGTAACACACTAGAACAGATTACATGATGGCAAACAGCACAAGAGTAAACACGTTACATGATGGCAGCACTAAAACAGATACGGAAATAATGCAGAATTAATGTAAAAATAAAGAACAGCTGGTAGATAGATAGGCAGATCACAAATGGAGCATGCGGCGCATTGCAGACATCCATGGGATCAGAGTTCGAGAATGGTAGAGTCGCCGCCGGCCTTAATTTTGCTTTCCCTCCTCCGCATCATTGACGTCAAGCGGCACGATTTGACGCCTGTGATTCACAGGGTGTGAAGTTATCCCCGGCGAGTCCCTCAGAGGTACAAGCCGTGGGGGCTTTGGTAGGCACGGCGCGCGTCCTAGGCATCATGTGTCTCCTGTTGGAGATCCAGAGCTGCGAGGAGCAAGCACAATCCATGAGCTCCTCCGGTACCGGCTTGATGTGGTTCGGCCGGGCGAAGAACTCCAGCGGATCTAAGACGCGGCGGGAGCCGAGGGCAAAGTCCCGGATGGAGAACGGCTTGGGCTTGTTGGAGCGCACGGATGTGATCCCGGCCTCCGGCTCCGGCGCTAGCTCCGGCGCGCGCAGACCAAGCATCTCCCATGGCGAGCTCGAGCGCAAGAACGTGATCTTTGTTTCCGGCTCCGGCGCCAGATCCTGCTGGGGCTCTCTCGGGGGCGCCTTGACCTTGAACTGCTTCAAGGATAAGTGGTGAAGAACATCCATCATCGACCTTGGTTTATTGAAGTACCTCACGCCCTGGAACTTCTTCCTCCCCGCCGAAGCCCCCTCCGCCGCCACGCGCTCCTCCCCCATCGCCGGCGCTGGCGCTCTCCTCGCGAGCACCTCGGCTTTGCTCTTCCGCTTAGTCTTCATGGAACCTGGCGCACAACCAAGCAAGGGCACGGAGGAGGATTTGTTGCGATGTGTTGGTAGAGAAAGTGAGGACTGCGAGTATGTGTGAGGAGAATGGCGAGGGGAGGGGGCGTTTTAAAGCCGCGACCCGCAGTCGTCAGGCCGGCGGCGCAGCGCAGCCCACTCGACCTGGCGTATGCACCAGGGGTCGGCTGTGGCGGTTTTCCGGCCGGCCAGCTGCATGGTCTGCATGCCTGGCCACGCCGTTATTTTTTTGCCAATATCTTTCAGTTTTTTTTGGGTTGTTTACCATGCATATCACGTTTTTTTCCCAATCTAATTAAATTCAGCTCCTTTATTAGCCAGAAGGACATTAATGGAAAATTAACTTTCGTATATATTTACATTAAATGACAGGAAGAATTATTGTAGTTCCATAATCAGCGTATATATTCAACGCTAGCTGGATAAATCATCACAATATTTTCAAATAGACAAGTCATCACATTAATGGCACCATATTTAATGATCATCAATATCTTGGAAAATATGTTTATTCCATTTTTTAATAATACCTTCATAATGACCATATATCTTAAAAGTCTTTCAGAAGGAGAGTCTTTTAGCGCGGCATCCTAGGCAAAATGCTTATGTGGCATGTCAATTAAGGAGAGAGTAGCTAAGATACACCCCTTGCACATAATCATAGCCAAGAAGAGTAGATATCCCAATCAAATGAATGCATGAGAGCAAAAACATCAAATTAAGATACAACCTCTATACTGTACAATGCATTGGAGAGATTGTTTTTATGGTAATGTGCTAAGATACACTCCTATGCTAATGTGCTAAGATACACTCCATTGTGAAAGGCCTTCAGTAAACCGAAGAGAGATTATTCTAATTTTAGGATGTAGCCATCGTCTCACCATCCCCAAAAAGACATGAAAAAGCATACTAAACGAAGAATGAGAACCTCCCGCCGGCAAAAGCCATGGTTTTCCACACCTCCAAGGCCCTAAGGCCACCTGAGGCGGAACGTACTGGCGATGTCACCGGCGGAGGGAAGGGAACCCTAGATGGGTTTTCTTCAGCAGTCGCCGCCTCTAGCCTGACACGCATACCGGTTTTGTTTTGTTATGACATGTAGCTTCCTTAATAATACGTTGCTAGAGCAACTCCACTCGCCCCCCCTATATGGGCTCTGGCGCGGGAAATTTTTAGCCCATATGGGGAGGCGTTCGCCATTTTATTAATTTGAGGGGGGGGTATGATCCCAGTCACCCTCTCCCAATAGATCATATATTGAATTTATACTACATACATACATAAACGAAGGGCTATTCTGCATCGCCAACTCTGTTCAGAGGTGATTCTACATTAATCTACTATGCCGCTTTCACCGCCGATGTCGTCGTTTTCGCCACCAGCGCTATCCGCAGCATCGCTGTCCTCCTCCTCCGTGTCGGAATCGAGGTCGACGATCCCGGCGGCCTCCGCCCTCCTCACGAATTCTTCACGGCGCGCCACCTCAGCTTGACAGCGCGCCTCGTCGATAGCTGTGTAGACTATACGCGCGCGCACTGCCTAGAAGCGCTCCTTCCCTTCGGGGTTGCGCAAATATGTGTGGAGCTGCCGCCGGTGAGCTCGGCACAATGTGAGCTCCCTTCCTGCTCCTTCTACGCACTCGTGGGCGCGTACCGGGCCATCGCCCCTCTTCCGCTCCATCAGCTCGAGGCGGCGCTCCTCTATTTGCATCGCCAACTCGGTGCCACGCAAGGGCAGCGCCACGGGCACGCCGGCGTAGCTGAACTTGAAGCCTGATGGAAGCCACGCGCGTGGCGGCGCGGGGATGTCATAGTGGGTGAACATCACGGCCTCGTAGAAATTGAGTTTGGGTCTATCCATGGCGGCAACAGTAGCGGGATGAGGAGAGAGGGAGGGACGGCCGCCTACATATAGATGGGAAAAGGGCAGAAAGACGGAGCGGGGAGCGGCAAAAAGGGCCGAAATGAAGCTATCTCCCACTTCCAGGGCTGGCTCGCGTCATTTTCAGCTCCATCCGACGCCCCTGCTTGCCCCCCCCTATGTGTAGGGTTCGGCCTGAGGGCGAAGGATGTCATGGGAATGGCCACGGCAGATGCTGCGACTGGCAGCGAGTAGTAGAACGAGGGTCAAGGGAGGCCAGCCATCTGCGGTGCGAGATGAGGGAAGAGACACAAGGTTTTACCCAGGTTCGCCCCCCGGAGGGTAAAAACCTACTCCTGCTAGATTGTATTATTGCTTGAGTACAAGGCTGGCGAGCTCGGCGGCTAGGAAGCGAGTCGATGGGGTGTATGATGGAACATGAGTACAAAGAGTACCCTAGGGAGGTTTGTATAGGGGTACCTCGCTAGGGTTTACAGTTCTACAACCGAGTTGGATAAGGAGTCGGAATGTTTTGACCTAATCTGACTAGGCCTAACTATGCTTTTGGGCCTTCAGCTTCCAGTCACCTGGCTCCTTCTTGGGTCGTGATCCAGTCGCTGTCCTGCAGGCCCACTCACTGAGAGTTAAATCCAATAGGGAACGTCCTGCTGGGCATACCCCACTCGGCATATCCCCATCAGTAGTCTCCGAGGCCGTCGTTGATTCGTCGTAGGTGTTCTTTGGCATTCGGAGTATATGGGTCCAATTTGGACGCCCAGTCGAATTGGCGATGGACTCCCTAAATGAAGGAAGGAATCTTCTGTATGTTTCCTAGTCGCAATATCGGTGACCATTCGAATCGCTTCATCGGCGATTAGTAGAATCGCAGCTCTGGCGAATGGGTCGGCGAGTCGAGTAGACAAAGTTGGACCATCATTTTTAGTCAAACTAGCCATTGGGTATTCCAACGGTAATATTGGCGTAATCACCGCGGGGTAATGGCTCCTCCGAAACTGGCAGGAAGCAACCGCTATATAAGGAGAGTGACAGGGGAGTTGCGAACCCCCCTCACATTTCCTCTGATCCCGCGCAATCTTCAATCTTCCATTCTCTCCTGATCCGGAATTTAAAGAGCGAGCCAGTGAATTCTGATACCCTTCTCGATGGAACCTCCAAAAGAGCAGTGGGGTAAATCCAAGTGCACCACAGCCTCGTTGAAGTTGTTTCAAGACGTGGGGATCCTCTGCAAGGGGAAATGGCGAATTCCCCTGGCCAGAGAGACGGAGCCAGATCCTCGCGTCGGCGAGTTCATCTGCTTCACCAGCCATCTGGAGAGTGGGTTGGGGTTCCCCACATCGATCTTCTTCCGGTGGTTCTACACCTACTACGCCATCAAGCCCTCAGATCTGGGGCCCCATAGCATCGAGCAACTCGCCATTTTCGTGGCGTTCTGCGAGTGTTATCTTGGGTGCCGCACGTACTTCCCCCTGTGGCAGGAGCTGTTCCACAGGCGCGTCGGCCGCGAAGGTGTCGGTGGCCTGATGCTGGTAGTAGGCGGCCTCATCTTCTAGTTAAAGGCCAAGGCCCCCTTCCTCGACATCATGCTTCTGAAGAAGGCGACCACTGAATGGAAGAATTGCTTGTTCTATGTCAGCGAGTCGACCCTAGATGGCGAGGTGTCGCTCCCGACATTCATCACCGACAGGAGCGAGCCGCGCCGGCTGCAGGTGGCCAAGCTCCCCCACGACGAGAGTATGGTAGTGGACGAAATGCTGACGCAACTTTGTCAGCTCAAGAAGGACGGGCTTGAAACCGTCAACTTATATAATTGCTGGATCGGACGGCGATTGGTACCACTGGCCAGTCGCTCCCACTGGATGTACGAGTACACCGGCAGGGACGATGGGACCAATGCCTGCATGGCCGATTGGAGCGCCGACGACTATGTCGCCGTGCTCAAGAAGATCACCGACGCGGAATACATCGACCCGAAGGCGGGGCTCGCCCCATGCACCGCCAATGGGAAGCGCCAGGCGCCTATGGTGAGCTCTATACTGTTTCTTGATTTCGCAGTCGCAGAAGTGCAGTCGCGGTTTTCTGATGTTTTGTGTCTTTCTCGGTTGTTTCAGGTCTTGGAGGGCTGGCTTCCTCCGGCCGATGAATAGACCTCCGTGGAGGTCGAAGAGGACTCCGACGAGTCCTCCAACAAAGAAGACGAGGCGGTGGATATCACCGCACCCCCGCCCGCGGCTCAGAATACCCGCGGGCAGAAGCAACGTAAACTCAAGGCTAGCCAAAGCCTCGAGGAACATGACGGGGATGAAGGCGATGCGCAAGAGCACAGCTCGCGGTGCGTGGCCATTCCAACGAAAACCACTCGCAAGGTGAAGTCATCGGCGTGGAAGAAGTTACCCAGGGTGCCGTCGCCGCCGAGGTCGGCGGGCAATTTTGATTTGGATAGAGATTCCGACGATGCGGATGCTGAGGCTTCAATGAAGGCTCCAGAGGCAACAGAGCCAAGGTCCGAGGATGTGGTGGAGGGAGAGATCCCCCTCGTGGTGATCCCACCACCATTCTCGGTGATCGTAGGGCTTGGGGACGCCCTAACCGCGGAGACTTCTCCACTGAAGGAGGCACCAGCGCCGACTAGGCCAGAAGTTCCCGCAGTTGCGGCCTTATCGTCGAAGAAGCTGTCGGTGTCGTGGGCTCCGACGATGTTCGAGACGGGCATCAGTCGCAAGCTGGGCCCGGAGTTGGAGAAGCCGGCGCACATCTGGACCGGTCTGCGCTTCATTCCGTCGCTAGGTAAGATCTTGCCGATTCGATTTGGGGTAGTTATTTTGTAGTTGTTGCTTGAATCTCCGATCACGCCTTTTTGCAGGACTGGGGTGAAGAAGATTGGTCACCCTTCGGTGGCCAAGGTACCACCAGTCGCCGCTGGAGAAGGAGTCGACCCTTCAAAGAAGAGGAAGGGCGATGAGGCCGAGGCGCCCGCCAAGGGTGCGAAGAAGAAGAAGTTGGACGACTCCGTCGTAGTCATGAAGGAATCATCCGCCACACCAACCGAAGCATCGGTTGAGGTCGCGGCAATCACGGAGGCCGGTGTAGACGCGGGGTCGCATCTGGGCGAGTCGGCCGTAGTGGTTGGGACGTCAAAGCCCGTGACTAGCGCTCTAGGGGCGATGGCGGCGACCTTTCCCCGCCTCACGACGAAGGCATCCGCCGTGGTAGCAGGGTCACAGTCGCCTTAGGTGCGTGAAGCCTCGGAAGTAGAAGTTAGGCAGCGGCGTGGGCGAACGTCGTTCACGCTGCCATCAGTTGACGCTGTCGAGCTGCACAACATGTTGGGCACAACCATCCAGGTATGTCCAGTCCCTGAGGATCTACTCGCTGAATTTCAGCGGGTGGATTCTTATTTCTTTTGATGTCCAGTCCCCGAGTGTCTAGTCGCTGAATGTCAGTGGCTAGGCACTTAGAAACATTTGGCTCTCCAGTCCCTGAGTGGCTAGTCTCTAAATTTCAGCGGCTAGGCACTCAGAAACTTTGCTGTTTGCTTATGTGTGTTTCTTCTTTGCAGGGCCTTCAGCGTGAGTCAGCGGAGCGACTAGCCGCAAAGGAGCGCCTTGAACGCGGCCTCCAATCCGTCCATGCGGTGACCCAGCATACCACTGCATGATGTAGTACACTATAGTCGTTGACATAACACCAATGAAACACCGTTCTCTAGTATTACATCCCTCAGAGTGGTACAACAGAAACACAGCAGGTCCAAAGCATGACTATAGGTTACAACTCGACTCTTTACATAAGATCTAGAGAACACTCTAGGTTAAAAATAGAGAAAGAAACTTCTTACAAAGAAGAATCAGGAATAAACAACTCATAAATATTATACTAATAGACTAGTATCTGGACTATTGGGGCTTGCATTGCTGCTATTGCAATACCCTACAGAAGTAGGTTCTATGGCTAGATATTATATTCATATATAATCAACAACTTCGTCTTCACTTGAGTAGATGTAAATGTTTACTTCATTGACTTTGTTAAAGAGATTTAGCTTTTGATGATGAGTCCTGGAGCATAAGTTGATGTAGACGTCGTCTGTATTGGCTTCAGAATCTAGCAAGGGTTAAGAAGATACGTTGAGTACGAGCGTACTCAGCAAGTTCACTAGAAAAGAGTGTTTGATGCACTATATCTATAGCCACGGACCATAGGTCGTAGGAAATGCAAGTTTTCATAAACATTTCTTCAAAGGTTGTTTTTATTTTGAAAAGCTATGTCCGCCAGCCTTCACGGGTTTACCAGAACTTTCATGGAGTTCCTTTCCCGCCGCGTTCGTAGCTCCTTTCTGGAAGAGGGAGTAACAAGTTACAGTTCTTACACTCTGCATAGGTGCGTCACTTTACCCATGAGATACCTTAGGTTTTGTTGCACAGCCGAGAGTATGTCCCCGTTCAAACTTCCTTGGTTTGAGGCACAACCTAAGATCCAAGTGTTGGAATTATGCCCTAGAGGCAATAATAAAGATGTTATTATTATAATTCTTGTTCATGATAAAGTTTATGTTCCATGCTAGAATTGTATTAAGCGGAAACTTTAATACTTGTGTGGTTTGTAAACAACACCGTGTCCCTAGTACGCCTCTATGGACTAGCTCATTGATCAATGATGGTTAAGGTTTCCTAACCATAGACATGAGTTGTCAATTGATAATGAGATCATATCATTGGGAGAATGATATGGTGGATAGACCCAAACAAAGCAGAGCAATTAGATCGTGTCATCGTGTTCGTCTTTGTGAAGCTTTTCCTATGTCAAATATTGTATTCCTTAGACCATGAGATAATGCAACTCCCTGGTATCGGAAGAAAGCTTTGAGGTCATCAAACGTCATCCTATGAGAGGGTGATCATAAAGGTGTCTCTCAGGTGATCGGAAAGTATCTGTTGGGTTGTATGTATCAAGATGGAATTTGTCCCTCCCAAGTCGGAGAGATATACTTCGGGCCCACTCGGTAATCGATATCAACACAGCTTGCAAGCATGTGGTTAAGGAGTTAATCACAAAGTGATATCGGATTACGGAACGAGTAAAGTACTTGCTGTGAACGAGATTGAACTAGGTATGACGGTACCGACGATCGAATCTCGGCCAAGTAAAATATCGCGAGACGAAGGGAATATATATATGGGATTGATTGAATCCTGGCATCGTGGTTCATCCGATATGATCATCGATGAATGTGTGGGAGTCAATATGGGTGCCCAGACCCCGCTGTTGATTATTGATAGAAGATCATGTCTGCATATTCTCGAACCCGCAGGGTCACACACTTAACGTATCTCGACGCTAGGATAGATTGGATAATTGGTTTATGAATTTTTGTTCGGAGTCTCGGATGGGATCCGGGATATCACGAGAGGTTCCGGAATGGTCCGGAGAATAAGATTCATATAAGGCAGTGCAGTTTTTGGAGTTCGGAATTGTTCCGGATTAATCGGTATTGTACCGGAAGCTTCTAGAACCTTCCGGAAGGGGACCAACGTGGCCCCACCTTCCGGGAGAGGGCATGGGCCTATGAGGGAGTGTCCTGGCCGCATTGGGCCAGGGGCACAAGGCCCCATAGGGCCCAGCCGATTCTAGAGAGATTTGACTCGTTTAAATCTCGGGATAGAATTTCTAGATAAGGGAGAGTTTAAATCGTTTAAACTAGAGATAGGATTTCTAGATAAGGGAGAGTTTAAATTGTTTAAACTAGAGATAGGCTTGGAGGAGGGGCAAGGGCTGGCCGCCCCCCCTCTATATATAGAGGGGTGGTGCGCCCCCTCCCCCCGATACACACCTTCCTCCAAGCCCTAGCAGCCTTGCTACCTTCCTCTCTCCCTCCCGACTGTTTGTAGGCGAAGCCCTGCAGCAGAAATTCTCCACCATATACACCACGCCGTCGTGCTGTAGATCCAATCTATCTCTCCACCATACTCGCTGGTCCGAGGAAGGAGGAGACGTCGAGGTGCTGCACGTGTGCATCTCACGGAGGCACCGCCACTTGTGGTGCTAGATCGGATCGGATCGCGAGGAGGAGAAGCGAGTACGACTAAATCACCCACGTTCCGACGAACGTTCCGCTGTGCGAATCTTCAAGGGTATGAAGATCTAATCCAATCTCTCTCGTTGTTTGCATCTCCTAGATTAGATCTTGGCTTTCCCTCTGTTCGCTCCGTAGAAAATTTTGATTTACTATGCCGCGAAACCCTTCAGTGGTATCAGAGCTAGATCTATGCGTAGATGTGATTAACGAGTAGAACGCAACATGGTTGTTGCGGGCGTTGATGTTTTCTATTGCAAGCCTCTTGTTTGTGTTCTTCTTATGACGCGGGATAGTGAGATTGAAGCGGTACAGGCCAACCTTACGCGACATCGTTCGCGAGACCGGCTCCGCACTTGACGTGTGGCTTGTACCACACATGCGGCTGGTGGATGTCAGTTTCTCTCACTATAGTTGTCATGGGATTAACACCGGAGTTTGGCAACCATAATATCACCGTTGTGGCTTTCCGTAGGTAAGAATCGTTCTTAGCATCTACTCCCATAAGCCACGTAAAACATGCAACAACAAAGTAGAGGCGTCTAACTTGTTCTTGCAGGGAGTGTTTTCTGTGATATGGTATGGCCCAAGATGTGATGTGTATATTGTATGCGATGATCATGTTTTGTAATGTTTCACGACTTGCATGTCGATGAGTACACAACCGGCAGGAGCCATATGGTTGTCTTTATAATTGTGTATGACCTGCGAGTCAACTTCTTATACGCCATGTAATAGCTTTACTTTATCGCTAAGTAGTTAGCAATAGTTGTAGTTGCTATTCGTGGTGGAGGCAATCATGGTGGAGTGATGGAGATCATGCCGGAACGCACAAGATGGAGATCATTGCGCGAAGATTGGCTATACCATGTCACATAAAGTTATATGCATGTGATTTTTATCCCTTTATGTATCTTATTATGCTTAGATCGCGACGGTAGCATTATAAGATGATTCCTCACTTAAAGATCAAGATAAAAACTGTGTTCTCCCCAAGTATGCACCGTTGCGAAAGTTCGTCGTTTCCAAGCATCACGTGATGATCGGGTGCTATAGACTCTACGCTCACATACAACGAGTGCAAGCCAGTTTTTTGCACACGCGGAAATACTTGGGTCTAACTTGACGAGCCTAGCATGTACAGACATGGCCTCGGAACACAAGAACCGAAAGGTTAAGCATGAGTCATATGAATGATATGATCGACACTTTGTTGTCCACCATTGAAACCACATCTCTTCTCGTGATGATCGGATTAGGTGTGGTGAATTTGGATCGTGTTCACTAAACAACTTGAGGGATGTTGAATTTAGTGGGAGTTCATCTAGTAATTTGATTAAGTTGAACTATTTATCATGAACATAGTCTAAATTGTACTTGCAAATACTGTAGATCCAATGGCCAAGTCCAACTTCAACTTCAACGTTTTTGCTGAGAAAGAAAAGCTTAGAAACAATGGGTCTAACTTCACCAACTGGTTTCGCAATCTAAGAATCATTCTGTCTGGCGGACAAAAGGACTATGTCCTTGAGAAAGCGTTAGGTAACCCCCCTGCTGCAACTGCGCCGGCTGATGAGAAAGCTGTCTATCAGTCGCGCAAAGATGATTATGGTGTAATTAAGAGCACCATGTTGTTTGCTATGGAACCGGAGCTTCAAAATCGTTTTGAAACCTATCCCGGGCCCTTTGAGATTCTCGAGGAGCTGAAAACCATGTTTCAGACTCAAGCCCGTTCTGAGAGATATGAGATCTCTGAGAAGTTCTTTAACTGCAAGATGGAGGAAGGGAGTTCCGTTAGTGAGCACGCCATAAAGATGTCGGGCTACACTCAACGCCTTGAGCAACTGGAATGCACGATTCCAGAGGAGCTCAAGATTGACAGGGTTCTGCAATCACTCCCTCCCAGCTACAAAAGTTTTGTAGTGACTCATAATCAGATTGGTTCCACTGATACGATCACCGAGATCTTCGCAAAGCTGAAGGCTGCGGAAGTGGACATCAAGAAGGATAATCATGTGTTGATGGTCAACAAGCCCTCCTTTAAGAAAGGTAAGGGAGCAAAGAAGCCCTTCAAGAAGGGCGGCGGCAAGCGCAATGCCCCTGCTGAGAAGAAGCTCAGGTCTGGTCCCAAGCCGGACACTGAGTGCTTCTATTGCAAGGACAAGGGTCACTGGAAGCGCAACTGTCCGAAGTACTTAGCGGACAAGAAGGCTGGCACCATCAAAGGTATATTTGATATACATGTTATTGATATTTTCCTTACTAGCCCTCGTTGTAGTGCCTGGGTATTTGATACCGGTTCAGTTGCTAATATTTGTAACTCGAAACAGGAGCTACGGAATAGATGACGGCTTGCGAGGGATGAGGTGACGATGCACGTTGGCAACGGATCAAGAGTTGATGTGATGGCCGTCGGCACGCTCTCCTTAGTTTTACCTTCGGGATTAGTTTTAAACCTTAATAAATGTTATTATGTGCCTGCGTTGAGCATGAACATCATTTCCGGATCGTGTTTATTGCAAGACGGTTATTCATTTAAATCGGAGAATAATGGTTGTTCTATTTATATGAGTAACATCTTTTATGGTCATGCACCTCTTGTGAATGGTTTATTTCTTCTAAATCTCGAAAGGGATGAAACACACATCCATAACATTGAGGCTAAGAGATGCAAAGTAGATAGTGATAATACTACTTATTTGTGGCACTGTCGTCTAGGTCATATTGGAGTAAAGCGCATGAAGAAACTCCATTCTGATGGACTTTTGGAGTCTCTTGATTTTGAATCATTTGACACATGCGAACCATGCCTCATGGGCAAGATGATCAAAACCCCGTTCTCCGGTATGATGGAGCGAGCAACGGACTTGTTGGAAATCATACATACCGATTGTGGCATCCCGCAAAACCACTACCAGAAAATCGCGTTGAATTTGTGCATTGCATCGTCATCATCATGCATTGTTTGCCAAAACTATTTTCGCAAAGCCCGTTTTGTTTTCTAAAACGCCCCATCTTTATTCAAACGCCAAACCCCGGGGCTCCGGAGTATTTTGTTTTGTTGCTATCGGTTTGCAAATGGTCCAATTAAAGTAAATAAAATATTAATTATTTTGGCCGGAGCAGTCGAACGGGCCGATCGACTCGAACGACCGCCCCAGAAACTAAATCGGTCCAACTAGTCTGCCCCTCTAAATCCTATAGCTACCTAGCTATCTACCCATCCCAACCCTCCACCTCACCCCCCCCCCCCCAATCCAGCCTCGCCACATCAGCACACCTCTCTTCCTCACCCAATCACAATTTGCCACCTCTACCCTTCTCTCTCTTCTCTCTGGCCAACCACACCCAGGGCCACACACACCAAACACAGCACACACACGCGCCGCGCGCAGCACGCTGCAGCCGCGCCTGGCCACCCTGTTCCCGCGTGGGTCCCACCCTGTCCCCTACCTCCCCTGGCCCACGCGCCCACGCGTCCCAGCCCGCACGCGCTGCCTCCCTCTCTCCCCTGTTCTTCTTCCTGGCTCGCCCCGCACGCCCTCTCCCCTGCCGCTCGCCACCCCCCAGCGACCACCGCCCCCGCACCGCTCGCCCCTCCCCTGAGCGGCCCCCGCAAGCGCGCCGCGCCGCCGGCCGCCACCAGCTCCCCACCAGTGCCCCAGCCCCGCGGCCTCCTCCGCACGCGGCGCCCCGCCTCCAGGTCCCCGCCGCCCTCCGCGCGCTCGTCTCCGGCCCTCCTCCGTCGCCCGCGAGCCATGCGTGCCGCCGCGTCCTCGCCAGGCCGTCGCGCGCCCCGACGCGACCTCCGCCTCCGTCGCGCCTCTCCTCCGCCCCGGTGCGTCGCCGCCAGCCGCCTCCTCGCCCGCGCCTGCCTCCTCTCCAGCGAGCCCGCGCCGCCCCTCCTCGACCTCGCCAAGGACGTCGCCGGCCACGGCCCCGTCCGCCGCCAGGGACGCGAGCCCCTCCCTGTCGTTTCCGCTGCACCCCCGGGAGCCTCTCCTTCGTTCGCTGTCTGACCGCGTGTGTCGTCTGTGACCGACCGCAGTCAACCAGCCGAAGCCGTTCGAGAGGCCGAGTTCGGTCCGAAGCCCGATCCGGAGTCCCAATCCATGCGGTGGCCGAGACCCCAAGCCCGACCCGTAGCAAGATCTTCGATCCCGTCGCCAAGGACTCCTCTCGGACAAGACCAACCAATGCCGGCCACAGATGATCAAGGTGGGCACCCCAAGGTCTTCTCGGGACATCGAGTTCGCCATCACGAAGGACAAGCCCGCCGTCATGGGAAACGAGGACACCGGTACCCCCAAGATCACCACACGAAGGCCGACCCATCGGTACGACAAGACCATCGACCGACGCCGAAGACCGATTCCGCCAACGCCAAGCGCTGCAACGACATCGAACCGTCAAGACAAGTTCATCCGCGGACAAGGCCGACATGAGGCCCCGACAAGATCTGCTTCATGGATTCGAGACCGATCCGGAACACCGAGAACTTCCCCCTAAACGCCACGACCGTCGACATGACCGAGACCCCGATGCGACAAGACCTACCCCGATCCGAGACCCTAATCCCGAAGACCGCGAATGCGACAAGAACGACACCAAACCAAGTCCTTTCCGGAGTCCGAGAACGTTTCCGTCGAACCCTGGACCCCGAGACCCGACCCCGAACCCCGGAACCCTAACAAGATCGCCGAACCCTAAATGTGTGACCCTTTTCCTCAAACCCTATTTTTATAACATAACAACTTGTTGCATGTTTAATTGTCATCTCGCATGCATATCTGTGGTTTGGGGGCCTTATGCCGATTCACCTAATAATTAAATATGGGGCCCATATGCGGGCAAATCTAGTCTCATATTGGCCTCATTTAAATTTGTGTAGCGAACCCGGTGCTATCTTCTACCATGCTAATGCAACCTTTAAATTGCGGGGGTTCTAAATAACTTGAACCATCTAATTAATTGTCGGGACCCCGGTTCCGCTTAATATGACCTAATTGCATCGCACCTTGCCATGCCATACATCATACATGCATCATGCCAATCTTCTGCCGAGTATTTAATATTGCACCCGGTGTTCCTTCTAGTGTTTTGCTTCTTCGCGGATAAGGCCGTTGAGTTGATGTGAGCTTCGCCCCGATCTTCGGTTGAACCTTCGACAATGTTTTCAGGCGAGCATCTCCCCCTTTCTACCTATCTTACTTTTATAGTATTTACTTCCCTCCTGTTGATCTATTGCTATCTGTGTTGCGATGCTTTAGTTTCCGTACCCGTGATCTACCGTGCAGCCCTATATCGCCTTGGACACATCCTATTACCTGTTGTTTGGTAGCTAGTTGGACTTGCGCGTCGTAGTCGCTTGCTTAAGTGCTGTTGCGTGTCGTCAAAGGCCACAATTGCTGATGTATTGCCGCATGTTGATGTTGGAGATGATTCTAGTTTTATTTATCGTCACTTTAATTTCTGTTTAACAACTAAAATTGAAATAAGCAGAGGCATCGGTGGGTGATAGATAATATTTGGTTTCCGAACGCCCACTTGTGTCCCGTAAGACCCCGAGTACTTGATACCTGTTCCTTGATTTATCGCGCTATCCACATTCGGGGAGTATGGGATCCCCCTGAGCCAGAGCTGGATTCCGTCTTATTTCTTGGGGCCACAAACTAGTTTGAGGTTTTATTTACGATCCTGTACTTATGCCATGCTACTTTCTGTATTTAAATTGTGCGAGGAGCACACTGTACTGTTTAGGGTCGTGGCACGATTCCGCGGTGTCGACAAGCCCAGCCACACTTTCGGGTTCCCAGTCGTTCACAGCCGTCCCCACAACCTTGAGCCCGTCTCGGAGTCAGCTGGCTTCGTTGCGGGATCTACTTAAGGGGTGGCCCCCTGAAATATTTCTGAATCTTGTGATTGTTCAGTCGTGAAAGCCTCGTTGGGTTTTGATTTGGTTTTTCCGAGGTTGATCGAGCGTGTGTTGCTATTGGTGCACCCCGGCCGGGTAAAACTTTCTGAAAGCCGTGTCCGCGGATATGGACGACTTGGAGCACAGTATCTCGATCATAGACAAGCATAACTAAAGTTTATTGCTATAAATTTGACTTTATAATGACTAGTAATCAGCTTCACTATAACGGAATGGCTAAACAATACTGCCCACAATTGCTTGTTTGGAGTGTCGCTTGCGACCATTGTACCTGACTAGTAAGTATTGCAACTACAACGAAATGGCTGAATAGAAGTACCAACAACTGCTGGGTTTAGGGTTTATCTCATGCTATCTGTATCTGAATAGTAATTGTTGCAACTACAACGGAATGGTCAACTAAAAGTGCCCACTGCTTACTTTATCAGGACGATTATCTACATCTGACTAGTAATCGCTGCAACGATAACTGAATAAATAAAACTGCCAACTGTGTGAGTTCCTCGGTGGACTTCCTCGTTTGGTCTCGAGGGGGAAACACCATGATGGGTTTGTTTGGTGATAGTTTCAGGTTGGATCCGGTTAGGTCATTCTTATCCCTCTCTGATATCCGCCAGTTGTACCGAGTCTCTATAGGTTGTTCAGTGCATGCTGCCGCTGCCGCTTCGGTCCACCATACCTATGTAGGCGAGGACCGCCGAATTCTAGCCTCGCCGTGTACTGGCCTCAGTACTGACGCTCCTCTTTTTCCTTTGCCCTTTGCCGGCACCCCTTTTGTTTAAGCAGGTTTTGAGATCGACGCCGTTAGCAGGGTTACCCTTCCGGCTTGGCCTGGGCAGGGTTATGGATGTCATTGGTTATTCTTCAGGGCTCTTAGCCCCATTTGCATCTTGTCCGTAGTCGGACGCTCTATCATTTTCAAGGTGATTTGGATCTTTGTATAACATATCTGCATTCTTGACTCTTTGAGTCGCTGTTATATATATATCTGTTTTGTGGGTCCCATCGAGGACTGTTGTGTAATGTTATTACTTCGTTTTCCACCCGCACGAAAGTGCCTGGTGGGCACCTTTGAATCGTTTCTATGCGGGTTTGGTGAATTTTGCCCAAACTTGCATAGGTCCGATTCTGAGGGTGTTACAGAGTGGTATCAGAGCTCAGCAGTTGCGATACCCCACAAGTCCAGCCTGTAGGATAACCTAGCTAACGGCCGAAGTAGAGTGTCAAAACTATTTTGCAAAATCGGTTGGATAGTTCTGGATAGGTCTGATTTTACTTCTTACCCCTCTGCTATTCTCCTCTTATCCCGACGTGTTTTGAATCCGCTCTCTTCTCTTTCTTCGAGTCTAGGAATTCTCGTGGTTGGGTTTCTGTCGTACCTTCAGGGTTTCGCCTTCTCCCTTTGGTAACGGAGGTGCTACGATCCTCAATCTGCAACCGTTCTGTTGTGCCCTTCATCCGATCTTTTGTTCTTGAGCTCCTTATCCATATGTGTTCCTTGCTGGATATCAGTGTCGTTGAAAAACATATGAGAAGGACGAGCTTTGGTGAAGTTGGAGTCGACCTTGAGCATGTGTTGTTCATGCCAATGGAACCATCGCGAAACCTAATCAGTGTGTCTTTCATACGTTTTCTGTTGTATCTTCCGGTGTTTCCCGACGCGACGGCATCATCTACGCCAGATCCGAAGCAGAGTCTGCATCATTCCTTTGTTCCGAACCTCGTTTGTCGAGATCGTCAGTCTGATTCCGCGAGTTGGTTGCTTAATCCGCCTATTCGTGTGCAGAGTAATGGTTTGAGTGCGGGATGGAGTAGCTACCCTACCACTGCTCTTATCATTCGCTCTTGTACGTCGGATCAGCGGATCCAGCAGTTTTACTCCGTCCATGGAAGTTAGAGGTGGCCTTACCTTCAACTTCGTCCTTTGTTTCCCCGGAGTGTTCTCTCGACGATCAGGAACAACGACCCTTTGTTGGTGGTGTCGCCGATTTCAAGATGGAGGATGAACCCTCGTTAGTGGTGTCGCGAGGATCTACACAAAGCGCGAAGACGAAGATCGCCTACCTTCCTTCCGGTACCATGAGGCGGATCTCGAGGGCGAGATCCATTGTTAGTGGTGTCGAATTGTGGCATCCCGCAAAACCACTACCAGAAAATCGCGTTGAATTTGTGCATTGCATCGTCATCATCATGCATTGTTTGCCAAAACTATTTTCGCAAAGCCCGTTTTGTTTTCTAAAACGCCCCATCTTTATTCAAACGCCAAACCCCGGGGCTCCGGAGTATTTTGTTTTGTTGCTATCGGTTTGCAAATGGTCCAATTAAAGTAAATAAAATATTAATTATTTTGGCCGGAGCAGTCGAACGGGCCGATCGACCCGAACGACCGCCCCAGAAACTAAATCGGTCCAACTAGTCTGCCCCTCTAAATCCTATAGCTACCCAGCTATCTACCCATCCCAACCCTCCACCTCACCCCCCCCCCAATCCAGCCTCGCCACATCAGCACACCTCTCTTCCTCACCCAATCACAATCTTCCACCTCTACCCTTCTCTCTCTTCTCTCTAGCCAACCACACCCAGGGCCACACACACCAAACACAGCACACACACGCGCCGCGCGCAGCACGCTGCAGCCGCGCCTGGCCACCCTGTTCCCGCGTGGGTCCCACCCTGTCCCCTACCTCCCCTGGCCCACGCGCCCACGCGTCCCAGCCCGCACGCGCTGCCTCCCTCTCTCCCCTGTTCTTCTTCCTGGCTCGCCCCGCACGCCCTCTCCCCTGCCGCTCGCCACCCCCCAGCGACCACCGCCCCCGCACCGCTCGCCCCTCCCCTGAGCGGCCCCCGAAAGCGCGCCGCGCCGCCGGCCGCCACCAGCTCCCCACCAGTGCCCCAGCCCCGCGGCCTCCTCCGCACGCGGCGCCCCGCCTCCAGGTCCCCGCCGCCCTCCGCCGCCCTCCGCGCGCTCGTCTCCGGCCCTCCTCCGCCGCCCGCGAGCCATGCGTGCCGCCGCGTCCTCGCCAGGCCGTCGCGCGCCCCGACGCGACCTCCGCCTCCGTCGCGCCTCTCCTCCGCCCCGGTGCGTCGCCGCCAGCCGCCTCCTCGCCCGCGCCTGCCTCCTCTCCAGCGAGCCCGCGCCGCCCCTCCTCGACCTCGCCAAGGACGTCGCCGGCCACGGACCCGTCCGCCGCCAGGGACGCGAGCCCCTCCCTGTCGTTTCCGCTGCACCCCCGGGAGCCTCTCCTTCGTTCGCTGTCTGACCGCGTGTGTCGTCTGTGACCGACCGCAGTCAACCAGCCGAAGCCGTTCGAGAGGCCGAGTTCGGTCCGAAGCCCGATCCGGAGTCCCAATCCATGCGATGGCCGAGACCCCAAGCCCGACCCGTAGCAAGATCTTCGATCCCGTCGCCAAGGACTCCTCTCGGACAAGACCAACCAATGCCGGCCACAGATGATCAAGGTGGGCACCCCAAGGTCTTCTCGGGACATCGAGTTCGCCATCACGAAGGACAAGCCCGCCGTCATGGGAAACGAGGACACCGGTACCCCCAAGATCACCACACGAAGGCCGACCCATCGGTACGACAAGACCATCGACCGACGCCGAAGACCGATTCCGCCAACGCCAAGCGCTGCAACGACATCGAACCGTCAAGACAAGTTCATCCGCGGACAAGGCCGACATGAGGCCCCGACAAGATCTGCTTCATGGATTCGAGACCGATCCGGAACACCGAGAACTTCCCCCTAAACGCCACGACCGTCGACATGACCGAGACCCCGATGCGACAAGACCTACCCCGATCCGAGACCCTAATCCCGGAGACCGCGAATGCGACAAGAACGACACCAAACCAAGTCCTTTCCGGAGTCCGAGAACGTTTCCGTCGAACCCTGGACCCCGAGACCCGACCCCGAACCCCGGAACCCTAACAAGATCGCCGAACCCTAAATGTGTGACCCTTTTCCTCAAACCCTATTTTTATAACATAACAACTTGTTGCATGTTTAATTGTCATCTCGCATGCATATCTATGGTTTGGGGGCCTTATGCCGATTCACCTAATAATTAAATATGGGGCCCATATGCGGGCAAATCTAGTCTCATATTGGCCTCATTTAAATTTGTGTAGCGAACCCGGTGCTATCTTCTACCATGCTAATGCAACCTTTAAATTGCGCGGGTTCTAAATAACTTGAACCATCTAATTAATTGTCGGGACCCCGGTTCCGCTTAATATGACCTAATTGCATCGCACCTTGCCATGCCATACATCATACATGCATCATGCCGATCTTCTGCCGAGTATTTAATATTGCACCCGGTGTTCCTTCTAGTGTTTTGCTTCTTCGCGGATAAGGCCGTTGAGTTGATGTGAGCTTCGCCCCGATCTTCGGTTGAACCTTCGACAATGTTTTCAGGCGAGCATCTCCCCCTTTCTACCTATCTTACTTTTATAGTATTTACTTCCCTCCTGTTGATCTATTGCTATCTGTGTTGCGATGCTTTAGTTTCCGTACCCGTGATCTACCGTGCAGCCCTATATCGCCTTGGACACATCCTATTACCTGTTGTTTGGTAGCTAGTTGGACTTGCGCGTCGTAGTCGCTTGCTTAAGTGCTGTTGCGTGTCGTCAAAGGCCACAATTGCTGATGTATTGCCGCATGTTGATGTTGGAGATGATTCTAGTTTTATTTATCGTCACTTTAATTTCTGTTTAACAACTAAAATTGAAATAAGCAGAGGCATTGGTGGGTGATAGATAATATTTGGTTTCCGAACGCCCACTTGTGTCCCGTAAGACCCCGAGTACTTGATACCTGTTCCTTGATTTATCGCGCTATCCACATTCGGGGAGTATGGGATCCCCCTGAGCCAGAGCTGGATTCCGTCTTATTTCTTGGGGCCACAAACTAGTTTGAGGTTTTATTTACGATCCTGTACTTATGCCATGCTACTTTCTGTATTTAAATTGTGCGAGGAGCACACTGTACTGTTTAGGGTCGTGGCACGATTCCGCGGTGTCGACAAGCCCAGCCACACTTTCGGGTTCCCAGTCGTTCACAGCCGTCCCCACAACCTTGAGCCCGTCTCGGAGTCAGCTGGCTTCGTTGCGGGATCTACTTAAGGGGTGGCCCCCTGAAATATTTCTGAATCTTGTGATTGTTCAGTCGTGAAAGCCTCGTTGGGTTTTGATTTGGTTTTTCCGAGGTTGATCGAGCGTGTGTTGCTATTGGTGCACCCCGGCCGGGTAAAACTTTCTGAAAGCCGTGTCCGCGGATATGGACGACTTGGAGCACAGTATCTCGATCATAGATAAGCATAACTAAAGTTTATTGCTATAAATTTGACTTTATAATGACTAGTAATCAGCTTCACTATAACGGAATGGCTAAACAATACTGCCCACAATTGCTTGTTTGGAGTGTCGCTTGCGACCATTGTACCTGACTAGTAAGTATTGCAACTACAACGAAATGGCTGAATAAAAGTACCAACAACTGCTGGGTTTAGGGTTTATCTCATGCTATCTGTATCTGAATAGTAATTGTTGCAACTACAACGGAATGGTCAACTAAAAGTGCCCACTGCTTACTTTATCAGGACGATTATCTACATCTGACTAGTAATCGCTGCAACGATAACTGAATAAATAAAACTGCCAACTGTGTGAGTTCCTCGGTGGACTTCCTCGTTTGGTCTCGAGGGGGAAACACCATGATGGGTTTGTTTGGTGATAGTTTCAGGTTGGATCCGGTTAGGTCATTCTTATCCCTCTCTGATATCCGCCAGTTGTACCGAGTCTCTATAGGTTGTTCAGTGCATGCTGCCGCTGCCGCTTCAGTCCACCATACCTATGTAGGCGAGGACCGCTGAATTCTAGCCTCGCCGTGTACTGGCCTCAGTACTGACGCTCCTCTTTTTCCTTTGCCCTTTGCCGGCACCCCTTTTGTTTAAGCAGGTTTTGAGATCGACGCCGTTAGCAGGGTTACCCTTCCGGCTTGGCCTGGGCAGGGTTATGGATGTCATTGGTTATTCTTCAGGGCTCTTAGCCCCATTTGCATCTTGTCCGTAGTCGGACGCTCTATCATTTTCAAGGTGATTTGGATCTTTGTATAACATATCTGCATTCTTGACTCTTTGAGTCGCTGTTATATATATATCTGTTTTGTGGGTCCCATCGAGGACTGTTGTGTAATGTTATTACTTCGTTTTCCACCCGCACGAAAGTGCCTGGTGGGCACCTTTGAATCGTTTCTATGCGGGTTTGGTGAATTTTGCCCAAACTTGCATAGGTCCGATTCTGAGGGTGTTACACCGATGTATGCGGACCGATGAGTGTTTCGACGCGCGGTGGATATCGCTATTTCCTCACTTTTACCGATGACTTAAGTGGATATGGGTATATCTATTTAATGAAACATAAATCTGAAACGTTTGAAAAGTTCAAAGAATTTCAGAATGAAGTGGAGAACCATCGTAACAGAAAGATTAAGTTTCTACGATCCGATCGTGGGGGCGAATATTTGAGTTATGATTTTCTCACGCATCTTAAAGCAAGCGGAATTGTTTCGCAACTCACGCCACCCAGAACACCACAGCTCAATGGTGTGTCTGAACGCCGGAATCGAACCCTATTAGATATGGTCCGATCAATGATGTCTCTTACTGATTTGCCGTTATCATTTTGGGGTTATGCATTAGAAACCGCTGCATTCACTTTAAATAGGGCTCCATCTAAATCCGTTGAGACGACACCGTATGAACTTTGGTTTGGTGCTAAACCTAAGTTGTCGTTTCTTAAAGTTTGGGGATGCGAAGCTTACGTCAAGAAGTTGATGCCGGACAAGCTCGAACCCAAAGCGGAGAAATGCGTCTTCATAGGATACCCTAAGAAAACTATTGGGTATACCTTCTATCACAGAACCGAAGGCAAAGTGTTTGTCGCACAGAACGGTTCCTTTCTTGAGAAGGAGTTTCTCTCGAAAGAAGTGAGTGAGAGGAAAGTAGAGCTAGACGAGGTTATTGAACCTTCTCTTGAATTGGAGAGTAGCGCAGCACCTGAAATTGTTCCAGTGCCGCCTGCACCAACAATAGAGGAAGGTAATGACAAGGATCATGAAGCTTCGGACGATGCTGCTACTGAACGTCGCAGGCCGACAAGGTCGCGTGCCCCTCCTGAGTGGTACGGCAACCCTGTCTTGACTGTCTTGTTGGTAGAAGACAGTGAACCTACGAACTATGAGGAAGCAATGATGAGCCCAGACTCTGAGAAATGGCTGGAAGCCATGAAATCCGAATTGGGATCCATGAGCGAAAACCAAGTATGGACTTTGGTGGATCCTCCTAGCGACCGAAAGGCCGTTGAGTGCAAATGGATTTTCAAGAAGAAAACGGACGCGGATGGTAATGTTACCGTCTATAAAGCACGGCTTGTCGCAAAAGGTTTTCGATAAGTTCAAGGTGTTGACTACGATGAGACTTTCTCTCCCGTAGCGATGTTTAAGTCCATTCGGATTTTATTAGCAATTGCTGCGTTTCATGATTATGAAATATGGCAGATGGATGTCAAGACTGCTTTCCTCAACGGCAACATTGATGAAGAGTTGTATATGATGCAACCCGAAGGTTTTGTCGATCCTAAGGATGCTAGTAAAGTATGCAAACTTCAGCGTTCCATTTATGGGCTAAAGCAAGCATCTCGGAGTTGGAACCTTCGTTTTGATCAAGTGATCAAGAGCTTTGGATTTGTTCCAAATTGCTACGAAGCTTGTATCTACAAGAAAGTGAGTGGGAGCTCGGTGACGTTTCTGGTACTGTATGTGGATGACATATTGATTATCGGAAATGACATCAACATGCTTAACGATGTGAAGAGTTATTTGAACAAGTGTTTTTCAATGAAAGACCTAGGTCAAGCTGCTTATATATTGGGCATCAAGATCTATAGAGATAGACAAAGACGCCTGATAGCTTTAAGCCAGAGTGCATACCTAGACAAAGTTCTGAAAAGGTTCAGAATGGATAAGGCAAAGAAAGGTTCAGTGCCTATGTTGTCAGGTAAGATATTGAGCAAGGCTCAGTGTCCAGCTACGGTAAATGATAGGGAAGCTATGAGCAAAGTGCCTTATGCCTCGGCCATAGGTTCCATCATGTATGCCATGCTGTGTACTAGACCGGATGTGTCCAATGCTCTTAGTTTGACGAGCAGATATCAAAGTGATCCAGGAGTGGAACACTGGACAGCCGTGAAGAACATCCTAAAGTACCTAAATAGAACTAAAGAAATGTTCTTAGTCTATGGGGGTGATGAACAGCTTGTCGTAAAAGGTTACGTCGATGCTAGTTTCGACACCGATAAGGATGATTCTAAATCTCAGACAGGATACGTTTATATTTTGAATGGAGGAGCTGTGAGCTGGAGAAGCTGCAAGCAAAGCGTGATCGCGGGATCTACAGTAGAAGCGGAATACATGGCTGCTGCAGAAGCGTCAAGTGAAGGAGTTTGGATCAGAAACTTCATCACTGAGCTTGGCGTGGTTCCAAGTGCATTGGACCCACTGGAGATATTGTGTGACAACACTGGCGCCATAGCACTCGCTAAGGAACCAAGATATCATCCAAAGACCAAGCATATCAACCGCAAGTTTCATATAATCCGAGATTATATAGCAGATGGAGATCTGAAGATTAGCAAAGTACATACGGATCTGAATGTCGCAGATCCATTGACTAAACCTCTTCCACGTGTAAAACATGATCAACACCTCAGTGCCATGGGTGTGAGATTGTTGCCAGATGTAAACTAGATTATTGACTCTAGTGCAAGTGGGAGACTGTTGGAATTATGCCCTAGAGGCAATAATAAAGATGTTATTATTATAATTCTTGTTCATGATAAAGTTTATGTTCCATGCTAGAATTGTATTAAGCGGAAACTTTAATACTTGTGTGGTTTGTAAACAACACCGTGTCCCTAGTACGCCTCTATGGACTAGCTCATTGATCAATGATGGTTAAGGTTTCCTAACCATAGACATGAGTTGTCAATTGATAATGAGATCATATCATTGGGAGAATGATATGGTGGATAGACCCAAACAAAGCAGAGCAATTAGATCGTGTCATCGTGTTCGTCTTTGCGAAGCTTTTCCTATGTCAAATATTGTATTCCTTAGACCATGAGATAATGCAACTCCCTGGTATCGGAAGAAAGCTTTGAGGTCATCAAACGTCATCCTATGAGAGGGTGATCATAAAGGTGTCTCTCAGGTGATCGGAAAGTATCTGTTGGGTTGTATGTATCGAGATGGAATTTGTCCCTCCCAAATCGGAGAGATATACTTCGGGCCCACTCGGTAATCGATATCAACACCACTTGCAAGCATGTGGTTAAGTAGTTAATCACAAAGTGATATCGGATTACGGAACGAGTAAAGTACTTGCTGTGAACGAGATTGAACTAGGTATGACGGTACCGACGATCGAATCTCGGGCAAGTAAAATATCGCGAGACGAAGGGAATATATATATGGGATTGATTGAATCCTGGCATCGTGGTTCATCCGATATGATCATCGATGAATGTGTGGGAGTCAATATGGGTTCCCAGACCCCGCTGTTGATTATTGATAGAAGATCATGTCTGCATATTCTCGAACCCGCAGGGTCACACACTTAACGTATCTCGACGCTAGGATAGATTGGATAATTGGTTTATGAATTTTTGTTCGGAGTCTCGGATGGGATCCGGGATATCACGAGAGGTTCCGGAATGGTCCGGAGAATAAGATTCATATAAGGCAGTGCAGTTTTTGGAGTTCGGAATTGTTCCGGATTAATCGGTATTGTACCGGAAGCTTCTAGAACCTTCCGGAAGGGGACCAACGTGGCCCCACCTTCCGGGAGGGGGCATGGGCCTATGAGGGAGTGTCCTGGCCGCATTGGGCCAGGGGCACAAGGCCCCATAGGGCCCAGCCGATTCTAGAGAGATTTGACTCGTTTAAATCTCGGGATAGAATTTCTAGATAAGGGAGAGTTTAAATCGTTTAAACTAGAGATAGGATTTCTAGATAAGGAAGAGTTTAAATTGTTTAAACTAGAGATCGGCTTGGAGGAGGGCAAGGGCTGGCCGCCCCCCCTCTATATATAGAGGGGTGGTGCGCCCCCTCCCCCCGATACACACCTTCCTCCAAGCCCTAGCAGCCTTGCTACCTTCCTCTCTCCCTCCGGATTGTTTGTAGGCGAAGCCCTGCAGCAGAAATTCTCCACCATATACACCACGCCGTTGTGCTGTATATCCAATCTATCTCTCCACCATACTCGCTGGTCCGAGGAAGGAGGAGACGTCGAGGTGCTGCACGTGTGCATCTCACGGAGGCACCGCCACTTGTGGTGCTAGATCGGATCGGATCGCGAGGAGGAGAAGCGAGTACGACTACATCACCCACGTTCCGACGAACGTTCCGCTGTGCGAATCTTCAAGGGTATGAAGATCTAATCCAATCTCTCTCGTTGTTTGCATCTCCTAGATTAGATCTTGGCTTTCCCTCTGTTCGCTCCGTAGAAAATTTTGATTTACTATGCCGCGAAACCCTTCACCAAGCCAATCACTATCTTCTCCGTGACCCCGCATGTCTCCTTGGTGTATGCCATGCCCACCTATTGAATTACGACAATAGGCAATAAAGACCGTTCAGATGCCGGAACTATCGTGGTACGTTGAGGATTCCCACCCATATGCTGCATATCCTCTACGAATTACCAATTAATGCATGCTACGAGTGATAACAGCCACGACCAGCACAACCGGCTCCATGCGAGAGGGAAAAGATTCAGCTCTTCTCTGTCCCATTCCAAATCTCATGGCCAACGCGTAATATACGGTGCAAGAATCACTTGCGATATTGGTTGTTAAGTCCTAGATAATATGTTCATTTACCACTGGAACTTTTATAGTAGGTTTTTACCTTATGGTAAATAACCTATAATAATAATATTATTATGAAAATAGTGTTTTCTGACCTTTTTCAAATGCAGGTGATGACAACACTAGATTTGTAAAATACTTTACAGAAAATAATCAAAGGACATGAGCAAGTGTGAACTTGCCTTTTGTGATTGCACTAGTAGAAAATAGGCCTTTCGTCCAGGCCATTAGTCCCTACTGTGGCTGGGGGCGGGACTAATGGCCCACGCCGGACGGCCCGAGCCACCCAGAACATACGTCCCAGCCCATTAGACCCCACTAGTCCCGATTTGAGACACAAACCGGTACTAAAGGGCCCTGGCCCTACCGCTCGCTGCGGGCACCCCCTTTTGTCCCGGTTTGTATCTCAAACCGGGACTAGTAGTCTGGCCCTATATGGACAGCCCCTCCCCCTCTCAACTATTTGTTTTCCTGGTGGGAGAGAGGTGGTGTTGTTGTGCTATTTTTTTCTTGTTCATATATATGCACTAGAGGTGTTCGATGAAATGTCCATTAGAGCGATGCGAGTTTAGGTCACACAAGACAGACATGATATGAGGTGCCCGAGCCACACTTAAGTTTTCTCATCTTTGTTTCCAAGTGTAATAAAAGGTTAGCAACTATTTTCTCGTTTAGACCGTGCGATACTAATTTTAGCATAGTGATTGCGTTTGACATATATTTGTATGATATAGATGAGCCATCCATGGATGTACGGTGATCGACGCTCTGCCGCTTTCAGAGAAGGCGTGCGTTCTTTTCGAGTTGTGGCCGAGGAGAACAAGCGGCGGGATGGTTTTATGTTTTGTCCATGTGTTGACTGTAGGAATGAGAAGGCTAACACTTCCGCAAGAGTCATTCAGAGCCACCTGCTTCGGTCTGGTTTTATGTCCGTCTATAATGTTTGGACCAAACACGGAGAAAGAGGGGTTGTGATGGAATATGGTGATGAAGAAGAGAACGATGATGACAACTTGAAAGAACATGTTGGGCCCCCCATGTGTGGTTTTAGTAATTAATGACAATCTTTATGGACTAATGTGTGTATTAAGTTATACTTGTAGGATTTGTCCATTGGCATCGCTTGGAGCATGTGTTGGCTTCAAGGTCGATGAAATGCAAAGAAGATATGTTGTGCAAGCTCAATATACGAGGTCGATGATGAGGAATTAAGAAAGGCGTTCCATCTTGAGAAGGGCAAGATCGTCTACATGAAGCTCAAATGGAATGCTCAAGGCAAAGGTATAATCTTGATAGTTTTTCCCTTTTGCCGGTCTCATGTTGTGTGTGTGACCGGGTTTAGGATAGATAACTACTATCAAGAGGGGCTCTCGTATGAGTAATTCGGTCACATCGTTCGGAGAGAGCTCAAACCTTTGCATACTTGCATCATCGTATTTGGTTGTTATTTGGTCTTATCCATGTGAGGATATAGATCTTGTGTTAATCTCCATAACAAGCTCTTGTTCATCAAAATCGGATCTCCCATATGTATCTTGTTGCGATTTTGATTTATGCGGCTTTTCGATTTCTCACCAAGTGAGGTATATCACATTATTCTCTTCATACTTTCTCACTTGGTGATAATCAGTAGATCCCTTGTCGTCCTCTATCCAACACAATTTGTATCGGGTCAATCGGAGCTTCCAGTCAAAAGTTATTGCCGTTTGAATATTTGCCTCTCAATCTGATTTCTCGGTCGAGCGGTAGTACCGCCCGGGCGGGCCGGTACTACCGTCGGGACTAAAAGCGGCCCATTTTCTTTCTGCCTAGCCAGGTACCTTTTTCCGGTAGTACCGGCCGGCCCGGTAGTACCGCCCGGGTGGGCCGGTACTACCGGCCGGCCCAGTTTATTTTTTCCCAGTTTCATTTTTCCAGATCTCGATCTACACGCGTTGCTACTTGCCCCGCGTGCTGCCGACCGCTGCAGCTGTGCTGGGCCTGCGCTGGCTTGGCCCCACGCGCCGCCGCTGCTCCCGCTCACCGCGCGCGCGCCGGCTCGCTGCCCCACTGCTGCCCCCGTGCATGTGCACTGCCGCTGCCGCCCTGCAGGCCCCACTGTGTGTTATCCTACGTTGACCCGCGTGGCCGCCTCACCCGCGCGTGCAGCTGTTAGCTACTGATGCCTGGCCCCGCGCTGTGCAGCTGCTGCGTGGCTAGCTGCCGCCGCCTGGCCCTGCTCAGCTGGGCCCGCTTGCTGCTGCGCTGCCACTGCTGTTCCGCATGCGCGCGTGCCAGGCTGGCCCCACCTGCTGCTGCTGCTTTCTCTTCCTGGCTCGCTCGCTGATGTCAGTTTTTTTGGGACTGGTAGTACCGGCCCAATCCGGTACTACTGTGTTGGAGATATGCCCTAGAGGCAATAATAAATGTAGTTATTATTATATCTTTGTGTTTATGATAAATGTTAACATTCATGCTGTAACAGTATTAACAAGGAAACATTAATACTTGTGTGATTTGTAAACTAAATAAGAGTCCCTAGTAAAGCCTCTTCATAATACTACCTTGTTGGTTAATAAATGATTGTGGTTTCCACATCATGAACATTGAGATGTTATTAACAACAAGATCATATCGTTAGGAGAATGGTATGATGGACATACTCCTATAGATAAGCGTAGCATAAAGATCAAGTCATTTTAATAATTCAATTGCTATAAGCTTTCTGATACATAGTAACCTAATTCCTTCGACCATAAGATCATGCTTATCACCATCACCGGAAGGATGCTTTGATGACATCAAACACCACACTGCAACTGGGTGGATATAAAGGTGGCATTGAGTGTTCGGAAAGTATGGGTTGAGACACATGGATCAAGAGTGGGATTTGTCCATCCATATGACGGATAGATATACTCTGGGCCCTCTCGGTGGAATGTCATCCAATTAGCTTGCAAGCATGTGACTGGCTCACAAGGGATCACATGCCATAGGAACGAGAAAAGAGTACTTATCAGTAACGAGGTTGAACTAGGTATGTAGAGATACCGACGATCAAAACCTCGGATAAGTAAACTATCATGAGACAAAGGGAAATTGGTATTATATGTAAGTGGTTCATTCGATCTCAAAGTAATCGTAGGAATATGTGGGAGCCATATGAATTTCTAGATTCCTCTATTGGTTATTGTTCGGAGAAGTGTCTCGATCATGTCCGCATAATTCACGAACCGTAGGGAGACACACGTAAGGATTCGATGTTGTTAAGTAGTTATGGAATGATGAGTAAGAGACCGAATGTTGTTCGGAGTCTCGGATAGGATCCGGGATATCACGAGGAGATCCGTAATGGTCCGGAGAATAAGATTCATATAAGGAAAGTCCTGTTTCGGAGTTGGGGAATGATTCCGGTGTTTTCATCGGGAATGTTCTAGAAGGGTCCGGAAGGTCCGGCACTCCGGAGGGGAAGGGTACATGAATGTGTCATAACAAGTTGGAATGGTTGCATCATGTACTAGGTATCATGTCTAGGCAAAATAAAGGGATAAATCAAATCCTAGTTTGAAAAAGTCAAACGCCAATTTGAAAAGTCAAACGACAGTTTTGCTTGGTGGAGGGAGAGTAGGAAACCTACTTGGGGAGGAGTTCCTCTCCCTCCACCCGCCGTCCAAGGAGGCCGACTTGGGGAAGGACTCCCTCCCCTTGGTCGGCGCCCTCCCACCTATAAAACGAGGGGCAGGGGTGCCCCTCTAGACACACACCTCTCTCCACCAAAACTCTAACCCTAGCAGCCGGCCACCAAGTCGCCGCCGTCACCTAGGTTTTGCCCTAGCCGCCGAGTTGGGGCCCTCCCCTTTCCCTAGCCGCCGGCCTAGCCCTCTCTCCTTGGTGCCTCTAAACCCTAGATCACCAAGGCCTCTCTCATAGTCCACCATACTCGCTCCGGCTTAAGGCGAAGCCCTGCGAGATCTCCCCTCTACTTCCGGTACCACGCCGTCGTGCTGCCGGAATCACGAGGAGAGTGCTACAACCTCCGCTTCCTGCTGGAACAAGGGAGAGGAAGGTCTTCATCGAGTACCGAACGTGTGACCGACTGCGGGAGCGCTTCCGGAACACAGCGCCGGAAGGATCGTCTACACGATCTTGAGATCGTCAAGAGTACAACTACATCACCCACGAGAATCTGCTCTCGTTAATCACTTTGGAATCTTCGAGGGTGAGTTATTCTATCGACTCGTTGCTACTCCCTCCGTTTTAAAATATAAGATGTTTTAGGTTTGTGAAGAAAATGAATCTAGACTTGTTTTAGTATATAGGTTCACTCAACTTTCGGATGAATCTACGCACTAAAAGTAGTCTAGATTCATTTTCTTCACAAACCTAAAACATCTTATATTTTGAAACGGAGGGAGTACAATCTACTAGATAAATCTTGGCTTGTTTGTTTGTATGCGGTAGAATTTTTTTGTTTTCCATGCTATGAACCCCTACAGTGGTATCAGAGCCAGGTCTATATGTAGATCTGTTGCACGAGTAGAACACAATGGTCATTGTGGGCGGTGGTGCTTTTATTATCAATTGCTTCTTGTGTACTTTGCATCTTGAGGTATGATGGGATGAAGCGGCCCGGGCTAACCTTACATGACATCGTTCATGAGACTTGCTCCACGCTCAACATGCAACTTGTATTGCATAAGTGGCTTTGCGGGTGTCTGTCTCTCCCATTATAGTATATATCCAATTTACAACGGGCACTTGATAGTTCAAACATCAACGTTGTGGTTCTTGTTCGTACGTTAGAGTGACACTTATTGAAAGCCCCAAACCACGTAAAATATGCAAAGAAAATTAGAGGCGTCTAACTTTGTTTTGCAGGGGTGTGCTGTGATGTGATATGGCCATGATTGTGATTATATTTGATGTATGCAATGTTCCTTATTGTAAGTTGGCAACCGACGGGAGCCATATGGTTGTCTTTAATTTCTGTTAAGACCCGCGTGTCTATTCAAAGTAGTTGTAATAGTTGAAGCTGGTGGACGACAATCATGGAGCAGCGTCATTGACCTTGATACAATGCCGGTGATGATAGAGATCATGTTCGTGCTTGAAGATGGAGCTCAGAAGCACAAAGAAGAAAGGCCATATCATATCACATATTATGAATTGCATCTGATGTTAATCCTTTATGCATCTTGTATTGCTTAGTTAACGACGGTAGCATTATAAGATGATCCCTCATGCACATAAATTTCATGTTCTAAAGTGTTCATCCTTAGTAAGCACCGTTGCTAAAGCTTTTTGTTTCGAAGCACCACATGATGATCGGGTGTGTTAGATTCTGCAAGTGTATACAATATGAGCAAGCCAGATTTGCTCATGCGGAAGCTAAGGTTTGATCTTGACGAGCCTAGCATGTACAGACATGGTCTTGGAACATGGATCACCAAAAGGTAAAGCATGAGTCATATAGTAGATATGATGAACATGTCGATTGTTCGCCATTGAAGCTACATCAACTCTCGTGATGATCGGTTTTGATGTGGTGGATTTGGTTCGTGTGATCACTAAAACAATGTGAAGGATATTGTTTTGAGTGGGAGTTCACCTAGATTAATTTAACTATTAATTAGAACTCAATTTGTCATAAACTTAGTATAAACTATTGCAAATATGTTGAGGATCAATGGCGGCCCCTACCATCAATTTTAATGCGTTCCTAGAGAAAGAAAAGTTGAAAAACAATGGAAGCAACTTCGCGGATTGGTTCCGCAATTTGAGGATTGTCCTCAATGCTGGTAATTTGACCTATGTGCTGGATGCACCACTGGGTGACCCGCCTGCAGCTGATGCTACCGATGAAGTAAAGAATGTTTACCTCGCTCAGAAGAATCAGTACTCCACAGTTCAATGTGCTATCTTGTATGGTTTGGAATCGGAGCTTCAGAAAAGGTCTGAGAACTCAGATCCACATGATATTGTCCGTGAACTCAAATTGATATTTGAGACTCACGCGACAGTTGAGAGTTATGAGGCTTCTGAAAAGTTCTTTAACTGCAAGATGGAAGAGGGGAAACTCCGTCAGGGAGCATGTGCTTAAGATGTCTGGGCACACAAACAAACTCCAAAGCTTGGGTATAGTGATTCCTAATGCTTTGGGGATTTACCGTTTCCTCCAATCACTGCCACCAAGTTACATGAACTTTGTGATGAACTACAATATGCAAAGCATGAACAAGCAGTTGCCAGAACACTTCTCCATGTTGAAATCTGCAGAAGTGGAGATCAAGAAAGAGAACCAAGTGTTGATGGTCAGTAAGACCACCAAATTCAAGAAAGGCAAGTCTAAGCAAAAGGGACACTTCAAGAAAGGTGGTAAGAAAGTTGCCGCACCGACGAAGAAGACCAAGGCTGGACCTAAGCCTGGTACTGAATGCTTTTACTGCAAGGGAGAAGGTCACTGGAAGCGGAATTGCCCAAATTACTTGGCGGATTTGAAGAACGGCAACATCAAGAAGAAAGGTATATCCGATATACATGTTATTGATGTGTATCTAACTAGTACTCGTAGTAGTGCCTGGGTATTTGATACTGGTTCGGTTGCTCATATTTGTAACTCGAAACAGGTACTGCAGAATAAACGTAAGCTAGCGAAGAACGAGGTGAAGATGCGCGTTGGAAATGGATCAAAGGTTGATGTGATCGCGGTTGGCACGCTACCTCTTCATCTACCATCGGGATTAATTTTATACTTAAATAATTGTTATTTGGTGCCTGCGTTGAGCATGAACATTATATCGGGATCTTGTCTATTGCGAGAGGGTTACTTGTTTAAGTCCGAGAATAATGGTTGTTCGATTTATATGAGTAATATGTTTTATGCACATGCACCTTTGATAGATGGTCTATTCCTATTGAATCTCGATAGTGGAAATACACATATTAATAACATTGAAGCTAAACATTTGAAATTGAGCGATAACTCGACTTATATGTGGCACTGTCGTCTTGGTCACATTGGAGTGAAGCGTATGAAGAAACTCCATTCTGATGGACTTCTTGAATCACTTGAAAGATGCGAAGCATGTCTGATGGGTAAAATGACTAAGACTCCATTTTCTGGTATGATGGAGCGAGCTACAGACTTGCTGGAAATCATACATACCGATGTATGTGGTCCAATGAGTGTAGCATCGCGCGGTGGTTATCGTTATGTTCTTACCTTCACGGATGACTTGAGTAGATATGTGAATATATATTTCTTGAAACATAAGTCCAAAACTTTCGAGAAGTTTAACGAATTTCAGAGTGAGATAGAGAATCAACGTAACAAGAAGATTAAATTTCTACGTTCTGATCGTGGAGGTGAATATCTAAGTTACGAGTTTGGGCGAGCATTTAAAGAAATGTGGAATACTTTCACAATTGACACCACCGAGAACACCACAGCGTAATGGTGTGTCCAAACGTCGTAATCGAACTCTCTTAGATATGGTTCGTTCTATGATGTCACTTACAGATTTACCGCTATCATTTTGGGGTTATGCATTAGAAACAGCCGCATTCACTTTAAATAGGGCACCATCTAAATCCGTTGAAACGACACCGTATGAATTATGGTTTGGGAAGAAACCTAAATTGTCGTTCCTTAAAGTTTGGGGTTGCGAAGCCTATGTAAAGAAGTTACAACCGGACAAGCTTGAACCCAAAGCGGAAAAATGTGTCTTCATAGGATACCCGAAGGAAACTATTGGGTATACCTTCTATCATAGATCCGAAGGCAAAATCTTCGTTGCCAAGAATGCATCCTTTCTAGAGAAGGAATTTCTCTCGAAAGAAGTGACTGGAAGGAAAGTAGAACTCGACGAGGTTGTTGAACCTTCTCTCGAACTTGCGAGTAGTGCAGCACCGGAAGTTGTTCCTATGGCGCCTACACCAATAAGAGAGGAAGCTAATGATAATGATCATGAAACTTCAGTTGAAGTTGCTACAGAACCTCGCAGGTCAACGAGAATTCGTACCACTCCTGATTGGTATGATCCCGTTTTGAGTGTCATGTTGGTGGACAACACCGATGACCCTGCGACATATGAGGAAGCGATGATGAGCGCAGATTCCATTAAATGGCAAGATGCCATGAAATTCGAGATTGGATCCATGTACGAAAACCAAGTATGGACTTTGGTGGACTTACCGGATGGCCGAAAGGCTGTCGAGAACAAATGGATTTTCAAGAAGAATACAGATGCTGATGGTAATGTTACTGTCTATAAAGCTCGACTTGTCGCAAAAGGGTTTTGACAAATTCAAGGAGTTGACTACGATGAGACTTTCTCACCAGTAGCAAAGCTAAAGTCTGTGAGGATTATGTTAGCAATCGCTGCATATTACGATTATGAAATATGGCAGATGGATGTCAAAACAGCATTCCTCAATGGAGACATTGATGAAGAGTTGTATATGATGCAACCCAAAGGTTTTGTCGATCCTAAAGATGCTAACAAGGTGTGCAAACTTCAATGGTCCATATATGGGTTGAAGCAAGCATCCCGAAGTTGGAATCAACGTTTTGATAAGGTAATCAAAAGTTTTGGTTTTATACAAACTTATGGAGAAGCTTGTATTTACAAGAAAGTGAGTGGGAGCTCTGTAGCATTCTTAATACTATATGTAGATGACATATTGTTGATTGGGAATGATGTAGACCTTCTTAATAGTGTCAAGGAATATTTGAATAATAGTTTTTCAATGAAAGATCTTGGCAAAGCATCTTACATATTAGGCATAAAGATTTATAGAGATAGATCGAGACGCCTAATATCATTGTCACAAAGTACATATTTGGACCAAGTTCTAAAGAGATTTGGAATGGAAGATAGCAGGAAAGGGTTGTTGCCCATGTTGCCCAATACGACCTTGAGTAAAACTCAAAGTCCAGCAACGGCAGAAGATAGAGAAAGGATGAGTAAGACTCCCTATGCCTCAGCCATAGGATCTCTAATATATGACATGCTATGTACTAGACCCGACATTGCATATGGTGTTAGTTTAACTAGCAGATATCAAAGTGATCCAGGAGTGGATCATTGGACAGCGGTGAAAAACATCCTTAAGTACTTGAGAAGAACTAAGGAAATGGTTCTTTCTTATGGAGGTGATGAACAGCTCGTTGTTAATGGTTACACCGATGCTAGTTGGAACACCGATCCGGATGATTCTAAATCTCAATCTGGATAAGTATTTACTTTGAATGGTGCAGCAGTTAGCTGGAGGAGTGCAAAGTAAAGCGTTGTGGCGAGATCTTCAACTAAATTGGAATACATAGCTGCTTCGGAGGCTTCACAAGAAGCGATATGGATGGAGGAGTTCATTACAGAGCTCGGTGTGGTTCCAAGTGCGCTGGAACCAATGTCTATCTATTGTGATAATATGGGCGCCATAGCCAATGCGCAAGAACCAAGGTCACACAAGAAGCTGAAGCACATCAAGCTACGTTTTCACGCTATTCGAGAACATGTCCAAGATGGTGACATAAAGATTTGCAAAGTACACACAGATCTGAATGTGGCGGATCCGTTGACTAAACCTCTCCCGAGGGCAAAACATGACCAACACCAAAATGCCATGGGTGTTCGGTATATTACCATGTAATCTAGATTAGTTTACTCTAGTGCAAGTGGGAGACTATTGGAGATATGCCCTAGAGGCAATAATAAATGTAGTTATTATTATATCTTTGTGTTTATGATAAATGTTTACATTCATGCTGTAACATTATTAACAAGGAAACATTAATACTTGTGTGATTTGTAAACTAAATAAGAGTCCCTAGTAAAGCCTCTTCATAATACTAGCTTGTTGGTTAATAAATGATTGTGGTTTCCCCGTCATGAACATTGAGATGTTATTAACAACAAGATCATATCGTTAGGAGAATGGTATGATGGACATACTCCTATAGATAAGCGTAGCATAAAGATCAAGTAATTTTAATAGTTCAATTGCTATAAGCTTTCTGATACATAGTAACCTAATTCTTTCGACCATAAGATCATGCTTATCACCACCACCGGAAGGATGCTTTGATGACATCAAACACCACAACGTAACTGGGTGTCTATAAAGGTGGCATTGAGTGCTCGGAAAGTATGGGTTGAGACACATGGATCAAGAGTGGGATTTGTCCATCCATATGACGGATAGATATACTCTGGGCCCTGTCGGTGGAATGTCATCCAATTAGCTTGCAAGCATGTGACTGGCTCACAAGGGATCACATACCACGGGAACAAGAAAAGAGTACTTATCAGTAACGAGGTTGAACTAGGTATGCAGAGATACCGACGATCAAAACCTCGGATAAGTAAACTATCGTGAGACAAAGGGAAATTGGTATCGTATGTAAGTGGTTCATTCGATCGCAAAGTAATCGTAGAAATATGTGGGAGCCATATGAATTTCCAGATTCCTTTATTGGTTATTGTTCAGAGAAGTGTCTCGATCATGTCCGCATAATTCACGAACCGTAGGGAGACACACTTAAGGATTCGATGTTGTTGAGTAGTTATGGAATGATGAGTAAGAGACCGAATGTTGTTCGGAGTCTCGGATAGGATCCGGGATATCACGAGGAGATCCGGAATGGTCCGGAGAGTAAGATTCATATAAGGAAAGTCTTGTTTCGGAGTTGGGGAATGATTCCGGTGTTTTCATCGGGAATGTTTGTCGCATCCCAAGATTTTCTAAATCTTGTTATGTGAAAAATAAATAAAATAAATAAACAATTGTTGAAAATTAGGGTGAAAAGGAACTTTTGTGTTTAAATGGAAACTTAAAATCCCATCTAGAACATACTTTGGTTAATATTTGAATCCAACTAAATCCAAATCAACTGGAATGCATTCTCCATAAATGCATCTGGAAATTTAAAACACTTGGAAATTAAACCAAAATACTAGAACCCAAATGGAAGAGAGTCATTTCCAAGTTATCTCTAAGCCTATGGATTTGATCCATATAAAAATTTGTCAACAAACATTTACAAATGATCAAGAAAGACAAATGGAAATATTATAAAACCATAGAAGGAACAACTTCTACCAAGAAGGATGAAGGCAAAGTCAAAACTATGCACCATAAGGCCAAATCCAAAGAGATCACAAAGTGTTGCTACTCTTGTGAAGAAGAAGGTTATATCTCTAGCAAATGCCCCAAGAAGAGAGAAAGATTTCCCACCTTTGTGGTGAAGTATGAAGAGCATGAACTAGAAGAACTCCTAGCTTTAGAGAGACCCAAGAAGAAGAAGAAGAAATGCCCCAACCCAAGCAAAAAGGATATTACCCAAGAGCAATGTTACACTTGCAAATAAATGGGACACTATGCCAATGAATGCCCATAAAATAAGAAGAACCAAGGAAACAAACAAGAGGCAATGATACCAAAGGAAAAGAAAGATATCAGCCATGTGATGTGTTTCAATTGCAAAGAACCAGGACATTATGCAAGCAATTGTCCAGAAAAGATGAAGCACAAGATAAACAAGCCTATGAAGGATCACAACCTTGTCACATGTTTCAAGAGTGGAAACAAAGGACACAATGCAGATGTTTGCCCAGAGAAGTTTCAACAAGAGTCCAAGCAAGCCAAGAAGTAATCTAGTTGGAAAATTTTCAAGGGTGGTAGTATCGTAGCTGCTTTGAGCCAACTTGTAACCCCTAGCCTCCCCAAATCTCGGGATGAGATTTATTTTAAGGGTGGTGGCCTGTCACATCCCAAGATTTTCTAAATCTTGTTATGTGAAAAATAAATAAACAAAATAAACAATTGTTGAAAATTAGGGTGAAAAGAAACTTTTGTGTTTAAATGGAAACTTAAAATCCTATCTGCAACAAACTTTGGTTAATACTTTAATCCAACTAAATCCAAATCAAGTGGAATGCATTCTCCATAAATGCATCTGGAAATTTAAAACACTTGGAAATTAAACCAAAATCCTAGAACCCAAATGGAAGAGAGTCATTTCCAAGTTATCTCCAAGCCTATGGATTTGATCCATATAAAAATTTGTCAACAAACATTTACAAATGATCAAGAAAGACAAATGGAAATATTATAAAACCATAGAAATTGATTTCACTTAATTTGGAGCCCTAGATAAAATCTTATGAATATAATAAGATAAGGAAATTAAATTTCCAAAGCTAATAAAGAACCTATCTATAAATCCATAACAAATGGTGAGCAAATAATCCTAAAGTTATTTAAAAGTATAAATAAATCTCAAATAATATTTTACAAATTGGAATCACCAAGTTTGGATCTCTAAATAAAAAGATATGGATTTTATAAGATAAGGAAAGAAATTATTCAATAAGGAATATTTAAAGACCAAATTAAATCTTGGCCTAATCCATTAAGCAAATGGAATGAATAGAATCCAAATCCAAATAAAATAAAAGGATAAGGAATTTCCAAAATAAAATAAAATGGCATTAACCATTCTATCCCTATTTTAATAAAGAAAAATCTCTAATAAGAATAATTATGTAATTCAGGAGAAAATAATATTTTGGAATTTACCCAAGTAAAATAAAAGTTGTTTAATTCAACTTAATTAAGATTAAATAAATCTTCCAAATAAACTTTAGGGGAATTAAAACTATATTTAATTCCATTGGAATTAAAACAAATACCCAATTCAAATGGTTTATAAATCATATTGAATTTTTCCAAATAAATCTAGGTGAATATTTTGACAACCTATTAAACAAATAAAAACCTACTGAAAAGATTTGGAAGGTTTAAGAATTCAAATGGTGTTTTGAAGATATAATTGAATCATATTGGAATTAAAACAAAGGCCTAATTAAATAATTAAAAGACCCCAATAAGAATAAAATTTTATTCCCAAAATTGACTTCAGAATATATTATTAATCAGTATTTGAGTCTTCACAAAATTTGGAAAAGGTTTGAATTCAAATTAATGTTTAAATTGTTTAGAAAAAATCAAAACAGAAAATCAAATGGGAAAAAGAAAAACCATCAGTATAAAAAAATGAAAAGGACTCAGCCCAGCTCGGCAACCCAGCTAAGGCCCAGCAGCCCACCTATCCCGCTCTCCCCGAAACTTTTTTCCTCACCGCAAACAGAACCCGCGAGGACAATGACCGATGGACCCCACATTCCTTTTCTCTCTCTCGCTGCCAGGCGACCCCACCGCCACGCAAGCTTCTTCCTCACCCCGCGACGACCACGCCGGCCGTTTCCTGCCATTGATGCCGCGGTTTATTTCGCTCAAACGGCTCGCTTAAACCTCGCCGCTGTAACATCCCTAAAATCATAATTTCAAAGTTTGCATATCATTCATGCATGCATATAGATTTGAGAACAATTTCAAACTCATTTTGGAAAACAGTAGCACAAAGTGCTATGATTTTATGTGAGCAGATTCAAATCAAATGGCCATCCCCATTTGAGAAGTTTGATTGATTTTAAACTTAGCTTGTTGCCTTTCTTATAGAAAGGATTGAGTGTGGTTTTGGACCAAGTTTTACAAATTTGAAATGTTCCAAAAACCATTTCTCAAATTTTGCAAACCAAGTGCCAAGCCTCTGATATTTTGATCCCCAAGCTTGACCAAGCCTTTGCAAAGCAACCACATGATCTTATTCCTATATTTGAGACCACTGCTCACTGCAAAAATCCCAAGGAAATTTGAATTCAAATGGAACTTGAATTCATTTGAAAATCAATTCAGAAAATAGAAATAGAAAAAGAAAAAGGAGTAAACAAAAGAAAAGGGCCGAGCGCCAGGAATCTAGCCCAGCTTCTGAGCAGGCCCAACTAGCCCACCCGGGCTATCTCTTTTCCTCCCGCACGCGCCAGCGCACCCACACAGCCGCTGACCGCCGGACCCCACCTCCTCTTCGCGCGTTTCGCTGACGAGCGGGCCCTCTCCACGTCGCCCCGTCTTCCTCAAACCGCGCCCGCGACCACGTCGCCGCTGCTGTCAAGGCCGGTAATGGCGCGGCGTAATTGGCCTTAATGCCGCAGGCGTTTCCTGTCGCGCCTGGGCCTATAAAATCCCCTCTGCACCGCGAGCATTTCCCCCCACCCTCCTCGCTCACTCCGCCACCAGGCTGCGCGCATTAGCTCCCGAAGCCCCGTTGTACCGACGACTCCGGCGTCCAATTCCGGTGAGCCTCGGCCGTCCCCCTCTCTCTGGTTCAAACGATGATGCTCAGCTTGATCTTGCGCACCCACTGATGCTTTTCTTTTGCCTGCACGTGACCCAGGTCGTCGTCTCCGTCCACGACCGAAACCACTTGCGCCGCCGCTTGACTCCGGCGACCAATTAAGGTAAAACCCGAGCGCCCCTTGCCCCCTCCTTCACGTGAGTTTGTTCACCTGCGTCCTGCGCAACTCCTAATGCCCCTGGTTCGTGCTAGGGCGACACCAAACCTCGGCAAGGACCATGACTGCAAGCTACCGACGCCGCCCGTTACTCCGACGAGCTCCTGAGACCGTTCCCGCACGCCCCTTCGCAAACCAACGCCACGTCGAGCTTCAGCACGCCGCTGCGGATCTGGTATGACCTTTCTCCTTCTCGCGCACGACCTAGAACGCCGACACCGCCACTGGCCGACGCGCCGCCGCCAGCCGCCGCCGCTAGCGCCGCTCGAGTTTGGTCGTTTGATCCAGGACCGTCAGATCTGGATCCAACGTGTAGATTTAGATCACTTAACAAAACGTTTTTGCTAGATCTGGACCGTGTGTTTTACTTAGATCCTATGGCCGCAGAGCTCGATCCGTCCGAACCGGTACGCGCCAATAGAAACACGACGCGTGGCTAGGTTTAAATCAAAAACAGATTTCAAAACCAGATTTAGATCCAATTTTCAAATGGCTATAACTTTTGATTCCCACGTTGGAATTTTGCAAACTTTATACCGTTGGATTCAGTGAAACAAGGCCTTTCTGAATCTATAATGTGTTTAACAAATAGTATCTGATAAAATTACCTTTTATACAGAAACATGTTTAAGGCTATTTTGAGTATAGATTTAGTTTAGTAATTTGTATTAGTGCCAAATAAGTTTGATTGGCAAACTTTGTGTCTTGTTATGTTTCTTTATCATGCACTTGCTTGGTAGGGTTTTCAAAATCATCACTTAGTAAATTCTTGCATGCATGCATTCATATTTTTGCTTGTAAATAAATTGTGTGTAATTGTATGCTACAAATTCTTGTGTAGATTTTGCTAGTGATTGTGATTGTGAAGAGTTCCACTCTCCCCATTACCAAGGCAAGTGATACTTCATGATATTTCCATCCTTTATTTTGAATAAGCATTAGAATTATTTTTACTAAGTCTTGCATTCTACTTTTTCCAAATGCTATGTTGGGAAATCCTATGTAGTGTAGAATTGTAGAATTGCTAGGGAATTTTCCTAAGCTAAGTTACTATGCCATGCTTAGCCTAGCTAGTAGAAAACAAGGGTTGGTAAAGTATGTACATGCTATGATGAAATAATTCTAAGTCCGTTTGGACTCATGCTTTTCTTAATAAAACAACTAAGTAAATGAACTTCCTGGGTGGAATGGGACTTGAATGGTGGTTTTTGGTTGAGTGGTTACACAAGGCCATGGATTTGGCTTGTGTATCTCACTTGTGGTATGCCACCCAGGCACAAAGGGATTTGGAGGCCAAGTGTTGAGAAAGCTTACAGTGCAACCAATTGGTAATATGGGCTCTGCCTTGATCATATAGGTTGCTAGAACTTAGTCATTTGGACAGTTGGTGGTAGTGGGATGATAGGTTGGAACGCGTCCATTTGACTAAGGAAAGGCTTCTGAAAGGTCCTGTCTTGGGAAACCAAGTCTGGTGGGGAAAGTGCACAACCTCTGCAGATGGAAAATCTAAGTACTTAGCCAAGTCCATGGCAAAGGACAGCTTGAGCATCAAGACATGGAAGCTACAAGAATCTCATCACTCCAACTTCTAAGTAAAACTTGTGGGTGAACAAGGGTGAAGGACCCCAATGTGTATTGGTGGTTTCTTGGGAAAGTTTTTGACAAAGAAAAACTTAGCAATTTCAACTAATAGGGAAAACCTATTTTCAAGCAAAGCAAGCCAAGCTACACTTAGCCAAAATGCATATAGAAATATGGTCCACTTAAAATTTACTAAGGTATCACTTGCCAATACTATTCCAAAGTATTGACCCACTGTGGCTGTAACTTGTGATGTTGCAGGTTACTCCGATGATGAGTAGGAGTCATGAGTCTACACTCAACATGCTTGCCTGTGGCACATGAAGATGAGGACTTGTGTTTATTTACTTATTCCATAAACTCTTGTATTAGGCCTTTGGCCCTGAGTTGTAAAAGACTATGTTTTATCTCTGGAATGAATGTAGTAAACGACCTTTGTATCTGTGTACTTCATCTTAAACTGTGGATGCTAGCATTGATCCAGGGACTAGCATTGCAATCACTGGGATCCTTTTCCTTTACAAAGGAGGGGTCTTACAGCCGCGACCATGCTCCCTTAAACGCCTCCCTCTTCTCCCTCTTTCCCCTCAGTCGACGCCTCCCAGGAGCCCCTAGGCTGGATGAATTTCTCCACGTGCCCCACTTCTCCGACGAGCCTCCCCGACAAATTCCGGCGACGCCAGACTCCATCGCCACTCCTATACTTCACTAGCCTTCTCCCCATCCCCGTACGCATCCACCAGCATCCCTAGCTAGCTCGCGCGCGCTCCAAATCGTCGGCAAGGACAACACCGTCTCGCCACCGACGACCGCATCCACTCCGGCGAGCTACTGACGCCAAACCCGTGCGCCCCTCGTGTTCTGGTGAGTACCTCTACAACCCCCGAGACCGTGCGCATCCTCCTGATACCTTTCCTCGCTGGCTTGCATCCCAGGCGCTCATCTTCGACCACGACCGTGCGCATCCGACGGCAGCAAGAACTTCGGCGAGCGATTCAGATCATCCTCGTGCGCCCCTTGCCTCCTCGCGAGTACCTTGAGCATGTCACATCCCAAGATTTCCAAATCTTGTAATGTGAAAAATAAATGAATAAAATAAAACTTTGTTTGATTTACAGGGCCAGAAGAAACTTTTTGAATTCAAATGGAACCTCAAACCAATTTGAATCAAATAAATCCTAAAGGGATTTATAAAGATAAACATTTATTAAAGGAAATTAAAATGTTTTGGAATTACTATTTTGGATCTTTTAATAAAAGATTTTGTTTTCAAAAGAAAAGGTGGATTTATAAATAAAGATTATTTTATAAAGCCAAATTAAAACCTTGGCCAAGCTTTTGAATTAAAACATTTTGTTTTGAATAAAAATAGCAAAAGTTGATTTAAATAAAATAATAAGGATTTAATATCCAACTTTATTTTAATAAAAGGTTCTACCAATTTAATTGAAACATCAAAACTGATTAAATTATTTAAAATAAGTTTTCGAAATATTTGATATTCACAAATAAAACCTACTGAAGTGTTTTGGCTTTATTTTAGATTTCAAAATAAATATTTTAAATAAAATAAATCCTAATTGATTTAATAACTACGGTCCATTCTATTTAATTATTAATGGACCCTAAAATAAAAATGTTATTTTGTTTTAAATAAGTTTCCAAGTATTCTTTATTTCCAAATAAAACCTACTGATTTGGTTTTGAAAATATTTGGATTTCAAATTAGGATTCTATTAAATAAATCAAACCCTAATTTGATTAAATAAACAAAAGGTCCATTTTATTAAATAATGAATGGATCCTAAAATGAATAAAAATATTATTTTATTATGGAATTTTGGATTATGCTACTGAACAGAACCAAGTTCAAAAGTTGTGAAGGGTGGTGTTTGTTTAAATTGATTTGGTTGATTGGATTGTTTGTTTGAAATTCAAATCAGTAAATAGAAATGGAAAAATATAAATCAAACAGACAGAAAAAAATATGAAATGGACCTGACCCAACTGAGACAGCCCAATAAGCCCACTCGCAGCCTAGCTCCCCCTCTCCCCGAGGGAAAACGATTCGCACCTCGTTTCTGACTCGTATAGAGTATGACCAGTGGACCCTCCCCTCCTTTCTTTTCCCACTGACCGGTAGGCCCACTTTCCACTGTTCTCCTTCCCCACCCCGTGACCGGTTCTTCCTCCTCTCGTCGCCATTGTAGGCTTTGATTCCTCAGGCTTAATTCACCTTAATTAAGCGAGTAAAACCTGCAGTGATCACGCACGATAAATCGTCTTCCTCTCCTCTCTCGTTCACCTCTGTCTCCTCCCCCAAACACGCCCCCAAGCCGCTCTAATTTCTCCCCGAGCCGCTCTATCTCTGACGACTCTCCTCGCTGATTCCGACCAGCACACGCCCCCTCCTGCCTCCTCGAGCACGCAACTGTGATCACCATTCTCCAGCGCACCTCTCTGTAGCCTCAGCTTACTCGCGTGTGCCTCCCAGCGTCGGCAACGTCGACGACCTGCAGCACCGCTGTCTGCCCTCTTCTCCGACGACGTCCCCAGGTAGTACCCGACCTCCCCTCTCATCCCCGTGGACACGATGATGATCTCCAAGCTCATACGAACCTAACAGCACCTCCCGTTTGTCCTAGGGCGCCCCCTATCCTCGCCCTCGATGACCTCCTAAACCGCTGAAGCCCAACTCGTCTCCGGCGAGCAATCAAGGACAGCCCCGTGCGCCCCTTCACCAACCAGTACCACGTTGAGCATCAGCAAGCGTCAACGATTCCGGTGAGCACCTTTTCCTCCTCCCTCGTTTCCTATTTCACCATCGCCGCCGCCGTCTGCCCGTCGCCGCCGCGCATAGCCGCGCAGCGCCGCCAGTTAATGGCCAATTGTTTAGGTCCGTAGGAATTGGATCGAACGATTACGATAGATCACTTAAACCACGAAGAGTTACGCCTACTAAGCCACACGATTCATTTAGATCTAATGTTCCACAGAGCTGATCCGTCCGAACCGGTATCAACCAATGAAACAGCGACGCGTGGCCAGTATTAGGTTTAAAACAGATTTGAAATCTGATTGAGAGATGAATTTCAAACCCTTATAACTTTGGATCCACACGTCCAAAAATTACAAATTTTATGTCGTTGGATTCAGGAGAACAAGACCTAGCCAACCCTGCCCTTGGTTTAGCAAACAGTATCTGTTTGTTTGCTTATTTTTGTAGATTCATTTGTATGCTTATTAGGATTAGAAAAATTGATTAAAAATGGTTTTTGGATTAAAACTTTTGCAAAATGGTTTATTGTGACCTTACTGACCCTAGGAACCAGCCCATGTTTTGGAAAATGAATTTGGTAAAGCTTAGGTTGGATTATTTGACTTAGCCATCTTCTAGCCAAATAAAATTATTGATTTTTATTATGAAAATGTTGTTGTAAAGAAAACTTTGGGAAAATGTTTTGGACCAAACCTACTGACCAAAAACACCAAGTTTTGTGGTTTAAAAACATATTTGGTGAACCTTGGAGATTAATGCCTTGGTAAAAATATTTCTACACCACATAAAATGATACTTTGTTTTAAAAATGGTTTTTGAAGTGAAACCTTTTGCAATTGACTTTGCCACTTTACAAAATGACCATTAGGTGCTTTCAAATGCTTATGACCCATTAGGAACCACTTTTTCAAACAAAACAAAGCTTAGCATGCTTGCATGCATTACTTTGACTTTGTTATTTTATGTGATGTTTTGCTTGATTGGTAGATTAAGTTTGTGCCTTGCTTGATTGAATTGTAGTGACTTGAAGAGTGTGATTGTTGCAAGGACAAGGAGTGAACCTATACCCTCTACCAAAAAGGCAAGTGATGCTTCATACTTTTTGTCCCATTACTTTCACTATGCATTAGTGATTTTGCTAAGTAAAACTTGCATGGATTTTGCTAAGTATAAACCTTGCTATAGTAAAACCTAGTGGATGAAACATTAGTGGAAATCTTCCTAAGTTAAGATTCCTATTACTATCAAGATTAGCCTAGCTAATAGAAAACATGGGTGGAATATATATTCACACTATGGAAAAATATTCTAAGTCTGAGGACTTGTGATTTTGTCTAATAAAACAACTAAGTTAATGAAACACCTGGGTGGAATGGGATTGCTAGGTGGTGTTTGGTTGAGTGGTTCACAAGGCCATGGACTTGGCTTGTGTATCTCACTTGTGGTATGCCACCCAGGAACAAAGAGATTTGAGATGTCAAATGTTGAGAAGCTTCAAGTGCAACCACTTGGCAATATGGGCTCTGCCATGATCATATAGGTTGCAAGAACTTAGACATATGGACAGTGGGTGGTAGTGTTTGATAGGTTGGAACGCGTCCATTTTGGTCTAAGGGAAGGCTTCTGAAAGATCTTGTCTTGGGAAACCAAGTCTTGTGGGGAAAGTGCACCACCTCTGCAGAGTGTAAAACCTAAGTACTTAGCCATGTCCCTGGTAAAGGACAATTTGAGCATCAAGACATGGAAGCAATCAAGAATCTCATCATTCAAATTTCTAAGTTAAAACTTGTGGATTGAACAAGGGTTGTTTGAAATCTTCAATCCTTGATTGAGAGATGCCTTGTAAAGGATCTTCATTCTTTGATTGAGAAAAATGATTTTGTCAAAGCAAAAACTTAGTATTTTCATATGTTAAGGAAAACTCTATTTTGAGAAATGCAAGCCTCAACTCCACTTAGCCAAATGCATATAGAAGATAGACTCCACTATAAATACCATAGTATCACTTGCCAATACAATTCAAATGTATTGACCCTTTGTGGCTGTAACTTGTATGTTGCAGGTTTGATTGTTTTTAGTGAAGATTGATTGATTAGGATTACAAAGTCTACAACCAACATCTGCCTGTGGCTCTTTGAAGATGAAGGACCACTTGACTATAGTTATTCTGCTGCAATGTAATGTAATAGCCAAATGAGCTATGTAAAGATGTAATAAAACTTATGTTATTCCTGGTTATAAAGTTATATTATGACCTTTGTTTCTTGATATTACATCTTAACTGTGGATGCTAGCTATTGATCCAGGGACTAGCATTGTAAACACAGGGGGCTCTATCTTATTAAATATTGGGACCCCTACAGATCATCACCACGACCAAGCGAACCTGGTGAGACACTCCCCTTCCTCCCTCGCTTCCTACATCGCCAGCGCCGCCACCGTCTGACCGCTCCGCCGCCACCTGCCACCGTCAGCGCCGCCAGATCCTGGCAAGCACGCTGTGTAGGGTTTCGTAGCATGGAAAACAAAAAATTTCTACCGCATACAAACAAACAAGCTAAGATCTATCTAATAGATTGTAGCAACGAGTCGATGGAATAACTCACCCTCGAAGATTCCAAAGTGTTTAACGAGAGCGGATTCTCGTGGGTGATGTAGTCGTACTCTTGCCGATCTCAAGATCGCGTAGACGATCCTTCCGGCGCTGCGTTCCAGCAGCGCTTCCGCAGTCGGTCACATGTTCGGTACTCGACGAAGACCTTCCTCTCCCTTGTTCCAGCAGGCCGCGGAGGTTGTTGCACTCTCCTCGCGATTTCGGCAGCACAACAACGTGGTACCAGTAGTAGAGGGGAGATCTCGCAGGGCTTCGCCTTAAGCCGGAGCGAGTATGGTGGACTATGAGAGAGCTCCTCGGCGATCTAGGGTTTAGACACACCAAGAAGGAGGTGCTAGGGCCGGTGGATAGGGCTTGGGGCTGCCCAAGTCGGCGGCTAGGGGAGAAACCCTAGGCGGCGGCTATGGTGGGCGGCGGCTAGGATTTAGGTTTAGAGGGGGCAACTTGTGTGCTAGGAGGGGCAGCCCTGCCCCTCCTTTTATAGGTGGGAGGCGCCGGCCAAGGGGAGGGGAGTCCCTCCCCAAATCGGATACCAAGTGGGCCGGCGGTGGAGGGGAGGAACTCCTCCCCAAGTAGGTTTCCTACTTCCCCTCCACCTTCCAAAATAGCCGTTTGACTTTTCAAATTGGCGTTTGACTTTTCAAACTAGGATTTGATTAAACCCTTTATTTTGTTCAGCGATGACACCTAGTACATGATGCAATCATTCCAACTTGATATGACACATTCATGTACCCTTCCCCTCCGGAGTGCCGGACATTTCGGAACCTTCTAGAACATTCCCGATGAAAACACCGGAACCATTCTCCAACCCCGAAACATGACTTTCCTTATATTAATATTATTCTCCGGACCATTCCGGATCTCCTCGTGATATCCCGGGTCCCATCCGAGACTCCGAACAACATTCTGTCTCTTACTCATCATTCCATAACAACTCAAACAACGTCGAATCCTTAAGTGTGTCTCCCTACGGTTCGTGAATTGTGCGGACATGATCGAGACACTTCTCCGAACAATAACCAATAGAGGAATCTGGAAATTCATATGGCTCCCACATATTTATACGATTAATTAGCGATCGAATGAACCACTTACATATGATACCAATTTCCCTTTGTCTCATGATAGTTTACTTATCCGAGGTTATGATCGTCGGTATCTCTGCATACCTAGTTCAACCTCGTTACTGATCAGTACTCTTTTCTTGTTCCCGTGATATGTGATCCCTTGTGAGCCAGTCACATGCTTCCAAGCTAATTGGATGACATTCAACCGAGAGGGCCTAGAGTATATCTATCCGTCATATGGACGGACAAATCCCACTCTTGATCCATGTGTCTCAACCAATACTTTCCGAACACTCAATGCCACCTTTATAGCCACCCAGTTACGGTGTGGTGTTTGATGTCATCAAAGCATCCTTCCAGTGAAGGTGATATGCATGATCTCATGGTCGAAGGAATTAGGTTACTATGTATCAGAAAGCATATAGCAATCGAACTATTAAAATGACTCGATCTTTATGCTACGCTTATCTATAGGAGTATGTCCACCATATCATTCTCCTAACGATATGATCTTGTTGTTAATAACATCTCAATGTTCATGATAGGGAAACCACAATCATTTATTAACCAACAAGCTAGTATTATAAAGAGGCTTTACTAGGGACTCTATTTTAGTTTATAAATCACACAAGTATTAATGTTTCCTCGTTAATACTATTATAACATGAATGTAAACATTTATCATAAACACAAAGATATAATAATAACTACATTTATTATTGCCTCTAGGGCATATCTCCAGCAGTCTCCCACTTGCACTAGAGTCATCTAATCTAGATTACATGGTAATATACCGGACACCCATGGCAGTTTGGTGCTGGTCATGTTTTGCCCTCGGGAGAGGTTTAGTCAACGGATCCGCCACATTCAGATCTGTGTGTACTTTGCAAATCTTTATGTCCCCATCTTGGACATGTTCTCGAATAGCGTGAAAATGCAGCTTGATATGCTTCAGCTTCTTGTGTGACCTTGGCTCTTGCGCATTGGCTATGGCGCCCATGTTAACACAGTAGATAGACATTGGGTCCAGCGCACTTGGAACCACACCCAGCTCTGTAATGAACTCTTTCATACATATCGCTTCTTGTGAAGCCTCTGAAGCAGCCATGTATTCCGATTCAGTTGAAGATCTCGCCACAATGCTTTGCTTTGCACTCCTCCAGCTAACTGCTGCACCATACAAAGTAAATACGTATCCAGATTGTGATTTAGAATCATCCGGATCGGTGTTCCAACTAGCATCGGTGTAACCATTAACAATGAGCTGTTCATCACCTCCATAAGAAAGAACCATATCCTTAGTTCTTCTTAAGTACCTAAGGATGTTTTTGACTGCTGTCCAATGATCCACTCCAGGATCACTTTGATATCTGCTAGTTAAACTAACAGCATATGCAATGTCGGGTCTAGTACATAGCATGGCATACATTAGAGATCCTATGGTTGAGGCATAGGGAGTCTTACTCATCATTTCTCTATCTTCTGCCGTTGCTGGACTTTGAGTTTTACTCAAGGTCGTATTGGGCAACATGGGCAATAACCCTTTCTTGCTATCTTCCATTCCAAACCTCTTTAGAACTTTGTCCAAATATGTACTTTGTGACAATGATATTAGGCGTCTCGATCTATCTTTATAAATCTTTGTGCCTAATATGTAAGCTGCTTCGCCAAGATCTTTCATTGAAAAACTATTATTCAAATATTCCTTGACACTATTAAGAAGGTCTACATCATTCCCAATCAACAATATGTCATCTACATATCGTATTAAGAATGCTACAGAGCTCCCACTCACTTTCTTGTAAATACAAGCTTCCCCATAAGTTTGTATAAAACCAAAACTTTTGATTACCTTATCAAAACGTTGATTCCAACTTCGGGATGCTTGCTTCAATCCATATATGGACCGTTGAAGTTTTCATATCTTGTTAGCATCTTTAGGATCGACAAAACCTTTGGGTTGCATCATATACAACTCTTCATCAATGTCTCCATTGAGGAACGCTGTTTTGACATCCATCTGCCATATCTCATAATCATAATATGCAGCGATTGCTAATAAAATCCTCACAGACTTTAACTTTGCTACTGGTGACAAAGTCTCATCGTAGTCAACTCCTTGAATTTGTCGAAACCCTTTTGCGACAAGTCGAGATTTATAGACAGTAACATTACCATCAACATATGTTTTCTTCTTGAATATCCATTTGTTCTCGACAGCCTTCCGGCCATTCGGTAAGTCCACCAAAGTCCAAACTTAGTTTTCGTACATGGATCCAATCTTGGATTTCATGGCTTCTTGCCATTTATTGGAATCTGGGCTCATCATCGCTTCCTCATATGTCGCAGGGTCATCGGTGTTGTCCACCAACATGACACTCATAACGGGATTATACCAATCAGGAGTGGTACGAGTTCTCGTTAACCTGCGAGGCTCTGTAGCAACTACAACCGAAGTTTCATGATCATCATCATTAGCTTCCTCTCTTATTGGTGCAGGCACCACAGGAACTTCTTCCAGTGCTGCGCTACTTACAATTTTGAGAGTAGGTTCGACAACCTCGTCGAGTTCAACTTTCCTTCCAGTTACTTCTTTCGAGAGAAATTCCTTCTCTAGAAAGGATCCATTCTTGGCAACGAAGATTTTGCCCTCGGATCTATGATAGAAGGTATACCCAATAGTTTCCTTCGGGTATCCTATGAAGACGCATTTTTCCGCTTTGGGTTCAAGCTTTTCCGGTTGTAACTTCTTTACATAGGCTTCGCAACCCCAAACTTTAAGGAACGACAATTTAGGTTTCTTCCCAAACCATAATTCATACGGTGTCGTTTCAACGAATTTAGATGGTGCCCTATTTAAAGTGAATGCGGCTGTTTCTAATGCATAACCCCAAAATGATAGCGGTAAATCTGTAAGTGACATCATAGAAAGAACCATATCTAAGAGAGTTAGATTACGACGTTCGGACACACCATTACGCTGTGGTGTTCCCGGTGGTGTCAATTGTGAAAGTATTCCGCATTTCTTCAAATGCTCGCCAAACTCGTAACTTAGATATTCACCTCCACGATCAGAACGTAGAAATTTTATCTTCTTGTTACGTTGATTCTCTACCTCACTTTGAAATTCCTTGAACTTATCGAAAGTTTCGGACTTATGTTTCATGAAATAGATATACCCATATCTACTCAAGTCATCCATGAAGGTAAGAACATAACGATAACCACCGCGCGATGCTACACTCATTGGACCACACACATCGGTATGTATGTAGGGGTCCCAATCTTAGATAAGATAGAGCCTCCTGTGTTTACAATGCTAGTCCCTGGATCAATAGCTAGCATCCACAGTTAAGATGTAATATCAAGAAACAAAGGTCATAATATAACTTTATAACCAGGAATAACATAAATATATTACATCTTACATAGCTCATATGGCTATTACATTACATTGCAGCGGAATAATAATAATCATGGAGTCCTTCATCTTTAAAATGCCACAGGAAGATGTTGGTTGTAGACTTTGTAATCCTAAACAATCAATCTTCTCTAGGAACAATCAAACCTGCAACATACAAGTTACAGCCACAAAGGGTCAATACATTTGAATTGTATTGGCAAGTGATACTATGGTATTATGGTGGAGTCTATCATCTATATGCATTTGGCTAAGTGGAGCTGAGGCTTGCATTGCTCAAAATAGATTTTTCCTTAACATTTGAAAATACTAAGTTTTTGCTTGACAAAATCATTTTCCTCAATCAAAGATTTCAAGATCCTTGTACCAAGCCATCTCTCCATCAATGATTGAAGAATTCAAACAACCCTTGTTCAAACCACAAGATTTTAATTTAGAAATTAGAATGATGAGATTTTTGATTGCTTCCATGTCTTGATGCTCAAATTGTCCTTTACCAGGGACATGGCTAAGTACTTAGATTTTACACTCTGCAGAGGTGGTGCACTTTCCCCACAAGACTTGGTTTCCCAAGACAAGATCTTTCAGAAGCCTTCCCTTAGACCAAAATGGACGCGTTCCAACCTATCAAACACTACCACCCACTGTCCATATGGCTAAGTTCTTGCAACCAATATGATCATGGCAGAGCCCATATTGCCAAGTGGTTGCACTTGAAGCTTCTCAACATTTGACATCTCAAATCCCTTTGTTTCCTGGGTGGCCATCCACAAGTGAGATACACAACCCAAGTCCATGGCCTTGTGTAACCACTCAACATATCCCAATCCTTCCATTCCACCCAGGAGGTTCATTAACTTAGTTGTTTTATTAGACAAAGTCACAAGTCCTCAGACTTAGAATATTTTTCCATAGTGTGAATATATATTCCACCCATGTTTTCTATTAGCTAGGCTAAGCTTGGTAGTAATAGGAAACTTAACTTAGAAAATCCTACTAAGGATTCATCTACTAGGTTTTCCTATAGCAAGATCTATACTTAGCAAAATCCATGCAAGTTTACTTAGCAAAATCACTAATGCATAGAAAAAGTAATGGGACAAAAAGTATGAAGCATCACTTGCCTTTTTGGTAGGGAATGGTGGTTCACTCCTTGATCTTCCTAGTCTCACACTTCACTACAAATCAATCAAGCAAACACAAATTCAATCCACATTCCAAACCAAAGTCAAACAAACAATTCTTCACACACACAAAGTAATGGAATCTAAGTCATGCATGGGAGCATGCACAAGATAGTTTTATTTTTCAAAGGGGTCTCTATGGGGTTTCTAAACTTTGTAAGATCCAAATTGGTCATTTACCAAAGTGGCAAAGTCATTAGCAAGAGGGTTTTGTCCAAAAACTATTTTAAATCCATTTATCATTTCATGTGGTGAAAAATGTTTTTATTAAGGCAAAACTCTTAAGTTGTTCACCAAATGAGTTGCTAATTTGCAAAACTTGGTGTTTTTAGGTCAGTAGGTTTGGTCCAAAACATTTCCTTAAAGTTTTCTTTTCATAAACATTTTTATAACAAAAACCATTCTTTTTATTTGGCTAGAAAATGACTAAGTCAAGTAATCCAACCTAAATCTTTCCATAATCATTTTTAACACCAAGGGTTGGTTCCTAGGGTCAGTAAGATCACAACAATCCAATTTGCAAAGGTTTTACTTCAAAATTATTTTCAATAAATAAATTACATTTCTATTTGACTAGAAATGGTTTTAAATCAAAGAATCATTTCTTAATTTCTCCAAATACATTTTTGAGTCCACAAAGTGTTTCCTAGGGTCAGTAGGTTCAAATCAATCCAATTGCCAAACATTTTAACCCTGCAATTTAAAACAATTTTTACATTCTTAACAAGCATACAAATGTTTCTGCAATTTCAAACAAGCTAACAGCTACTATTTGCTAAACTAAGGCCACAGTTGGCTAGGGCTTGTTCTCCTGAATCCATTGATATAAAATTTGTAATTTTTGGACGTGTGGTTTGAAAGTTATAAGGGTTTGAAAATGGCTTTTAAATCTGGTTTCTAATTCTGTTTTAATCAAAACAGGGGACACGCGGCACACTCTGGTTGGATGGTACCGGTTCGGCCGGATCGGCATCGTGAACCGCAGGATCTAACTGGAACGTGCGGTGCAGATCGACGCATACCCCTTCGCTCACTTTCTTTCCTAGCTGCTGGATCAAGATCGGACGGTTGCTGCTGCCTGGCCAAGGACTGGCGGCGTGATGACAACGGCGAGCGGCGGAGCGGCCAGTTGGCAGCGGCGCTGGCGAGGCAGGAAGCGAAACAGGGAGGGAGCAAGCTCACCGAGGTCGCGAGGTTGAGGTGATGCTGGTCGTGTGGTCGTCGTGGCAAGGGGCGCATGGGGACGGGCAGGATTTCTCGCCGGAGTTGGTTCTGGCGACGGACGCGCGCGGTCGAGGTCGAGGACGACGCTGTGGTCCACGGGAGGACAAACCGAGGACTGGGTTAGCTGCGCAAGACCATGGCAAAGATGTGTGCGTGATCTAGAAGACACGGGGTGGTCGGAATTTACCTGTGGGCGTCGTCGGAGTAGAGGCAGACGGCGGCGGTACTAGAGGTTGTCGTTGGCGAGGCTCAGGGGTGTCCGCGGTCGAACGGGTGGTACGGGGAGGAGTGTCTGGGAGTGGGTAAGCTGCTAGGGTGCTCGAGAAGGAAGGGGGTGGCGTGTACTGGCCTGAATAGGCCGGAGACGGTGGTCGGAGCCGAGGCAGTAGAGGAGAGTTCGTGGCGGCCTGGAGGCGTGCTCGGGGGAGAGGACAGAGGGGAAACGGAGAGGAGGGAGAGGCGGTTAAGAGGGAGTGGTCACTGGTGGGGGTTACTCGGCCAGTAAAGAGGATTTACGCCGGCATTCAATGGCAGAGGCGAGGAGGAACGGGTCGCTGCGGGGAGGACGAAGAACAGTAGGGTGTGGGGTCCGCTGGCAGTGAAAGAAAGGGAGAAGGGGAGGGGTCCACATGTCTGTTGCTCCACAGGTCAGAATATGGGTGCAAATCGTTTTCCTTCGGGGAGGGAGGAAGCTGGGCTGGATTGGGCTGTGTTGGGCTAGTTGGGCCAGATTGATGGGTTGTTCTAATTTTTTTTATGTCTGAATTGTTTTTCCTTTTCTATTTCTATTTTTCCTGTTTTGGTTTTCAAACAAACAAACAATGTTCACATCAATTCAAATAACACCCAAAATTTGTAAGTTTGACTTGGTTCTATTCAGTAGCCTGAACCTAAATCTAAAATCCATAATTTTTAAATAAATAAAGTCCATTATTAATTAAATAGTTGTCCATTGCTAATTAATCAAATTAGGATTTGATTTATTTCAAACTCTATTTAAATCCATATATTTTCCAAAACCAAAATAGTGGGTTGTATTTGAAATAAGGTATATTTAGAAAGCTTGTTTTAAAATAAATAACAATTTTTGTTAAAGGTTCCATTTATATTCAAAATAAAATGGACCATGGTTTATTAAATGAATAGGGTTTGGTTTATTTAATAAAATCTTCATTTGAAATCCAAATGCTTTCAAAACCCAATCAGTAGGTTTTATTTGGAAATAAAGAATATTTGGAAAACTTGTTTAAAATAAAATAATCTTTTATTTTAGGGTCCATTAATAATTAAATAAAATGGGCCTTAGTTATTAAATCAAATAGAGTTTGATTTTATTAATAAAATCCTTATTTGAAACCTAAATATTTTCAAAACCAAATCAGTAGGTTTTAATTAAGAAAATAAAATACTTAGAAAACTTATTTAAAATAATTTAATAAGTTTTGATATTTTAATTAAAATGATAAATCCTTTTATTTAAATAAAGTTGGATATTAAATCCTTATTATTTTAGTTAAATAAACCTTTGCTAATTTTATAAAATGTTTTAATTCCAAAGCTTGGTCAAGGTTTAATTTTGGCTTTATAAAATAATCCCTATTTGTAAAACATCTATTTCATTTGAAAACAATTCTTTTCATTTAATTGTTTCAATATAGTATTTCCAAATGTTTTATTTTTCCTTTTATTAAATGTTTAACTTTTTAAATCCCTTTAGGTTTTATTTAAATCAAATGGGTTTGAAGTTCCTAATTGCATTCAAAAGTTTCTTCTGACTCTGAAAATCAAACAGAGTTTTATTTTATTAATTTATTTTCACATTACAAGATTTGGAAAATCTTGGGATGTGACAGGCTACCACACTTAAAATAAATCTTGTCCCGAGATTTGGGGAGGCTAGGGTTACACGCAAGTTCAAAACAACTAGGGTACTACCACCCTTAAAAATTTTCAAACAACATTACATATTGTCCTTCTTGGGATCCTGGGGAAATTCTTCCTTAAGCAAACTTTTGCATTGTGTTCTTGGTTTCCATTCTTGTCTCATGGGCCAAGGTTGAGTTCCTTCATAGACTTGTTTAACTTGTTCTCCATCCTTTCTGGACAATTGTTTGCATAGTGGCCTAGTTCCTTGCATTTGAAACATGTGACAAGGCTGAGATCCCTCATAGGCTGGTTTATCTTATGCTTCATCTTTTCTGGACAGTTGCTTGCATAATGTCCTAACTCTTTGCAGTGTTTGCACATCACTTGACTAATATCCTTCCTTATCTTAGGTTTCACTAGCCTTTGTTTGTCTTCTTGGCTCTTCTCCTTTTCTGGGCATTCATTGGCATAGTGTCCCATCTCTTTGCATTTGAAACATTGCACTTGTGTAATATCCTTCTTGCTAGTGTTGGGGCATTTCTTCTTCTTCTTTTTTGGTCTCTCCAAAGCTAGGAGTTCTTCTAGTTCATGTTATTCATGAGTGGGAGATCTTTCTCTCTTCTTGAGGCATTGATCTTCATGTTCCTTGGATGCATGATCCTTGTCTCTAAAAACATTGCTAGCTTGGGTTCCTTCTAGAATAACATCTTTGTCATCCTTGTTGTCATTAGCTCTTTGGGAAAAGTTTTCTCCCATGTTGATCATTTGAGTAACCAATCCTTGCAACAATTGGGATTGAAGTTTCAAAATCCTTTGTATAGCTGGGTCTAGTCCATTGTTGTTGGCTAAAAGCTGAGTTGTCTCTTGGCTCAACTGGTTTTGGGTTGCTATAAGTTTTCTCATGTTGTCTTCTTGGTTGGTGTTGGTGTCTCTTGGAGTAGTCATCTGTTTGGGTTGGATTGGGATTAGAATAGGCAAAATATTTCTAAGGAAATATTTATAATCACACACATCACAATTCACACAAGCAATGTTCAAGCAATCACAAACAAATATTTCACTCAAACAAGGTTCAAGCACATACTTAGGCAACAAAATATTTTTGTTACACCACATAAGTTGGTGGTTTGACTTAACTAAATTATGGTGGTCCATCTATATGGTTCACTTGTGATCTTTCCTTCCTTCTTGGTTACCTCTTCTTACATGAGATCATGGTTCCTTGAGAAAAACTTTTGGACACAATAACTTCTAGTGATGTAGGTTCCTTCTAACTTTTGCATTCCCTCAGTCTCTAAATATTGAGTAAGAGTTCCTTGTTTCACTTGTAGTCCTTAGTAGTTTCCAAGTTGGAAGTCCTTGGTGTTCATGCTGAAGATGTTGAAGTCATTAGAGTTGAAGATGTTGAAGTCATTAGAGTTGAAGAAGTTGAAGAAGTCCTTTGCACATAGTGTAGTCCTTGGTCATGGGTAGGTTTTTCCATCAAGTTGAAGTAGAAGAGATGTAGAGTTGAAACCAAAATGGTTGAGGAAAGAGTTTACATGTGTTTTTGTAAATAAGTTTTGGAAAAGTATAACTCCTATTTTTTCTAAGGGCTTTTGTCCAATCCTAGGTTTACAAATCCTACAGGCAACACAATGCTCTGATACCATCTGTAGGGGTCCCAATCTTAGATAAGATAGAGCCTCCTGTGTTTACAATGCTAGTCCCTGGATCAATAGCTAGCATCCACAGTTAAGATGTAATATCAAGAAACAAAGGTCATAATATAACTTTATAACCAGGAATAACATAAATATATTACATCTTACATAGCTCATATGGTTATTACATTACATTGCAGCGGAATAATAATAATCATGGAGTCCTTCATCTTTAAAATGCCACAGGCAGATGTTGGTTGTAGACTTTGTAATCCTAAACAATCAATCTTCTCTAGGAACAATCAAACCTGCAACATACAAGTTACAGCCACAAAGGGTCAATACATTTGAATTGTATTGGCAAGTGATACTATGGTATTATGGTGGAGTCTATCATCTATATGCATTTGGCTAAGTGGAGCTGAGGCTTGCATTGCTCAAAATAGATTTTTCCTTAACATTTGAAAATACTAAGTTTTTGCTTGACAAAATCATTTTCCTCAATCAAAGATTTCAAGATCCTTGTACCAAGCCATCTCTCCATCAATGATTGAAGAATTCAAACAACCCTTGTTCAAACCACAAGATTTTAATTTAGAAATTAGAATGATGAGATTTTTGATTGCTTCCATGTCTTGATGCTCAAATTGTCCTTTACCAGGGACATGGCTAAGTACTTAGATTTTACACTCTGCAGAGGTGGTGTACTTTCCCCACAAGACTTGGTTTCCCAAGACAAGATCTTTCAGAAGCCTTCCCTTAGACCAAAATGGACGCGTTCCAACCTATCAAACACTACCACCCACTGTCCATATGGCTAAGTTCTTGCAACCAATATGATCATGGCAGAGCCCATATTGCCAAGTGGTTGCACTTGAAGCTTCTCAACATTTGACATCTCAAATCCCTTTGTTTCCTGGGTGGCCATCCACAAGTGAGATACACAACCCAAGTCCATGGCCTTGTGTAACCACTCAACATATCCCAATCCTTCCATTCCACCCAGGAGGTTCATTAACTTAGTTGTTTTATTAGACAAAGTCACAAGTCCTCAGACTTAGAATATTTTTCCATAGTGTGAATATATATTCCACCCATGTTTTCTATTAGCTAGGCTAAGCTTGGTAGTAATAGGAAACTTAACTTAGAAAATCCTACTAAGGATTCATCTACTAGGTTTTCCTATAGCAAGATCTATACTTAGCAAAATCCATGCAAGTTTACTTAGCAAAATCACTAATGCATAGAAAAAGTAATGGGACAAAAAGTATGAAGCATCACTTGCCTTTTTGGTAGGGAATGGTGGTTCACTCCTTGATCTTCCTACTCTCACACTTCACTACAAATCAATCAAGCAAACACAAATTCAATCCACATTCCAAACCAAAGTCAAACAAACAATTCTTCACACACACAAAGTAATGGAATCTAAGTCATGCATGGGAGCATGCACAAGATAGTTTTATTTTTCAAAGGGGTCTCTATGGGGTTTCTAAACTTTGTAAGATCCAAATTGGTCATTTACCAAAGTGGCAAAGTCATTAGCAAGAGGGTTTTGTCCAAAAACTATTTTAAATCCATTTATCATTTCATGTGGTGAAAAATGTTTTTATTAAGGCAAAACTCTTAAGTTGTTCACCAAATGAGTTGCTAATTTGCAAAACTTGGTGTTTTTAGGTCAGTAGGTTTGGTCCAAAACATTTCCTTAAAGTTTTCTTTTCATAAACATTTTTATAACAAAAACCATTCTTTTTATTTGGCTAGAAAATGACTAAGTCAAGTAATCCAACCTAAATCTTTCCATAATCATTTTTAACACCAAGGGTTGGTTCCTAGGGTCAGTAAGATCACAACAATCCAATTTGCAAAGGTTTTACTTCAAAATTATTTTCAATAAATAAATTACATTTCTATTTGACTAGAAATGGTTTTAAATCAAAGAATCATTTCTTAATTTCTCCAAATACATTTTTGAGTCCACAAAGTGTTTCCTAGGGTCAGTAGGTTCAAATCAATCCAATTGCCAAACATTTTAACCCTAAATGCAATTTAAAACAATTTTTACATTCTTAACAAGCATACAAATGTTTCTGCAATTTCAAACAAGCTAACAGCTACTATTTGCTAAACTAAGGCCACAGTTGGCTAGGGCTTGTTCTCCTGAATCCATTGATATAAAATTTGTAATTTTTGGACGTGTGGTTTGAAAGTTATAAGGGTTTGAAAATGGCTTTTAAATCTGGTTTCTAATTCTGTTTTAATCAAAACAGGGGACACGCGGCACACTCTGGTTGGATGGTACCGGTTCGGCCGGATCGGCATCGTGAACCGCAGGATCTAACTGGAACGTGCGGTGCAGATCGACGCATACCCCTTCGCTCACTTTCTTTCCTAGCTGCTGGATCAAGATCGGACGGTTGCTGCTGCCTGGCCAAGGACTGGCGGCGTGATGACAACGGCGAGCGGCAGAGCGGCCAGTTGGCAGCGGCGCTGGCGACGCAGGAAGCGAAACAGGGAGGGAGCAAGCTCACCGAGGTCGCGAGGATGAGGTGATGCTGGTCGTGTGGTCGTCGTGGCAAGGGGCGCACAGGGACGGGCAGGATTTCTCGCCGGAGTTGGTTCTGGCGACGGACGCGCGCGGTCGAGGTCGAGGACGACGCTGTGGTCCACGGGAGGACAAACCGAGGACTGGGTTAGCTGCGCAAGACCATGGAAAAGATGTGTGCGTGATCTAGAAGACACGGGGTGGTCGGAATTTACCTGTGGGCGTCGTCGGAGTAGAGGCAGACGGCGGCGGTACTAGAGGTTGTCGTTGGCGAGGCTCAGGGGTGTCCGCGGTCGAACGGGTGGTACGGGGAGGAGTGTCTGGGAGTGGGGAAGCTGCTAGGGTGCTCGAGAAGGAAGGGGGTGGCGTGTACTGGCCTGAATAGGCCGGAGACGGTGGTCGGAGCCGAGGCAGTAGAGGAGAGTTCGTGGCGGCCTGGAGGCGTGCTCGGGGGAGAGGACAGAGGGGAAACGGAGAGGAGGGAGAGGCGGTTAAGAGGGAGTGGTCACTGGTGGGGGTTACTCGGCCAGTAAAGAGGATTTACGCCGGCATTCAATGGCAGAGGCGAGGAGGAACGGGTCGCTGCGGGGAGGACGAAGAACAGTAGGGTGTGGGGTCCGCTGGCAGTGAAAGAAAGGGAGAAGGGGAGGGGTCCACATGTCTGTTGCTCCACAGGTCAGAATATGGGTGCAAATCGTTTTCCTTCGGGGAGGGAGGAAGCTGGGCTGGATTGGGCTGTGTTGGGCTAGTTGGGCCAGATTGATGGGTTGTTCTAATTTTTTTATGTCTGAATTGTTTTTCCTTTTCTATTTCTATTTTTCCTGTTTTGGTTTTCAAACAAACAAACAATGTTCACATCAATTCAAATAACACCCAAAATTTGTAAGTTTGACTTGGTTCTATTCAGTAGCCTGAACCTAAATCTAAAATCCATAATTTTTAAATAAATAAAGTCCATTATTAATTAAATAGTTGTCCATTGCTAATTAATCAAATTAGGGTTTGATTTATTTCAAACTCTATTTAAATCCATATATTTTCCAAAACCAAAATAGTGGGTTGTATTTGAAATAAGGTATATTTAGAAAGCTTGTTTTAAAATAAATAACAATTTTTGTTAAAGGTTCCATTTATATTCAAAATAAAATGGACCATGGTTTATTAAATGAATAGGGTTTGGTTTATTTAATAAAATCTTCATTTGAAATCCAAATGCTTTCAAAACCCAATCAGTAGGTTTTATTTGGAAATAAAGAATATTTGGAAAACTTGTTTAAAATAAAATAATCTTTTATTTTAGGGTCCATTAATAATTAAATAAAATGGGCCTTAGTTATTAAATCAAATAGAGTTTGATTTTATTAATAAAATCCTTATTTGAAACCTAAATATTTTCAAAACCAAATCAGTAGGTTTTAATTAAGAAAATAAAATACTTAGAAAACTTATTTAAAATAATTTAATAAGTTTTGATATTTTAATTAAAATGATAAATCCTTTTATTTAAATAAAGTTGGATATTAAATCCTTATTATTTTAGTTAAATAAACCTTTGCTAATTTTATAAAATGTTTTAATTCCAAAGCTTGGTCAAGGTTTAATTTTGGCTTTATAAAATAATCCCTATTTGTAAAACATCTATTTCATTTGAAAACAATTCTTTTCATTTAATTGTTTCAATATAGTATTTCCAAATGTTTTATTTTTCCTTTTATTAAATGTTTAACTTTTTAAATCCCTTTAGGTTTTATTTAAATCAAATGGGTTTGAAGTTCCTAATTGCATTCAAAAGTTTCTTCTGACTCTGAAAATCAAACAAAGTTTTATTTTATTAATTTATTTTCACATTACAAGATTTGGAAAATCTTGGGATGTGACAGGCTACCACACTTAAAATAAATCTTGTCCCGAGATTTGGGGAGGCTAGGGTTACACGCAAGTTCAAAACAACTAGGGTACTACCACCCTTAAAAATTTTCAAACAACATTACATATTGTCCTTCTTGGGATCCTGGGGAAATTCTTCCTTAAGCAAACTTTTGCATTGTGTTCTTGGTTTCCATTCTTGTCTCATGGGCCAAGGTTGAGTTCCTTCATAGACTTGTTTAACTTGTTCTCCATCCTTTCTGGACAATTGTTTGCATAGTGGCCTAGTTCCTTGCATTTGAAACATGTGACAAGGCTGAGATCCCTCATAGGCTGGTTTATCTTATGCTTCATCTTTTCTGGACAGTTGCTTGCATAATGTCCTAACTCTTTGCAGTGTTTGCACATCACTTGACTAATATCCTTCCTTATCTTAGGTTTCACTAGCCTTTGTTTGTCTTCTTGGCTCTTCTCCTTTTATGGGCATTCATTGGCATAGTGTCCCATCTCTTTGCATTTGAAACATTGCACTTGTGTAATATCCTTCTTTCTAGTGTTGGGGCATTTCTTCTTCTTCTTTTTTGGTCTCTCCAAAGCTAGGAGTTCTTCTAGTTCATGTTATTCATGAGTGGGAGATCTTTCTCTCTTCTTGAGGCATTGATCTTCATGTTCCTTGGATGCATGATCCTTGTCTCTAAAAACATTGCTAGCTTGGGTTCCTTCTAGAATAACATCTTTGTCATCCTTGTTGTCATTAGCTCTTTGGGAAAAGTTTTCTCCCATGTTGATCATTTGAGTAACCAATCCTTGCAACAATTGGGATTGAAGTTTCAAAATCCTTTGTATAGCTGGGTCTAGTCCATTGTTGTTGGCTAAAAGCTGAGTTGTCTCTTGGCTCAACTGGTTTTGGGTTGCTATAAGTTTTCTCATGTTGTCTTCTTGGTTGGTGTTGGTGTCTCTTGGAGTAGTCATCTGTTTGGGTTGGATTGGGATTAGAATAGGCAAAATATTTCTAAGGAAATATTTCTAATCACACACATCACAATTCACACAAGCAATGTTCAAGCAATCACAAACAAACATTTCACTCAAACAAGGTTCAAGCACATACTTAGGCAACAAAATATTTTTGTTACACCACATAAGTTGGTGGTTTGACTTAACTAAATTATGGTGGTCCATCTATATGGTTCACTTGTGATCTTTCCTTCCTTCTTGGTTACCTCTTCTTACATGAGATCATGGTTCCTTGAGAAAAACTTTTGGTCACAATAACTTCTAGTGATGTAGGTTCCTTCTAACTTTTGCATTCCCTCAGTCTCTAAATCTTGAGTAAGAGTTCCTTGTTTCACTTGTAGTCCTTAGTAGTTTCCAAGTTGGAAGTCCTTGGTGTTCATGCTGAAGATGTTGAAGTCATTAGAGTTGAAGATGTTGAAGTCATTAGAGTTGAAGAAGTCCTTTGCACATAGTGTAGTCCTTGGTCATGGGTAGGTTTTTCCATCAAGTTGAAGTAGAAGAGATGTAGAGTTGAAACCAAAATGGTTGAGGAAAGAGTTTACATGTGTTTTTGTAAATAAGTTTTGGAAAAGTATAACTCCTATTTTTTCTAAGGGCTTTTGTCCAATCCTAGGTTTACAAATCCTACAGGCAACACAATGCTCTGATACCATCTGTAGGGGTCCCAATCTTAGATAAGATAGAGCCTCCTGTGTTTACAATGCTAGTCCCTGGATCAATAGCTAGCATCCACAGTTAAGATGTAATATCAAGAAACAAAGGTCATAATATAACTTTATAACCAGGAATAACATAAATATATTACATCTTACATAGCTCATATGGCTATTACATTACATTGCAGCGGAATAATAATAATCATGGAGTCCTTCATCTTTAAAATGCCACAGGCAGATGTTGGTTGTAGACTTTGTAATCCTAAACAATCAATCTTCTCTAGGAACAATCAAACCTGCAACATACAAGTTACAGCCACAAAGGGTCAATACATTTGAATTGTATTGGCAAGTGATACTATGGTATTATGGTGGAGTCTATCATCTATATGCATTTGGCTAAGTGGAGATGAGGCTTGCATTGCTCAAAATAGATTTTTCCTTAACATTTGAAAATACTAAGTTTTTGCTTGACAAAATCATTTTCCTCAATCAAAGATTTCAAGATCCTTGTACCAAGCCATCTCTCCATCAATGATTGAAGAATTCAAACAACCCTTGTTCAAACCACAAGATTTTAATTTAGAAATTAGAATGATGAGATTTTTGATTGCTTCCATGTCTTGATGCTCAAATTGTCCTTTACGAGGGACATGGCTAAGTACTTAGATTTTACACTCTGCAGAGGTGGTGCACTTTCCCCACAAGACTTGGTTTCCCAAGACAAGATCTTTCAGAAGCCTTCCCTTAGACCAAAATGGACGCGTTCCAACCTATCAAACACTACCACCCACTGTCCATATGGCTAAGTTCTTGCAACCTATATGATCATGGCAGAGCCCATATTGCCAAGTGGTTGCACTTGAAGCTTCTCAACATTTGACATCTCAAATCCCTTTGTTTCCTGGGTGGCCATCCACAAGTGAGATACACAACCCAACTCCATGGCCTTGTGTAACCACTCAACATATCCCAATCCTTCCATTCCACCCAGGAGGTTCATTAACTTAGTTGTTTTATTAGACAAAGTCACAAGTCCTCAGACTTAGAATATTTTCCATAGTGTGAATATATATTCCACCCATGTTTTATATTAGCTAGGCTAAGCTTGGTAGTAATAGGAAACTTAACTTAGAAAATCCTACTAAGGATTCATCTACTAGGTTTTCCTATAGCAAGATCTATACTTAGCAAAATCCATGCAAGTTTACTTAGCAAAATCACTAATGCATAGAAAAAGTAATGGGACAAAAAGTATGAAGCATCACTTGCCTTTTTGGTAGGTAATGGTGGTTCACTACTTGATCTTCCTAGTCTCACACTTCACTACAAATCAATCAAGCAAACACAAATTCAATCCACATTCCAAACCAAAGTCAAACAAACAATTCTTCACACACACAAAGTAATGGAATCTAAGTCATGCATGGGAGCATGCACAAGATAGTTTTATTTTGCAAAGGGGTCTCTATGGGGTTTCTAAACTTTGTAAGATCCAAATTGGTCATTTACCAAAGTGGCAAAGTCATTAGCAAGAGGGTTTTGTCCAAAAACTATTTTAAATCCATTTATCATTTCATGTGGTGAAAAATGTTTTTATTAAGGAAAAACTCTTAAGTTGTTCACCAAATGAGTTGCTAATTTGCAAAACTTGGTGTTTTTAGGTCAGTAGGTTTGGTCCAAAACATTTCCTTAAAGTTTTCTTTTCATAAACATTTTTATAACAAAAACCATTCTTTTTATTTGGCTAGAAAATGACTAAGTCAAGTAATACAACCTAAATCTTTCCATAATCATTTTTAACACCAAGGGTTGGTTCCTAGGGTCAGTAAGATCACAACAATCTAATTTGCAAAGGTTTTACTTCAAAATTATTTTCAATAAATAAATTACATTTCTATTTGACTAGAAATGGTTTTAAATCAAAGAATCATTTCTTAATTTCTCCAAATACATTTTTGAGTCCACAAAGTGTTTCCTAGGGTCAGTAGGTTCAAATCAATCCAATTGCCAAAGATTTTAACCCTAAATGCAATTTAAAACAATTTTTACATTCTTAACAAGCATACAAATGTTTCTGCAATTTCAAACAAGCTAACAGCTACTATTTGCTAAACTAATGCCACAGTTGGCTAGGGCTTGTTCTCCTGAATCCATTGATATAAAATTTGTAATTTTTGGACGTGTGGTTTGAAAGTTATAAGGGTTTGAAAATGGCTTTTAAATCTGGTTTCTAATTCTGTTTTAATCAAAACAGGGGACACGCGGCACACTCTGGTTGGATGGTACCGGTCCGGCCGGATCGGCATCGTGAACCGCAGGATCTAACTGGAACGTGCGGTGCAGATCGACGCATACCCCTTCGCTCACTTTCTTTCCTAGCTGTTGGATCAAGATCGGACGGTTGCTGCTGCCTGGCCAAGGACTGGCGACGGGATGACAACGACGAGTGGCGGAGCGGCCAGTTGGCGGCGGCGCTGGCGAGGCAGGAAGAGAAACAGGGAGGGAGCAAGCTCACCGAGGTCGCGAGGATGAGGTGATGCTGGTCGTGTGGTCGTCGTGGCAAGGGGCGCACGAGGACGGGCAGGATTTCTCGCCGGAGTTGGTTCTGGCGACGGACGCGCGCGGTCGAGGTCGAGGACGACGCTGTGGTCCACGGGAGGACAAACCGAGGACTGGGTTAGCTGCGCAAGACCATGGCAAAGATGTGTGCGTGATCTAGAAGACACGGGGTGGTCGGAATTTACCTGTGGGCGTCGTCGGAGTAGAGGCAGACGGCGGCGGTACTGGAGGTTGTCGTTGGCGAGGCTCAGGGGTGTCCGCGGTCGAACGGGTGGTACGGGGAGGAGTGTCTGGGAGTGGGGAAGCTGCTAGGGTGCTCGAGAAGGAAGGGGGTGGCGTGTACTGGCCTGAATTGGCCGGAGACGGTGGTCGGAGCCGAGGCAGTCGAGGAGAGTTTGTGGCGGCCTGGAGGCGTGCTCGGGGGAGAGGACAGAGGGGAAACGGAGAGGAGGGAGAGGCGGTTAAGAGGGAGTGGTCACTGGTGGGAGTTACTCGGCCAGTAAAGAGGATTTACGCCGGCATTCAACGGCAGAGGCGAGGAGGAACGGGTCGCTGCGGGGAGGACGAAGAACAGTAGGGTGTGGGGTCCGCTGGCAGTGAAAGAAAGGGAGAAGGGGAGGGGTCCACATGTCTGTTGCTCCGCGGGTCAGAATATGGGTGCAAATCGTTTTCCTTCGGGGAGGGAGGAAGCTGGGCTGGATTGGGCTGTGTTGGGCTAGTTGGGCCAGATTGATGGGTTGTTCTATTTTTTTTCTGTCTGAATTGTTTTTCCTTTTCTATTTCTATTTTTCCTGTTTTGGTTTTCAAACAAACAAACAATGTTCACATCAATTCAAATAACACCCAAAATTTGTAAGTTTGACTTGGTTCTGTTCAGTAGCCTGAACCTAAATCTAAAATCCATAATTTTTAAATAAATAAAGTCCATTATTAATTAAATAGGTGTCCATTGCTAATTAATCAAATGAGGATTTGATTTATTTCAAACTCTATTTAAATCCATATATTTTCCAAAACCAAAATAGTGGGTTGTATTTGAAATAAGGTATATTTAGAAAGCTTGTTTTAAAATAAATAACAATTTTTGTTAAAGGTTCCATTTATATTCAAAATAAAATGGACCATGGTTTATTAAATGAATAGGGTTTGGTTTATTTAATAAAATCTTCATTTGAAATCCAAATGCTTTCAAAACCCAATCAGTAGGTTTTATTTGGAAATAAAGAATATTTGGAAAACTTGTTTAAAATAAAATAATCTTTTATTTTAGGGTCCATTAATAATTAAATAAAATGGGCCTTAGTTATTAAATCAAATAGAGTTTGATTTTATTAATAAAATCCTTATTTGAAACCTAAATATTTTCAAAACCAAATCAGTAGGTTTTAATTAAGAACATAAAATACTTAGAAAACTTATTTAAAATAATTTAATAAGTTTTGATATTTTAATTAAAATGATAAATCCTTTTATTTAAATAAAGTTGGATATTAAATCCTTATTATTTTAGTTAAATAAACCTTTGCTAATTTTATAAAATGTTTTAATTCCAAAGCTTGGTCAAGGTTTAATTTTGGCTTTATAAAATAATCCCTATTTGTAAAACATCTATTTCATTTGAAAACAATTCTTTTCATTTAATTGTTTCAATATAGTATTTCCAAATGTTTTATTTTTCCTTTTATTAAATGTTTAACTTTTTAAATCCCTTTAGGTTTTATTTAAATCAAATGGGTTTGCAGTTCCTAATTGCATTCAAAAGTTTCTTCTGACTCTGAAAATCAAACAAAGTTTTATTTTATTAATTTATTTTCACATTACAAGATTTGGAAAATCTTGGGATGTGACAATGTATGATTTCCAATAAGTTCGTAGCTCGCTCCATCATACCATAAAATGGAGTCTTAGTCATTTTACCCATCAGACATGCTTCGCATCTTTCAAGTGATTCGACATCAAGTGATTCAAGAAGTCCATCGGAATGGAGTTTCTTCATGCGCTTCACTCCAATGTGACCAAGACGACACTGCCACATATAGGTCGAGTTATCGCTTGATTTTAAATGTTTAGCCTCAATGTTATTAATATGTGTATTTCCAGTATCGAGATTCAATAAGAATAGACCATCTATCAAAGGTGCATGTGCATAAAACATATTACTCATATAAATCGAACAACCATTATTCTCGGACTTAAACAAGTAACCGTCTCGCAATAAACAAGATCCCGATATAATGTTCATGCTTAACGCAGGCACCAAATAACAATTATTTAAGTATAAAACTAATCCCGATGGTAGATGAAGGGGTAGCGTGACGACCGCGATCACATCAACCTTTGATCCGTTTCCCACGCGCATCGTCACCTCGTTCTTCGCTAGCTTCCGTTTATTCTGCAGCACCTGTTTCGAGTTACAAATATGAGCAACCGAACCAGTATCAAATACCCAGGCACTACTATGAGTACTAGTGAGATACACATCAATAACATGTATATCGGATATACCTTTCTTCTTGATTTTGTCGTTCTTCAAATCCTCCAAGTACTTTGGGCAATTCCGCTTCCAGTGACCTTCTCCCTTGCAGTAAAAGCATTCAGTATCAGGCTTAGGTCCAGCCTTGGTCTTCTTCGTCGGTGCGGCAACTTTCTTACCACCCTTCTTGAAGTGTCCCTTTTGCTTAGACTTGCCTTTCTTGAATTTGGTGGTCTTATTGACCATCAACACTTGGTTATCTTTCTTGATCTCATCTTCTGCAGATTTCAACATGGCAAAGAGTTCTGGCAACTGTTTGTTTATGTTTTGCATATTGTAGTTCATCACAAAGTTCTTGTAACTTGGTGTTAGTGATTGGAGGACACGATAAATCCCCAAAGCATTAGGAATCACTATACCCAAGCTTTGAAGTTTGTTTGCGTGCCCAGACATCTTAAGCACATGCTCACTGATGGAGCTGCCCTCTTCCATCTTGCAGTTAAAGAACTTTTCAGAAGCCTCATAGCTCTCAATCGCCGCGTGAGTCTTAAAGATCAATTTGAGATCACGGACAATATCATGTGGGTCTGAATTCTCAAACCTTTTCTGAAGCTCCAATTCTAAACCATACAAGATAGCACACTGAACTATGGAGTACCGAGTCTTCCGAGCGAGGTAAACATTCTTTACTTCATCGGTAGCAGTAGCTGCAGGTGGGTCACCCAGCGGTGCATCCAGCAGATAGGTCAAATTATCAGCTGTGAGGACAATCCTCAAATTTCGGAACCAATCCGCGAGGTTGCTTCCATTGTTTTTCAACTTTTCTTTCTCTAGGAACATATTAAAATTGATGGTAGGGGCCGCCATTGATCTACAACATATTTGCAATAGTTTAGACTAAGTTTATGACAAATTGAGTTCTAATTAATAGTTAAATTAATCTAGGTGAACTCCCACTCAAAACAATATCCCTCACATTGTTTTAGTGATCACACGAACCAAATCCACCACATCAACACCGATCATCACGAGAGTTGATGTAGCTTCAATGGCGAACAATCGACATGTTCATCATATCTACTATATGATTCATGCTTTACCTTTCGGTGATCCGTGTTCCGAGACCATGTCTGTACATGCTAGGCTCGTCAAGATCAAACCTTAACTTCCGCATGAGCAAATCTGGCTTGCTCACGTTGTATACACTTGCGGAATCTAACACACCCGATCATCACGTGGTGCTTCGAAACAACAAGCTTTAGCAACGGTGCTAACTAAGGGTGAACACTTTAGGACTTGAAATTCATGTGCATGAGGGATCATCTTATAATGCTACCATCGTTAACTAAGCAATACAAGATGCATAAAGGATTAACATCACATGCAATTCATAATATGTGATATGATATGGCCTTTCTTCTTTGTGCTTCCGATCTCCATCTTCAAGCACGGACATGATCTCCATCATCACCGGCATTGCATCAAGGTTAATGACGCTTCTCCATGGTTGTCGTCCACCGGCTTAAACTATTACAACTACTTTGAATAGACACGCGGGTCTTAACAAAATTAAAGACAACCATATGGCTCCTGCCGGTTGCCAACTTACAATAAGGAACATTGCATACATCAAATATAATCACAATCATGGCCATATCACATCACAGCACACCCCTGCAAAACAAAGTTAGACGCCTCTACTTTCTTTGCATGTTTTACGTGGTTTGGGGCTTTCAGTAAGTGTCGTTCTAACTTACGAACAAGAACCACAACATTGATACTAATATTGTCAATCACCCGTTGTAAATTGGATCTTAACTATGTTGGGAGAAACAGGCACCCGCAAAGCCACTTATGCAATACAAGTTGCATGTCAAGCGTGGAGCAAGTCTCATGAACGATGTCATGTAAGGTTAGCCCGGGCCGCTTCATCCCACCATCCCGCAATATGCAAAGTACACAAGAAGCAATCGACAACAAAAGCATCAACGCCCACAATGACCATTGTGTTCTACTCGTGCAACAGATCTACATATAGACACGGCTCTGATACCACTGTAGGGTTTCGTAGCATGGAAAACAAAAAAATTCTACCGCATACAAACAAACAACTAAAGATCCATCTACTAGATTGTAGCAACGAGTCGATGGAATAACTCACCCTCGAAGATTCCAAAGTGTTTAACGAGAGCGGATGCTCGTGGGTGATGTAGTCGTAATCTTGCCGATCTCAAGATCACGTAGACGATCCTTCCGGCGCTGCGTTCCGGCAGCGCTTCCGCAGTCGGTCACACGTTCGGTACTCGACGAAGACCTTCCTCTCCCTTGTTCCAGCAGGCAGCGGAGGTTGTAGCACTCTCCTCGCGATTTCGGCAGCACAACGGCGTGGTACCGGTAGTAGAGGGGAGATCTCGCAGGGCTTCGCCTTAAGCCAGAGCGAGTATGGTGGACTATGAGAGAGCTCCTCGGCGATCTAGGGTTTAGACACACCAAGGAGGAGGTGCTAGGGCCGGAGGATAGGGCTTGGGGCTGCCCAAGTCGGCGGCTAGGGGAGAAACCCTAGGCGGCGGCTATGGTGGGCGGCGGCTAGGGTTTAGGTTTAGAGGGGGTCAACTTGTGTGCTAGGAGGGGCAGCCCTGCCCCTCCTTTTATAGGTGGGAGGCGCCAGCCAAGGGGAGGGGAGTCCCTCCCCAACTCGGATCCCAAGTGGGCCGGCGGTGGAGGGGAGGAACTCCTCCCCAAGTAGGTTTCCTACTTCCCCTCCACCTTCCAAAATAGTCGTTTGACTTTTCAAATTGGCGTTTGACTTTTCAAACTAGGATTTGATTAAACCCTTTATTCAGCGATGACACCTAGTACATGATGCAATTATTCCAACTTGATATGACACATTCATGTACCCTTCCCTTCCGGAGTGCCGGACATTCCGGAACCTTCTAGAACATTCCCGATGAAAACACCGGAACGTCGAATCCTTAAGTGTGTCTCCCTACGGTTCGTGAATTATGCGGACATGATCGAGACACTTCTCCGAACAATAACCAATAGAGGAATCTGGAAATTCATATGGCTCCCACATATTTCTACGATTACTTAGCGATCGAATGAACCACTTACATATGATACCAATTTCCCTTTGTCTCACGATAGTTTACTTATCCGAGGTTATGATCGTCGGTATCTCTGCACAACTAGTTCAACCTCGTTACTGATAAGTACTCTTTTCTCGTTCCCGTGATATGTGATGCCTTGTGAGCCAGTCACATGCTTGCAAGCTAATTGGATGACATTCCACCGAGAGGGCCCAGAGTATATCTATCCGTCATATGGACGGACAAATCCCACTCTTGATCCATGTGTCTCAACCAATACTTTCCGAACATTCAATGCCACCTTTATAGCCACCCAGTTACGGTGTGGTGTTTGATGTCATCAAAGCATCCTTCCAGTGAAGGTGATATGCATGATCTCATGGTCGAAGGAATTCGGTTACTATGTATCAGAAAGCATATAGCAATTGAACTATTAAAATGACTCGATCTTTATGCTACGCTTATCTATAGGAGTATGTCCACCATATCATTCTCCTAACGATATGATCTTGTTGTTAATAACATCTCATTTTTCATGATAGGGAAACCACAATCATTTATTAACCAACAAGCTAGTATTATAAAGAGGCTTTACTAGGGACTCTATTTTAGTTTACAAATCACACAAGTATTAATGTTTCCTTGTTAATACTATTATAGCATGAATGTAAACATTTATCATAAACACAAAGATATAATAATAACTACATTTATTATTGCCTCTAGGGCATATCTCCAACACGCTGTAGCCGTAGGATGCAGATCCAACGCACACGATAGAATATTAAACGAAGGGGTATCCTTGTTTCTGCGTCGCACGATCTGTTTAGATCTAACGGCCGTATATGTTGATCCGCGCAAAACGGTATGCACCAGTAGGAAAGCGTCACGTGGCCCTGTTTGTTTGAATAAAACCAGAAATGATCTATGTGTTGTTCCAATTTAACAAATTCATAACTTTCAAACCACACGTCCAAATTTTGCAAATTTTATATTAATGGAATCATCAAGACAAGTACTTTCTGACCATGCACTTTGTTTAGTAAATTGCTTCTGTTAAATTGTTTGATTTTGCAGAAACTTGTGTAGGCATATTTAGAATATAAAATTTGTTCTAGAATGAATTTTGAGATGAAATCTTTGGAAATTGGTTTGTTTTTAACCTACTGACCATAGAAATCAATTTGTGGTTTCAAAAACATATTTGGTGAAGCAAAAGAATAAACTTTTGATTTAAACCATTTCTAGTCAAATAAAAGTAATGTTTATTTATTTAAAATGCTTTTGGGAGAAAATCTTTGGGAAATGTTTTGGAATAAACTCTCTGACCCCAAGCACCAAGTTTTATGATTTAAAAATGTATTTGGTGAACCACATAAAATAGTTGTTTTGCTAAAGGCATTTTCAGCCACATAAAATATTGATTTTGTTCAAAAATGGTTTAAAGGTAAAATCTTTTGCAAATAGTTTTGCCACTTTATAAAATGACCAATAAGTGTTTTATAATGTTTATAACCTATTATAAACCACTTTTGTAAATAAAACAAAGTTTGGCATGCTTGCATGCATTGTTTTGTTTCTATCATTTTATGTGATGTTTTGCTTGAATGGTAGATTGAGATTGTGCCTTGCTTGATTGAATTGTAGTGATTTGAGGAGTGTGATCATTTCAAAGACAAGGAGTGAACTTATATTCTCTACCAAAAAGGCAAGTGATGCAAGTGAACTTATATTCCCATTATTTTCACTATGCATTAGTGATATTTCTAAGTAGGACTTGCATGGAATTTTTGCTAAGTATAAACTATGCCATGGGAAATCCTAGTAGATGAACCCTTAGTAGAAATTCCTAAGTTAAGATTCCTACTACTATCATGCTTAGATTAGATAGTAGAAAACAAGGGTGGAATATATATTCATACTATGGAATATTTCTAAGTCAAGGACTTGTGTTTTGTTTAAAAAACAACTAAGTGAATGAAACACCTGGGTGGAATGGTTGTGAATGGTTTATGTTGAGTGGTTCACAAGGCCCATTTCCATGGTTTACCTTGTGTATCTCACTTGTGGATGGCCACCCAGGAACAAAGAGATTTGAGATGTCAAATGTTGAGAAGCTTCAAGTGCAGCCACTTGGCATTATGGGCTCTGCCTGGATCATATAGGTTGCAATAACTTAGCCAAATGGACAGTTGGTGGTAGGGGATGATAGGTTGGAACGCGTTCATTCTGGTCTAAGGGAAGGCTTCTGAAAGATCTTGTCTTGGTGAAACCAAGTCTTGTGGGGAAAGTGCACCACCTCTTCAGAGTGTAAAATCTAAGTACTTAGCCATGTCCCTGGTAAAGGACAATTTGAGCATCAAGACATGGAAGCTATCAAGAATCTCCTCATCCAAATTTCTAAGTTAAAAACTTGTGGTTGAACAAGGGTTGAAGGATCACCAATTTCTATTGGGAGATGCCTTGGGAATGATTTTTGTCAAGAAAAACTTAGTGTTTTCAAATGATAAGGAAAATCTATTTTGAGCAATGCAAGCCTAAGCTCCACTCAGCCAAATGCATATAGATGATAGACTCCACTATACTACCATAGTATCACTTGCCAATACAATTCAAATGTATTGACCCACTGTGGCTGTAACTTGTTATGTTGCAGGTTTGTTTGATATTAGTGAATTTTGTTGAATTAGGATTACAAGTCTACAACCAACATGTTTGCCTATGGCACTTTGAAGATGAAGGACCCCATGCTATTGTTATATTCTGCTGCATTGTAATGAGATAGCCAAATGAGCTATGTAAGATGTAATAAATTATTTTATTCCTGGTTATAAAGTTGTATTATGACCTTTGTTTCTTGATATTACATCTTAACTGTGGATGCTAGCTATTGATCCAGGGACTAGCACTGCAATCATAGGGATCCTTTTCCTTTATAAAGGAGGGATCTTACAATGTTCTAGAAGGGTCCGGAAGGTCCGGCACTCCGGAGGAGAAGGGTACATGAATGTGTCATAACAAGTTGGAATGGTTGCATCATGTACTAGGTATCATGGCTGGGCAAAATAAAGGGATAAATCAAATCCTATTTTGAAAAAGTCAAACGCCAATTTGAAAAGTCAAACGGGAGTTTTGCTTGGTGGAGGGAGAGTAGGAAACCTACTTGGGGAGGAGTTCCTCTCCCTCCACACGCCGGCCAAGGAGGCCGACTTGGGGGAGGACTCCCTCCCCTTGGTCGGCGCCCTCCCACCTATAAAAGGAGGGGCAGGGGTGCCCCTCTAGACACACACCTCTCTCCACCAAAACCCTAACCCTAGCCGCCGTCCACCAAGTCGCCGCCATCACCTAGTGTTTGCCCTAGCCGCCGAGTTGGGGCCCTCCCCTTGCCCTAGCCGCCGGCCTAGCCCTCTCTCCTTAGTACCTCTAAACCCTAGATCACCAAGGCCTCTCTCATAGTCCACCATACTCGCTCCGGCTTAAGGAGAAGCCCTGCGAGATCTCCCCTCTACTTCCGGTACCACGCCGTCGTGCTGCCGGAATCGCGAGGAGAGTGCTACAACCTCCGCTTCCTGCTGGAACAAGGGAGAGGAAGGTCTTCATCCAGTACCTAATGTGTGACCGACTGCGGGAGCGCTGCCGGAACGCAGCGCTGGAAGGATCGTCTACAAGATCTTGAGATCGGCAAGAGTACGACTACATCACCCACGAGAATCTGCTCTCGTTAAACACATTGGAATCTTCGAGGGTGAGTTATTCTATCAACTCGTTGCTACAATCTAGTAGATAGATCTTGGCTTGTTTGTTTGTATGCGGTAGAAATTTTTGTTTTCCATGCTACGAACCCCTACAAACCGGACCGTCCAGAAAAACACCCCAACGGCCATATTTTGTCTAGCCCTATATAAGTCTTTTGTCCTTTTTCATATAGGGCTGCTTCTTCCTCCTCCTTTTGTCTAAGCTTTGCCCCCATTTGCCTTACTCTTTGAGCTTGATTTCTACTCACCTCTCCATTGATTCTTGCATATATTTGAGGGGTAGTTGGAGGAGATCTAGATCTACGTTTTGACCTAACCAAAACATCTCTTTGTGAGTGTATCTTTGGGGATCTAGATTTTGAAGGATTTTGTGTCTCTCTTTGATTCCTCCTCTCTTGTTCCCCCAATAGCTTTAGTAGTTTTGTTGGAACTTGAGAGTGAGGGATTTGAGCATATTTGTGGTGTTCTTGCCTTTTGCATTTGGTGCATCGTTTTGAGTTCTCCTCGGAGGATTTGGTTTGAGTTGCTCATTGGAGCTAGTCCCTCTTGGGTTCTTGGAACCCTAGACGGTTTTGTGGCCTTGGTGGCATTGTGGCCTTGGTGGAATTGGTTGAGGCCTTTTGTGGCGTTTGTTGGGAGCCTCCAATTAAGTTGTGGAGAAGTGCCCCAACCTTGTGAGAGGTTCCGGTTGCCATCGACAAGTGCACCGATAGTGGAAGCGTGGATCGATCCCGTTGGGGTGAGATTCACCGCGGAATAAGGGAGGCCTTTTGGGGCGTTGGTGGTTTGATACCACCCCCTCTCCAAACGAGACGTACTCCATGTTGGGAGGAACTCGGTAAAATTTCGGTGTCCCCGCGTGCCTCGGTTATCTCTATACCCGAGCTCTTTACTTATGCACTTTACATTGTGATATCCTTCGTTCTTGAAGTAATATATACTATCACTTTATTTCTTATATTGCTTAGCATAAGTTGTTGGTGCACATAGGTGAACCTTAGTTGTTCTAGGTTGTGCTTAACAAACTAAACACTAGTTTTATTCCTCCTTTGTTGAGCCACTCTAGGAAAAGTTTTAATCGCCTATTCACCCCCTCTAGGCGACATCCGTATCCTTTCAATTGGTATCAGAGCCCGGTCTCTCATTTTAGGCTTCACCGCCTTGAGAGTAAAGATGTCGTCTAGAGGATTAGTGCACAATGACATGTTCACATTCGATGGCACAAATTATGATATATGGAAAAATCGCATGCTCATTCATTTTCGGGACATGGACCCAAATTTGGAGCATATTGTAGATATAGGTTTTTCTCCTCCTATGGATTTCAAAAATCTATCTTGTGAGGATGATAAAAACTTATATCTCGATGCTCAAGCTTCTAATGTGCTTGTTAATGCTTTGAGCTATGTAGTTACCTCTTCAATCATTCCTTTTTGGAGTGCTCATGAGTTAAGGACAAAACTTCAAGATAAATATGTTGTGTCCAACATTATTGAGGATGATTGTGTTGCTTCCACTTCCGGTCGAGATGAGTTATCATCCTCTACCACTTCACCAACATGTGACTTCTCACAAGGTAATGAGATGGTGATAGAAATTGCAATATGGATAGTGTGTTCACTATTTGTAATCCCTCATATCTATCTAGTTGCAATGATCTATCTTTGGACCTTAACACTTCTAGCACTCAAAATTCCTCACATGCTTGTGTTAATAGTCCTTGCATATCATGTAGAAATGACTTGAATAAATCTCATGATGATATGCTCATGTTGTCTTGTTGCCATGATAAAAATGCTTCTATTTCCTCTAGTGCTTGTGTTGCTAACCATGTAGAGGAAAATGAAGATTCTATGGGCCAAGACAAGGTCTTGAAGAGAGCTACAAGTGCAATCTCATCATCACCTTCCTCCGGTTCTCACATGTTCCTTATGGTTAAGGGAACAAAGGTAACCTCTTTGAATCCCATTGTATATCTTGATGATGATGATGAGGTTGAGAATGATAATGATGATTATAGAGGTAAGTATGATATTACCTCTATTAATAAAATGGGAGAGGTTGTCTATAGCGCTCTCTTCAAAAATAAAATTGCCTCCTCCAACTTTCTTGAAATCTTGAGTTGTGCCATAGAAGGCAATGATCTTATTGAGGAGCAAGAAAACTTAATTGATGAAAAGTTTGCACTTGAGCGTGAGTATGCTAATGAAGTTGCACAACTAAAGGACTCCATTGAAGAAGAACAAACCACCAAAGAATCTCTTGAGGAGACTTTTACTCTAGAATTATCTAGAGTAAAGGAATACCATGATAGAGAACTTGCGGTGGCAAACTCCTTCAATATTAAAAATGATGAACTTGAAGGTGCTTATGCTAAACTCTTGAGGATTTTGAGCACCTCAAAAATGGCTCTAGGGTCATCAAGGGTGAGCTCATCAAACTCACCGAGTCACATGAGCAACTTAAAGCTTCATATTCAAAAGAGCTTGCCAAGTTTCCCTCACCTCTCGCTAATAATGATGATGTGTGTGCTACTAACTCTATTTCTTGTGAAGCATCTATTTTGGAGGAGAATGTTGAGCTAAAGGCTCAACTTGCGTTGCTAACTAGAAACTACGGTAATTTAGAAGAAAGTCATGTTAAGCTCTCAAGCTCGCATGAGGATCTTCTAGTCTCCCATGGTAGGCTAAAGTTAGGTCATGAGGCCATCATGTCAAAGGTAACATCTAGTGGGCCTCATGTGGACATTAGCACTATATCTACTCCAAATGTTATATTGCCATGTGCTAGTCCGTGTAATTAATCCTCTCACAACCATGCTATATCTCTTGATGAATTACATTCCGTGCCTTGTTGATCTAACAATGTAGCATCTACTTCCTCTAGTAGTTTTGTTGAAACTAACCATGTAGAGGAAATAAAAGAGCTCAAGGCTCAAGTCACTTCTTTGAGAAATGACTTGAAAAAAGGGTCATCAAGGGAAGGCTGCACTCAACAAAATCTTGAGTGTGCAAAAATCCCCCAATGACAAGAGTGGGCTTGGATTCAACTCCAATATCAAGAACAAGTCCACTATCAAGTTGAATCACAAGGACAACAAGAAGAATGGCCAAGATCAAGTCAAGAATCGGACCAACATTGTTTGCTTCAAGTGCAAGGAAGAAGGGCACCATGTTAGATCTTGCCCATTGAAGAAAAATCCTCTTAGTGTGAAGCAACAAGGGAAGCGGCCTCAAGCTCCACCTCAAGTCATTAATGGGCCTCCTCCTAAGAGGACTACTCGAGCTCTTCCTCGAATTGTGGCTTCACCTAATAAGAAAGATGGCAAGAATAGAACTTGCTACATATGCCGTGAGAAGGGGCATATTTCTTCCTCATGCACTATTGGTATCTCCTCATCCAACCCAATCATTATTGATAATGCTTATTCTCTTTATAAGGATGAGGTTGGCAACTTGTTTGCCAAATTTGTTGGTTCCCAATGTGGTGTCAAGAAAAGATCCATTTGGGTTGCCAATCCTATGTGACTAACCTCTTAGGACCCAACTGGGTTGGCGACCAACAAGCCAAAACTTAATCAATAGGTGTGTGTTGGAGGGCATTGGAGACTTGGCTACATTATGAAGAATTGAGGGATCTTCATCTATCATTATTGTCAAGCCAAGCCATTTGTATTATCATGATTATATTATATTTCCAATATTCCTCCTTGCGGTAACATATGCTTAACTCATTACATTGAAAGTTAATCACCCTTTATGCATATGTTGGTTTTGTATCTTCCATGCTTTTGTACATATTGTGCTTTCCACTTAATTATCTTGAGATATCAATCATATTTGTGTATGATTAAGTGGCACAACATGTATGTGTGTTTCTTGTGCTTGAGCCTTACTTGTTTATATTTGGTATCTTATTTGGCTCTTGTGAGAGATTAATGGACTATCCCATTTTGGGGAGTGTTATGCTTAGGCATTCCACAATCCTAAAAATGTGTGTACATGAGGAATACCACCTAGCATTTATATTGGGATATTATCTAGTCTCTATGTGGTACAATTCTCATGATAAATTTAAGTTTTATAATGTCCATTAATTATCTCTATTCGTATTATTTTGCCTCGTGTTGGTTTTTATGGTAGTGTCACATTATGGGGGAGTCACATGCTTAGTGCATATTACAATCCTTGAAAATGTGAATATTCGAGGTTGTGTCACTTAGAATTGATATTGATAATTATCTAGCTCGTATGTGACACATTTGCTCATACAAGTCCCAATTTGCTCGAATGCCTTTATTGCTCATATTTTGGATCTTGTATGTGAGAATGATTCTTGGTATGTGTTTCCTCATATTTAGATATATATTCGCATGGAAACCATTTGCTTCAAGTTACTCTAATCACTAGTGATTGTGTGACTATTGGAAGCTACCAAGAATCTTGTTTGAAGTATCATGCTCAATTCTTATATTTAGTTATATGCTTCTTGTTGTGTGAATATGATCTTGGATATCAGTATGAACTACCTAGGGAAGATTATTCTCAATTCTTCTTGTCCTTGGAGAATTAGTACCGAATTTATGGTAGACTTTTTTGATCATATTCACTTTGGCCTTTGCTTAATATTGTCCTATCTTTGGCCAAGAAAATGTTTTGTGTTGTCTCCCAAGCCTTCCTTGCTTCTTGTGGATCTTCTTATTTTATTGATAACCTCTTGTGTTTTACTTATTTTAGGTACTAGCGATGATCCCATTTGTGTGCATTTTGCATTTAAAAGGAAAATCCTACATAATGCACTATCTATGGGGGAGCTCTCCTATATTATTTAGAACACTCATATTTATGCTCCTTTGTTTGATCCATATCGTGTTTTATTTGCTTGGAACCTCAATCTTTTCGCTTTGGTACTTGTGCCATCATGTGAAGTTTGAGGAGTTTGGTTTCTTGTTGGAACCTTGCTCTTTTTGGGAGTTGATTTTGTCTCATTCCTTGTTTCTTGATTTGACCATTTTAGAATGAGATAAATCCTTGAGCATTTTTATTTCTATCTATCTTTTGCTCTTTTGGTCTTAGCCTAAGTTCATTTGTTGAACTTGTGATCTTTCATGTGTTGAATTGGTTCTTTGATGCAATCTGGATATCGTTTTTACTTGTTTTTTTGGTTCAAATTGTATCTTATTTTTGGTTCTTAAAAGCTTTATGCATGCATACTTACTATATGTTTATATTATGGCATGCTTTCTTTCTTTGATCCAATATATAAGGGAAACTCCACCAATTCCCATCGGCTAAGTTGTGCATGAAATTCAATTTCATATCAATATGCACGTAATTATGTGGAGTCTCTCCTATGTATTGTAGTTGCACTAACTACTTTGGACCCAATATGTTTGGGGACCATTTTTGTACTTAATTGTGTTTTAGGTACATTGGAGATATATTGGATGCTTGTCTCTCAATTTTGAAGAAGTGGTGCATACATAAAAATTTGAGGCAAAGCTATAGGATGATCAACGAATTCATATCCTCTACATCCTACCAATTATATCTCGGTAACAAGTATCTCTTTCTCATGCTCACATATCTTGATTCCAACCGTTTGTCGGTTGCCTTCTAGCATGAATTAATGTATTTGTAATTGTTATAGTTCTAGCCATGGTTTTAAGAGGATTCTCTATTGTATATGTGTTTAAGTTGAGATGAGTGCATATAATTGGGACTATACAAAATCATGCATATGATCCTCCAATCCCAAATATGTCAATCTAGCAATTTTATTGCCTATCATTTCATCAAATTCTCTCATGTGCAATAGTGAGATTTTTGCTAGTCTATTCTATCTTATGATACTTGTTGCCTTTCTCCATATATTCCAACTTTCTCCTTTTTCCTTGGTGATAGTTGTAATATATGTAGTGTGTTGGTGTTTGAAGCTCATTAATATACAATAAGATATATGTGAGACTTTGGCCATGCTTTGAAGCTAAAATCTTATGTATATATGTTATGACTTCATTTTTGCCTTTCATCTGCTTTCTTGTATAATCTTCTTCATGTGTGCATATTTATTCTTTGGCATATGTCTTTGTGATGTTTTCCAATTAGAGACATATACACATATGAGGAGATAATTTTAGTCGATTTTTAATCCTTGGAGACCACCTTTCTATTTCTTTTGATTCTTCGGTGGCTTCCAAATTTAATTGCCTATGAGTGCTTGTTCCTATTGGTTGCATCTTTGGGCACTCATATTTGTTCTCTCATGCCTTGTATTATTAAATGAACTTGGATGAGTGAGGATTCCATGATTATGCACCTTGTTCCCAAATCCAATTATCACAATTGGTGCATTATCTTTGGGGAAGCTCATCTAATTCATTTAATAATGCTTATTTACCTTTTGTCTCATTTATTGCGTCTTAAATGCTTATAGGGGAGCAAGGATTCCATATTTGTGCAATATGTACTCTAATGCATTTATGTTGAATAGTGCACAAATCTTGGGGAGCTTCTCTATTAGTTATTTAAAGCACCTTTTTGCTCATATCATAATATCTTGCAGTTTCCATTTGGACTCATTTGTTGTTTTCAAATTGGTTTGTCGGACTTGTAGTTGCTTGCATCATTTGACTTTATTTTAGCAAACTTTGGGTCCTCTATATAGTCCTACTCCTTCCCAAGTATTCATCATTGGATATGTGCGAAGGCACACCTTTGGAGGAAGTATTACTATATTTGCCTTCTAGAACTTATCACCCATTTCGGCAATCGATGCCAATGGGGGAGAAGTTTTAGAGGGTTTAAGGGAAGTTGGTCTATGCATTGAGTTTGTTCTTGTGCATTTGCTTCTCATGCTCTTGCATCTTTGTCGTTGCTTAGCATGTGGTATATATAGTGGAAACTCCACCAATAATAATGATTGACAATATATGCAATGAAATTCGAGTTCATCACACATGCATAGATTGTGGGGGAGTTTGCTCTATATATGGTGGTGGTACCAATATCACATACTTTTGTAGTATTTGACATTGGTGTTACCATTTTATTCATTAATATTCCTTATATAAACCCTCTTAAAGGGATTGTCATCAATTACCAAAATGGGGGAGATTGAAAGAACATGTTGGGCCCCCCATGTGTGGTTTTGGTAATTAATGACAATCTTTATGGACTAATGTGTGTATTAAGTTATACTTGTAGGATTTGTCCATTGGCATCGCTTGGAGCATGTGTTGGCTTCAAGGTCGATGAAATGCAAAGAAGATATGTTGTGCAAGCTCAATATACGAGGTCGATGATGAGGAATTAAAAAAGGCGTTCCATCTTGAGAAGGGCAAGATCTTCTACATCGAGCTCAAGTGGAATGCTCAAGGCAAAGGTATAATATTGATAGTTTTTCCCTTTTTCCAGTCTCACGTTGTGTGTGTGTGAGACCAGGTTTAGGATAGATAACCGTACTATCAAGAGGGGCTCTCGTATGAGTAATTCGGTCACATCGTTCGGAGAGAGCTCAAACCTTTGCATACTTGCATCATAGTATTTGGTTGTTATTTGGTCTTATCCATGTGAGGATATAGAGCTTGTGGTAATCTCCATAACAAGCTCTTGTTCATCAAAATCGGATCTCCCATATGTATCTTGTTGCGATTTTGATTTATGCGGCTTTACGGTTCCTCACCAAGTGAGGTATATCACAGTATTCTACTTCATACTTTCTCACTTGGTGATAATCAATATTTCCAACGCAATTTGAATCGGGTCAATCGGAGCTTCCAGTCAAAAGTTATTGCCGTTTGAATATTTGCCTGTCAATCTGATTTCTGGGCCGAGCGGTAGTACCGCCCGGGCGGGCCGGTACTACCGCCCAGGCTTAAAAGCGGCCCGTTTTCTTTCTGCCTCGCTAGGTACCTTTTCCCGGTAGTACCGGCTGTCCCGGTAGTACCGCCCGGGTGGGCCGGTACTACCGGCCGGCCTAGTTTATTTTTTCCCAGTTTCATTCTTCCAGAGCTCGATCTGTACGCGCTGCTGCTTGCCCCGCGTACTGCCGACCGCTGCAGTTGTGTTGGGCCTGCGCTGGCTTGGCCCCATGCTCCGCCGCTTCTCCCGCTCACTGCGCGTGCGCAGGCTCGCTCGCCGGCTGCCCCACTGCTGCCCCCGCGCGTGCGCACTGCCGCTGCCGCCCTGCAGGCCCCACTACGCGCTGTTCTGTGTTGACCCGCGCGGCCGCCTCACCCGCGCACGCAGCTGCTAGCTACGGCTGCCTGGCCCCGCGCTGCACAGCTGCTGCGTGGCTAGCTGCCGCCTCCTGGCCCCGCTCAGCTGGGCCCGCTTGCTGCTGGGCTGCCACTGCTGTTCCGCATGCGCGCGTGCCAGGCTGGCCCCACCTGCTGCTGCTGCTGCTTTCTCTTCCTGGCTCACTCGCTGATGTCCGGTTTGTTTGGACCATTAGTACCGGCCCAATCCGGTACTACCGGACCGTCCAGAAAAACACCCCAACGGCCATATTTTGTCTATCCCTATATAAGTCTTTTGTTCTTTTTTATATAGGGTTGCTTCTTCCTCCTCCTTTTGTCTAAGCTTTGCCCCCATTTGCCTTACTCTTTGAGCTTGATTTCTACTCACCCCTCCATTGATTCTTTCATATATTTGAGGGTAGTTGGAGTACATCTAGATCTATGTTTCGACCAAACCAAAACATCTCTTTGTGAGTGTATCTTTGGGGATCTAGATTTTGGGGGATTTTGCATATCTCTTTGATTCCTCCTCTCTTGTTCCCCCAATAGCTTTAGTAGCTTTGTTGGAACTTGAGAGTGAGGGATTTGAGCATCTTTGTGGTGTTCTTGCCTTTTGCATTTGGTGCATCGGTTTGAGTTCTCCTCGGAGGATTTGGTTTGAGTTGCTCATTGGAGCTAGTCCCTCTTGGGTTCTTTGAACCCTAGACGGTTTTGTGGCCTTTGTGGCATTGGTTGAGGCCTTTTGTGGCGTTTGTTGGGAGCCTCCAATTAAGTTGTGGAGAAGTGCCCCAACCTTGTGAGAGGTTCTGGTTGCCACCGACAAGTGCACCGATAGTGGAAGCGTGGATCGATCCGGTTGGGGTGAGATTCACCGGAGAATAAGGGAGGCCTTTTGTGGCGTTGGTGGTTTGATACCACCCCCTCTCCAAACGAGACGTACTCCATGTTGGGAGGAACTCGGTAAAATTTCGGTGTCCCCGCGTGCCTCGGTTATCTCTATACCCGAGCTCTTTACTTATGCACTTTACATTGTGATAGCCTTCGTGCTTGAAGTAATATATATACTATCACTTTGTTGCTTATATATTGCTTAGCATAAGTTGTTGGTGCACATAGGTGAACCTTAGTTGTTCTAGGTTGTGCTTAACAAAGTAAACACTAGTTTTATTCCGCCTTTGTTGAGCCACTCTAGGAAATGTTTTAATCGCCTATTCACCCCCCTCTAGGCGACATCTGTATCCTTTCACAACTACCGATCTATGTTCCCTGAATACGCTGATACCGCAATGGAAGACAATGAAGAAGAAGGAGGTGAATAACGGGAACCAGACTAGCCCGCTGATGATCTTGGTCAGATCATTTCTGATGCAAAGCGAGACTGCGACACAAAAAAGGAGAGGTTGTAGTTTGAGCAGATGTTACAGGACCACAATAAATTGTTGTAACCAACATGTGAAGATGGCCAGAAGAAGCTGGGTAGCACAATGGAATTGCTAAAGTGGAAGGCAGAGACCAGTGTGACTGACTCGAGATTTGAGAAGTTGTTGGTACTCATGAAGAGGTTGCTTCCAAGAAAACGAATTACCCGCCAGTACATACGAAGCAAAGAAGCTCATCTGCCCTGTAGGATTAGATGTGCAGAAGATACATACGTGCCCTAATGACTGCATCCTCTACCGCGGTGAGAAGTACGAGAATTTGGATAAATGCCCGGTATACACTGCATTGCTGTATAAGATCAGAAAATCTGACCCTAGAGATTTTGATGGTGAGCCTCCCAGGAAGAGGGTTCCTGCCAAGGTGATGTGGTATGCTCCTATAATACCATGATTGAAACGTTTGTTCAGAAACAAAGAGCATGCCAAGTTGTTGCGATGGCACATGTAAGAACGTAAGGAAGACGGGATGTTGAGGCACCTCGCTGATGGTCGACAGTGGAGAAAAATCAAGAGAGACTTCCCAGACTTTGCTGGTGATGCAAGAAACTTATGGTTTGGTCTAAATACAGATGGCATGAATCCTTTTGGAGAGCAGAGCTGCAGTCACAACACCTGGCCCGTCACTCTATGTATCTACAACCTTCCTCCTTGGTTGTGCATGAAGCGGAAGTTCATTATGATGCCAGTGCTCATCCAAGGCCCGAAGCAACCCGGCAATGACATTGATGTGTACCTAAGGCCATTAGTTGAAGAACTTTTACAGTTGTGGGCCGAACCAGGTTTACGCGTGTGGGATGAGCACAAACAGGAGCCATTCGACCTACGAGCGTTGCTATTCGTAACCATCAATGATTGGCCTGCTCTTAGTAACATCTCAGGACAAACGAACAAGGGATATAATGCATGCACACTCTGTTTAGATGAGACTGAAAGTATATATCTGGATAAATCTAGGAAGAATGTGTACCCGTACAATCATCATTTTCTTCCGCCCAGACACCCCTTAAGGAAAAAAGGCAAGCATTTCAATGGCGAAGCAGATCACCGGAAGAAGCCTGCCCCCCGTAATGGTGCTAATGTATTTGGTATGGTCAAGGATTTAAATGTAATATTTGGAAAGGGTCCCAGAGGACAACCTGTTCCGAAAGACGCCGACGGACGCGCACCCATGTGGAAGAAGAAATCTATATTTTGGGATCTACCTATTGGGAAGTCCATGAGGTCCGCTTTGCCATCAATGTGATGCACCTGACAAAGAATCTTTGCGTGAATATTTTAGGCTTCTTGGGCTTGTATGGGAAGTCAAAAGATACACCGGAAGCACGGGAGGACCAACAACATCATAAAGGACGAGACGGCAACCATCTAGGGCAGTTTCAAGGGCCTGCCAGCTATGCTCTAACCAAGGAAGAGAAGGAAATCTTTTTTGAAGTCCTTTTCAGTATCAAGGTCCCGTCTGGCTTCTCGTATAACATAAAGGGAATAGTAAATATGAAAGAGAAAAAATTCCAAAACCTAAAGTCCCATGACTGCCACGTGCTTATGACGCAATTGCTTCCGGTTGCATTGAGAGGGATTCTACCGGCAAATGTTCGGCTGACCATTGTGAAGGTATGTGCATTCCTCAATGCAATTTCTCAGAAGGTAATCAATACAGAAAGTCTATCAGGGTTACAGATTGATGTGGTCCAATGTCTAGTCAGCTTCGAGTTGTTGTACCCTCCATCTTTCTTCAATATTATGACGCACCTCCTAGTTCACCTAGTCGAAGAGATTAGAATTCTCAGTCCTGTGTTTCTACACAATATGTTCCCCTTCAAAAGGTTCATGGGAGTCTTAAATAGATATGTTCATAACCGTTCTAGGCCATAAGGAAGCATCTCCAAGGGCTATGGAACAGAGGAGGTCATTGAGTTTTGTGTTGACTTTCTTCCTGACCTTAAGTCGATAGGTGTTCCTAAATCTCAGTATGAGGGGAGGCTGACTGGAAAAGGCACACTAGGAAGGAAAACAATGGTATGTATGGACATGGATTCTTTCAATAAAGCACACTACACAGTTCTACACAATTCTACCTTGGTGGCTCCGTATATCAAGAAACACAAGATTATTGTACGCTTGGAAAACCCGGGGAAGCCTGACTCCTCGATTAAAGTGGAACATGAGGAAACTTTCGGCAGTTGGTTGCAGAAACATCTCATGAATACCAACACTATTGAAGATCATCTTTACTTGTTGGCACATCTTCGACTATATGTACTTTCCAAGGGTACGAGATAAATGGTAATACATTTTACACGATCGCCCAAGATAAAAAGAGCACCAACCAAAACAGTGGTGTCCGCTTTGATGCAACAGATGACAATGGGCAGAAGGACACATATTATGGGTACATAGAGGAGATATGGGAACTTGAGTATGGACCTACTTTTAAGGTCGCTTTGTTTCAGTGCAAATGGGTCAAGATGACAGGAGGAGGGGTACATGTAGACGAAACGTATGGCATGACAACAGTGGATCTCAACAATCTTGCGTACATGGACGAACCATTCGTCCTAGCCAACGATGTGGCTCACGTTTTCTATGTGAAGGACATGTCTACGAAACCGAGAAAAATAAATCAGCAAAAGAATACATTGTCTGATGCGACAAAGCGCCACATAGTTCTTTCAGGGAAAAGAAACATCGTGGGAGTGGATGACAAGATAGATATGTTAGAAGATTATAATAAGTTTCATGAAATCCCGCCCTTCAAAGTGAAAACTGACCCAAGCCTCCTGTTAAATGATGAAGATTCTCCATGGCTACGGTGCAGAAGAAAACAACAACACTAGATAGGGATGTTGGTGTAATATATTAAACCTTTTATGTAATCATATTGTGAGTCAAATATTTTACCCAGATCCACATGCATGCAATATTGGTCATCTTGCTCAATCAAACTGGACGACGACTCCCAGTGCCTAAGCCGCGGGAGGTGAAAACCCAAAGAGACGAAACCATCACATGATCATAGCTCGGGTGAGATCCCTAAAGAATCTGCCAGGTATCATTGACCCTGGTGTCCAACGCAGCCATATAGCGATGGACGTGCTCGTCCTCCTCCCTGACACGACGACGTACCACCTCCTCGGTGGTCGGCTCCCTCTGCACCCTTCCTGGACCAGGCAACCTCCACCAAAGAAGCTTCGGGTCGACGACGACACCCGGATTCCTCACCAAGCTACGCGTCCCGGAAGGTAGCATCATCCAGTGCCAGTCTGGCGGAGCCTAGTCTCGGACATGCCCGGCGGAGCCCAGTACTCCATCATTGCCGCCGAGTCTACTACGAGGATGCGAGATGGGCATCCTAAAGTAGGCGGCGAGGAATGTGTGTATGTGTGGGTGTCCATGACGGTCGCACTATAAATAGAGGGAAAGGGCGAGCCAGGATGTGCCAGGCAGCACTAATAATAGGGGTTGAACCTTTAGTCCCGGTTGGAGAAACCAACCGCGACTGAAGGGATTGCGGCAGGCTGGGCCAGGCAGCACTAATAATAGGGGTTGAACCTTTAGTCTCGGTTGGAGAAACCAACCGTGACTGAAGGGATTGCGACAGGCTGGGCCAGGCAGCACTAATAATAGGGCTTGAACCTTTAGTCCCGGTTGGAGACACCTACCGAGACAAAACACGAGTGAGCACTAATAATAAGGGTAAGTGTCGACATTATGTCGTGAGTGTCGACACTATGCCGAGCTGCTTGTACCACTACCAGAAACTCGAATATTTCTGTGAGCCAAATACCGACAGGAAAATATAGGAAACCGTCAGGAATAGTTTTCCCTGTCGGCCAACCTACAGAAACAGCCGTCAGCTATAGCTCGACAGGGAAAGAAAGATATGCCTGTCGGCTAGCCATCAGAAAGAGTATTCCTGTCGGTTTAGCTTATTTTACTGACGGTTAGCAGCTGACAGCAAAAAACCCAAGTCAGGTTTAGTTTACCAGCAAAAAGTTATATCCCTGTCAGGATAAAACCTTCAGGAAAATAGGAATTGGACAGAAAAAAAAGAGATTGGTTTCCACATAACTGACCCATTACTCTGTAAATTCAGATCAAAGATCTATAGCTTACATCAATCACAGCTCTACAAAATCACATGATTTTGGTATGCAAATACACTGAAACCAGAATACAAAATTTCAAGGTCATCAAAAACACGTGCAAAGCTAAGAATATCTAAGTGCTTCAACTACATATGCACCTCGTTTTCCACCAAAATTTCAGCTTGAGTTGCAAACTTTTCTTTCAGATTAACCTGCAGTAAATAGCAAAAGTAAGATCGCAAGCACCATGTCTACGATTTAGCATCTATTCAGCATCCCAGTTTGTCACATTAACTTTGAATAAAACTTGTATTCATCTCAGTAAAGTTATCACAAAACAATTGAGTGATATGTGCCAACATATATGAAAGGCATCTTCCTCCACACACACACAAATCCATAAAAAAGGTGGATAAGATATAAAACGGAGCATCTTCCTCCTGTTTTAGATGAAAGGCAACTAGGAAAAGGGATTTTAAGTAGGTGCTCAGAATGATCTAACTAGGAAAAGGAATTTTAAGCAGCAAAAAATATACCTGCAATGGCTACGAGGCAGTCATATCTGAGGGTTATGCTGGCTTCCTTGTCGTCCCATCCCCTGGATTCTCCATAGCTGAACCTAGCTAATCTACATAGCATAGATAAAATATTTATTTCACTATATTAAGGCAAAATAAAGGGCTTATTTCTCATTGTAAATATATTAGAGAAAACTTCAGTGAGAATTATCCATGATAAAACTTTGGAGACAGGGGACAACAAAAGTAAGAAAGAAACTTTGTAGAATCAATGTAGATCAACTGATGATATTTCTTGAACAGATAGCTCAACCTAATCTACAAAATAGTCATTAACAAAGAGTGAAGTGTCTTCTTTTCAGTTTGTTAAAATAATTTACATGAATCCCTACTGCCCTTTAAACTAGTGTGCTATTTACAATTAAGTATAATCTGAATAACTAGTGAGGGTAATAGGACAGGTTTACCATACACTGCAACATATATATACACAAATCCATTAAAAAATGGATAATATATCACACGAAGTATCTTACTCCTGTTTTAGATGAATTGCAAATAGGAAAAGGGATCTCAAGTAGGTGCTCAGAATGATCTAACTTCCAGATTTCAAAGCAGCATACAACACAAAGTTATGGGAGAATTACAGTGGAAGCAACAAAAAAAATATACCTTCAATGGTTAGGAGGCAGTCATATCCGAGGACTGAGGGTGTTGCCGCCAGCTTTGCCAACTTCCTTGTCGTCCCATCCCCTAGCTTCTCCATAGATGAACCTAGCTAATCTGCAATAGCAAAGATAAAATATTTATTTCGCCCTATTAAAGAAAAATAAAGGGCTTACTTCTCATTGTTAAGCACCAATAACAAGGGGTTGTAAATACATTAGATTTCTTCAGCACAACTGAGTTCTTATGAGGCAATTCAGGCAGTAATGCAGACTACCAGACTATAGTGTGTTTGAATAAAAAGCAGCTATGCAGTATATATGCTCACTGATGTTTCTTCAATGAAACAGCTACTTAGATCTAAAGCATCTCAACGTCAAAGCCATGAAAAGCTAGCAACATATGTCTGGTGCTCCTAGAATACCCGCAGCAATGACAACGATCTTGTCAAAATCAACTAGTACTATAAATGGGAACTCACTAAGCTACTACTCAGTTGTGTACGCATTTCAGATTTTTAGCACACTGTACATACATTAGGGAAAACTTCAGTGACAATTATCCATGATAAAACTTTGGAGACAGGGGACAAAAAAGTAAGAAAAAAACATACCGTGATAAGAGCAAAAATATGTGTTTTAGACATCCTGAATTTTATATGTTGATCCTGATCTTGGTGAACTGCAAACTTGGAAAAGCAGAGCTCAAATAGGTGGTCATGAGTACCCAGATTCCAGGAACAAAGGCATACATCAAGAATACATGTAAGGAATTAGAGAGGGCGAAGACTTACCCTGGAACAGCTGGGTGGCGACCAGATCTGGGCGTACTGCCGCCCGGTTCTTTTCTAATTCGCATCCCCTGGCCTCTCCATCCTCGGGGCTTCATCTCCCAGACCTGAAGACGTCGTCGGCTGGTTGGTTGTTGCAGAAGCCCAAGCATCCACTACACCTCCGTTCAGATCTGGAGTGGTATGGCTGTACTTGTTGTGGAGGCAGGCATATGGTGGCGGGCAGAAGATGTAGGCGAAGGTATGGGGACGGCGGGGTGGGAGATAAAGGCGGTGGCCGCATGGTGGTGGTGGGGCGGCGGTGCTGGCGATGGGGGTCGAGAGCGCACAGGATGCGGCGGTTGAGGGAATACAGGCGGCGGCGATGGTGGTGGTCGACGGCCCGGAGATAGGCGCAGGGGACGGACGAGAGGTTGGAGTGTATTGGGGCGGCGCAGCCGGCATGGCGGCTAGGGATTTCAGAGTCCGGCGACGGCACGAGCAGTTGGATTGGGGAGATTTGGGCTTTGGGAAATTTTGCAGCAAGGCATTTTTTTATTCCGGGCGATGGTTCTAGTCGTGATAACTGGCGCGAAAAGAGACTCTGCTGGCGGGATGTAGGCGCCTAGCCCAAATTTTGCGGTGGATCCGGCGCACGCGGACGTGTTTACTATTTTTCTGTGGGCTTGACACACACCGAAATTGATAGTTCTGTAGGTTCCTACCAGGCGCACAGGAAAATTAGATATCTTCCTGTCGTGCAGCAGCCGGCTGACAGGGTTAAGAATTTTACTGTCGGTTAGTTGCGGGCCTGACAGGGAAATTTAAGGGCACACAGAAATATCCTGGATCCTGGTAGTGTACTATAAATAGGCATCCTTGTGAGTCCAGTCCTCCAGCCAGTTTGAGGCATCTCCAAGATGGTCTTCAAGATCAGGGACACCACTACGGCCAGTTTCAGGGAGATGCCGCCGGAGCCCAGTCCTCCGGCATATCCAAGAAACTGGTCATAGAAGCACTCCCTAATATGTGAAATTAGGTTTGCTCCCAGGCATATTGATCTAGTTAGAGAAGTTACAAGCTGCAAGATGGTCTTCAAGATCAGGGACACCACTATGGCCAGTTTCAGGGAGATACCGCCGGAGCCCAGTCCTTCGGCATCTCCAAGAAACTGGTCATAGAGGCACTCCCTAATATATGAAATTAGGTTAGCTCCCAGGCATATTAATCTAGTTAGATAAGTTACAAGCTGCAAGATGGTCTTCGAGAGCAGGGACACCACTACGACCAGTTTCAGGGAGATGCCGCCGGAGCCCAGTCCTTCGGAATCTCCAAGAAACTGGTCATAGAAGCACTCCCTAATATATGAAATTAGGTTAGCTCCCATGCATATTGATCTAGCTAGAGAAGTTACAAGCTGGAAGATGGTCTTCGAGAGCAGGGACACCACTACGGCATGTTTCAGGGAGATAACACCGGAGCCCAGTCCTCCGACATCTCCAAGAAACTGGTCATAGAGGCACTCCCTAATTTGTGATCGCACGTGTTTGGAGATCAGATCTTCATGGTAAGTACGAATCGGGACAACATCTTCATAGTTTGGGAAAGTCGTAGTACGAATCGGAAATAAAGGCCCCCCTTTAGTCCCAGTCCAACCACAAAATGTGACTAACACTCAAGACACTTCTTAATATTTAAAAACTAAGACTACAGAATCGGGACTAAAGGCCCCCTTTAGTCCCGGTACAGCCACAAATCGGGACTAACACTCGATACATTTATTAATATTAAAAACGGGACAAACTGGGACTAGCTAACACTCAGGACTAAAGCCGCCCCTTTAGTCATAATCATGCCTAGTCCTATAGTACATAGCTTCAGGGTCTTCTTCGTCATCGTCATCATCATCGTCACCTGCCACTCCGGGGATCCTCATCCTAGCCATGGCATATACCGGGGGCACCTGCCACTCCGGCCTCGGATTAACGACGGGCGGGGGAGGGGTCTCCTGGAAGATGATGCTGCTACCGCCAAGCGAGGGAGGGGCCTTCTTGTGGCTCTATGGCGGGTGGAATTGTGGGCACCGCATGCAAGGATGGTCTCCCCCGGCGATGTAGCGCATCACGCCGATGATAGTACAGTTCGCCCACCACAGGAAGCGGACGGCTTCGTTATGGTTCACCGGGGGCAGGCCATCACCATCGTATCTGGGGAGCTCCCTTTCCCGCCAGTTAGCGAAGAAGGCATTCTAGGTGTCATAGTTGTCGGGATCCCATTGGGGATCCATCCGCTGCTCCGGCGTGAGCTCGTGGTAGAAGTGGTTCGTGATGGCCACCTATCGGGCGGAGCCTTGAGGCACAGGAAGGACAGGAACCCCTCCAGTGCTCAGCATCCAGCCGGCGGGCGGCCGGTATCCTGGTGGGAAAGGGTAGCTTGAGGCGCACAGCGCCTCGGTCTCCTCGAGGGTCAGAATGGCCTATTAGGCGCTGTCCATTTCTGTGAGAGAGGAAGGTGTGGATTTGTGCATAACCATGGCGCGGTTGGCCTATATATAGATGGAAAGGGCGGGAAAACATGGCGAGAAGCGGTGGGAAATGGCGGGAAATATCTTTAGTCCCTGTTAGTGGCTACAACCGGGACTAGAAGCTCGGTTCAGAGGAAAGGGCGGAAAAAATTGGCAGGAAGCGGTGAGAAATGGCGAGAAATATCTTTAGTCCCTGTTAGTGGATACAACCGGGACTAAAGCTTATTCAGAAAATGGATTTGGATTAATTATTCAAATTCAAGAACTTTTCATGTTGAAAGTTTAGTGAGATTCAAAAATATGCAAAAAATAATAGTTAATGCATTTTTAAATTGATAATGGCAAAATGGTTAATAATTTGACTATTTAAAATAATTATTTTATAAAATAGAAAATGGATTTGGATTAATTATTCAAATTGAAGAACTTTTCATGTTGAACGTTTTGTCAAATTCATAAGTATGCAAAAAAGTATAATTTAAATGTTTTAAATGATATATTCGAAAATTTAAAAAAAGTCACAGCGCTGGGGTTTTTGGCCCAGCGCGCGCAAATTTGGGCCTTTAGTCCCGGCTCAGGTTACCAGCCTGGACTAAAGGGTTTGGCCTAGCACATGAAATGAAACACCACTCCCCCTCTAGTCCTGATGCTTGGCACCTGTCGGGACTAGAGACCCCCCTTTAGTCCCGGCTGGTGCCACTCACCGGGACTAGAGGGGGGTATAAATTGAGGCCTTCTACCCCAGTGTGTTCCACGCACCGGGAGAAGTGGAGGCCAGAGAGACGACGAAGAGCCGCCAGGCTGCCCCGCCACCAACTCCGATGAACCTCCACGCCCGCTGCGCCTCCCTTTCTCTGCTGGCCTGCCGCCACAGCCGAGCCCGCCGCGCCCCGTGCCCGCGCCCTTGCCGCCGCGCCCCGCGTGCCTGCTCCGAGCTCGGCCGCGCACCGCGCCACCGCCGCCAACTCCGACGAAGCGCCGGCCGTGAGGCTGCCTGCCGCCAACTTCCGGGCTCGCGCCTGCCGCCAGCGCCACTGCCGGCCGCCGCCACCGCCGGTGAGTGTTAGGGTTAGGATTAGTACTTAGGATTTTTAATTTAGGATTTTTTAGTTTAATGTATATTGTTTAGGATTATAGTTTAGTGTATATAGTTTAGGATAAATTAGGATTTTTTAGTTTAATGTATATAGTTTAGGATTATAGTTTCGTGTATATAGTTTAGGATTATATTTTAGTGTATATATTTTAGGTTTAATTAGGATTTTAGGATTTTTTTGTTATATTAGTGTATGTAGTTTAGGATTATATTTAGGATTGATTAGGATTTTAGGATTTTTTTAGTTTAGGATTATATAGTTTAGGATTTTTTTAGTTTAGGATTTTAGGATTATATAGTGTAGGATTATTATTTTTAGGGTATGAGATATATTATAATATTGTAAGTTATGTTTATAATAGGGTTTTTATTGTAATATAATAGTGTAATATAGTATTTTTTATTGTAAGATCCTCTTTGTAACCGGAGTTAGGGTTAGGGTTAGGGTGTCAGTGCTCGGTGGTGACCGGAGTTAGGGTTAGGGTGATGGTTCTTGCGGGAAGCCACTTAGTCGCCCGCCTCTCCCGTGGCCACCATCACCGGCCACCGCCACCACACCTCCGGGTTTAGGGTTTTTTTTGTTAAGTTAAGATAAATATTGTGTGCATTTTGCAGGAACTATGGATCCACCTATTCCAATCCATAGAGACCTAGATTCATAACACTTGCTCGAGGATATGATTCACGATGCCGATGAGGGATCTCCCTCGAGGTATCTAAACTCATCCAGTGAGGGAGAGGAGACCAACAGACAAGATGAAGAAGCGCATGGACGCATAACACGGAACGACGAGGTATATATATATATGATGTCCGATGATCGTCACTAGATGTACCTAGTTGTATATATATTATGTTGGCGAATGTTTCTTCTCTTAGGCCTCTACATCGATCAAGAAAACAAAGCGCGGCCCAGCCAAAAAGTTGCCCCAGGGTACTATTTATGAAATTACAGAGGTTTCAGGAGACGACAAACCATTGGAACCAAAAAAAACAAAACAAATATTTGTACAATAATGCGGAGTTGTTGCTAGAGATCGCACCCCGATCACTATTCGAGAGTGGAATAATCCCAAAGAGACGGAATGGAGTGACGTATATATCGACAATAGATTCAAAGAGAAACTATTTACTGACCTAATGGCACATTTCAAGATGCCAGAATGTGACACTAATGATGAGACAACTGAAATGAGAAAGAAAGTCAAGCAGTTTGCACTGAAGAAGATGGCCGAACTATTCAAGAACTGGAAGAAGTCATTATGACAACAGTATCAGAAGGAAAAGAAAACCCCATTATTCGAAGGCTATCTAGCGAAGCAGCAGCCTTACTAGGATGCATTTGTGGAGTATAGGGGGTCAGGAGTTACAGAGGAAAAGTCTGAAAAAATAAGATAAATGCTGCGAAGAAGAAATATCACCATAACATCGGGCCAGGGGGCTACGCGGCTGCCATGCCTAAGTGGGATGCAAAAGAGAAAGAGCTTCATGATAAAGGGATCGTTCCAGAACCAAATCGCGAAGAATGGGATTTGAGGGCAAGAAATTTGTTCCTTGGGCATGGGAGTACATATGACGAACTTACACAGGACCTTGTTTGTAGTGACGGGATAAAGGTACCCAGGAGTACATGGATAAAAGTGGTGAAAGATATTAAAAATGGAATAAAACCGTTTCATCCCGATAGAGAGAAAGACTTGCTGACCTTGGTCCTCGGGAATCGCGGACATATAGGACGAGTCTGAGGCCTTGACGGGAGTTTCACGTGGGAGACTGGGTTTCCTAAGGACCAAGGTACATATAGAAGCCGAGTAAGAGCAAAGCAGCGATGGGAGGAGGAGGAAGACAAGTTCAACCAGCTTCTAGCAAGACTTGACAAGCAGCAGCAGAAGATCGACAAACTTAGAGGAATAGCGCATTTGCAAGATCCTCCACTCGATATTACCGCCAACCCATCTCAGTGGAGAAGAAGCGTGACTGAATTGGAGGAACCGTCTAACGATGCATCATATACAGATAGCGGTCCCGGCTACCCCGTGGATGGAATTAAGGAGCAGATACCTTGTGAGCTCCATAATAAATTGAAGAACGTATCTGTGAATGTGGTGGTCGGATCGGCTTTGCCTTGTCCGCCTGATGCACGTTGGCATGGCCGTGAGATTCCACCTGGCTATGCTAAAGTTGGGGTGGATCAAATCATAAAGGAGTGGGAGTCAATGGAGCTTGACATCCCTGGACCTGAAGGTGAGATCACACTCGGAGAAGTACTTGGTGGGAACATTCTACGGGACAAGAACAACATACGGTTTCCAGGCTCGGCCCCAAGAATAACACTACCGCCTCCGAGTCATCGCAGGTCTCCTCCACCTCCATCACCTCCAAGAAGCCCACCCCGTGATGACTACGACCACCACATCCCGAGTCCATCTCGATCTCTACCGCAGGCTCAACAGTTTTCGTCGCCCGCTAAGGACAATAAGCAGAAGCGTGCTCCGTTACTGAGTACTAAAGGACACGGCAACCCAAAACAGAAAATGTCGCCCCTCCCAATAGTGCCTCATAAGAATCTTCCCATCAGACCTTACGATCATACTGATGTGGAATCTGCAGCGATACCAAATGCCGAAGTGGCGACGCATTTTGAGAAGAAGAAACCTGAGCAAACTCCGGTATACAACGAGAAGCAAAAGGCATATGCAATTTATTTTCTAAACAAAAAATCGCAATATGAGTTGCACCATAAGCTAGATGACTATCTACGCACACTTTAGAAAGAAGTGGTGAAGAGCAAATCAAGTGCAAGCGGTAAAAAAATCAGCAAGCACAGGTGCAAGTGGGACCAAAACTGCAATCAGTAAAATATCTGACGTTCCCCTTCTCGGATAACAGGCTAAACAAACGATCGCACCCCTCAAGGTGGTTTCACAAAACGTTCCACTCCTCACACAACAACCAGTAGATATGTCAATAGCTGCGGAGTTGGCGGCCAGCATGGAAATTAGTCTTGATGAACTGTTAGGCCCCCCAACTCGACCTTTTACCCAAGATGCCAATAGCCCCTAAATATGTCGCAGGTGAGGATTTGGTCAGCAAAGAGAGGCTCAAAGAACTGCCAACACAGATGCGGAATCTCCATCAATGGTACTCGACGGTCATCAAGCAGGGGAGAATAATGATCGTAGCCAATGTCCCACCTGAGTATTACTTCAGACCCGAAGAGGTCCATATTGAGTTTCCAGAACTGTTCCAGTTATACCATCTCGACACCCTGGACAAATCCATCCTCAGCTGCTATTGTCTGTAAGTTGTTGAATTCATTGTCTACATGTTCAGTTTTTTAGTTGTTTAGTTCAGAACATGTAATTATCCTTATTATGCAGAATGAAGATCCTGGAATGTAAAAGAAAAATAATCTACAATATTGGGTTCATTGACCCAGATAAAGTGCATATAACCACGCTAACGGATAACCCCGAGGAGACAGAGGAAAACATTCTAAGGTTTATAATGGAGCAAAATTTCTCTGACCACATACTGTTTCCTTACAATTTCAGGTGAGGGTCTTACTCTGTTGTACACATTCACTTTTGATTAGTCGATGCTAATAAGTGTAACTGATGAGTTACTGATGTATATATAAACGTTTGCAGCTTCCACTAGGTTCTGCTAGACATTCAACTTGATAACGGAAGAGTTGATGTCATGGACCCATCAAAAAGAAACCTGGAAGATTTCCACAGCATGCAGGACATGATCCAGAAGTAAGTTACGGGCTATATCGGTCTCATTCGTTGATTTCCTGAGATATCAGGTAATGAATAACTCATTCATTCATTTTCTTCGTCGGGCAGGGTTTGGATCCGGTTCAAGCGCGAGATTACCGGTGTATTTAGTGAGAAGCTGACATTTAGGGCGGTCTCGGTAAGTAGCACGTGATATGTCCATGCATCTCTTTACTTCTAGTTTCAATACAATAATGATGCTAGATTAGATTGAATTCTATTCATGTAAAGTGCGCGAGGCAGCCACAGGGGTCGAATCTATGTGGATTCTACATATGCGAGTTCATTCGTCGTTTACCACCGAACACAATGATTATAGAGTCGATGTAAGCAATGCATTCACACTATAATTTTATTGCCGTCACCTTTTGTTATCATGATTGATATTCATATTGATCTCCTTTTTCTTATATATAGTTTGAGAGAATGCGAGATCAACTACTACCAGCGCAACGCGTACTAGCAATTGCGGAGGAGCTGGCGGGGTTTATTGTCAAAGAGATCATAGACGATGCCGGAGAATTTAGTGTGAATAGTCCCTACTAATCTCCATGTAATCGAACATACATGCTCTAGTCCCAAGATTTTGTGATCTCCATGTAACTATGTAAATTGTATATATTTGTATGCTCGATATCGTAATACAAGTTATCTTATATATAAACAAATGTGTACGGTATGTGGTGGCATAGAAATATTCAAAAACTAAGTTGAAATAAAAAATAAGTAAATAAAACAATAAAAATGAAATCTCTGCCGCGACAGAGAAGGGGCACAAAATGCTGCTGTGGCAGAGAACCACTAGTCCAAGGTAATGCTCTGTCGCGGCAGAGAAAAGGCGCAAAATGCTGCCGCGGCAGAGACCCACTAGTCCCGGTCCTTAACACCAACCGGGACTACTGGGGGTGCACCCTGCGCGCCGCAGGGGCAGCCACGTGTACAACCACTAGTCCCGGCTGGTAACTGGGCCGGGACTAGTGGTGGACCTCTAGTCCCGCTTGATTAGTCCCGGTTCAAAAACCAGGACTAAAGGCCCTTATGGCCCGGGACTAGAGGCCCTGTTTCCACTAGTGTTGCAAGATTATGCACTCACAGTCTTCGAGACAATATAAGATCCAATATCTGAAAAACAACATCATTTGTAATGTTTAAAGAATCAAGATGCTAATGTGCATAGTAATGTAATGCAATTTAATAAACTCAAATCCCCGGAATAAGCGTTGATCTAGGGTTTTGATTCTGGAAATGGTTTCTTTAGAAGGTTTTATACTTTTAGATAAACTTCACACTTGTGCTTCTTATTAAGGCTTGTGAGTGTGCGTAAGACAATGTGTAATTAGGCTATCATACAACCAATAATATACACAATGATGGAATCCTACATAAAGGATTCTTATATAAGAATTGTCCTATCTTTCATTTTTACTTTACAAGTCATGATAATTATAGAGAGATTAGGTGTTAAAAATCCTATGTATACAAGTAAAATATAAAGAAATGTGATTATTATTGATTGTCATCTATGGTTTGAGGTAGCAAAAAGGATAACCTTCGAAGAAAATGTTTCTTTTCTAAGGTTTAAACAATATGTATGGCTGATAGAATGTGATTGATGTTGTTTGCGCTTGCTTGAATAGTTTGGAATTGAGATGCTTTAGGTATCAATTAGAATAGACCAAAGTAAATTATAAAACACATAATAAAGTCTTTATCATAATATTAGAAGTCTTGTAGACTAAAGTTAACTATAAAGACACAGATGGTCCATAAGACACAAAACTTATGGTATTTGTACTTTGTTCATCTCATAATGTTTCTTTAAAGTTAAATAAAAGTGGTACTACTTTTATTTGAGTAGTGGTTTCTCAATATTATAATTTAATAGAATCATTTATCGTTTTATAGATGAGTGGTTATAGTTTGTGAATAGGTAAACAATATTATTTACTACTAATGAGTTATCTTTGGATTTAGTCCATTTATAAAGTTGTGAGTGAAACAATGGTAAAAGGTTTTATTTGGTTGAAAATATCATTCTTGAAGATTTTATAATTGATAAGAATCTTTTTACAAAATGATCTGCACTTATGGTTGAATGATAATTCAATAAGTTTGTATTTAAAATGTGTTGAACCATTTTGAGTTCATATTATCAATATTTAAGACTAATAATATTTATTAGACTCAATTGTCTAATTTTAGAAATATTAACAATTTTTATTTACCCAAATATGAATTATCAATTAAGGAAATTAGATTTAAATTCAAGTAATTAGGGTATTAAGTTGTTATTTACTTAAAAAGTTGAGTGTTATATTTTTAATATGTAGATGTTATTTTTGTGATCATTTTGGTATATTATATGTATTTTTATGATTTTTAAATAATAAGATATGATTTTTATAAGATTATTACTATATAAGTACTTAATAAATAATAAATATTTAATTAAGTGATACAATATTTTATGTTTATAGTTTTACATTTTAGTTCTTATCTTTCTAAGAAGTTTGATATATTATTTATATTTTTAACATTTACCAATATTAAAATATGAATTCTCAAAGTTTTATTACTTATAAAGTATTTATTAATTAATAGTTATTTAAATAGTTAACATAATAATTTTAAGTTGTAGATTTTATTTTTCTAAACATTTTCATATGTTACACATATTTTTCTGAATTATAAAGAAAAGTTATTGATTTAACAAGATTTAATCCTTTTATTTAATTTGTGGAATATTTATATTTGAATTTATATTGTTTTATATATTTGCTTAACAAGAAATAATTTTTATACCGAGCTAAACCTAGACACAATCACTGACTGGTGGGCCAATGTCCACATCATATGCTCAGGTTAGTGAATGCATTTGTTACTAGCCCTGCTTCTACTCACAATCATTGACAGATTGGACCAGGGCCACGTCACATGCCACATGGGCAAGGACCGGGTCAAAACGGTTGACTGTTTGACTCGACGTGAGGCTGAATTCATGGTGATGTCACCTCACCAATAACGCACAGACGGCGAATGACGGCGACTATCTAGCGGATTCTTAGTGAACGCGATGACAATAATTCGAACGAGTGCATCCCGGGGAAACTAATAGCAGCGGTGCCGCTAGCGTATGGTCACTGGAACAGTGACCACGACGGCGACCGAAGGTGGCGCAGGGCGAAGCTCTACGAAAGTAAGGCTATGGCGAACGATAGCACAAAATAGGAGGTCGTGGAGATGTGTTAGCTCACCCTGAGACTGATGCATTGGTCGACAAAGGCCAGCGTGGTCGGAGGTGAGCGCTTGGACAAGAACTCTGGCGAAGACCGAGGAAAGGGAACGATGAAATTCACCCTCCTCGGAGCTCCCCTTGATGATTTACTCCATCCAAATGATCTACGGAGCACGACGCTTCTCCCCATCCACACCACATGCTTCGAGGTGGATTGTATCAACGGCTAGCCGAAGCTCGCCGGCGATGGCGTCGGGTTGGGAAGAAAGATAGAGAGCGAGAGGGAGAAAAATCAAGGATGAGGATTGACCAGAAGCTCGAGGTGGTCTCAGGTGGCTGCTTTATACGGCTCGGTAGGCTCGGACACGTCGGCACGACGGCGAGGATGGTCGAGGCCCGGCGGTGGTTTTGTTCTTAATTCAAGCACAAATCTTGATAGGACAGGTGGATACGGACTCCAGGCGAATAGGGCGAAGCTAAGGAAAAGTCCTCGTGTCCGAGACGGTCCATAATGACGGAGGCAACGTGGCTCACCGGCGGCGTGTCGATCAGACAAAGGAAGATGAAGACGACGGTGCTCCTCTCGCGTCGGTCCCGCTTGCCGGTGAGACAGCGAAGGGGTATCTTGGGCTGGGCCGCTATTGGGTCATTGCTGGGCTGCGACTAGTTGCACCTGGCAGTAAATAAGAGAGGAGAACATCTGGGCTGGCCTGCTGCTCGGGCCCAATCCCCTTTTTTCTGTTTCTCTTCTTTTTTATTTTCTGTTTCATTTTCAGATTTGAATTTTGCACAATTGGTTAAATATTTCTTTATAGAAATTACTTGCTAAGTGTTTGCAGCAGTAAAGAGGTGTATTTAGAATCATATAGTGTTCTTTTAGTATACAATGCTATAATTTCTTTATTTTCTATGAATAGATCTATTTCTCTTTAATATATTTTGAGGGACCTTGGGTATAAATTTGATTTACCTAGTAAACCATGTCTTATTTAAGGATATATTATTACTCATTCATAAAACTTGATCCTTATTAACTTATAGTTTTTAGGAAACTTTTATATGGTGATCCTTCATTATTATATGATACATAAAGTTCTAGGAATTAATATGGTTAATATTATTCCCATGAATCTAGGAAATAGCAATGTATATATTTTATTATAACTAACATAGGAGTTAGGGTTTGAATTGTATATGCGTACCCTAGGGTTAGGGTACTTAATATACTTATATTCTTTTGTTGATGTGAATAAAGATTAATGGCTAAACATATTGTCTTTATGTTTGTGACCTTTAATGTTATCACCCTTTAAAATAGAAAGTTATTTTTTGGAATATCTTATGGAAAGGAATTGATAAAGATAACTCCTAAGGACATATGATGATGATAGTTGAGAATGACAAAGATGTGCTTAAGTAATTTCTATAGGAAAATATTCCTATAGACCATTATAGAAATAAGATGATTGATCAAACAGATGAGATAGATATTAAATTGTGTTATAGAATTAAGGTTGAATGTTTACCAATAATTCCTATCTTCCATACTTCATAATTCTAGACTTCTAATTAAAGAATTCATTTCCTGGATATACTACTTCTTTATATCCATCATCATGTGTTAACATGATGACCCTAATTTCACAAGAATATTCTTATCAATATTTTCTTCTACCACCTCTATTAGTAAATCCAATGAGCTTGACACTAAAGCTCATATGATCTCCTCATAAAGATAATTCTTATCTCTAGGATATTTCTAATGAATCCAATTCCACTAGAATGATTACTCTCTTACTCCCAAATTACTTTGTGACCTCACTTACAAATCTCAGAAGCTTGTCACTGAAGCTTTTCATAATATTCTCATCTCTTTACTTGGTTATATCAACTACTCTACTGCTGATATCCTCCAATCCAACAAGTAGTTACTTCTAACTCCATTCATACTCTTCCTTAATCATCCATCACTAATATTACCCCAATGGATGTATATATCAAATTCTACTTTCCTCAAAAGCTTACTATCCTTTAGGAGGAGTAATACTACTCCAATAGTTCCATGCTACTCTAGCTTCAACTTAATAATAATATCTTATATCTACTTAAATCTAGTATCTTATATTCAAACTTGACATTATATCATGGTGACTTGTCATGGCTAACCTAGGATAACATATCTATACTAGGGTTTAATCATATTATATCCACCAATATCACTTATACATGATATAATCATTCACTCTTAGTGACGTGAGCATGATCATTATAATCCTTTGATCATTTATGGCTTAGGTTTCCAGTTGGCTAATCAAGGCCTTCATCAAGACAACCTTATAGTTGTATTGTGATTATCTGCTTAGTACCTCTAACTAAATAGAAGATATTACTTATTGACTATATCTGCTTGATCCAATAGGATTACTCCTGGTAACTATATTCAGAATTCATCCTTGTAATCTTCTTTGTTACCACATATATCTTTCTCTTAGATAACTCTTCTATCCATTTAGGAGTGAGTTAACTCCACCAATTATCCTATTGATTTGAGTCCCTTCAATCTTTCCCATCATATAGATGATATATAAACCTAACATTACCAATTACCTCTTCTTACTTCTTTCTCCAAAGGACTTAAGTGAATGCTAAGTTAAGGACAATGATTAATAGAACAAGAATTGATAGGTTCAATAGTTGATTACTCAACATTGATGAACAACAGACATTAAAATAAGACTCCATAAAGATTGATATGGAAAGAAAGATTTGTGGTGAATTGTCTTGAATTGGTTTCCTTCCTCCTCAATAAGTGATAAGGAATTAGTGTTTAAGAACTACCATGATGCCCATGGTAGGAATGGATAAGAATTTGATAAATCAATATTTTAGTTATTGAATTCTTGTTACTTGATTTGCACTCTTAACTTATTAATCATAAGTTGTGTAATGAATACTAGGATATGATCAAGATTAACATCAAGCATTAAGTAATATGTGGTGGCTTAGTTTTAGTACATTTGATCTACCCTTAGATCAAATCATGTTTACCCAAAATAAGGTTTTAGCAAAGGTCATATTGAAACTTATCGCAGTCAACTTGATGGTCTACTTCAATTCCATCAAGTTGAGAGAAGCTTCAATCACTTTGACAAGTTTTGTTCAAAAGCGCGAAAATTATTCGGATTTTCTATGCGTGAATGCAATGCCCACATCTGAGTTCAGCTTATTTCTAAGCTCTAATGCTGGGATGTTACAGACTCTCCCCCTTAAAATAAACTTCGTCCTCGAAGTTCGTATACTCTTACATTTCGGAATGAGGAATTGTTCTGTATTGGGTACGACACGTCTTAGCTCCATGGTAACCTCAAATGGGAATAATTGTGGTATCCCATATCCAAACGTTTTCCTTGAATTCTCATTATACTTGACAATGTCCAAGATATTGTCTTCAATATCCCAAAGTTCCTTTTACTTAACTCCTTTAGGAATAAGTCCTTGTTATAAACTACTTAAATTGGGGTCACTTCTTTAGTTGATTTCCCTGATTAGGTATTCTATTCCAACTCCTTCACTTGATCATCGAACTTCCTTACTATATTATATAAGGTATAGGAAGTCTCACTACAATAGGTTTTAAATTTCTATTCGCCAATAGTTATGGTTAAAAGACTATATTTGGTTTGTCTTTGAATAGTTTATACTGGTAATCCTTCTTAAGATTGGTGTTGGACACATTTAGTCCATACTCATCGGAATTTCTTGTTTATCTACACATGTCCAATTGGACATGCTTAATTACTTCTTAAAGATCACTTAAGATTTGCTTCACCTAGAATTAGCCTGTTATGAGTAATTTATCTTATCAATCTTTTAGAAATCTCTTATTATCATCCTAAGTACTTCTTCATCTACCATTTATTATTTACCTTAAGTTTGAGCACCACTATTTTGAAGTAAACTTTGATCTTTCATCTAACCACACTTCCAGAAGTTCTTTACAATGATGTCTTCTTTTAACCTTATGAAAATAAGGCTTAATGTTGTCATAGTAGCACTTCTTCTTCTTCAACCTTTACTCAAAGATTCAGATAACAATACTTCCCTTTTACTGTTTACTCTCCCCCTTGGGCTTTACTAATGGTCTCTAAACTGCCTATATAGTAACCATTGGCTTCATAATTCGAATGTTGGTTTTTGTCTAGCTTATACTTTACCTATTTAAGGTTTCACAAAAGTACGTACGGTATACCCACACAATTGTGGATTTCTGAATTGAATCTTCCAACCTTATTTGTCTTACTTACTTCTTGGACTTTCTTTCTCTGATAGACCTGATTTCGCGAAACGCCTCGAAAGACGGACGCTTTAATTTTTTTACACTCATTTATGTCTTTCTTAACTTAAGCCAAGTTTTATGCTCTTTATGCAATATTAAGATGACCTGGTTAACTAAGTCAACCAAATACCAGTTGTGGACCATCCTAGGGGTATGTATTACCCTACGGTTTTCTGACGTACTATTGTCATTCTCTCTGAATTGTCAGAGCTTGAATACTATTTTGTTCCAAAGCTTCTTGTTTTGTACTTATTCATGACACTTCCATGAACTGGGTATAACTACTTCATTAACTTCTTAACAACATCACCTACTTTGATTGAACCTTGAGTTCATCACTTCTTGTTGATCCATACATCTTCCTTCTTATTGTTGTCTAACAATGATCTGAACTTGATCCATCCTTCAATTTCTGTTGATACTCCTTATACTTTGCTTCATTCTTCATGTAGGTCTTTATCTTGATCTTTGGAACTCGTCACTCCCTTCCACGAATTCCCATTCCTATCTAGGTCTATAACATCAAGTAGTAACTAGATGTTGCAACATACATTTGCACACCAAATCAAACTTCATGTATAGATCTAGTCAATCAAGAAGATCCAAGAAAAATCAAGAAATCCAAATGTGGTACTTATAACACACAATTTTCTAAGCTCGGAATATAGTAGCTGAGTATAATATCTCTAGAATTCAGGCTTAGTTGTGTAGTATATGACACCTCCTCATATAGTTTACCTCGTGATACTTAGCACATAGGGTCAAACTATTCCTGCCTCATAATTTACCAAAATTGCTCAACTACAATAGGATAATTTTAAGCAAAGTGGTCTCGATTTGGTTTTGACTAAAATTTTGTCTCACCTTTGAAATGACTAGCTATAACCATCCGTTCTTTATTAAGTAACTAACCTCACATGATCTCTCAAAAATACTAATAAGTTTCTATTGAACCCCTAAAATTGAAGGTTATCACAATTTATGACACCTATGACTTCTATCATAGTTCTACCATATTATTATCTTACTTCTACTTCAGAATGATTTACTAATTACTTGTCATATTTATACCCTCACCATGGTTTCAGAGCTAATCTCACCATGATCTTGTTATGTTTTTCCTCTTTATCATGATTCAAGAGCTAATCTAACCATGATGACTTTGTTTCGCATTACTCTATCATTAAATCCTAACATAATTTCACTTCATCACGTGGAAATCTCAAGTGAATCCCACATGATTACTACTCATTACATCAACATTTATCCTGATGATATTCATCATGTTGTCTTTGGTTATCAAGTAACAATAAGTTTCCATTGTGCTACCTGTATTTTAGGGTTAGGCTACACTATTAAGACTACTTCAATTGATGTATTAAACTTGATCCTAATCTACTTTGGCCAATTGACTTTACTAAAGTAGCTTGGTGGGTTATATCTCCTTCGGAAGACACTAAATAGCACTATATTAAGAAAATATGGATACGAATTTTATGAAAGATGACCAAAGCATCCAACTTAAGTGCGACAAGGTTATCCTCAAGGGGATACTCATCACAGGTCATAGAATATTTGGTTTAGATAAGATGGCTTCTATAGTCACTATCCAACCTACAGATGTTCCTAAAAGGGTTTTAATCATAAGGTCAAAGCATATGCTCTGATACCAGCTGCGGTGACCCAACATACCACTGCATGATGTAGTACACTATAGTCGTTGACATAACACCAATGAAACACTGTTCACTAGTATTACATCCCTCAGAGTGGTACAACAGAAACACAGCAGGTCCAAGACATGACTATAGGTTATAACTCGACTCTTTACATAAGATCAGAGAACACTCTAGGTTAAAGAGAGAGAAATAAACTTCTTACAAAGAAGAATCAGGAATAAGCAACTCATAACTATTAAACTAATAGACTAGTATCTGAACTAAACTTGCATTGGATCTCTGATGAAATAGCATATTGTGAGTCTAAAAATGATTTTTGACAAAAATCATGAGCATCGGATCATGTACATGTAGTTCAAACCGGACCCACTTTGTGCCAATTCGGCACGAATTTGTCTTTTTTGCCAGAATTATGTACTTAAGTTTGTTTCCAAAATTGTCAAAAGAGCCAACCAGTCAGAAGAGACAGCAGGACTACCCACGGATCATTCCTGCGAAGCAGATCTCAACCGTTTAGATGAGATCCATCCAACGTCCCAAGTCACAGCGCAGTTTTTCCCGCCTCCCACTCCTGCCAACATTCTAGACGTGAATTGACCGAAATAGCTACAATTTCCAGTCTTGCTCAGATAAGTGTGTAGGGGCAGTATTGTAAAATCCTCACGCCACCCATCCAGATCGCACTCGAGGGTTCACGCTCCCAAACCCTAATCCCCTCACGTGGCAGACCCCACCGCTTCTCTCCGGATCCCCATCTCCACCACCCCCGTCCGGCTCCGTCTTCTCCGACCACCCCCCCCCCCGTCTGACTCCCCTCCTCCTGATCCACTGCTAGCCCCAACCATCCTCCTCCCCTCCTCAGCCTCAAACCCCAACGTCCTCACCAACTCTAGTCCCTGATACGGTGATTTGTCTCGGCCAGCAAGCCGCTGGATCGGCTCGCCCCCGAACTCGATGCCGCGGATCTGGGATATGGACCTGGCCGTACCATGGCCTCCGCACCTCCCATGGGCCGGCAAGCCATTGATCTGGGAGATTGTCTCGGTCGGGAAGCCGCAGCGTGCCGACGACTGCACTCTTCTCGTAGTCATGCGCGATGGGAGTCATCTATGGGGAGGTGTACGCGGGACGCGTCGGGGTGCCGATCATGGACGGGAGCGTGCTTAGGGGGTTGCAGAGCATCGAGCTGGGTCCGGAGGATGTTCCCTCCTTCGTCGCTGCACCAGACTCATACCAGATGTTCTTGGAAGCGGTGGTGGGACAGTTCGATGGGTTGGAGGACGCGGACGACGTCTCGGTCAACTCATTCCATGAACTCGAGCGGGAGGTAAGGCCCCTTTTCGTGCCCCAGACTTGTTTGTCGTAGCTACGGAAAGATCCCAGTATCCTCCCTTGGTATCCTTTCGCTATCCATCGATCTCTCTCCTTGGTGTTCCCACCTGCTATTCATCACCAACTCTAGCGCCCGCGATGATGACTAGATTATAGTTACTCTTCGTTCATATTTTAGTCATGAGTTGCTTCTGTCCATGTGATTTTTCTTCATGTTCATGACTAGTACCATCTAATGTGATCATGAATGGTTATTAGTCTGAGTTGCTTCTTGTGCATGCGATTTATATTCATTTTCTGGAGTTTATAGGATATTTATATTTGTGAACTATATGACAACAATCAAACTAGGTTAGTGAATGATAGTAACTTGGTAAACTTAAGTTGGTCTTCCTTCCATTAACAATAGAACTAGGGTTAGCGAAGGTGAGATGAACTATAATTAAGTCTTGAAGAATCACACACAAACAACCATTTCTGGATGTCGTCTAAATAAAATGTCGCATGTTTGCTTTCTACTTAATTGTGCATCAGTAGACAGTGCTGGTACATAGCTTATGTTTGTATATTATGGATACATAGCTGCTGTTTATAGCTACTGGTACATAGCTCGTGTGCATGTGGAATATACTATATGATGGTCAAAGTTCCATGCCTTGTCTAAAAGTATTGTCTTCCATTTTGTATATAGTCTATAGTCAGTACTACTCACTGAAGTCATGTGTAACTTTTGCAACTTACTAGCTACTACTTGATATATAAATCATTGTACATATTTCACTAGTTGTTGCGTGCCTAGCTGTCTGCTAATTGATACATGTATTTTCCTCCTTTTAAATTTGCACATGTAAATAAATGGAGATCAAGTGCATGTATAATATTTTTGAACTGATGCATAGTGCCTTGGTGAAATGAAAGATCAACCTCTCGTATTTACCTTTATGTCCTGCTGATTATTAATAATTAAATGATGAACTGTTGGGTTGGTTGATGATATTTATTTCCTAGTTGAGGATCTATCAAGTTTTCATGTGACTGGGGCATGCTGATCTATCAAGCTCCTGTGGTTTCTTCAATTAATTTGCCTGCCACAGGCACGCAGCTTCGTTAATGGCTAATCATATGGTGGCATGTTCTATAACTGCTGTAGAAGGAGTGTCCCAACCTTTATACAATAAGGAGGAGTCCCCTGTGTTTACAATGCTAGTCCCTGGATCAATAGCTAGCATCCACAGTTAAGATGTAATATCAAGAAACAAAGGTCATAATATAACTTTATAACCAGGATTACATAATTTTATTACATCTTACATAGCTCATTTGGCTATTACATTACATTGCAGCGGAATAACTATAGTCATGGGGTCCTTCATCTTCAAAGTGCCACAGGCAGATGTTGGTTGTAGACTTTGTAATCCTAATCAATCAATCTTCACTAAAATCAATCAAACCTGCAACATTACAAGTTACAGCCACAAGGGTCAATACATTTGAATTGTATTGGCAAGTTTCACTACTATGTGGAATATAAGTGGATCCTATCTTTACATGCATATTTGGCTAAGTAGAGTTTTAGGCTCTTTTGCATAAAGCAATAATTTATCCTCTCTTTTCAAAATGGTTTTGGTCCTTTGTCAAATCTCCTTTTTCCAAGTTCCTTGAACTCCTTGGTAGAAACTCAAGTGTTCAAGCCCTTGTCAAAATCCCTTGAGCTCCTTGGTAACCCCAAGTGCATCAAGTTTTATAAAAATCTGATGAGTTCCTTGGTAACCCCAAGTGTTCATGTTTTCAACAAAATCTCTTGAGTTCCTTGGTACCCCCAAGTACATCAAGTTTTGTCAAAGTCTCTTGAGCCCCTTGGTAACCCCAAGTGCATCAAGCCTTTTAAAAGTTTTCTTTTAGAAATTAGAATGTCGAGATCTCCCATAGCTTCAAACTTTAGTTGCTCAGTATTGTCCATAACCGGGGACACGGCTAAGTACTTAGATTTTATTATCTTTTGCAGAAGGAGTACACTTTACCCACATGTCACAATCCCATCCTTTTGCCACCAGTGGCCACTGGATTAGTGCTCACCAAGATGGAGTACCGGCAGATTGAGAATGTGACGAAGTCTTTCCAAAGAGTCCTCCCATGCACCATTGCTAGCTTGTCTTCAAGTACCCATGTAGGATTCCAGGTCCTCATGTCCAGTAGCTTGGAGACAATGCATGGGTCTTCCCAATGTAGTTGACTAAGCCAGAGCCATAATAGCATGTGGTTGCACACGAAAGCCACAATTGGAGAAACATGTTCAATCTCTAAGTTTCCTGGGTGGTTTCCTTTGGAGCACAACACAAAGAGATTTCCATAGACATGGTTCCTTTTGTTGTCAACTTCTCCAATTCTCAAAAGTATCCTTGGCCACCCAGGTGGTTCATTGAGTCCTTGTTTTATTATATAAAATCCCAAGTCCTTTTCTCAACTTCACAAAAATCTCAACATGTATCTATTTTTCGAAATATAGCATGGCTAAGCATGTAACAACTACATTGTTTTCACTAAGGAATATAGGGAATCCTATTAGGATTTAGCATAGCATAAGTATAGAAATATCTTTTCATGCATGTTTTCAAAATCCACTAAGTATAATGAAAAATAGTAGGACTTTACATGATAGTGTAACTTGCCTTTTTGGTAGGGAATGTTGGTTCACTCCTTGATCTTGCTAGTCTCACACTTTGCTAACTTTACTACAATCAATCAAGCAAACACAATATCAACAAGCATTCCAAACCAATAATCAATCAAACATTTCACACACATAAAACAATGGGTTCTAAGTTATGCATGTAAGTATGCAAGTGGTGGTTCTATTTGCAAGGATGGTCTCCACTAGGTCTCTAAACTTTGTATGGTTCAAGTTGGTCATCTTCCAAAGTGGTAAAGTCAATTGCAAAAGGGTTTTGTCCATAAACCATTTTTAAATCCCTTCATCATTTTATGTGGTGGAAAAATATTTTTATCAAAGCAACAACTCTAGGTTGTTCACCAAATAAGTTGTTGTTTCTCAAAACTTGGTGTTTTAGGGTCAGTAGGTTTGGTCCAAAACATTTTCCCAAAGTTTTTACTCCAAAAACATTTTCATAACAAAAACCATAATTTTATTTGGCTAGAAATGGGCTAAACTAATTAATCCATCCTAAACTTCACCAAAACCATTTTCAAAACCATGGGTTGTTTCCTAGGGTCAGTAAGTTCACAACAAGCCAATTTGCAAAGGTTAACCCTAAAAACATTTTGGAACAATTTTTCTAATCTATACAAGCATACAATTGTTTCTGCAAAAACAAACAACCTAACAGTTACTATTTACTAAACTAATTGCATAGTTGGCTAGGGCTTGCTCCACTGATTCCAACGATATAAAGTTTGTAATTTTTGGACGTGTGGATCAAAAGTTACAGGGTTTTCAAAATGCAACTCAAATCTGTTTTTCAAATTCTGTTTTAAACAGAACTGGCCACGCGTCGCTATTTCACTGGTCGATACCGGTTCGGCCGGATCGGCTCTGCGGTGCGTTGGATCTATCAGATCGCACGGTTTAGAAAGCGTACCCCTTCACGGCTTAAGTGATCTATCGCAAGCGTCGGATCAAGATCCTACGGTGCTAGCGTGCTTGACCATATGCGAGCGGCGCCGACGGTGGCTAGCGGTGGCGACGGTCAGACAGTGGCGGCGCTGGCGAAATAGGAAGCGAGAGAGGGAGGGAGTAGGCTCACCGCGTTCGTGAGGTCGAGGTGGTGCTCAACATGTGGTTGGCTTGACAAGGGGCGCTCGAGGACTGCAGCAATTGCTCGCCGGAGTGGAGAAAGACGTCAGGTGGCTCTAGTTGCTGTCGAGGGCGACGCTGCAGGTCACAAGGGGGCAAACCGAGAGTAGGGTTAGATGCGCATGGTTGAGGCGAGTGAGGGAGCGTGAACGAGCAGGCGCGGGGCGGTCTGGTTTACCTGGGAGTCGTCGTCGCAGTTGAAGACAGACGGCAGCGTCGTTCAGAGCTTGTTGCAGACGTTGCTCTGGGGCGCCCGCGGTCGTATGGGTGGTACAGGAAGAAGCGTCTGGGAGTGGGGAGTCTCCTAGTGTGCTCAGGGAGGCACGTGGCGGTGTTGAGTCATCGGAATCGGCATCGGACCTCGTCGGAGCAGAGGATGGTGTTGAGTGAAATTCGGCAGCCTGAGGGCGTGTCGAGGTGGGGCGACAGAGGGGAAGGGAGGAGAAGACGCTGGCGTTTTAAGGTGCATGGTCAAGGCGAGTAATGGTGGCTGCGTTAAGACGAATTAGTGCCGCGGAATCACTGCAGGAAACGACGACGGGGAAGGGAGAGGAAGTCGCGCGGGTGAGGAGGATGAAAAGGAGAGGGTGGGGTCGGCTGTCAGTGAGAAAGAGAGTGAGGGGAAGGTCCACCAGTCAGCCACTCTGCCGGTCAGTTGCCAGGTGCGAATCATTTTCTTCGGGGAGGGGGAGCTGGGCTGTTTCTGGGCTTCTTGGGCTTGGCAACTGGGCTGGTCCAGATCCTATTTTTTTCTTTCAAACTGTTTTTCCTTTTCTGTTTCTAAATTTTGTTTTGAAATTCAAATAACAAATAATATTCAAAACAATCCAAACAATCACTAAACTTTGTAACTTTTGAATTTGGTTCTGTTCAGTAACATAAACCAAAATCCAAAATGAAATAATAATTTTAATTTAGGGTCCATTATTAATTAGACAAATAGACCATTGTTTATTAAAATCAAATAGGATTTGTTTTATTTAAAAACTCCTTTTGAAATCTAAATATTTTCAAAACCAAATCAGTAGGTTTTATTTGGGAATATAAAATACTTAGAAAACTTATTTTAAATAATTAAATAAGTTTTGATGTTTTGGAAATAGTAAAACCTTTATTAATAAAACTTGGATATTAATTCCTTATTAATTTATTTTAAATAAACCTTTATTATTTTTATTAAAACAAAATGTTTTATTTCAAAAACTTGGCCAAGGTTTAATTTGGCTTTGTAAAATAATTTCTTATTCCAAACCTTCCTTTTCTTTTGAAAACCAAAACCTTTTATTTGAAAGATCCAAAATAGTAATTCCCAAGACATTTATTTTCCTTTATTAAATGTTTATCTTCTTAAATCCCTTTAGGATTTATTTGATTCAAATTGGTTTGAGGTTCCAATTGAATTCAAAAAGTTTCTTCTCACTCTGAAAACCAAACAATGTTTTATTTTATTCAATATTTTTCACATTACAAGATTTGGAAAATCTTGGGATGTGACAACTGCAGGTGTGCCCGCATACCAGCAGTGCCTTATCTTTGTCGGGAAGCAGCTGGAGGATGAGTGCACACTCGCCAACTACAACATCCAGAAGGAGTCCACGCTTTAGAAGGTATAGCATGACTCGTGTGATTGTACACTGTTGTGGCAAGATAACCCTACTTCTATTTTGCTTCTTTTTTATAGCATATCTAGACCTATTGCTTGCATGGCTATATATCAGAAATAGAATGAACACTGAGTTTGGCCTAGCTAGGCATGCTAGCTTATGATTAAACAGGATGTATAGTTAGGTTATCTACAGTGGTGAGGATCTGTAGTATGTTGTGCTGGCCTATAACTATAACTTCACCAATTTATGATTGGATCCACCCGCTGTAAGTTTCCAAGGAGTCCTAGGGTTCTTGTAGGTTCATATTTTTTTTATAGGAGTACCTACTGATTTGTACTTAATTTAATTCCCTGTATGAGATGTGTGCCTCAAATTAGTTGGTTGTCTCTGTGTATCCTTGGACATTAACCTGTATTAGATGCTTGTAAAACCATTGGATATGTTCTTCTATAGCATGAAACTAAACTGGGATTTGGTTCGGTTCTACAGTGCCCTTGGCTATGGATGGAGGTCTTAACCATGTCGACAACAACAAGATCATCCATGCGTCCCGGGACAACTTCTACCCTCACGTCACCATCAGTGAGTACTGCTTCTTTGCATGGTGTTTTCTTCCTGCGTCTAGCTGTTGTGTTAGTGTAGTAGGTATAAGAAGTATTGGTTGTGAATAGAAAATGTTTCTTTCAGAAAATTGACTGACTGTTTACATTTTTTATGCCTGATAATCTTTACATTCAATAAAGTTGAGTTAGCTATACTATGGAAAGATAATTTTCTTTTCATTTTCATTACAATATAAGAATAATAGTTTTGCATTTAATGTGTATTGATTAATCATAGACTAATCAATATTGTTCCTCTCTATTTGCTGTAAGTTGTTCATATACCCCATGTTTTCTACTCTTTTAATAACCTTGTGTTGTTTGAATTAACATGAGAAGGCAACATATAGCCAATTTAAGTCTAGGGTGAACAACGAGTTCCCAGCTTCTTCTTGATGGTGTCATAATCAAAGAATTAGCATCCTTCTTATAGTATCGACAAGTCTGAAGAAACTGACTTGGCTTATGGTGTTTAGTGTCATTTTGAACCATCTGACTAGTGTTGTTTTTTAACCTTTTGGATGTCATGTGGAGTTATGTAATGGTTGTAAGTAGAAATTCTGGAGTGTATTGTTCGGTTGTTGTGTTATTCATAAAATTTGAAATATTGCTAGGATTACTTGAATGGATAATTGCCACTGTCATATACTTGATAGAATATTAGCTTCTATGGAAATTTCTGGATCTGTGTGCTGGATCGTGTACTAACTGGACCTTTTAAAGGCCATAGCCCATCAATACTTGAATGGATAATAAACAATAAACTGTAATTTGGTCAATTTTCAAAAACCAAAATGGACTGTGAAAGGGCAAGGCCCAGGGCTATAAAGGCCAAGGCCAAATATTGAAATATACGGTAAAAGGCCAAGCCCAAAGGAAAAAGTACATTGAAAAGGCTAAAAGCGAAGAAAAAAGGATGGATTATTAGGCTTGGCCCATATAAGCGACTGAATTGGATCGGGCTGATTCACACTACGACGATTTTGTTTCGTCACAATTTTTCCACGTCGGATCAGCCACGTAGGATCTGACCTGTCAAGGCTAGACAGCCCATCAGTGGCGGATCTAGGATTACAGTAAGCCCCGGGCCAGAATCTAAGCCTAAAAAAACTCAAGACTAAAAAAACTCTTAAAATGGCATATAAAGTTTGGTACATTGCAAAGATAAACATGTATTTTCAAATCCATGTTAGCGGTTAAGAACTCACAACTAAAAACTATGAATAGCCGTACATGGATAAAAAATCTCTTCATCTTGTGTTTATGCAACACTAAATCAATTACAAGTAACTATATCAAATTAACATATCAGTTCAATTACTAACATCTAATCGAATCAACTGAATTAGCAATGAAATTACCTAGCTGAGTTCAATCGTGTCCTCTGTCCTCGTGACCTTGTGAGAAGCAGCCGAGTTGAGGAAGCAGCGATTGGGCGGCACCGGCCGACGGTCACGCGGTGGAGGACTGGAGGAGAGCGGGCAGGAGCGGCCGGAATCGGAGGACTGGAGTAGGGCGAGCCAGCCAGGGTCGGGCGGCGCTGCGTGGAAGACTTGCGGTGGCGGACAAGCAGGGGTCCAACCGCAGAAGGCGAGAGATCATGGAGTCCGGGTGCAGAGGAGCCGGGGACGGGCGGCAAGCAGCCGGCGTGGGCGTGGCGGCCGCCGCAGCGAGCAAGAAGAAGCTATGGACGCGAGTATGCCTGGTCAAGTGAACCAGCTTGGAGAAGCCGTTTGGGCTACACTTGGGCTCCGTCCCAGGCCAGATTGTTTTTTCATTAGATGGTAGTCAGGAATTTTTGCTACGACCCGGGCCATGGCCCAGGTTGCCCTGGGCCTGGATCCGCCGACGATATTGGATCGTCATAACGGTTATGACGATATAATATCGTCTTAGACGATTATGACGATTTCGCGAAAAACGTCGTTGTGTGCAATTACTGACGCTCAGTTTTTGACAATCTGTTTTTATCATAAGATCGTTATATATCGTGGACAATGACGATTCAGTGACGAAAATGGAGGGTCATGTATCAGCATATTCCTTGTAGTGCTATTGGGGCTTGCGTTGCTGCTATTGCAATACCCTACAGAAGTAGGTTCTATGGCTAGATATTATATTCCTATCAAATCAGCAACTTCGTCTTCACTTGAGTAGATGTAAATGTTTACTTCCTTGACTTTGTTGAAGAGCTTTAGCTTTTAATGATGAGTCCTGGAGCATAAATTGATGTAGACGTCGTCTGTGTTGGCTTCAGAATCTAGCAAGGGTTAAGAAGATACGTTGAGTACGAGCGTACTCAGCAAGTTCACTAGAAAAGAGTGTTTGATGCAGTATATCTACAGCCACATACCATAGGTCGTAGGCAATCCAAGTTTTCATAAACATTTCTTCAAAGGTTGTTTTTATTCTAAAAGGCTATATCCGTCAGCCTTCACGGGTTTACCAGAACTTTCATGGAGTTCCTTTCCTGCCGCGTTCATAGCTCCTTCCTGGAACAGGGAGTAACAAGTTATAGTTCTTACACTCTGCAGAGGTGCGTCACTTTACCCATGAGAGACCTTAGGTTTTGTTGCATGGCCGGGAGTATGTCCCCGTTCAAACTTCCTTGGTTTGAGGCCCAACCTAAGATCCAAGACAATCACTGCCTTCTCCGCGACCCCGCATGTCTCCTTGGTGTATGCCATTCCCACCTAATTACGTCAATAGGCAATACAGACCGTTCAGATGCCGGAACTATCATGGGACGTTGAGGGTTCCCACCCATATGCTGAATATCCTCTACGAATTACCAATTAATGCACATTACGAGTGATAACAGCCATGACCCGCACATATGGATCCATGCGAGAGGGAAAAGATATAGCTGACTTCTCTGTCTCATTCCAAATCTCATGGTCAACGCGTAATATATGGCGCAAGAATCACTGGCGACACTGGTTGTTAAGTCCTAGATAATATGTTCCTTTACCACTAGAACTTTTATAGTAGGTTTTTATCTTATGGTAAATAACCTATAATCATATTATTACGAAAATAGTGTTTTTTGACATTTTTCAAATGCAGGTTATGACAACACTGGATTTGTAAAATACTTTATAGAAAATAATCAAAGGACATGAGCAAGTGTGAACTTGCCTTTTGTGATAGCAAGATTATGCATTCACGGTCTTCGAGACAATATAAGATCCAATGTCTGAAAACAACATCATTGGTTCAGTAAGGACTAATGTTTAAATAATCAAGATGCTAATGTGCATAGTAATGTAATCTAATTTGATAAACTCAAATCCCCGGAATAAGTGTTGATCTAGGGTTTGGATGCTGGAAATGGTTTCTTTAGAAGGTTTATACTTTTAGATAAACTTCACACTTGTGCTTCTTATTAAGGCTTGTGAGTGTGTGTAAAACAATGTGTAATTAGGCTATCATACAACCAATAAGATACACAATGGTGGAATGCTACATAAAGGCTTCTTATATAAGAATTGTCCTATCTTTGATTTTTACTTTACAAGTCATGATATTTATAAAGATCTTAGGTGTTAACAATCCTATGTATACAAGTAAAATATAAAGAAATGTGATTATTATTGATTGTCATCTATGGTTTGAGGTAGCAAAAAGGATAACCTTCGAAGAAAAGGTTTCTTTTCTAAGGTTTAAACAATATGTATGGTTGATAGAATGTGATTGATGTTGTTTGCGCTTGCTTGAATAGTTTGGACTTGAGATGCTTTAGGTCTTAATTGAAACAGACCAAAGTAAACTATAAAACACATAATAAAGTCTTTGTCATAAAATTTAAAGTCTTGTAGACTAAAGTTAACTATAAAGACATAGATGGTCCTTAAGACACAAAACTTATGGTATTTGTACTTTGTTCATCTCATAATGTTTCTTTAAAGTTAAATAAAAGTGGTACTACTTTTATTTGAGTAGTGGTTTCTCAATATTATAATTTAATAGAATCATTTATCTTTTTATAGATGAGTGGTTATGGTTTGTGAATTAGTAAACAATATTATTTACTACTAATGAAGTATTGATACGGCGGAAACGTATCTATAATTTTTTATGCTCCATGCTTGTTTCGTATCTACTTTGCTTTGCTTTGTCTACACTTTGAGGTGTTTTTATATATTTTCTGGAACTAACCTATTAACAAGTTGCCAGAGTGCCAGTTGCCTGTTTTCTTCTGTTCTTGGTTCCAAAAAGGCAGAAATCAATATTCTCGGAATTGGATAGGACAAAAGCCAAAGTCAATATTTTACCGTGGGCGACACGAAGTCCAGAGGAGAGACGGAGAAGTGAACCGGTGGGCCCACCCCGTGCCTGGGTAGGGTGTGGGTGCCCTGGCCACCTCCTAGCCTCGCATCTTCGCCTATAAGAAGCCCCCGATGAAGAAACCTAAGGCACCCAATCAAAACTCCACGAAACTTTCTGTAGCCGTCGCCACCGTCGTCCCTAGATCGGGGGGATCTGAAGTTCTTCTCGGCACCCTGTCGAAGGGAAGATAATCTCGGAGGCCTTCTTCTCCGGTATGATGCGTGAGTAGTTCCACCTTGGACTATGGGTCCATGTAGTATCTAGATGGTTGTATCTCCTTGTGCTTTCATGTATAGATCTTGTGAGCTCCGTTCATGATCAATATCTAATCTATTTGTAATCATGCATGTTGTGTTTGCGGGGATCCGATGGATATTGAGATTACTATGTCAGATTGATTAATGGTTTTGTCTATTTGATACTATCATGTCTATGTTGTTTGTGATCTTGCATGCTCTCCGTTGTTAGTAGCTATCTTGTACGAGTAATTGCTAGTGACTCCAAGAGGGGGTATTTATGCTCGATAGTGGGTTCATGCCTCTAGTTTCCAAGGGAAGTGACAGAAATCTCTTCGGTTGTAGATGTGTTGTTGCCACTAGGGAGAAAACAACGGTCTCTTGTTCATGGAACAAGTGGATTGTTTACCTTACACACTTTTCTCAAAACAGTTGTCTGTTGCTTGCAACTTAATACTGGAAGGGGTTCGGATGATAACCTGAAGGTGGACTTCTAGTCATAGATGCAGTTGGATGGCGGTATATGTATATTGTTATATTGCCCAATCGAATCTCATAGGATCTTTTGGTCTGGTATTGCGTTGTTATGCCTTGCTCAGTTCCTGTAAATTTCCATGCTGTAATTTGTTTACCCTTCATGCCATGTTGTTTATCTAAGGAGAGCACCTCTAGTGAACTATGGACCCGGTCCAATCTTTACCATTGATACATCTTCCACTATTACTTGTTTACTTGATGCAAACCATTAACTTCCACACCATATGTTTAATCCTTTGTTACAACAAATCGGTGAGCTTGACAACCTCACTGATTCGTTGGGGCAAAGTCTTGAGTTTGTGTTGTGCAGGTCTCCGCGTTGCTTGCAACACCTGTGTGACGTTTCCTTCCTCCTGCTGGTTCCATAACCTCGCTTTCTTACTGAGGGAAAACTTGCCGATGTGCTGCTTCACCCCCTGCTCTTGGGGTTCCCAACAGGCTCCACGTTAGCTATAAAGCTTTTATGGCTCCATTGCCGGGTAATAAAGAAAGAAGCCCCCACGTCAACTAAGTGACATCACAAGCTTTTCTAGCGCTGTTGCCGGAGAGGCTAAGGACGTCTTCACAAGGGGAGTCCTTCACTTCCTTTCTCTTTACTTTTTTTAGTTTGCTTAGTTTCTTTTTCTTGGTTTTGTTTGCCTCTTTTCAAAAACTTCAAAAAATTGGTTTGCTTTCTCTTATCAAAAACACAAAAAAAATAATCCCTACTCTAGTTGTTGCTGCTGTTTTTGGCTTGCCCACCTTTGCCAAAATGAACTCTGCTGAGAACACCATGTTGCTCCCCAGTTCACCCTGAAAAACCTTTCAATAGGTAGTGGCTCCATAATTGGGAAAGATAATATTGAAGAATTCTTTAATTATGTTAGAAAGCATTAGGATATTGAAGATAAATCTATAGCAGAGCCTGCTCCTAATTATGATATTGCTTCAGCTTCTTTAGTTCATATGCTGGTGGATAGGTTTGTTAGCCTTAACCCCATGATGCAAATTTTGTTCCTAAAGCTTAAGATAGAAAAGAATGCTGAAAAGAGAGAATTTATTCCTGAAACTTTACTAAAAGAGTTCCATGATGTTGCTAGGGAAGCCAAAAAAAGTCTTTGAGCGTTTCAATATACTAGGCTCATGTGTAGATGTTGTGGGTACTTCAGATAAAACCAAGCCTATAGAGGAATTTAAGATACCCATACCCTTTAAGCTTGTTGGAATGCATGAGGACTTTGAAAAGAATTTTGACTGGATTGTTCCTGAAAATCCTTTTGATGAAAGTAGTAAACCAAAGATAAATGAGAAGGGATCCTCCAAAACTCATTTTGATGAGATACCTCTCATAGTTGAAGACTTTGCAAGTATTGATCTCAATTTTTCATTTGAAAATACTTGATTCTTCTTGCTTCTTGTGCCTAACTTAAAGGCGTTAAAGAAAAGTACTTGTTGGAAGATAACCCAAGAGTTTACTTGAGTCTTGGAAGTTATTACTTCTGTAATGACCTCTTCTTATCCTTTTTGTTTGCTTTTTGTGCCAAGAATGACCTCTAATGAGAGGGAATTAAGATTTGGGGGGTTGCTGTCCCGAAACAGATTTCTGTCTTCCACCAAAAAAATTCGTGAGGAGTCTGTGTAACTCGGATTGATCTGAAAATTTACGAATAAATTCCCCAGTATGATAGCTAACGTTTGTTAGATTAACACTTTTTGATTTGAGCAACAAAAGATTTTTGAAAAAATCGGTTTCTAACTGTTGGTCTATTTTGACAGATTTCTGCCATTATTTGCATTTGCTTCTTATTGGTTCATTTTTTAGTTATCTTTAGGTGAATTGAGCTTTTTGAAGGAGTTGCTATAGTAGCATGTGTTTTTAGTGAAAAGTCTTGCTGTTCCAAAGCTTTACCTAAAGGTCTATTATCTTTTGAATACACTAATGTTGCTAATGAAGATTGTGTGATGTTTTGTATGAAGGAAAAAAATTCAGGTGTGGAGAGAGAATGCTGTAATGAGATGAAGGATGTAAAAAAGCTCAATCTTGGGGATTCCACCCCGGTGTCACGCCAATAAATATCCAAGAGGTACAAGCGTCAAAACTTGGGGATGCCCAAGGCATCCCCTTCTTCATCAATAAAAAGCTCAGGTCTGTCTAGACACTTTATTTTTATTGTTTCATGCATAGTTGTGTTGCTCTTGGAGCATCTTAGTTTTCGTTTGGTTTGCTTAGTTTGTTTAAGTTTGCTTGAATAAAGTAGTTTGGACCCCCGTTCTCGCTGTGTTGTTTCAAATAAGTTGCTTGGTGTTGGAAAGGAGTAGGAAGTTCTTGCTTGATAAGTGCAAGAGGAGCTTGCATTGACTGTGACTTAGACTTTAGCATGACATGCTAGGCGTTGTTTTGACCTTATGCTTAGGGATTATTTATGTAGCATTCTTGTTCCAAACAATTGGGATTGCTTAGTGTGCCTTGAAGAAATTATGCGTTGTTGGAGCATGCAAAAGCATAGTATTGTGGTATTCTCCTTTGATGCTTTATTTGGGTTGACTTGGCACATGCTCACACTATGTTATGACTATGACAAGTCACCATAGCCTCTATGATCATTTAGTCCTTGACTTGTAGTACCAATCTATGCTTTTATTAGTAATGTTTTGTTGCTCTCCATGATTATAGCCATTATTGCTCTCTTACTTGGTTGCTCCCGTCTTTTGTTAGCCTCCACTTGTATGAGTAAGCTCTACTCATGCTTCCAACTCCCAAGAAACCAAGTTATTCCAAAGTGTCCACTATAAATTCCTATGCATGGTGTGTTACACCATTCCAAGTATATTCTTGTTTTCAGCTATCTTCTAATTAAAAAGTATTTTGTTATGTGAAAACTTAGTGATTAAAGCTCTCACAAACTTGATGACACACATTATATTCTTTGCCCCTAATAAAATTGAACCATTGTGTCGTCTATGTTGTATATGCTTGCACTTATACGTTGGAATTAGCAGAATCTTGCTGTCACGGGGAACGTTTTCAACATTGCACTTGTACTTTGTACTAAGTTGATATCATGCTCTTTTTTCTATGGATGTCACCGGTGTGAAATAAAGAGGGAACTTATAAGTCCATGGAGTATGTATTTTGTGTTATAGAAACGCCTGGGCCGCTAGCCTAAGCCATGCCTAATCATGGTGGAAACTTGCAGCATCACCATAGTGAGCTATCTATGAAGCATCCTCAATAAAAAGCTATGCATATAGTAAATAAAAATATCGCTGAGATGCTCATTGTCTGCTTGCCTTGTCATTTTGATTATGGGATAGTTAATGTACCATGTGCAAGGGGTACCCCGTTGGCGGTTCTCTATGATACGCATGTACTTACAATGACAAGAACTTACAGGTGATTGAAGTTGAGTAGCATGAGGTGTGGCCCTCGTATTCAAGGGACTTGAGAAAACATAGCATAGTGCCATTCAGCTTGTCCCTCATGGAGTAGCAATATATGCATAGGACACCTTCAAAGTTCATAAGCGTGACTAGATACAAATAGCACAAGAACAAGCAATATCAACAATATGCATCAATCAGTAAGTGTTGGGACACTGGACATAGAACTAAGAATGGCAATTATGCTCTCTTAACTGGTGTCTAAAGGTAGAAAGTGGAGACTCAATATAATATTAGAAGAAAGTCCCTTCATAAAGGGAAGCAGGGATTTCAAGTTTCAAAAAGAGCTTCCAAAAATTATGGTACTGTTTAGCTTTCAGCCCTCATTGCCCCTATCATAAGCATCTTGAAGTGATTAAGGTTAAAGTGAACAAATTATGGAGTATATGCTTGACAAAGTATAAGTTGGCAATCTCATGTCCCTTGAATACGAGGGCCGCACCACATGCTACTCAACTTTAGTCACGTGTAAGTTCTTGTCATAGTAATTACATGTGCATCATAGAGAATCGCCAACGGGGCACCCCTTGCACATGGTACAGGAGCTTTCCCATAACCAAAATGACAAGGAAAGCAGACAATGAGCATCTCAGCGATCTTTTTATTTGCTATTTTCATAGGTTTTTATTGAGGATGCTTCACAGATTTCTCATTATGGTGATGCTTCAAGTTTCCACCATGATTATGCATGGCTTAGGCTAGCGGCCCAGGCGTTTCTCTAACACAAAATACATAACTCCATGTACTTACAAGCTCCCTTTTTATTTCACACCAGCTACATCCATAGACAAAAGAGCATGATATCAACTGTGTACAAAGTACAAGTGCAATGTTGAAAACGTTACCCATGAAAACATGGTTCTGCTAATTCCAACGTATAAGTGCAAGCATATACAACATAGATGACACAATGGTTCAAGTTTATTAGGGGCAAGGAATATAAAGTGTGCCATCAAGTTCGTGAGAGCTTTAATCACTAAGTTTTCACATAACAAAATACTTTTAATTGGAAGATAGCTAAAAAAATAATATACTTGGAATGGTGTAACACACCATGCATAGGAATTTATAGTGGACACTTTGGAATAACTTGGTTTCTTGGAAGTTGGAAGGATGAGTAGAGCTTACTCATACAAGTGGAGGCTAGGAAAAGACTGGGAGCGACCAACTAAGAGAGCAATAATGGCCATAATCATGCAGAGCGACAAAACATTACTAATCAAAGCATAGATTGGTACTACAAGTCAAGGACTAAATGATCATAGAGGCTATGGTGACTTGTTCATAGTCATAACATGGTGTGATCATGTGCCAACTCAACCCAAACAAAGCATCAAAGGAGAAAACCACAATACTATGCTTTTGCATGCTAAAACAACGCATGATTCCTTCAAGGAACACTAAGCAATCCAAATTGTCTAGAAAGACCTAAGCTTTTTATTGATGAAGAAGGGATGCCTTGGGCATCCCCAAGCTTTGACGCTTGTACCTCTTGGATATTTCTTGGGGTGACACTGGGGTGGCATCCCAAGCTTGATCGTTTTTCCGTTCTTCATCTCATTACATCATTCTCTCTCCACACCTAAATTTTTTCCTTCATACAAAACTTCACACAATCTTCATTAGCAACATTACTGTATTCAAACGATAATAGACCTTTGGGTTTAGCTTTATAACAACAAAACTTTCACTAAAAAACAAGCTACTGTAGCAAATCCTTCAAAAAAACTCAATTTCCCAAAAAGAACCCAAAAGGAATCAATAAGAAGCAAATGCAAATAATGGCAGAAATATGTCAAAACAGACCAACAGATAGAAACCGATTTTTTCGAAGACCTTCTGTTTCTCAATTCAAAAATTGTTGAACTAACGAAAATTATCTAACATACTGGGGGATTTAGTCGTAAATTTTCAGCTCAATCCGACTTACATAGACTCCTCAAGAAATTTTATAGTAGAGGATAGAAATCTGTTTCGGGTCAACAACTTCCCAAATCTTACTTCCTTCTCATTAGAGGTCATTTTTGGCACAAAAAGTAAACAAAAAGGATAAGGAGAGGTCATTACTGAAGTAATAACTTACAATACTCAAGGAAACTTTTGGGTTTTCTCCCAACAAGTACTTTTCTTTAACGCCTTTAAGTTAGGCACAAGAAGCAAGAAATCAAGTATTTTCGAATGAAGAAGAATTAACATCAATACTTGCTTTCGAAGGAGGTGCAAAAAGAATCTTCTCTCTCCTCATAGGAAAGTGTTCAATACCTTTCTTGAATGGAAATTGATATTTAATGGTGCCTCTTTCATATCAATGATGGCACCAACAGTTCTAAGAAAAGGTCTTCCCAAGGTAATAGGACAAGAAGCATTGTATTCAACATCCAAAACATAGAAATTAACAGGGACATAATCATTGTTAACCATAATGAGAACATCATTAACACTCCCCATGAGTTTCTTCTTAGCATTATCATTAAGTGGGACATCCAAATAACAATCTTCCAAAGGTGGCAAATCAAGCATTTCATAAATCTTCCTAGGCATAATAGAGACACTAGAACCAAGATCACATGAAGCTTTGAGATCAAAGCCATTCACTTGCATATTAATAATGGGTTCCCAACTTTCTTCTACTTTCCTAGAAATAGAAGCTTTGTGTTGTAACTACTCTTCCTTAATCTTAAGAAGAGCATATGTAATGTGTTTGGTGAAAGAAACATGCATATCACTAGCATCAGGACTTCGAGCAAGTTTTTGCAGGAACAAAATTACTTCAGAAATATTGCAACCATCAAGATCAAAATCAAACTTAGCATCACTGGTAGTAGACTCATTGGCCTTAGGCATTGTAGGAGGAGGAATAGTGACTTCTTATGGTTTAGTGGTATCCATTCTAGTGGTGATGGTGCATACACTATTGTTTCTATCAATTTTAGCTTCCCTTTACAACTTAGCATGAAGTTGGGATAACAGTCTAACATTTTCATTAATAGTAACTTGTATGGCATGAGTAGCAGCAAAGGTACTTTCCATGGTTTCAGGTTTAGCAGCCATTTTATTAATCAAGGAGGACTATGCTTCAGACAAAGAGGAAATATTTTTCTCAGCACTCAAAGTTTTTACTGTAAACAAGGAATTTCTCTATTTAGATTCTCAAGCTGGTGACTAATATTTTTCAAGATAACAGATTGTTCTTCCATAGTTTTAGTGAATATATTGTTTTGCTCATATTGCATCTGCATAAAGTTTTTAGTGGATCTTTCAACTTCTAGAATCCTATCTTCACTAGGCATTCCAGATCTACTATGATAAGTATTTCCATTATTAGGAGGATAAGGCCTGTAATTACCATAAGTATTGTTGCCAAAATTGTTGTTTCTAATGAAGTTCACATGAACTTACTCTTCTTGAGAAACCAAAGAGGCTAAGGGAACATTATTTGGATCTAAAGGAGCTTTCCCATTAACAATCATAGCCATAATAACATCAATCTTATCACTCAAAGAGGAGGTTTCTTCAACAGAATTTACCTTCTTACCATGTGGAGATCTCTTAGTGTGCCATTCAGAATAAGTAACCATCATATTATCAAGGAGTTTTGTTGCAGCACCCAAGGTGATGGTCATAAAGGTACCTCCAGCAGCTGAATCCAATAGGTTTCTTGAAGAGAAGTTCAAACCTGCATAAAAAGTCTGGATAATCATCCAAGCAGTAAGTCCATGAGTGGGACAATTCTTAACCAAAGATTTCATTCTTTCCCAAGCTTGAGAAACATGTTCATTATCAAGTTGTTTAAATTTCATAATATCACTTATAGATATAATCTTAGCAGGAGGGTAGTACTTTCCAATAAAAGCATCTTTGCACTTAATCCAAGAATCAATACTATTTCTAGGCAAGGGTGGCAACCATTCTTTAGCTTTTCCTCTCAAGGAGAAGGAAACAACTTGAGCTTAATAATATCTCCATCTACATCCTTATACTTTTGCATCTCACAAAGTTCCACAAAGCTATTGAGATGGGCAGTAGCATCATCAGAACTAGCACCAGAAAATTGCTCTCTCATCACAAGATTCAACAAAGCAGGCTTAATTTCATAAAAGGTAGCATCGGGAGTAGGTGGAGCAATAGGAGTGCTTAGGAAATCATTGTTGTTTGTGCTACTGAAGTCAGACAACTTGGTGTTCTCAGCATAGTTAGTTTTGGAAAAAGTGGAGCAAGCCAAAAAGAGCAGCAGCAGCTGCTAGAGCAGGAACTAATTTTTGTGTGTTTTTGATAAGAGAAAGCAAACCAAACTAAACTAATTTTTTTTGGAGTTTTTGATAAAAAGAGGCAAACAAAACCAAGCAAAAGAAACTAAGCAAACGAAAAAAAAGTAAAGAGAAAGGTTGAGGAGGAATCCCCTTGTGAAGACGTCCTTAGCCTCCTCGACAACAGCGCTAGAAAGTATTGATGCGTGTTGACGCCCCGTTAGGAAACCCCAAGAGCAAGGTATGATGCACCACAGCAGCAAGTTTTCCCTTAGTAAGAAACCGAGGTTATCGAACCAGTAGGAGGAAGGAAACTTCTCAAAGGTGTTGCAGTCAACGTGGAAACCTGCACAACACAAACTCAAGACTTTGCCCCAACTAAAAGTGAGGTTGTCAATCTCACTGGTTGCTATAACAAAGGATTAAATGTATGGTGTGGAAGGTGACGATGGTTTGCAGCATGTAAACAGTAACAGTGGAAGATGTATGAATGGTAAAGATTGGACCGGGGTCCATAGTTCACTAGAGGTGTTCTCGTCAGATAAACATACATAGCATGCTGGGTAAACAAATTACAGCAGGGCAATTGACAAGACTGAGCAAGGCATAACAATGCAATACTAGACATAAAAATCCTATGAGATTCGATTGGGCAATACAACAAGATACATAGACCGCCATCCAACTGCATCTATGACTAGAAGTCCACCTTTGGGTTATCATCTGAACCCCCTCCAGTATTAAGTTGCAAGCAACAGACAACTGCTTTTAGCAAAGTGTGTAAGGTAAACAATCCAATTGTTCTATGAACAAGAGACCGTTGTTTTCTCCCTAGTGGCAACAACACATCTACAACTATAGAGATTTATGTCACTTCCCTTGATTAAGTAGAGGCATGAACCCACTATCGAGCATAAATACCCCCTCTTGGAGTCACTAGCAACTATTTGGCCAAGATAGCTACTAACAACGGAGAGCATGCAAGATCACAAACAACACAGACATGATAGAATAAGACAAAACCATTAATCAATCTGACATAGTAATCTCAATATCCATCGGATCCCCGCAAACACAACATGCATGATTACAAATACATGAGATCTTGATCATGAATGGAGCTCACAAGATCTAGACATGAAAGCACGAGGAGGAGATACAACCATCTAGCTACTACATGGACCCGTAGTCCAAGGTGGAACTACTCACGCTTCATACCAGAGGCTGGCATGATGAAGAAGAAGGCCTCCAGGATGATCTCCCCTCCGGCAGGGTGTCGGGAAGAGCTCCAGATCCCCGGATCTAGGGATGATGGTGGCGGCTATAGACGGTTTCGTGGAATATTGATCGGATGTTTAGGGTTTAGGCATCGAGGGCTTCTTATAGGCGAAGAGGCGAGGCAGGGGGTCCACCAGGGCGGCTGCACCCCCAGGTGCAGGGTGGGCCCACCCGCACGGCCAGGGGGTGTGACCCCCTGGTGAGTCCCGTCTGCCTCGTATTCCGGCTTCATGTTCCCCACGACAAAATATTGACTTTGGCTTTTGTCCCGTCCAATTTCGAGAATATTGATTTTCTGCCTTTCTGGAACCAAAAGCAGAAGAAACAGGCAACTGGCACTGTGCCATCTTGTTAATAGGTTAGTACTAGAAAACATATGAAAAACACCTCAAAGTGTGGACAAAGCAAAGCAAAGTAGATACTAAACAAGCATGGAACATCAAAAATTATAGATACATTTCCGACGTATCACCGTTCCGGTCGGCGATGGCGAAGAGGCTGACGACGTACCCGGCGAATCCGTAGGAGCCCTTCATCCGGGTCCGTGGTGGTGGCGGCGCGTCGACCTTGAAGCCTGTGGAATAAGGATGTGCCGGGTGGATTTTGTATTAGTACAAATAGATGTGTATAAATCCTTGCATGCAAACAATATATTTTGTTGATTAAGGAAATGAGAATGTATTGGGTCAGTTCTACTTTATTTTGATTTGTTTGTTGAGCGAGTCCGCGAGCGCGTCGGCCCTTTAATGGGGTTTACCTCATGTTTTGTATGTTTGGTTGTTTTTAGACTATTAGTTAGTTAGGGTCGACTCGCCGTGGCTCGGAAAGCCATTCGCTTGGCGACCCTAGGGGGTGCTCCATACTTAGCCGTTTTCTCAAACACATTCGGGGTCGGTTGGGCGAGTCCCCGAGCGTGGTACTTAGCCATTCTAGTCGCATGCCCAAGGTAGGTGAGGACGAAGCGCGTTGTTTATGGCACGTCACTCCACCTGGCTCGGAGAGCCAGTCCTGTGGCGAGTCTGGGGTACGATCTCATACCTGGTGTGTTCCCAAGCCGCGTGGGTTTAGACTGAGGTGAGTCCCCGAGCGTGGTACTTAACCGTTCGAGTCGTTGTGCCGAGGATGCGGAGGACTGGTTGCTGTAGGAAGCGTGTTCGGTTGTCTTGGCCCGGCAGGCCTGTCAAGTGGGGCGACTCCAATGGGGGCTTTGGGGCTGGCGTTTTCGTGGACGACGCAAGGCCCAAATATCTTCGGTGCCCTTGTATCGCACTAGTTAGCCGTGCCGGTCGCTTAGCCAAGGTTGACTTCCGTGGGTAGCAAATTGTTGTAATTACGAGTGCGATTGGCAAAAGACATGGAGAGTAAGCACAATTTGTTCGAGTTGGATCTATTGTATTGCATGGCGGGGGGGGGGGGGGGAGTATAGGTCGGGGTTCTATGTATAGAACTTCCTTAGGAGATTTACATTCGACGGCCGCTTGACGTCGAGCTGTCTGTCGCCTCGGACATCGATGAGGTAGTAGGCGTCATTGCCAAGGACTCGCCCTATGGTGAATGGTCCCTCCCATGGGGGAGAGAGCTTGTACATGACCTTCTTGTCATGGATCAGTCGCAGGACCAGGTCGCCTTCCTGGATGGTGCGAGTCCGGACTCGGCGGCTTTGGTAGCGGCGGAGCCCGTGCTGGTAGATGGCCGTGCAGGAGCGATCTAGGTCGCGTGCTTCGTCGAGTTAGTCAACTCTGTCTTGGCGTGTGATCTCGTTGTCGGCCTCCGTGTAGTTGACGACCCGGGGCTAGTCGTGCTCCAGGTCAGTCGGCATGACGGCTTTGGCGCCATATACCATGAACAAGGGCGTGAACCCTATCGACCGATTGATAGAGGTGCGGATGCCCCATATGACGGATGGGAGCTCTTCGACCCATAATCCCGGAGTTTGCTCAAGGGGAACTTGTAGTCGCGGCTTGAGACCATGGAGGATGCTCTGATTGGCGCGTTCGGCCTGGCCGTTGGACTCTGGGTGGGAGACTGAGGCGAGGTCGAGCCGTATGTTGTGCTCCTCGCAGAATTCGGTCATGGTACCCTTTGCAAAGTTGGTGTCGTTGTCTGTGATGATGTTGTGCGGGAATCCGTAGCGGTAGATGAGGTCGCGGAGGAATTTGGTTGCGGTCTTCCCGTCGCATTTCCGGACTAGCTTGGCTTCGACCCACTTGGTGAATTTGTCGACTGCGACTAAGAGGTGGGTATAGCTGGAGGGGGCCTTCTTGAAGGGGCCCACCATGTCCATTCCCCATACAACGATTGGCCAGGTGATGGGGATCGTCTTGAGCGTCGAGCTGGGTACATGCATCTGGTTGGCATACTTCTGGCACCCGACGCAGCATTGGACGATGTCGACAGCATCGGCCTGCGCTGTGAGCCAGTAGAAACCATGTCGCATGGCCTTGGCGAGTAGAGAGCAGGCGCCGGGTGGTGGCCGTGTTCGCTGGAATGGATGTCTTGGAGGATTTTACGCCCTTCCGCGGGTTGGACGCAGCGTTGGAACACGCCTGTGATGCTGCACTTGTAGAGCTCGCCATTGATGATGAAAAAGGATTTGCAGCAGCGTATGATCATGCGGGATTCTGTTTCTCCCGCTAGCAGGGTCCCGTGCTCGAGGTAGGCGTGGTAGGGCACAGTCCAGTCGCTTGGTTCTGCGACCATGGCGACCAGAGCAGGCTCGGGTTGCAGGGAGATCCCGAGGTCGATCTCCTTTGGTGGAGAGACGTAGGGCTTGTGGATTGTGTCGAGGAAGGCACATGCGGGTGGGTTTTTCCAAGCCGACCCGATGCGGGAGAGAGCGTCGGCCTCCTCGTTCTTGCGCCTATCGATCCACTCGACAGAGTAGCCGGCCAAGTGGCCTCCCAGCTAGTCCACTGCTTGGCGGTATGCCGTAATGGTGGGGGAGACGGCGTCGCAGGTGATGCCAAGGATATCGTACAGAGATGCAATGCCTACCAAAGGTACACCAACAACTCGCACGCTCCAGGCTCAGAGCTTCGGCCCATACCATTACCTGGCCCTTCGCCTAGTGGGGACTCGACATGATCGGCAAGCTGCCAAAGTCCTCACCAGGAGGGCACGTCTTCCTCCTAGTGGTAGTCGACAAATTCTCAAAGTGGATCGAGGCAATGCCCGTCACTAACCAATCTGGCGCCGCTGCCTTCAAGTTCTTCGAGTCCATTGTCTACAGATTCTGAGTGCCCCACAGCATCATCACCGACAACGGATCGAACTTCACCTCAAAGGAGTTCCGAGGCTTCTGTGAAAACCTTGGAATCAACCTCACGTATGCCTCCGTATCGCATCCGCATAACAATGGGGAGGTCAAAAAGGCCAAAGGTCTCATCGGCAATGGCATCAAAAACGGTTGCTACGGCCACTCGAAAGGCTTGCGGGATCCTGGGCAGACAAGCTACCCTCCGTCCTATGGAGCTTGCACACAATGCCAAATAGCTCAACTAGCTACACGCCATTATTCATGGTGCACGGAACCGAAGCCATGTTGCCTGCTGAGGTACGGTACAAGGTCCCGCGGGTCGTTGCCAACAGCAAGGTCGAATCATCGGCCGCACTCGAAGATGCCGTCAACACACTGGATAAAGCTCACGACATCGCCGCGGCCCGTTCGGCGGTGTATCAACAGAGTCTCCACAACTACCACAGGTGTCGGCTACGCCCAAGGTCCTTCGTCGAAGGAGACATCGTTTTGCAACTCAAGCAGGAAGGGCACCTAAAGCTCGAATCACCCTGAAAAGGACCCTACGTAGTCACTGAAGTAATAACGGGTGGCGCTTACCGCCTAAAGGAGGTCGAGTCAGGAGTCGAATACTCCAACCCCTGTAATCGCAAAACTGACGCTTCTACCCTTAGTTGTCTTTTACTTTCAATAAGGCTATTCAACCAGACTACTCAGCCGAACATTGTACCTCCTACATTACAATGAATAAATCTAAGTTCCCTGGCCCAAAATTTTCTATCTTCCATATATTTACATTATTCAAAATGCTCGGGAGCTGCGCCTCACGTAACAACTTCGTCAACTGAAAACAACGTATATAACCTGAGTAGCTGACCACGTCAGGCTAACGAAAAGGACATACACACCCTATAGTCAAAAAATGAACTTCATGCCTACATAGCACTTTACAAGGGCATTAAAATCCCACTCGACAATATACAGACTTCACATTGTTTCACTTTCTACTCACAGGACTCAACCATGCTGGAGTAGGATGTTCGTACGTTCCTCGAAAACATCTACAATTTCTTCAACATGTTGCGCCACTGTTGCGTAGTGCGGACGCATATCCCATGCCATACCATTCGGAGGAGGAGGTGGCCCTGCTTCTATCTCCGCGGGGTTCACATCGCGATGATGCAGCCAAACAAGCAACATGGCTGCCTTCACACCCGCCACCAGCTGATGACGCACCAGCTCCTTCGCATGGCTCGTATCACGAAATTTTCCTAGCAAGCCCAAGAAGCTGGCTAGAGCCGAATCCAGAGGAAACATCGTGGCCCAAATCGCAGCGAGTGACGACCTTTCATGCTTCAGCACCTGCAGCACTTGATGGACGCGATCTTGAACCGTTGCAAGAACAACTGCTCGATCACGGTCCATCCAAAAAAAGCCGACGGCCTCCAGCTACTGTTGTGTCAAGCAATTCATTCGAACATGGGTGAGAAGACATGAAAAACAAAGGCAACATGTGGGAAGATTCACAACTGCACAACGAGGCATCATGTGAGAAGACATGAAAACATGATGCAGTCCAAAAACAAAGGCCCATGGTAACTTACAATGGAGTTGCTCGCCAACTTGCCGAAATTCCTCAAGGAGAAATTCTTCCCTAGCAACGGCCCTTTCGGCCTTGGATTTCCAAACATCTGCATGACCACGGATCATGAGAATGTCCTTTTCCAGGCTTCAGATACAATCGCGCAAGAACGGAAATTGTGATGCCTCACTCGGCAGAGGACGAGCACCAAGCAAAGGAGGAGGCGTGACCACCGGTTCAGCACTCGAAGGACCCTAAGGGTGTACAAGTAACACAGCATAAAAATCAAAGCATTTGACAGTAGGCAAAAGGGACAATTATATTTACATAAATTAACCACTACGTGGTAGAGTAAACTTGTCCAACACGAATCATTACAGGCGTAAGAGCAAAAGAAAAATCAAAATACTGCGGCAACTACAAGGTAGAAGACCTAGGCAGCAGCATCCAGAGCAGCTTCGGACTCAGAATGTCTAGCCTTGGCCGCACGCTGCTTCTCCCGCGAATATGTGGCCAAGATATCAATCATCTTTGGACCAAAGTGCTTGCATTGGGAGTCGAAGGAAGCAAACGCTGCCTCGATACCATCCGCCGCCGTCGACATCCTGGGTGTGACCTGCTGAAGAACCAGCTGTGTGCTAGACGCCACCGCCATCGCCAGCCCCATAGCGGCACCCACTCCTTTTAGTGTCCGCTTATATTTCGCAGGAGCATCCCCCGCCAAAGCTTCTGCGAGGGAGTCGACGTCATCAAGGCCAGCGCCCTTTAGGTTGATCTCCTTGTAGAAGCGGGCGAGGACCTCCTTGGCCTTGTCCAGCGAATCCACGATAGAGGTGCAGCGATCTTCGATCGCCGCAACAGCGTCTGCCAGGAGATCCCCATGCTCCAGGACGCTGCGGTCAAATGCAACACCAGTAGCATCTGCAAGAAACGGCATTTTTTTTGGATGAGATCTAAGGAGCCGCATCCGAAGAATAGCACATTCTAAAAAGGAACATAGTGGCTTACCGGATATCGCTTTGGCAGCAGCCATAAGCTTCTCCGCCATGGCCTTCTCTCGCGATGCCGTGGCAGCCGCAAGCTACTACTCACGGTCTTGGGCCTCTTCTTGCTGGCGCTAGAGGGCCTCCGCAACATCCTTTGCTTTGGTCTCCTCTTGGACAAGACTCTTCTCGAGTGCATTCAGCTTGCGGAGAGCCTCATTATTTTCATCTGCAATATTCAACAAGGAAAAGTCATAATACACAATACGCAACAGGACTCGCAATCAAATAGAAGGAATTTACGAACCTTGGAACTGCTTGAGGTCGCCTTCCAGAGCAAGGTGCTGCTGGCCTAGGAGATTGATGTCGCGGATAAAGGGCTGCAAAGAAAAAACAACACACCAGATGAATAAAGGACTCGGGGGATCGCCCAAATGAGGAAGTAGGATACTTACATGGTCACCCGAACACGCCGGAGGTTTTATTTGCGTCATCAAAGCAACAACTGCGCGATCCCTTGGCCTCAGGGAGCTCGAGCTGTCATCCTCGGAGTCAGCAACCATCTTCGGGAACGTCGAAACAACTTTCGACTCCCCATGCATCTCTTCGAGTTCCTCCTCGAAGGATTCTTCCAAGGAGTTCCTCCTACCGCATTCAACAAACAAAGTCAACACAGAGATAATACTTAGCATACCAAAAAACAACAAGTGGGGATTAGAAACTCACGGGGGAATGTCGGATAAGTTGAAGATTGGCTCCTCCTTCTTTTCTTTCTTCTTGTTCTTGTTCTTGGTCGACGGCTGAGGAGCCATGGCTCGAACGGGCATGGCAGGAATGGGGGACTCTATACCCCTGTCCCCACCATGACACTTGAGGAAGGCAGGACCCCTCAGTCTTGGCGGCGTCTCCCCATCCAAGCTCTCGCTCCGGGACCTCTTTCGAGATAGCCCTTCGCTTGTCTCGGGGGCTTCAATGGTAGGCGACTGAGCAAGGGGGAGCTCGGAATCAGACTCCACCTCCCCACCATCTGGTGCATTTCTCGAACTGTTCAGGCAGAGGCGGAATCATGCCCGCTAACTTGAAGTTCTGTGATTCAACAACAAAAGCAAAAGTACAGTCAAACAAAAAGTAGCAAGCAGTGAACACACGACACACATTACATGCAACCACAGGTTTCACCTAAGGGACTTCCTTCTTCGAGTGAAAGGGGTAAGTTAGAGACTTCCCCGGCAGATCCTCATCGGCCTTGTGCTTCAACAGAGGTCGAAGCGCCCTGTCGAGGTCAGCCGAGGACATAACCTCTGAACAAACTCTTGTCGGGTCGTTGGGGCCAGAATACAAAAACATCGGATGCGCTCTCGCTTGGAGCGGCTGCATCCGACGCTTGAGGAAGGTGCGAATAATATCAACATCATTAACCTCCTTGCCTAGAGTCAGTTGGAGCACCTCTACCCGCTGATACAGCTTCTGCACCTCTTCGGATTCACCATCCATGATGTCATTTGACCATGAGCGCTTTCGGGTGATCTTCTGGGTGGAGTCGAAGGGGGCGACCCCGTAATGTTGGCTGTCCAGCTAGATGTCGCGGATATAGAAGCATTTGTTCCGCCAGTGATGGACGGACTTATAGAGATAAAAAGAGAAGGACTGGACAGTAGGGCGGATGGAAATCCCGCACCCACCTAGTGGATAAACACCATCAGTGCCAGATTGCCTCTTCAAAAAGTAGAGTCTCCGGAAGAGGCCAAAGTGAGGCTCGATACCGAGCCAGCACTCGCAAAGCATGATGAAGCACGCGATATGGAGAAGAGAGTTGGGGGACAAATTGTGGAGTTATACCCCATAGAGGAAAAGAAGCCCACGAAGAAATTCGTGGGCGGGCAAAGAAAGTCCACGAACAACAAAAGTGTAAAACATGACCTGAAACCCTTTGGGTGGGCGTCGGATTACCTCCTGATCAGGAAGGCTGGCGTCACCCTTGTTCTTGGAGATCAGACCGGCCTCGCTTTGCTTGCGCAAGTTCGTATCCCTCATCTGAATATGCCACCACCCACCATTGGTGGTGTGGCGACCTTCTTGGCGGCACCTGTGGCGCTCGACCCTGCTGCAGCGGAGGAACTCTTCTTTTATTTGCCCATATTGGCGGTGTGGCAATCACAATGGTGGGAACAGAGGAAATAATAAGGGAAAACACGGAGAATGTCCAGCGTGCGGCACGAGCTCTGGAAATGACAGCAGCAGGAAGATGATGGCAAATGACGAAGGAGAAGATTACTCTGTTTTCACCACGGTATAAAAGGACGAGGAAGATGAAGAGGGGTCGTTGATCCAGAAGCCCTAACGCGTGCCCTACATCTTACCATACACGTGTCAACAGCTGCCTGAACCGTCGTGAACATGCCACCTACCACGCATGGTAATCGAGGAGGTGCCATAATTTTCACCAAAGTTACACGTGACTAATCAAATCCAAGTCAGAAGGAGGGTCCCACGTTCGTCTCGTCGCATCGTCTCTGCTGCTGCAGATGGTTGAGCTAACCAGGCGTCAGCAATGACGTCATCAAAGCAAAATCCAGCAACCGTTGGAAACTTTCGACTGAACAAAAGTACTTACTCAAGTCTACGAATCAACCAACTACTCGGGGGCTACTCCTATTAGGAGCGCTAGCCGCACACCTGAGAAATCACAATAGTGCAAATGCCTCGAAGAAATCTTCGAGTCCTACGTCGAGTATGTGACTCCATTACGGACTCGGGGGCTACTCCCATAGGGAGCGCTGGTCGTGCATTCAAAAAAATATTAACATGGATAACATACGCATAATTAAAGTCTCCGCTCGAGTCTACGATTCAAACTGACACTCAGGGGCTACTCTCATAGGGAGCGCTGGCCGCGCATCCGAATGAGATCCTTCAGATCACGTATGACAAAAATCTTTTTGCCGACTTTGCCCAAATTAACGCTAAATAAGAAAAAAATGTCCTTGGTCACCCGAAACACCTCCGCGGTGATAAATTTTTGGATGTTGTGTCTACGACGCAAAGATAAGCCCTACAGATATCATCAGATGGCCTGGTAATGCACCAGAATGCGCTCTGCCAGTAAAATGCCGTGTCAACAGGCACGATAAAAAATCCCGACGGACGCGTTGGGTATATAATTTAAAAACACTTGAATTTGACTCCTATAAGACCTCAGCGGCCTCAGTCGAATTACACCAGCATCATTCCGAATTCGAGTCCGGGGACTCGAGTCTAAAGAAGATCGTGTTTTTTGTCCAATGACAGTTAACTGACCCTGATCCGTCGGGTGAGTTAGGCACACGTATCAACAATCTATATGAATTAACGTCTTTATTCGAAATATAGGTTCGGATGAGGAGCACCCAAAATATTATAGAGTCTCCAGTCGAATCTACGATTCGACTGAACACTCGGGGGCTACTGACATGGATATACCCTACGGATGCCTCATATTGGTATACCCGGTCCATCCTAGGGAAGGCCCACTTGAAGACTTGCTGCCCAAGGAGACTCCAGGTGGCCTCAGCCTAGTAGAAGTTCGACTCCTTGGAGAACACGGCCAAGATGTAGATAGAATATTCAATGGTGAAACCCTAACTTGTAACCAACTCGACCTACCCCAGGACTTGACCTATCTATATAAGGGCCAGGAGGCACGTCGAGGAGGCCCTAGACAACTCATACACATACCTCACGCCAGATCACATCTGCGCACCCCCTGTAACCTTCGGTTTCACCATAATCAAGAACAGACAAGCAGGAGTAGGGTTTTCCCTCTGGGGGCCTGAACCTGGGTAAACCTCGTGTCCCCTTGTTGCATTTCTGTTAACCGTCTCGCGATCTCCAGCATCCCCATCTTCTCTAACCCAAGTCCATAATAATGGGCATTGACGAGTCAAACCCTCGTTAGAGATAGAACCGTTCTTACCTACAAACATGGAACGACAATGATGATAATCAAATTATTGGCATCTCGTTGTAAATCAGATATTGACTATAGTAGGAGATAGACACCCACAAGTGAAACAACATGTGTGCCCCCATGTGTGTTTTTGGTAATTAATGACAATGTTTTATGCACTTATGTTTGCATTGAGTTTTACTTGTAGGATTTGTCCATAGACAATGCTTGAACCATATGGTGGCTTCAAGGTTGGAATAAGAATAAAGTGAAGAAGATCAAGTGTTGATCAAGGTTTCTTAAGATGATCTCAAGTGTATCGTGCCATCCTTATGGTGATCATGGATATGTGAAGATATGCCTAAAAGAGAGTCTCTTCCATAGTGGAGTATGGGGAGCATCTTCACCAAGCTAGTGCAATCAAGAAAGGTGCTCCATCCTAAGGTGTGGAATATACAAGGCAAAGGTTTGATTTTGATAGGGTTTCTTTCTAACTGGTCTCGTGGTGTTAGTTGGAGAGACCGGTTTATAGGATAGATAACCATACTATCAAGAGGGGTTCTCAAGTGAGTAACTTGATCATATCCCTCGGTGAGAGCTCAAACCTTTGCATACTTGGCATCATATTTCTTGGTTCTTATCCATGAGAGGATTTAGATATTGTGTCAATCTCCATGACAAGCTTAAGTCCATCGAAAACGGATTTCTTATGCATTCTCTATTGTGTTTTCGATATTGGAGGTTTTACCGGTTTGTCTTTTATAAATAGGTTAAACCTTTCATCATTTGGTTCTATCCTCCATTGCAGGACTATGATGGTTCCCTGCATGATCTTGTAGAGATCGTTACTAACTTCGAAACGAGCCCAAGATCATCAAAATCGGAGTCCGAATGAAAAAGTTATGATGGTTTCAGTTTTGCTGTTCCTGCCAGTTTTCAGGGGGGGCGGATTATCCGTCCATGGGGGCGGATTATCCGCCCCAAAAATCCGCCCCTAGACTGAGGGTCGCGCCGCGAAGTCCTTAGCCATTTTTTTGGTCCGGGGAACCCGGAATATCCGGGGGAGGGGCGGATTATCCGGCCTGGAAGGTCCCAAACGGTCATATTTCATTGGGAAGGGGTATAAATAGACCCCTTCTTCCTCCTTAGGCCTGTGACTTGCATTCTCTCTCTCCATTGTTTTGACCTTCAAGAGCTTGCAAATACTCTCAATCCCTCCCATATTTTTTGAATCTTTTTGGGGGATTTGAAAGAGGAGATCTAGATCTACAATTCCACCAATCCATCTCTCCTCTATGTGAGGGGAACATATTGGGATCTAGATCTTGGGGTTTCTTTTGTGGATTTCCTCGTGTGTTCTTCCTCTCTTATTCTCCCACTAGCTTTTGTAGCTTTTGTGGAACTTGGGAGAGAAGGACTTGAGCACTTCCTGTGTTCTTGCCATTGCATTTGGTGCATCGGTTTGAGTTCTCCTCGGAGGATTTGGTGAGTGAAAGTTGAGAAGCTTTTTACTCTTGGGTTCTTGGAACCCTAGACGGTTTGTTGGTGTTGCAGGTTGTGGCCTTGGTGGCATTTGTTGGGAGCCTCCGATTCAGTTATGGAGAAGTGCCCCAACCTTGTGAGAGGTTCCGGTTGCCACCGACAAGTGCACCGATAGTGGAAGTGTGGATCGATCCCGTTGGGGTGAGATTCACCGGAGAATAAGGGAGGCCTTTTGTGGCGTAGGTGGTTTGATACCACCCCCTCTCCAACGAGACGTACTCTCTTTATGGGAGGAACTCGGTAATAAATAATCGTCTCCGCATGCCTCGGTTATCTCTATACCCGAGCTATTTACTTATGCACTTCACTTTGTGATAGCCTTCGTGCTTGATTTCTTATATCTAGCTATCACATAGTTGCCTGTTTTGCTTAGCATAAGTTGTTGGTGCACATAGGTGAACCGTAGTTTATATAGGTTTTGTGCTTGACAAAGTAAACGCTAGTTTTATTCCGCCCTTGTTAAGCCCATCACGTAAAATTTTTAAAACGCCTATTCACCCCCCTCTAGGCGGCATCTGTATCTTTTTCAACAAGCCACTTATGCAAAACTAGTTGCATGTCAAGCGTGGAACAGGTCTCATATGCGAGGACATGTAAAGTTTGTCCGGGGCGCTTCATCCCAATAAGCCACCAATATCCAAAATACACATAAGAAGAAATAACATGACCATCAACGCTCACATACTCATATGTGTACTACCTGTGCAAAGCATCTACACATAGATCCGGCTCTAATACCACTGTTGGGTTTGCAGCACAGAAAAAGTTCCTACGATGGGAACTATAGCACCAAGATCCATCTATCTATATACTAGAAACTGGTGGATATAAATCCATAGAATACATACCCTCGAAGACTGAAAAGCTTTAACGAGGTTGCACTTGTGGATGATATAGTCAAACCCTTAACGATATCAAGATCGATAAGAAGTCCAGCTAGTCCAGCAGGTCCAGCACCATCAAGTCTAGCACCGCAAAGCAGTGGTGCATCCGTGATCGCACACACGTTCGGGTATCCCAACAACCTCCGCGCCCTCGCTCCAGCGAAGCAGCGGAAGCAACAAATCCTTCCAAAAAAAATCCACCGGGAACATGTATCTCGCTGATCCAAGACCATGGGGAAATTCTAGAGGGGGAGAGAAATCCTTCGCGAGGAGGTGTGATATGAGAGGAGAAGAGAGGGGCCTTTTATAGGGAGAGGGAGAGCATCCAAGGGGCATGGCACCACAGCCATGGTGGCTTCCCCCACCTCTTCCACATTCATGTGGGTGGAGCTCCCACTCAAAATGAAAAGCCTCCACTCACATAAACATGTCTCCACTAAAAAATCCACTCACATCCATTAAATTTCCACCAATTTAATGCAAGCTAACATTTAAATAAAACTCTTTTATTTATTTATTCAGAATTTTGTTAATTATATTAATTAACAAACATTCACATAAAACTCCTTGCAACATTTCAATATCACATGCAGAACCAGTTTCAACAATTTCACCCGAAACAATTCTGGTTTTCATTGAAATAATTCCAGCGCTTTCTTTTTCTTTCTATGGCATATTATTTGCTCCAAATGGTGTCGGTATCCCTTAAGTGTGTCACCCTACGGTTCGCGAATAATGTAGACATGATTGAGACCCCTCTCCGCTCAATAATCAGAAGCGGGACCTGGAGATCTGTACTGATTCCCACACATTTAACGATGACTTGTGTGATCCTGTGAACCTTTTATGATGTAACTCAATCCCTTTGTCTTGCGATATATTACATGTCCGAGATTCGATCATCGGTATCTCCATACCTAGGTTGATCTCGTTACCGACATGCACTCTTTTCTTGTTCCCGTGATATAACATTCTAGTGATCACATCACTTACTGCAAGCTAACTAATGTGATATCACCAAGAGGGCCCAGAGTATATCTATCCGTCGAGATGGAAAAATTCCACTCTTGATCCATGAGCCTCTACATAACACCTCCGTAGCACTGAACCCACCTTTATAGTCACCCTATTACGGTGTGACATTTGATGTTATCAAGATACTCTTCCAGTGTTAGTGATTGACATGATCTCATGGTCTAAGGACTAGGATTACTCCATATGATGTTATAGAAATATAAACACAATGAATTTGATCGTAATGCTATAATTTAGATGAATGTTCATCACATCATTCCAATAATGTTGTGACCTCGTTATTAACAACATCCAATGTCCATGATCAGGAAACCTTTGATCATCTTGTCAATCAACGAGCTTGTTTATAAGAGATGCATAACTAGTAACCTTCTATTTGGTTATTAAACACACATGTATTAACGTTTCCGTATTAATACAATAATATCATGAAAAATAAACATTTATCATAAACAAGGAATAAGATAATAACCACTTTATTATTGCCTCTCGGGCATATTCCCTTCAGCTTGAAGCTTGCCTTCCTTGGTGTTAATGGATTTGTGAAGACATGCCCAAAGAAGATTCTCTCCCATAGGAGTATGGAGGAGCAATCAGAAAGTCTTCATCAAGCAAGTGTGAGGAAGAGCAATCAAGAAAGGTGTTCCAACTTGAGAAGGATAAGATCGTCATCACTCAATCTCAAGTGGAATGTGCAAGGTAAAAGCATATTCTTGATAGGTGTCCTCTTTTATCGGTTTTGTATTGTTAGTTGGGAGATCGGGTTATAGGATAAAATATTATGCTACCAAGAGGGTATCTCGAGTGAGTAACTTGATTGTATCGTTTAGAGAGCTCAGATATTTGCATTCTTGGCATCATCTATCTTGGTTCTTATTTAGAACTTATCCATATGAAGTTTTAAAGCTTGTAGTTATCTTCATAACAAGATCTAGTTCATCAAAAAAGGATATCAATGAATATCTTATTATATTTGTGATGTTCGAGGTTTTACCGGTTCTTCACCTAGGGAGGTTGTTTTACATTTTTTCTGGATACGACATGTCATTATCTTTTCAACAAAATTGGATTCATCCCATTCGGAGTATGGATGCAAAACATCTAGAGTTTTTGTTTTTTTGTTCTATGCATGGTCAGAGCAGCTTGTCTGGATTTTGGGCCAGAGTGATGTGGGACTAGGCCTCCCACTAGCCCGCGCATGCATTAGCCCACCCGATCAACCAACTTGGACTGGTCCAGGACTGGGCCGGTCTCCTGCTAGCGTGCCCAAAAACTCATTCGGAATATAGCCCGGACTGGTTCAGCCCATGGTTTCGTCCGGCTAGAGCATTCTGGCCTAGGCCAGCCTATCCGCGCATGCAACACCCAAGTTGCAATAGTTGGATTCGTGGGGATCTTATATAAGGGGCCTTCTTCCCCAAGGTCCCCATCCTTTTGAGCTTCTTTTGCCCTCCATTGTTGACCTCTTTGAGCTTTCTTCGTCCCTCTCCCTCCAATGATTCTTGCTTCTTATTGAGATAAAAGAGAGGTGTAGATCTAAAACTCCACCAATCAATCTCTCGTATAAGTAGGGGAGCATCTTGGGATCTAGATCTTAAATCTTTTATGGTTTTCCTATTGTGTTCTTGTAATACTCTAATTTTGATGCTGGCGATATAAGCTATCTAATCCATAGAAAATAAATGGGAACTAGAAGTTAGAGAAAAGAAAGACAAAATAAACAAAAGTAATGTATACTGCTAGTGATTGAACTTGTGACTTGTTGTTTGAAACTTATAGTAGCAACTAATTTCTCCTTGTTTTATTGGTACTACAAAAATAGTCACACTTCTTTTGTCCCTGTAATGTGAAATAGAAAACAGACTGTGCTAGGCTGGGCTTTTTATAATTGATCTAGACTTGTTCCCGTATACTAGAGCAGAGCTTGGATGCCACACCGCTACTTCTCTGCCCTAAACAATACCCAGCGTTGGATCCCCAAGGCCACCTTCGCTGCGTCTTCTCAATCTGCTTCATCGTTATCGTGGGACTCGACCATCTCCAAGTCTGCAGCTGTTCCCCGGTGTGTATGTTCCACGGCGACACACGCTATGTGCCGCTCCCTCCGTCAACGTCGTGTTTAGTGGTTTGTACCGCTCGCTGCGGGAATAACCCACTAGTAGAAAACAGGATACTAGTCCCGGTTTGTAAGCAGGAGCGGAGCTACAGTGTAAAGTTGGGGTCAATTGACCCCAACGACTTTGGCCTAGACTCTTGTCTACATAGCCCAGTGCAATAAAATGTATCCATTAAAAATTGTATTTGATCCCAGTCAATCAGACTCCATTGACGTAAGATCCCTTGTGTGTCCAAAGCCCAATACATGCAGCAGTCAGCCCATAGTTAGCTTAGCTGAATCGATCGATCGGTCGCTTAAGGAAAAGTATCGCTCGGTTCGTATCGCCTTGGATTCCGTTTTTTCTAGCGATCTCGCTTGCCCGTCGTCCGACGGTTCGCTCGCCGTCTCCTTGCTGGCGGTCCCTCGACTCAAGAAAACCAACTATTTCTTCTACACAATCTGTAAGTATATGCATCTAATTGATATGAAAGATTATTAGTTCTCAATTCTTGAATCATCTTAAGGTTTCTAGTTTCCTGATGGGTTGATTTTTAGTCGTTTGAAGGTGTGGGTTGATTTTATCGTATTGGGTAATTAGTGAGAAGCTGATAATGTGGTTTAGATAATACATATTAAACCTTAAATCGCCCCATCATAATGTCAGGTAATCAAACAAGAAGTTAAGAATGACATTGTACAGTAATTTATCATGTACTCCCTCCGTTTAAAAATAAGTGACTTGGCATTCTTTAGATTTAAATGTATCTATATACTAAAATATGTCTTGATACATACAAATCTAAACAAAATGAAGTCACTTATTTCTGGAATGAGGGAATATATATAATTCGTATTTTTGTTTAATGGTCTCTTGCTAATTTTATAGGTAGTAGAAAATTTATGGAGAGTTTTTTGAATTTGAAAAGAAAATCCCCACCACCCACAACCAGTGAAGGTCCATCCAACACTAGTCGTATTACATGTGCTTTCCCTTTTCCGGTGCATCCAACTTTAAGAGAGGTAACAGATTAATTTGAATGAGCTTCCTTATAACATGGCAGATAGGAACAGGATAACCAAATATATAGGATCGAAGCTATAGGATAAGATAAGACGGAAATATTTAGTTAGAGGTCTATTTAGACCACAACCTGGTTTTAAGTATCCATAGAGAAGCATATGAGATCTCCAATGCCATATGGGTATGTTTTATAGGCATACATTTTTCCTATTTGTTTATGTTGACTCCGTCGACCTTTTTTTCTGGTTTCGCCCTTGTTTGTAAGAGGCTTTAGTTTCGGATTGCAATCCGGAAGTAACGTATCGGGACTAAAGGTTAGGCCTTTAGTTCCGGTTTTGTTACAAACCGGGACTAGATTGTCTCCACGTGGCCCCGCTGCACGCACTGGGCCGGAGGATATTTAGTCCCGGTTCGTAACCTGGACTAAAGTTCTTTTGCCATGGCAGCGTTTTGCACCAAACTGCTGACGCGGCAGGAGGTGGGGTTTTAGGGTTTTAGGGTTTTCTTTTTTTGTGTTTGATTATTTTTTATTTTGTGTTTTCATATACATATTATTCTATGCTACTACATGTTGTATACATTGATGCATCTATAATATAATTTCACTCACGATAACATAAATACATATAAATATATACACAACCGAGACTAGAGCTCGTCTAATTGATTTACACCAAGATCATTACAACGGATACTGTCCTTTTGTGTCTATCCACGATTACACGAAGGTCTATCCATATTGTACTCTCCTTTTGTGTTTATGATGTCCCTGAGAAAAAATCTGTCGGGGTTCGTAGCATGGAAAACAAAATTTTTCTATCGCATACAAACAAACAAGCCAAGATCTATCTACTAGATTGTAGCAACGAGTCGATGGAATAACTTACCCTCGAAGATTCCAAAGCGGTTAACGAGAGCAGATTCTCGTGGGTGATGTAGTCGTACACTTCCGATCTCAAGATCGCGTAGACGATCCTTCCGGCGCCACGTTCCGGCAGCGCTCCCGCAGTCGGTCACACGTTCGGTACTCGACGAAGACCTTCCTCTCCCTTGTTCCAGCAGGCAGCGGAGGTTGTAGCACTCTCCTCGCGATTCCGGCAGCACAACGGCGTGGTACCGAAAGTAGAGGGGAGATCCCGCAGGGCTTCGCCTTAAGCCGGAGCGAGTATGGTGGAGTAGGAGAGAGGGCTATTAGTGGTCTAGAGATTAGACACACCAATTAGAAGGCTCTAAACCGCAGGCTAGGGCAATTAGAAGCTCTAAACCAAAACGGCTCTAAACCGGAGATTAGAGGATAGGAACTTGTGTGTCTAGAGGAGGAGGCCCTGCCCCTCCTTTTATAGGTGGGAGGGGCGGCCAAGGGGAGGGGAGTCCCTCCCCAAATCGGCCTTGGTTGGCGCGCCGGCTTGGAGGGACTCCTCCCCCAAGTCGGTTCCAACCACCTCTTGCTTGTTTCCCACAGTTTCTTGTTTTAGCCGTTTGACTTTCAAACTGGACATTTGACTTTTCTGTTTTAGGATTCAATTTAATCCTTTATTTGGAACAGCACGAACACTTAGTACATGATGCAATCATTCCAATATGTAATGACACATTCATGTACCCCTCCCCCCCCCCCGGAGTGCCGGACAATCCGGAACCTTCTAGAACATTCCCGATGAAAACACCGGAATCATTCCCGAACTCCGAAACGGGACTTTCCTTATATGAATCTTATTCTCCGGACCATTCCGGATCACCTCGTGATATCCCGGATCCCATCCGAGACTCCGAACAATATTAGGTCTCTTTCTCATAATACCATAACTACTCAAACAACGTCGAATCCTTAAGTGTGTCTCCCTACGGTTCGTGAATTATGCAGACATGATCGAGACACTTCTCCGAACAATAACCAATAGAGGAATCTAGAAATTCATATGGCTCCCACATATTTCTACGATTACTTTGCGATCGAATGAACCACTTACATACGATACCAATTTCCCTTTGTCTCACGATAGTTTACTTATCCGAGGTTATGATCGTCGGTATCTCTGCATACCTAGTTCAACCTCGTTACCGATAAGTACTCTTTTCTCGTTCCCGTGATATGTGATCCCTTGTGAGCCAGTCACATGCTTGCAAGCTAATTGGATGACATTACACCGAGAGGGCCCAGAGTATATCTATCCGTCATATGGATGGACAAATCCCACTCTTGATCCATGTGTCTCAACCAATACTTTCCGAACACTCAATGCCACCTTTATAACCACCCAGTTACGGTGTGGTGTTTGATGTCATCAAAGCATCCATCCGGTAAAGGTGATATGCATGATCTCATGGTCGAAGGAATTAGGTTACTATGTATCAGAAAGCATATAGCAATTGAACTATTTAAAATGACTTGATCTTTATGCTACGCTTATCTATAGGAGTATGTCCATCACATCATTCTCCTAATGATATGACCCTGTTGTTAATAACATCTCTATGTTCATGATCAGGAAACCATGATCATATATTAACCAACAAGCTAGTTTAACAAGAGGCTTTACTAGGGACTCTTATTTTAGTTTACAAATCACACAAGTATTAATGTTTCCGGTTAATACAATTATAGCATGGTATGTAAACATTTATCATAAGTGTGAAGATATGATAATAACCACTTTATTATTGCCTCTTGGGCATATCTCCAACAGTCTCCCACTTGCACTAGAGTCAATAATCTAGTTTCAAACCTTTGTGTATTCAACACCTATGGCTTTACGGTGTTGTAAGTACATGTTTGCTAGTGGTCAACTGATCTCCGGATCTGACACTTCCAGGTCCGTGTGTAATTGCATGTATTTGCGTCTCTACGCATCACTCATTCTCTAATGAGATGGCTTTGTATAAATTTGGTCCTTTGGTGAGACCTTTAGTTCTTTAGGGTTAAAACATGTTGATAATATTGTCGTACAATACATCTTCATAGTATTATCCCGCTATGAACTTCACCTAGTTTGATAACAAACTACTTGACCCAGATGCCCTCTTTTGCTGCTATAATAGCAGTCATATACTTAGCCTTTTGTTGTAGTATCTGTCACAATGTCTTAACTTTGGAACTCATCCAAATCCATTATGGAACTTACTTTCCATTATATTGTGCCACCCTTAGTTTAGATTGAGATAAACTTAATTTGCACTTTGTGACAAAACTAGTATCAATGTAGTACTTTTACAATGAACTAACCATCTATTTGTCACATCTACAAATAATATACTCTTAGTTCTTCCAAAAGATCATAAGAATATCCTTACTATTGTCCAATGATCATCTTACGAATCATTCTGGTATATGCTCACAACATTTAGAGCATAGGACATATCTGGATTTGTACATATCACAGTATGATTGATATAAACACTCTTTGTGATTTCATACATCAAGTATCAATCTATACTTGAATCTTTGTTTCACTTACCAAATGCCAATACACTTGAATATATCATCAATATTGAACTTATTCAATCCTTTCTGTGCGACAAGAACCTTTGTTGTAGTTTCTATATTGAACTCATTCAATATCTCGTCTATGTACTTCTGGCACAACCATATTAGCGTCTATTGATGCCAAATATTTGGGTTTTGCCTAAGTCTTTCATCGGGATGAAATTCTTAATATGTGTTAATAAAAGATACATCATTTCCAATCAACAATATGTCTTCCACATAATGTATTAGAAACATGTCTTAGCGCTCCCACTTAATTTCTTGCAAATGCAAGAATCTTCATTGTCTCTAATGAACTTTTAAACTCCTTTAACAGTTTCATCATAGTGAAGATTCCAACTCCGTAATGCTTACTTCAACCATTGAAGTTTGCATATGCTTTTAGCATCCTTTGAATTAACAAAAAACCCTATGGACCATGTTATTCACATGTCCTAGGTAACAATTCTATTAGAAGAACTTGTTTTGTTTATTCAACTACCATATAACAAAATTATATGTAGTGGTTGCTACACTAATCCGTCTAGACTAAATATCACTATGAAAGATCAGATCTTGTCATAGTCAACCTTTGAACATTGTTGTGAACTCCTTCCCAACATGTCGACTATTTCATAGATGTAAAACATCCATGTCTATTTCTTTATAGATCCAGACACAACTGTAAGGTCTTACACCTTTCTCGAGGGTCCTTTAAGTTCAAAACTTGATTTCTCGTGTATGGAACTATCACGGATTTTATGGCTTCAAGCCATTTGACGGAGTCAGGGCTCATCATCGCTTCTTTGCACGTAGTCGGATCATTATTGTCAAATAATGATTTAACTCTCAAATCTTGGTATTTGATTGTTCATCCGACCTACTTGTTTCAATAGGAACTTGGATCTCCGTGACCACAACCTTTGAGGTACGTGAGCCATGAGCTTTGTTGCTGCCTCCGGAACACTTTTCGGTGCTGCGCAACTCTGCACATACAGCTAAGGTTCTTTTAACCTTATCAAAGTTCTATTGTCCTCCCACTTAACTTTTCACGAAAAATTCCTTCTCAAAGAAACTTGACGTTCTAAGTGACAAACACTTTTGTCTCCGATGTTATGGAGGATTACTTAACAGTTATTCGAAATAACATACAAAGACAGGTTCATCCGACTTTGGTTGCAAACATCTTTCTTATGCATAGCATACCAATGTTTAAGAAAGGACAACTTGGGTTTTATCCCAAACCATAACTTTATATGGTGTCATTTCAACGGATTATGATGGAGCTCTTTTCAGAGGAAAACGGTAATCCCTAAAGCTTTTAATCTTTAAAATACTATGGCAGTTTTATGAATTACACCTTTGATCTTACCATGTCAAACAAGGTTTAATTACATATCTCGAATGCTCCATACTCTTATGGTGTTTCGGGAAATGCAAATCACCGGAACGATTCCTTAAATCTTAGGTATTATGCTAAAACTCTGTAACTCAAATATCTTCCTTTATGATCTTTATCATAAACTGTTTATATTCTTGTTACAATGATTTTGCACTTCATCTTGAAAGTCTTTGAACTTTTCAAATGTTTCATACTTCATCCTTATTAAGTAATATTCATATATTCACTCAAATTTTCGGAGAAAGCATATGAAGTTGAAATCCATCGCTCTTGACTACACATAATGGACTTCGTACAACAATATGTACAAGTTCCAATAAGCTAGTCATTCGTTCCCTTTTGGCCTATGAACGAAGTTTTAATTATCTCTAGGAAAGTTTCACAAGCGTCATTTTGATCAAAATCAAAAGACTCCAAAATTCCATCCACATGGAGTTTCTTCATGTTTTCTTTACAATATAATTTAAACGGCGATGTCACTTCCTAAGTGATCTTTCAATCAATTTGTCTTTCGACATTTTTAGCACTAGTTTTATGGATGTGATTTCTCCAACGAGATTTGTGAATCATCCATCTTTTATCGATTACGGCAATTATTTGAACAACCCTTTTGTTATCATAATACCTGATAAAACAAATCTTGAAGGCAAACTTTGATGTTTAATGAGCAACACAATAACCCTTTATTTGTTCTCGATGAACATCATCACATATTCTTTTGCTAGTTACTTAGGACATTGTAGTTCATGAATTGTGTTGTTTCGTATGACGATTCACACCAACAAATTCAGTATCAAATACTTAAGAACCACATTGTTTAATAAGCAAAGAATATAGCCATAACATGTATATCATCTATATACTTAAACTGAACAATTCTAGTCTTTTCTTTTCTGCCATATATTTATGAGATTCTCTTTCAGTATTTCATTTTCTGTTTGAAAGAATCTATCAACATCAATAGTGGAGTCATACATATGACACATAATCCAAAGCGTGTATAATTAAATACCAATGTCTTTGGACTTGCACTTTGAAGTAGATCGCCATCATCAAATGTTTGGTGTTCTTTCAAATTCCTTTCTTTAGTAATCTCTTGGTGTAGTAAATATTTTACCTACATCAAATATTCATCCTTATCATGGAATTATCCATGATCAAGCTACTTTTAGCTTATAAAGATGAATCGTGAGTATAATGTTGCTATCCAAAACCTTTTGGTGGATTAGGACAACTAGTGTCTCCAACCCTTTGCAAATTCTCATCAAATATGAGAACATGTCTTTTGCCATATTATACTCTATCATGTTGTAACCAAAACTTTGTTTCAGATATCACAATATCTTCCACACATCATGGTTTCTGAAACAACTCTTTCAGATCCTAGATAACCTTGATATTAAGATAATCTTTTGAATATCAAGAATCATGGAGACAAACATGATACTCATATACTAACACTTTGGAATTGTCACTCTTGTTTTAATACCAATTATTAAACTTCATGGAGTAACCGGAACTTACTGAAAGTTTGCAATAGGACTTTTAAACTTTAGATTAACACTTCAAAACAATACGATACCAGTTCGTAAAGTAATTAACCAGAATTCTATAGTTCTATCATCTCAATTATAACTAAGCGTAAGGTGGTAAACGGATGCCAATGACTACAACAACTATGCAAATTCACTTTGATTTAATTTATGATAAATTGAGTTCTAATTAATAATTAAATTAATCTAGGTGAACTCCCACTCAAAACAATATCCCTCACATTGTTTTAGTGATCACACGAACCAAATCCACCACATCAAAACCGATCATCACGAGAGTTGATGTAGCTTCAATGGCGAACAATCAACATGTTCATCATATCTACTATATGACTCATGCTTTACCTTTCGGTGATCCGTGTTCTGAGACCATGTCTGTACATGCTAGGCTCGTCAAGATCAAACCTTAGCTTCCGCATGAGCAAATCTGGCTTGCTCACGTTGTATACACTTGTAGAATCTAACACACCCGATCATCACGTGGTGCTTCGAAACAACAAGCTTTAGCAACGGTGCTAACTAAGGGTGAACACTTTATGACTTGAAATTCATGTGTATGAGGGATCATCTTATAATGCTACCGTCGTCTACTAAGCAATACAAGATGCATAAAGGATTAACATCACATGCAATTCATAATATGTGATATGATATGACCTTTCTTCTTTGTGCTTCCGATCTCCATCTTCTAGCACGAACATGATCTCCATCATCACCGACATTGCATCAAGGTCAATGATGCTTCTCCATGGTTGTCATCCACCGGTTTCAACTATTACAACTACTTTGAATAGACACGCGGGTCTTAACAGAAATTAAAGACAACCATATGGCTCCTGCCGGTTGCCAACTTACAATAAGGAACATTGCATACATCAAATATAATCACAATCATGGTCATATCACATCACTGCACACCCCTGCAAAACAAAGTTAGACGCCTCTACTTTCTTTGCATGTTTTACATGGTTTGGGGCTTTCAATAAGTGTCGTTTTAACTTACGAACAAGAACCACAACATTGATACTAGTATTGTTAATCACCCGTTGTAAATTGGATCTTAACTATGCTAGGAGAAACAGGCACCCACAAAGCCACTTATGCAATACAATTTGCATGTCAAGCGTGGAGCAAGTCTCATGAACGATGTCATGTAAGGTTAGCCCGGGCCGCTTCATCCCAACATACCGCAAGATGCAAAGTACACAAGAAGCAATCGACAATAAAAGCATCAACGCCCACAATGACCATTGTGTTCTACTCGTGCAACAGATCTACATATAGACACGGCTCTGATACCACTGTCGGGGTTCGTAGCATGGAAAACAAAAACAAGCCAAGATCTATCTACTAGATTGTAGCAACGAGTCGATGGAATAACTTACCCTCGAAGATTCCAAAGCGGTTAATGAGAGCAGATTCTCGTGGGTGATGTAGTCGTACACTTCCGATCTCAAGATCGCGTAGACGATCCTGCCGGCGCCACGTTCCGGCAGCGCTCCCGCAGTCGGTCACACGTTCGGTACTCGACGAAGACCTTCCTCTCCCTTGTTCCAGCAGGCAGCGGAGGTTGTAGCACTCTCCTCGCGATTCCGGCAGCACAACGGCGTGGTACCGGAAGTAGAGGGGAGATCCCGCAGGGCTTCGCCTTAAGCCGGAGCGAGTATGGTGGAGTATGAGAGAGGGCTATTAGTGGTCTAGAGATTATACACACCAATTAGAAGGCTCTAAACCGCAGGCTAGGGCAATTAGAAGCTCTAAACCAAAACGGCTCTAAACCGGAGATTAGAGGATAGGAACTTGTGTGTCTAGAGGAGGAGGCCCTGCCCCTCCTTTTATAGGTGGGAGGGGCGGCCAAGGGGAGGGGAGTCCCTCCCCAAGTCGGCCTTGGTTGGCGCGCCGGCTTGGAGGGACTCCTCCCCCAAGTCGGTTCCAACCACCTCTTGCTTGTTTCCCACAGTTTCTTGTTTTAGCCGTTTGACTTTCAAACTAGACATTTGACTTTTCTGTTTTAGGATTCAATTTAATCCTTTATTTGGAACAGCAAGAACACTTAGTACATGATGCAATCATTCCAATATGTAATGACACATTCATGTACCCCTCACCCCCCCCGGAGTGCCGGACAATCCGGAACCTTCTAGAACATTCCCGATGAAAACACCGGAATCATTCCCGAACTCCGAAACGGGACTTTCCTTATATGAATCTTATTCTCCGGACCATTCCGGATCACCTCGTGATATCCCGGATCCCATCCGAGACTCTGAACAACATTAGGTCTCTTTCTCATAATACCATAACTACTCAAACAACGTCGAATCCTTAAGTGTGTCTCCGTACGGTTCGTGAATTATGCGGACATGATCGAGACACTTCTCCGAACAATAACCAATAGAGGAATCTGGAAATTCATATGGCTCCCACATATTTCTATGATTACTTTGCGATCGAATGAACCACTTACATACGATACCAATTTCCCTTTGTCTCACGATAGTTTACTTATCCGAGGTTATGATCGTCGGTATCTCTGCATACCTAGTTCAACCTCGTTACCGATAAGTACTCTTTTCTCGTTCCCGTGATATGTGATCCCTTGTGAGCCAGTCACATGCTTGCAAGCTAATTGGATGACATTACACCGAGAGGGCCCAGAGTATATCTATCCGTCATATGGATGGACAAATCCCACTCTTGATCCATGTGTCTCAACCAATACTTTCCGAACACTCAATGCCACCTTTATAACCACCCAGTTACGGTGTGGTGTTTGATGTCATCAAAGCATCCATCCGGTAAAGGTGATATGCATGATCTCATGGTCGAAGGAATTAGGTTACTATGTATCAGAAAGCATATAGCAATTGAACTATTTAAAATGACTTGATCTTTATGCTACGCTTATCTATAGGAGTATGTCCATCACATCATTCTCCTAATGATATGACCCTGTTGTTAATAACATCTCTATGTTCATGATCAGGAAACCATGATCATATATTAACCAACAAGCTAGTTTAACAAGAGGCTTTACTAGGGACTCTTATTTTAGTTTACAAATCACACAAGTATTAATGTTTCCGGTTAATACAATTATAGCATGGTATGTAAACATTTATCATAAGTGTGAAGATATGATAATAACCACTTTATTATTGCCTCTTGGGCATATCTCCAACAAAATCCTGACAACTCCTCTTGAATTGCTAGTAGACGTTCATGTGGTAGGAGCTTATCCCGCATCGCATCCAACTATATATAAATAAGTAGATCATTATGAATGGAACTTAACAAAAATTATGGTATAAAATAAATTGCGAATATATTGTTTACGTACTTGAAGAAAGTCTGTGCTCTGCTCCATACACCCACGAATGAACTTGCATACGTAATATCCACATAATTAGTCCCCTGTGGCTGCGTCGCACACTTTTCGATCGAGAATATAATTCAATCAAATAATAATCAAGCATGATAATTGTATGAATAATAATTGTAATATCCATATAAATTAGTCCCTAGCTCTCGTACTACTTACCGGATCCGTACGAAAAGTAAGCTCCTAACGCCATTCACCGCGAACCTCCTTTGTGAACCTTTTCCAAACCCTGTCTGGCAAAAAAGAAATAAATGAGTTATTAATTAGTTTACACCTCAGAGAATGAACGAAAGAGACAGATATAGTGCGATAATGATTGAAATTACTTTTGAAGGCAATCAATTATGCTGCGGTAGTCTTCTATCGGCTTCTTTAACGAGTCTGATATTTCCACTTTTGCACGGTCAACATCAATGTTTAGAAGAATCCAGTGGTAGCTGCGCACGTTTATATACACTTAACATCTAGTAAACAAAAATTGAATGTATACAAGACAGTAAAACTCTTACCCATAGTTGTAAGGAAATAGAATTTGTGTCTTGTAATGTTGTTCCATTAAAAACATTAGCAAGTTATCCTCCGTTTCCTCGAGGTTATTTATTACCGTATGTCCATTAACTCTGTTTGGGTCAACGAACCCAATGCTGTAGATTGACTTTATTCTACATTCTTGAATCTTCATTCTACATATATAATAGCATACAGAAGGAGATATATAGTAAGGATAACGACAGGAAATGAATTGAACGAGCTGAGTTAGTTACTTAATTACTTACAGACAATAGCAGTTGAGGAGGGACTTGTCGAGGGCGTCTAGGTTGAATAACTGAAATAGTTCACAAAGTTCAATGGAGATCTCGTCTGGACAGAAGTACTCCTCTCCAACTTTACATACGAGAAATTGTCTCCCTTCCTTTGTGACTTTCAAGTACCAGATATGCAACAGTCGCATATGTGTTTGGCAGATCATTGAATACCTCATCGCTGACCAGAGGCTCCCCGTAGACAAATTTTCGTGCTATTGATCCCTTGGCGACATTATCTCCGCCGGCTAGAAGTGCTTCGAGGGGCACGTTACACTCCTTGGCTAATTTAATAGCTAATTCCATATCTATTCCACCTTGGGTGGGCTGGGGTAACACCTTGAGCGGGGCGATGGATTGTTTTGCCTGTTTGCCGAGCTGGGCAACTTCTTTTGATTTTCTCCCGTTTGCAGTACTGCTTGATGAATTTTTTTTAGTGTCTTTGTAAGACAGCGTGTATAGTCATCTTTCCTATTTAACACATGTTGGGGTGGTTGCTCAAGGAATGCCTTGAAGTGCTTCTAGACTTTTGGATCAACTAGCACATGTGGCTCGGGTTGTTTCGGTGCAAAATGGGCCTTCACTTCGGTCCGGGAGATTACCGCGCTTTCCTCATCAGTCCGGTGATAAGCTAACTTGGGAGGAGACGGCGGTACTCTTGGGAGGGGATCTTGTCATTTTTGGCGTCGGGTCTCCCTCGATGTAGCGGTGTTATTCTTCCGCTTTCTTCCGTTTGATTCAGTGGGCGGAGGCGGAGGCGCCGGAGATGGAGATGCAGTCGTGTTGCGATCCCTCTCAGGAAGGGGTGGACTATTGTTTCTTTGTGGATATGGTGGACTCGGAGGTGATGGTGGCCTTGGAGGTGATGGATTGCTTCTCGGAGGATAAGATTGCCTTGGCGCTCAGCCTGGAAACACGATGTGTTGTTTTTTCCAAAGAATGATCCCACCCTCCACTTCTCCAAGTGTTTTCTCCCCTTCGCCTGCAGGGATGTCAAGCTCAAGTGATCGACATGTCGGTTCAACTTCATCCACATCGACATGAGCATAGCCAGCTGGAATCTAACTTTCATGGTAGGTCGCTTCCGGTGGACAGGGTAAAGCAAAGCCGAGAGCCACCTTCATAGAAATGTTCTTCACTGTGACATGTAGCTCACAAGCTGTCCTTGCCTCGACTTCATCCACGGGGTAGCGAACAATCGTTGCATCGGCCGTATCATCTATCACTGGTGCATTATTGTCCATCAGCATTGGATTATTAGCTTGTACCTTCGTGGAAGCCACACTGCTTCTCCGCTGAGATGGGCCCACCGGACTGTCTAACGCAGGATCTTGCTGTTGGGCCAGTACTCTAAGTTCATTAATCTGCTCCTGCTGCAGCTTGAACATGGCTTGAAATTCCGCGTTCCTTTTTTCAACGGCCTCCAACCGCGCAGCCTCCTCCGCCTTCTGCCAGTTCGTTTTTCTGGATCGGCTTCTATAAGTGTCGATGTCAGCGGGAAACCCTGTCTTCCATGGAACAGATGGGCCAAAGCCTCGTGTCCGTCTGACTTTTTCAGGATTCCCGAGGGCATATGTCAGCTCATCATTCTCTCTGTCGGGAATGAACTTTCCATCTTTTTTCAGTTGTATCACTTTAACAAGTTCATATTTGGGTTTAGTAATGGCCTTCTTTGTAACAATAATCTCCCCGGTTTTAGTGTCATACGACCCCCCATGCCCAAGGAGCCAATTTTTTGACCTCACGGGCCACTGATTTGTAGCTGGCGTGACCCCTTTTTTACGCATTTCTTCCTCGGTTTTTTCCCACTTCGGCGCGGCCGTCTTGTAGCCACCTGTCCCCATAGTATGGTGATATTTCTTTTTGTCCGCATTTATCTTATTCTTTACTGACTTGCCTGTAGCTGCTTCTAATTCCTTGTATTTCACAAATGGGGTCCAGTTATCCCGCTGCTTCTCCAGCGGGCCAGTGAATGGCGGAGTCAGCCCCTTCTTGGCATAGTTGTTGTACAATCTTTTCTTCTAGTCCTTTAACTATCCGCCCATCTTCTTAAGGACCCACTTTCTCACTTGCAACCTCAATGCCTCAGTGAGTTCAGGAGTGTCCAATTCAGGCAGAGAGAAGTGTGCCATGAGTGAATTCCAAAGACCGTCTTTGGCTCTGTCATCGACAAAAGATTCTCCAACTCGATCACTTTTCTTTCCTAGCTTATTCCATTTCTGAGTAGTGATCGGGATGGCATTCCTGACTATCGCTCTTCATTGGTATAAAAATACACTTGTGGCCTCTTTCGGCTCCAAAGGTTCGCCAAACTCAGACACTAGATCAATAGTGAAACTCAGGCACTAGATCAATACTAGATCAATAGTGAAACGAACCGGGGCTAAAGTTTCCATACGAACTGGGGCTAATGTCTTCTGGTCCCTGCTGCCGTTTCTAGCCGTTGGGACCAGGGCATTAGTCCGGGTTTGTACCAGAACCAGGACTAATGCTTTGGACCAAAGGTCCGTTTTCTACTAGTGACCAAATAGGCCGACCGCCTTTTTAAACGCCGACGACAAAATGTCGCGGCCGTCGGCCTAGTTTTGCCGTCGACATAGAATAAATAGGCCGACGACCATCGTTGGCATAAACAGGACCGTCGGCGTAGCCCATTGGGCTAACAACAGAAAAACGGCGTCAAGTCTACGCCAATGGTAGGTTTCAGACCTATGCCAACGGCAAAGCCGTCGGCGTAGCTATTTTTCTTTTTTTGCCACATTAATCTTAGAAAAATCATAACTAAATCATTTAAATTCAGAAAAATACAAATAATATATCAAAATTTGCAGAAAAATAAGATCTATCTATATAAACTCAAATATTATATATTTTTATTCAACAAAATACATAAAAAATACAAATACTTTCGTATAACATATTTTTTATTTTCCGAGTGCAAAAACCGGGGTGTTTTGTGAAGCAACCACCACAAAAAGTTTCAAAATGATAATACCACATTTTTCAAAAATACTAGACCATATTGAATGGACAATTTCCCAACCTAGTAATCTCAAACCTTTCCGTTCACCTCTCGTGAAAAAGACAAATTTCTGCCGAATCGGAAGGAAATTAGTTAGATTTGAACTACAGGTACATGATATGTTGCTCATGATTTTTTGCAAAAATCATTTTTAGGTTCACAATATGCAATTTCATCAGAGATATAATGCAAGTCTAGTGAGGCTCAGCCTCGATATAAGAATCTTCATGCCCCGTGATTTGGAAAGTTTAACATAGTTTGAAATGGGCATAAAAATTCAAAAACAATCGAAACAATGCAAAACCTTCACGTGGTGTCATATTATATGACATAGTTGCATGGAAAAATACCATACTTGGTATATTCATTGAGTCTCAAAAAAACCTTCACAAAATGACCTATCTCAATCGAGGTTTTTTGGATTTCAGGTCAAATGACCAATGTTATTGCTAGAATCGCGGTATAGTTTGTGATAATATGTCCATATTGTGCACACATGTGTATCATGAGATGGTGAACAATGTTGCAGGAGGAAGTTTTCCTTTTCGTCGCACCGAAAAGCCATTTTTTATTTTCCTAGTGTAAAAAACGGGGTGTTTTTGTGAAGCAACCACCAAATGAAAGTTTTAAAATGATAATACCACATTTTTAAAAAATACTAGACCATATTGAATTGACAATTTCCTAACCTGCATATCTTAAAACTTTCCGTTCACCTCTCGTGAAAAAGACAAATTCCTGTCGAATCGGTAGGAAATGAGTTAGATTTGAACTACAGGTACATGATATATTGCTCATGATTTTTTGAAAAAATCATTTTTAGGTTCACAATATGTATTTCATAAGAGATCTAATGCAAGTTTAGTGAGACTCAGCACCGAGCTAAGAATCATCATGCCCCTCGATTTAGGAAGTTTGACGATTGTTTGAAATGGGCATAAAAAATTCAAAAACGATCGAAACAATGAAAAACTTTCGCGTGGTGTCATATTATATGACATAGTTGCATGGAAAAATACCAGACTTGGTATATTCATTGAGTCTCAAAAAAACCTTCACAATATGACATATCTCAATCGAGGTTTTCTGGATTTCAGGTCAAATGACCAATGTTATTGCTAGAATCGCGGTATAGTTTGCGATAGTGTGTCTATATTGTGCACGCATGTGTATCATGGGATGGTGAACAATGTTGCAGGAGGAAGTTTTCCTTTTCGTCGCACCGAAAAGCCATTTTTCATTTTCTAAGTGGAAAAAATGGGGTGTTTTTGTCAAGCAACCACCAAATGAAAGTTTTGAAATGATAATACCATATTTTTTAAAAATACTAGACCATATTGAATGGACAGTTATCCAACCTGGGTATCTCAAACCTTTCCGTTCACCTCTCGTGAAAAACACAAATTCTTGCTGAATCGGGAGGAAATGAGTTAGATTTGAACTACAGGTACATGATATATTGCTCATGATTTTTTGAAAAAAATCATTTTTAGGTTCACAATATTCTATTTCATCAGCGATCTAATGCAAGTTTAGTGAGACTCAGCCCCGAGCTAAGAATCATCATGCCCCTCGATTTAGGAAGTTTGATGATAGTTTGAAATGGGCATAAAAAATTCAAAAACGATCAAAACAATGCAAAACCTTCGCGTGGTGTCATATTATATGACATAGTTGCATGGAAAAATACCAAACTTGGTATATTCATTGAGTCTCAAAAAAACCTTCACAAAATGACCTATCTCATTCGAGGTTTTCTGGATTTCAGGTCAAATGACCAATGTTATTACTAGAATCGCGGTATAGTTTGCGATAATGTGTCTATATTGTGCACGCATGTGAACCATGTGATGGTGAACAATTTTGCAGGAGTAAGTTTTCCTTTTCGTCGCACATGTGGCTCGGGTTGTTTCGGTGCAAAATGGGCCTTCACTTCGGCCCGGGATATCACCGCGCTTTCCTCATCAGTCCGGTGATAAGCTAACTTGGGAGGAGACAGCGGTACTCTTGGGAGGGGATCTTGTCATTTTTGGCGTCGGGTCTCCCTCGATGTAGCGGTGTTATTCTTCCGCTTTCTTCCGTTTGACTCAGTGGGCGGAGGCGGAGGCGCCGGAGATGGAGATGTAGTCGTGCTACGATCCCTCTCAGGAAGGGGTGGACTATTGTTTCTTGGTGGAGACAGTGGACTCGGAGGTGATAGTGGCCTTGGAGGTGATGGATTGCTTCTCGGAGGAGAAGATTGCCTTGGTGACCAGCCTGGAAACACAATGTGTTGTTTTTTCCAAAGAATGATCCCACCCTCCACTTCTCCAAGTGTTTTTCCCCTTCGCCTGCAGGGATGTCAAGCTCAAGTGATCGACATATCGGTTCAACTTCATCCACACTGACACGAGCATAGCCAGCTGGAATCTGACTTCCATGGAAGGTCGCTTCCGGTGGACAAGGTAAAGCAAAGACGAGCGCCACCTTCATGTAGCTCACAAGCTGTCCTTGCCTCGACTTCATCCACGGGGTAGCGACCCATCGTTGCACCGGCCGTATCATCTATCACCGGTGCATTATTGTCCATCAGCATTGGATTATTAGCTTGTACCTCCGTGGAAGCCACGCTGCTTCTCCGCTGAGATGGTCCCACCGGACTGTCTAACGCAGGATCTTGCTGTCGGGCCAGTACTCTAAGTTCATTAATCTGCTCCTGCTGTAGCTTGAAAATGGCTTGAAATTCCTCGTTCCTTTTTTCAATGGCCTCCAACCGCGCTGCCTCCTCCGCCTTCTGCCAGTTTTTTTTTCTGGATCGGCTTCTATAAGTGTCGATGTCAGCGGGAAACCCTATCTTCCATGGAACAGAGGGGCCAAAGCCTCGTGTTCGTCCGACTTTTTCTGGATTCCCGAGGGCATATGTCAGCTCATCGTTCTCTCTGTGGGGAATGAACTTTTCATCTTTTTTCAGTTGTATCACTTTAACAAGTTCATCTTTGGGTTTAGTAATGGCCTTCTTTATAACAATAATCTCCCCGATTTTAGTGTCATACGACCCCCCATGCCCAAGGAGCCAATTTTTTGACCTCACGGGCCACTGATTTGTAGCTGGCGTGACCCCTTTTTTACGCATTTCTTCCTCGGTTTTTTCCCACTTCGGCGCGGCCGTCTTGTAGCCACCTGTCCCCATAGTATGGTGATATTTCTTTTTGGCCGCATTTATCTTATTCTTTACTGACTTGGCCATAGCTGCTTCTAATTCCTTGTATTTCACAAATGGGGTCCAGTTATCTCGCTGCTTCTCCAGCGGGCCAGTGAATGGCGGAGTCAGCCCCTTCTTGGCATAATTGTTGTACAATCTTTTATTCCAGTCCTTGAACTGTCCGCCCATCTTATTAAGGGCCCATTTTCTGACTTGGAACCTCAATTCCTCAGTGAGTTCAGGAGTGTCCAATTCAGGCAGAGAGAAGTGTGCCATGAGTGAATTCCAAAGACCGTCTTTGGATCTGTCAACGACAAAAGATTCTCCAAATCGATCACTTTTCTTTCCTGGCTTATTCCACTTCTGAGTAGTGATCGGGGTGGCGTCCCTGACTATCGCTCTTCATTGTTATATAAATACACTTGCGGCCTCTTTCGGCTCCAAAGGTTCGCCGAACTCAGACACTAGATCAATAGTGAAACTCACACACTAGATAAATAGTGAAACGAACCGGGGCTAAAGTTCCCATACGAACCGGGGCTAATGTCTTCTGGTCCCTGCTGCCATTTCTAGCCGTTGGGACCAGGGCATTAGTCCAGGTTTGTACCAGAACCAGGACTAATGCTCTGGACCAAAGGTCCGTTTGTAGGGTTCGCAACATAGAAAACAAAAAAATTCCTACGATGTGAACTATATACCAAGATCTATCTACTAGATACAAACAACGGGCGGATGTATATCCGTAGAGAACATACCCTTGAAGACCGACAAAGCTTAAAGAGTTCAACTCGTGGTTGATGTAGACGATCTCTTGCCGATCTCAAGATCGAGAGGAAGTCCTAGCGCCGCAAATCAGCAGCGCATCCGTGCTCGCACACACGTTCGAGGCACCGAGCAACCTCCGCCTCCTCGCTCCAGCGATGCAGCGGAAGCACAACTCTTTCTTGCCGAATAGCCACCGGGAACATGTATCTCGCTAGTCTGAGACCATGGGGGATAAATTTTAGAGGGGGAGAGAGATCCTTCACGAGGAGGTGTGAGAGACAAGTGAGGAGGGGGGCTCCTTTTATAGGAGGAGGGGGGGCACCCAAGGGGGTGGCCGCCGGCCATGGGGGCTGCCCCCTCCCCTCCTTCATTCATGTGGGTGGACACTCCACTCACAAAATTCCCTTTAAAATCCCTCCACTCAAAAGTCCACTCAAATTCCCATTAAATTTCCACCAAATTTAATGCAAAATCTCATTAAATAAAACTATTTTATTTTATTCAGAATTTTGTCAATTACTTTAATGACAAACATTCACAAATAACCCCTTGCTAGAATTCTATTTCACATGCATAACCACTTTATGCAATTTCACCCGAAATCCTGTTTCGGTATCTAGTGAAATAAATTCCTGCGCTTGTTCATTCTTTCGGCATGAAACATTTGCTCCAATTGGATGTCGGTGTCTCTTAAGTGTGTCACACTACGGTTCGTGAATAATGCGGACATGATCGAGACCCCTCTCGGATCAATAATCAGAAGCGGGATCTGGAGACCCATACTGACTCCCACACATTCAACAATGACCTTCTTGTGATCGTCGGAACCTTTTATGCTAGTATCTTAATCCCTTTGTTTCACGATATATTACATGTCTGAGATTCGATCATCGGTATCTCCATACCTAGTTTGATCTCGTTACCGATATGCACTCTTTTCTCGTTCCTGTGATATAACATTCTAGTGATCAAATCACTTGCTTGCAAGCTAATCAATGTGATATCACCGAGAGGGCCCAGAGTATATCTATCCGTCATCGGGATGAACAAATTCCACTCTCGATCCATGAGCCTCAACATAACACTTTATTAGTTCTGAATCCATCTTTATAATCACCTTGTTACGGTGTGACGTTTGATGTTATCAAGAAACTCTTCCGGTGTTAGTGATTGACATGATCTCATGGTCTAAGGATTAGGATCACTTCGTAAGTTGTTATAGCAATATAAACTCAATGACTTTGGTCGTAATGCTATACTTCGGATGAATGTTCATCAAACCATTACACTAATGTTGTGATCCCGTTATTAACAACATCCAATATCCATGATCAGGAAACCTTTATCATCTTGTTAATCAACGAGCTAGTTTATGAGAGAGGCATAACTAGGAACTTTCTGTTTGTTTATTAAACACACATGTATTAATGTTTCCGTATTAATACAATTATAGCATGCAAAATAAACATCTATCATATACTTGGAATACACATAATAAACACTTTATTATTGCCTCTCAGGGCATATTCCCTTCAGTCTCCCACTTGCACTAGAGACAATAATCTAGTTACATAGTGATAAATCTAACACCCATTGAGTTCTGGTGTTGATCATGTTTTGCTCTAGGGAGAGTTTTAGTCAACGGATCTGCTACATTGAGATCCGTATGTACTTTACAAATCTTTATATCTCCATCCTTGACATGCTCGCGGATGGAGTGAAACCGGCGCTTAATATGCTTGGAATGCTTGTGAGACCTTGGCTCTTTGGCATTGGCAATGGCACCATTGTTGTCACAATAGATCACCATTGGGTCCAACGCGTTTGCCACCACTTCTAGTTCGGATATGAACTCCTTCATCCAAACTGCTTCCTGAGCCGCTTATGAAGCAGCAACATATTCGACCTCCGTTGTTGATCCTGTTGGGAATATGCCCTAGAGGCAATCATGTATGATGATATTTCCCATTGTATTCATAAAGTTATTAAGTAGTCCTTGTATAAACATCTGATGTGTATCATTGGATATGTGATTCAGTTGTGGAACTATGCATTCATGTTGTTTGTACTAAATATCCTTGGTCATTGAGGTTGTGCTGGACACACAACTTAGACCAATGTGAAAGTTGGCTTGATGACTCGGTTCCACTTGTCATGGGCATGGAGATGCTATTCCAACTTACACAGACTAGGCTAAAGAGTTTAGCGAGTCGGATTGACCCATATTGAGGTACAACGAACTAAGCTGTCATTTGTATATCTCAATCAATGTAATCCTTAGACCTGAGGTTGTTGCATAGTCCGAGTTGAGGATCACCGACTTAGGTTCTGTCAAACGCTGATCCGTAACTGGGCAGTTATAAAGGCAGGGTTCGGGTCGACTGAGAATCAAGCTGCGTGATGTGAATAACCAAGATGGGATTTTGCCCCTCCACTTGGAGAGATATTCTCTGGGCCCTCTCGTGAGATATGATTCGGAAAGCATGGCCATGCACGACTCGGTTAAGTGTTAACCGAGGCGATCGGCTAAGAGTTAGTCGGGTGAATCACTTATCTCGGATCGAGAAGAGAGTCGGACTATTTAAGGGATGACATATTTTCGCCTATAGTCTGACAAGGTATATCGTGAGGCAAAAGGGACTCGGACGTTAGTCGCATTGGAAAGGCAAGTCGTCATGACTCTTTGGTACTTGGGAATCGGCAAGTTCTGCTAGGAGCCGATGCCGATTGATCGATTGTGAGTCGGACTCTAATCGTGTCCAAGTAACCATGAGCCTGCGGGGTCACAAACTTAAGAGCGGGAGCAAGTTCGGATTGGATCTGAACATATAATCTGGTTGGGTTGGACCTAAACCGGATTAGGACTGAGTTAGTGAGTTGGACTCACGGTGACTAGTGTTATATGGGCTTTAGTGAATGGGTCGCGCGAGCAGAGCCCACGTTCACTCCCTATATATAGTGGAGCACAGTAACCCAGAAAGGTTAATCGTTGTTCGGTTAGGTCATTCCATGTGTTGGAAACCCTAGCTCCACAGCAGTCCAGCCGCCGTAACGAACCTAGCAGTTCGCCGCCGGTGCTCCTCCTTGTACGTGTGGATACCAGCAGAGGTGCTGTGCGATCAGCACCAGGACGATCGGATCGTGAGGACTGCACTGCATCAACTGACGCGCTTCATCAGTAATCCGCAACCGCGCGTCTAGTGGTAAACCTCGTGGCTTTCTACCTCAGCTAGATCTTGGGATCACCACGTTAGAGGAAAATTTTATTTTATCTCCGCGTGGCCCAACAGTGGTATCAGAGCGATAGCTTCTGGTTTTAGGCTCGAGATCGCGCATATGAGATATGCGGTAGGCTATAGATGAGATCTATGTGCTGTTTTGGTGGTCGATCTATGAGATAGATCGGTTTTGTATGAAGTTGATTGGATCAACTGTACTCGGGGAATGGTAGATCTGATTTCCGTGATCATACTGCTGAGGTCGTGGAATGACATACCCCTACCGGTCGGCTTCCGCCATCGGGGTAGACTGTGACACGTAAATCCAGAAGCGGTGATCGAAGATCAAAAAGTTTGATCGAATTGGAACGACATACCCCTACCGGTCGGCTTTCGCCATCGGGGACCGCCGGCTTCGCCCTGTCGTAGCGCCTTAGATGTCGTTGCGAGTTTCACAACGCCGGTAGATATTGTATCTATGCATAACTTGTTTTTGCAGGAAGTTGTGAATGGTATGGTTCATGTGCATGTGATGTATGTGTGTAATCCATACGTGATCTGCGAATCACGATTTTTGTCAGCCGGCTGGAGCCTAGGTGCTGTCACTTTATTGTATAACGACCTGCGTGTCGGATTCTCTATGTAATTTACTTTACTAAGCTAGTGTAGCTGTTTGAGAACCCGGAAGGCATGCAAGGCGTTATACATGTCGGCGACATGGAGTAAGACGACAAGTGACAAGAGTTGGCACGAGTCGGATTACAGGCTTTGTGGAGATGGAGATCGCCATGAAGAGAGCCATACCATTTCACATTATAATTGCTTTATTTTGTGTTATTGTTATGTCTCAGTTTTACCTCTATTAGATAGTTGGTAAAATTTAATCCCTCAAAGAAGGTCTAGTCGGTTTTCCCGCCAGTGTTTGCACCATCACAAGTCGAACATTTTTGGGAGTGGGCTCATAAAATTGAGGTGCTGCCAATTCTTTCCGACTAGGTGGGTTCGAGTCGGACTCTTACTGCAGAAACACTCGGTAAGCTAGACGGGTCTATCACAACGGTTGTGGGACTCGGGGAAAGGTCGGATGGGAGCCGGGGCATGTGATGCCACCCGTCCAACAGGAGTCGCATGAGATGCGATTGACAAGGAGTTGTCTACCTAGATCACTTGGCGGCTAGCGGTGATGCTAAAGCTCACTAGCCGACTTGCTTATTTAGGATCCTGAATCACTAAGTAACCATCGGAGGGGTGTTGGTTCTAGTGGGAGCATAAAATATTAAAATGTTTAATATGCTTGCTCTTTTATGAATACATGTCTTAAGTGTTTTGCATATTTTCTGTTGTAGATCATGGCACCAAGTAGCAGTCACTCTCAGATATCCGGTTTTGCGTTGAGAACCATTCTTGAGAAAGATAAACTGAACGACACTAATTTTACCAACTGGTATCGAAATCTGAGAATTGTTCTCAAACAAGAAAAGAAGGACCATGTCCTAGACAACCCACTTCCAGATGAGCCGAATGAGAATGCGACTGTCGCAGCCACCAATGCCTACCGTCGGGCTAAGGATGAGTCCACGGATATCAGCTGTCTTATGCTTGCTCACATGGAACCGGACTTGCAAAAGCAGTTCGAGCATGTTGAGGCCTACGATATGATCGAAAGCCTCAAAAGTATGTTCCAGGCTCAGGCGAAGACTGAGAGGTATCAAGTCTCTCAGGCTTTGCTGAGTTGCAAGCTTAAGGATGGTGATCCACTGAGTCCGCATGTGATCAAAATGGTTGGTTACGTGCAGTCTCTGGAGAGGCTTGGCTACCCCATAAGCGAAGAGTTCGCTACGGATATAATTATGAACTCTCTTCCTAGTGCATATGGGCAGTTCATTTCGAACTACCACATGCATGGTATGGATAAGAAGCTCACTGAATTGCATGGGATGCTCAAGCAGGCAGAGGCGGATCTCAAGAAGGGCACCAGTCAAGTGTTGATGGTGCAGAATAAGGCTAAGTTCAAGAAGAGTTCTTGGACTAAGAAGAAGGCTAAGTCAGGAGGAAAGCAGGCTCAGGACCCTGTCCCAAGCGCTTCCTCAGGGACTAAGCCATCTCCTTCAGCCGGATCCACTTGCTTCTACTGCAAGGCGGATGGCCACTGGAAGAGGAACTGCAGCAAGTACTTGGCCGACAAAGCCAAGAGTGGAGGTATGACTTCCGACTCAGGTACACTTGTTTGCAATGTTATATACATATATCTTGCTGATACACCTAATAGTTCTTGGGTATATGATACCGGATCAGTTATTCACATCTGCAACTCGTTGCAGGGACTGGTAAGAACTAGGAGCGTAGCAAGAGGCGAGGTTGATATTCGAGTCGACAACAAAGCAAGAGTTGCTGCGTTGGAAGTCGGCACGATGCAACTTCATTTACCTTCCGGATTCATTATGGAACTAAATAATTGTTATTATGTTCCAGTGCTCAGTCGAAACATTATTTCTGCTTCATGTTTGATGAGGCAAGGCTATGAGTCGAATATCAAGAATAATGGTTGTTCTTTGTATTTGAATGACATGTTTCACGGCTTTGCACCCGTCCAAGACGGGTTATTTATTTTGAATCTTGATGGTGAGTCGGTTTATAACATAAATGTTAAAAGGTTGAAACCAAATGATCTGAATATGACTTACTTTTGGCACTGTCGGCTTGGTCATATAAGTTGGAAACGCATGAAGAAGCTCCATGATGATGGACTCCTAACTTCGTTCGACTTGGAGTCGTTCGAGACATGCGAATCTTGTCTACTCGGCAAAATGACCAAGACACCTTTTGCAAAGAGTTGTGAAAGGGCGTCCGACTTGTTGGGACTAGTACATAGTGATGTATGTGGACCAATGAGCACGACAGCCAGGGGTGGTTATGAGTACTTCATTACCTTCACTGATGATTTGAGTAGGTATGGATATATCTACTTAATGAAACATAAGTCGGAAGCCTTTGAAAAGTTCAAAGAATTCCAGAATGAAGCACAGAATCAACTCGGCAAGAAAATAAAGTTTCTTCGGTCGGACCGAGGAGGCGAGTACATGAGCCATGAGTTTGATGACCATCTGAAAAGTTGTGGAATAGTTCCTCAACTTACTCCGCCAGGAACGCCACAAAGGAATGGTGTTTCGGAAAGGCGGAATCGGACCTTGTTGGACATGGTACGATCAATGATGAGTAGGACAGATCTGCCTTTATCATTTGGGGTTATTGTCTAGAAACAGCGGCGTTCACACTAAACAAAGTACCATCAAAATCGGTAGAGAAGACACCGCATGAGATGTGGACAGGCAAAAAGCCGAGCTTGTCTTTTCTTAAGATTTGGGGTTGTGAAGCTTTTTTCAAGCGACTTCAGTCGGACAAGCTTACGGCCAAGTCGGATAAATGTATTTTCGTGGGGTATCCGAGGGAAACCTTGGGTTACTACTTCTACAACCGAGAAGAGGGCAAAGTGTTTGTCGCTCGGAACGGTGTCTTCCTTGAGAAAGAGTTTCTCAGTCGGGGAGTAAGTGGGAGCACGGTGCAACTCGAAGAAATTCGAGAGGAATCGGCTAATAGCGAATCGGCAAAAACCTTCGAGGTTGAGCCGATCGTGGCAGCTGAGCCGACAGCAGCACCTGTACTACGAAGATCGGCAAGATTACGAAGTGTTCGTGATGTGTTACTGTTAGACAGTGATGAGCCGGCAAATTATTCGGAAGCGATGGTGGGATCTGATTCCGAGTCATGGCTTGGAGCCATGAGATCCGAGATAAAGTCCATGGATGAAAATCAAGTTTGGAACTTGGTTGATCTGCCAGACGGTGCAAGACCCGTCGAGTGCAAATGGGTCTTTAAGAAGAAAACTGATATGGATGGAAATGTTTCAATATATAAAGCACGCCTTGTCGCGAAAGGGTTCCGACAAGTTCAAGGAGTTGATTACGACGAGACTTTCTCGCCCGTAGCGATGCTTAAATCAGTTCGGATCATGTTAGCTATAGCGGCCTATTTCGACTATGAGATATGGCAGATGGATGTCAAAACGGCTTTCCTTAATGGAAAATTAACCGAGGACGTGTATATGATACAGCCCGAGGGTTTTGTCGATCCGGCTAATGCTGACAAGGTATGCAAACTTCAGAAATCCATTTATGGGTTGAAGCAAGCATCTCGGAGTTGGAATATTCGCTTTGATGAGGTAGTCAAATCGTTTGGCTTCATCAAGAGTGATCATGATTCTTGTTTGTACAAGAAGTTTAGTGGGAACAAAGTAAATTTTCTAATTTTATATGTGGATGACATATTACTGATTGGAAATGATGTCCAGATGTTGCAAGAAACCAAGGAATCATTGGAAAGGAGTTTCTCAATGAAAGACTTGGGTGAGGCAACATACATCCTCGGAACCCGGATCTATAGAGATAGATCAAGGAGGCTCATTGGATTGAGTCAGAGTACTTATTTGGACAAAGTGTTGAAAAAGTTCAACATGGAATCGTCTAAGAAGGGGTTCTTACCGATGTCCCATGGTGTAAAACTTAGCAAGACTCAGTGTCCTTCGACAACTGATGAGCAAAGTCGGATGAGTGCGATTCCATATGCTTCTGCAGTTGGATCCATCATGTACGCCATGATTTGTACTAGGCCGGATGTTTCCTATGCTCTAAGCGTTGTGAGCAGATACCAGGCTGATCATGGAGAGATCCACTGGACAGCGGCTAAAAATATCCTAAAGTACTTGAGAAGGACTAAGGATATGTTCTTGGTTTATGGTGGTGAAGATGAACTCAGTGTAAAGGGTTACACGGATGCGAGTTATCTCACCGACTCTGATGATTCTCGCTCGCAATCCGGATACGTGTTTATTATAAACGGAGGTGCTGTGAGCTGGAAAAGTTCCAAGCAAGAGACTATGTCTGCGTCTACAACAGAGGCTGAGTATATTGCCGCCTCGGAGGCAGCAAAGGAAGCTGTTTGGATGAGGAATTTCCTCATGGATCTTGGTGTGGTTTAGGGCTCGTCCAATCCGTTGGACGTATATTGTGACAACAATGGTGCTATTGCACAAGCCAAGGAACCTAGACAACACCAGAAGAACAAGCACATACTCATGCGGTACCACCTAATTCGCCAGTTCGTGGATCAGGGTGATATCAAGTTATGCAAGGTACACACGGATGCAAATATTGCGGATCCGTTGACAAAGCCGTTACCCCAGCCGAAGCATGAGGCGCACCTGAGAGCCATGGGCATTAGATGCTTAGACATGTGATGTCGGAAGATTGACTCTAGTGCAAGTGGGAGACTGTTGGGAATATGCCCTAGAGGCAATCATGTATGATGATATTTCCCATTGTATTCATAAAGTTATTAAGTAGTCCTTGTATAAACATCTGATGTGTATCATTGGATATGTGATTCAGTTGTGGAACTATGCATTCATGTTGTTTGTACTAAATATCCTTGGTCATTGAGGTTGTGCTGGACACACAACTTAGACCAATGTGAAAGTTGGCTTGATGACTCGGTTCCACTTGTCATGGGCATGGAGATGCTATTCCAACTTACACAGACTAGGCTAAAGAGTTTAGCGAGTCGGATTGACCCATATTGAGGTACAACGAACTAAGCTGTCATTTGTATATCTCAATCAATGTAATCCTTAGACCTGAGGTTGTTGCATAGTCCGAGTTGAGGATCACCGACTTAGGTTCTGTCAAACGCTGATCCGTAATTGGGCAGTTATAAAGGCAGGGTTCGGGTCGACTGAGAATCAAGCTGCGTGATGTGAATAACCAAGATGGGATTTTGCCCCTCCACTTGGAGAGATATTCTCTGGGCCCTCTCGTGAGATATGATTCGGAAAGCATGGCCATGCACGACTCGGTTAAGTGTTAACCGAGGCGATCGGCTAAGAGTTAGTCGGGTGAATCACTTATCTCGGATCGAGAAGAGAGTCGGACTATTTAAGGGATGACATATTTTCGCCTATAGTCTGACAAGGTATATCGTGAGGCAAAAGGGACTCGGACGTTAGTCGCATTGGAAAGGCAAGTCGTCATGACTCTTTGGTACTTGGGAATCGGCAAGTTCTGCTAGGAGCCGATGCCGATTGATCGATTGTGAGTCGGACTCTAATCGTGTCCAAGTAACCATGAGCCTGCGGGGTCACACACTTAAGAGCGGGAGCAAGTTCGGATTGGATCTGAATATATAATCTGGTTGGGTTGGACCTAAACCGGATTAGGACTGAGTTAGTGAGTTGGACTCACGGTGACTAGTGTTATATGGGCTTTAGTGAATGGGTCGCGCGAGCAGAGCCCACGTTCACTCCCTATATATAGTGGAGCACAGTAACCCAGAAAGGTTAATCGTTGTTCGGTTAGGTCATTCCATGTGTTGGAAACCCTAGCTCCACAGCAGTCCAGCCGCCGTAACGAACCTAGTAGTTCGCCGCCGGTGCTCCTCCTTGTACGTGTGGATACCAGCAGAGGTGCTGTGCGATCAGCACCAGGACGATCGGATTGTGAGGACTGCACTGCATCAAATGACGCGCTTCATCAGTAATCCGCAACCGCGCGTCTAGTGGTAAACCTCGTGGCTTTCTACCTCAGCTAGATCTTGGGATCACCACGTTAGAGGAAAATTTTATTTTATCTCCGCGTGGCCCAACAGATCCCGCTACCACAGGTTGTTTGGAGCTCCTCCAACTAACCGCTACGCCATTCATGAGAAATACGTATCCGGATTGAGACTTAGAGTCATCCGGATCGGTGTCAAAGCTAGCGTCGACATAACACTTAGCGACGAGCTCTTCTTCACCTCCGTATACAAGAAACATATCCTTAGTTCTTCGTAAGTACTTAAAGATATTCTTGACCGCTATCCAGTGTTCCAAACCTGGATCCGATTGGTACCTACTAGTCAAACTAATATCATGTGCCACATCCGGTCTTGTACATAACATGGCGTACATTATAGAGCCTATGGCTGAAGCATAGGGGACTTTGTCCATTATCTCTCTTTCTTCCGCCGAAACCGGACTTTGAGTCTTACTCAATGTCTTGCCTTGCAACATAGGTAAGAACCCCTTCTTACTTCCGTCCATTTTAAACTTCTTTAAAATCTTATCAAGGTATGTACTTTGCGATATCCCTATTAGGCGCCTAGATCTATCTCTATAGATCTTTATGCCTAATATGTATGACGCTTCACCTAGGTACTTCATTGAAAATTTGCTGTTTAGATAACTTTTAACACTGTTTAAAAGATCTATATCATTTCCGATCAATAATATGTCATCCACATATAATATCAGAAATGCCACATTGCTCCCACTCACTTTCTTGTAAATACAAGCTTCTCCATAAGTTTCGACAAATCCAAACTCTTTGATCACCTCATCAAAGCGTAGATTCCAACTTCGTGATGCTTGCTTCAATCCATAGATGGATCGCTGAATCTTGCACACCTTGTTAGCATCCTTAGGATCGACAAAACCCTTTGGTTGTATCATATACAACTCTTCTTCAATATTACCATTGAGAAACGCGGTTTTGACATCCATCTGCCATATCTCATAATCGAAATATGCAGCAATTGCTAACATAATCCTAACTGACTTTAGCATCGCTACGGGAGAGAAAGTCTCATCGTAGTCAACTCCTTGAATTTGTCGAAACCCCTTTGCGACAAGTCGAGCTTTATGGACGGTCACATTACCATCAGCATCAGTTTTCCTTTTGAAAATCCATTTGTTCTCCACGGCCTTTCGGTCGTGAGGTAATTCCACAAGTTCCAAACTTGATTTTCATACATGGATTCCATCTCGGATTTCATGGCTTCTAACCATTTGTTGGAATCTGGGCTCATCATCGCTTCTTCATACGTCACAGGGTCATCATTTTCATCAACCATGAAATTCATGACAGGATTTCCGTACAGCTCGGGAGCTGCACGCGTCCTGTTTGACCTGCGAGGTTCGGTAGTACTCTCTTTTGGAGTTTCATGATTATTATCATTAGTTCCCTCTTCAACAGGTGGAGCCAAATCTGTAGGGTTTCGTAGCATGGAAAACAAAAAATTTCTATCGCATACAAACAAACAAGCCAAGATCTATCTACTAGATTGTAGCAACGAGTCGATGGAATAACTTACCCTCGAAGATTCCAAAGTGTTTAACGAGAGCGGATTCTCGTGGGTGATGTAGTCGTACTCTTTCCGATCTCAAGATCGTGTAGACGATCCTTCCGGCGCTGCGTTCCGGCAGCGCTCCCGCAGTCGGTCACACGTTCGGTACTCGACGAAGACCTTCCTCTCCCTTGTTCCAGCAGGCAGCGGAGGTTGTAGCACTCTCCTCGCGATTCCGGCAGCACAACGGCGTGGTACCGGAAGTAGAGGGGAGATCCTGCAGGGCTTTGCCTTAAGCCGGAGCGAGTATGGTGGAGTATGAGAGAGTACTATTAGTGGTCTAGGGATTGGACACACCAATTAGAAGGCTCTAAACCGAAGGCTAGGGCAATTAGAAGCTCTAAACCAAAACGGCTCTAAACCGGAGATTAGAGGATAGGAACTTGTGTGTCTAGAGGAGGAGGCCTTGCCCCTCCTTTTATGGGTGGAAGGTGCGGCCAAGGGAAGGGGAGTCCCTCCCCAAGTCGGCCTTGGTTGGCGCGCCGGCTTGGCGAGGAGACTCCTCCCCCAAGTCGGTTCCCAACTCCTCTTGCTTGTTTCCCACAGTTTCTTGTTTTAGCCGTTTGACTTTCAAACTGGACATTTGACTTTTCTGTTTTAGGATTCAAATTAATCCTTTATTTGGGACAGCAAGAACACTTAGTACATGATGCAATCATTCCAAAATGTAATGACACATTCATGTACCCCTTCCCCCCCCCGGAGTGCCGGACATTCCGGAACCTTCTAGAACATTCCCAATGAAAACACCGGAATCATTTCCGAACTCCGAAACGGGACTTTCCTTATATGAATCTTATTCTCCGGACCATTCCGGATCACCTCGTGATATCCCGGATCCCATCCGAGACTCCGAACAAAATTCGGTCTCTTTCTCATAATATCATAACTACTCAAAACAACGTCGAATCCTTAAGTGTGTCTCCCTACGGTTCGTGAATTATGCGGACATGATCGAGACACTTCTCCGAACAATAACCAATAGAGGAATCTGGAAATTCATATGGCTCCAACATATTTCTACGATTACTTTGCGATCGAATGAACCATTTACATACGATACCAATTTCCCTTTGTCTCACGATAGTTTACTTATCCGAGGTTATGATCGTCGGTATATCTGCATACCTAGTTCAACCTCGTTTCTTATAAGTACTCTTTTCTCGTTCCCGTGATATGTGATACCTTGTGAGCCAGTCACATGCTTGCAAGCTAATTGGATGACATTCCACCGAGAGGGCCCAGAGTATATCTATCCGTCATATGGATGGACAAATCCCACTCTTGATCCATGTGTCTCAACCAATACTTTCCGAACACTCAATGCCATCTTTATAGCCACCCAGTTACGGTGTGGTGTTTGATGTCATCAAAGCATCCATCCGGTAAAGGTGATATGCATGATCTCATGGTCGAAGGAATTAGGTTACTATGTATCAGAAAGCATATAGCAATTGAACTATTGAAATGACTTGATCTTTATGCTACGCTTATCTATAGGAGTATGTCCACCATATCATTCTCCTAACGATATGATCTTGTTGTTGATAACATCTCAATGTTCATGATAGGGAAACCACAATCATTTATCAACCAACAAGCTAGTGAAGTATAGAGGCTATACTAGGGACTTCAAATTAAGTTTACAAATCACACAAGTATTAATGTTTCCATGTTAATACCATTATAGCATGAATGTAAACATTTATCATAAACACAAAGATATAATAATAACTACATTTATTATTGCCTCTAGGGCATATCTCCAACAGTCTCCCACTTGCACTAGAGTCATCTAATCTAGATTACATGGTAATATACCGAACACCCATGGCAGTTTGGTGTTGGTCATGTTTTGCCCTCGGGAGAGGTTTAGTCAACGGATCCGCCACATTCAGATCTGTGTGTACTTTGCAAATCTTTATATCCCCATCCTGGATATGTTCTCGAATAGCGTGAAAACGTAGCTTGATATGCTTCAGCTTCTTGTGTGACCTTGGTTCTTGCGCATTGGCTATGGCACCCATGTTATCACAGTAGATAGACATTGGGTCCAGCGCACTAGGAACCACACCCAGCTCTGTAATGAACTCTTTCATCCATATCGCTTCTTGTGAAGCCTCCGAAGCAGCCATGTATTCCGATTCAGTTGAAGATCTCGCCACAACGCTTTGCTTTGCACTCCTCCAGCTAACTGTTGCACCATTCAAAATAAATACGTATCCAGATTGTGATTTAGAATCATCCGGATCGGTGTTCCAACTAGCATCGGTGTAACCATTAACAACGAGCTGTTCATCACCTCCATAAGAAAGAACCATATCCTTAGTTCTTCTCAAGTACTTAAGGATGTTTTTGACCGCTGTCCAATGATCCACTCCTGGATCACTTTGATATCTGCTAGTTAAACTAACAGCATATGCAATGTCGGGTCTAGTACATAGCATGGCATACATTAGAGATCCTATGGCTGAGGCATAGGGAGTCTTACTCATCCTTTCTCTATCTTCTGCCGATGTCGGACTTTGAGTTTTACTCAAGGTCATATTGGGCAACATGGGCAAGAACCCTTTCTTGCTTTCTTCCATTCCAAACCTCTTTAGAACTTTGTCCAAATATGTACTCTGTGACAATGATATTTGGCGTTTCGATCTATCTCTATAAATCTTTATGCCTAATATGTAAGCTGCTTCGCCAAGATCCTTCATTGAAAAACTATTATTCAAATATTCCTTGACACTATTAAGAAGGTCTACATCATTCCCAATCAACAATATGTCATCCACATATAGTATTAAGAATGCTACAGAGCTCCCACTCACTTTCTTGTAAATACAAGCTTCTCCATAAGTTTGTATAAAACCAAAACTTTTGATTACCTTATCAAAACGTTGATTCCAACTTCGGGATGCTTGCTTCAATCCATAGATGGACCGTTGAAGTTTGCATACCTTGTTAGCATCTTTAAGATCGACAAAACCTTTGGGTTGCATCATATACAACTCTTCATCAATATCTCCATTGAGGAATGCTGTTTTGACATCCATCTGCCATATCTCATAATCATAATATGCAGCGATTGCTAACATAATCCTTACAGACTTTAGCTTCGCTACCGGTGAGAAAGTCTCATCGTAGTCAACTCCTTGAATTTGTCGAAACCCTTCTGCGACAAGTCGAGCTTTATAGACAGTAACATTACCATCAGCATCTGTTTTCTTCTTGAAAATCCATTTGTTCTCGACAGCCTTCCGGCCATCCGGTAAGTCCACCAAAGTCCATACTTGCTTTTCGTACATGGATCCAATCTCGGATTTCATGGCTTCTTGCCATTTATTGGAATCTGGGCTCATCATCGCTTCCTCATATGTCTCGGGGTCAACGGTGTTGTCCACCAACATGACACTCATAACGGGATCATACCAATCTGGAGTGGTACGAGTTCTCGTTGACCTCCGAGGCTCTGTAGCAACTTCAACCGAAGTTTCATGATCACCATCATTAGCTCCCTCTCTTATTGGTGCAGGCACCACAGGAACTTCTTCCGGTGCTGCGCTACTCGCAATTTCGAGAGAAGGTTCGACAACCTCGTCGAGTTCTACTTTCCTTCCAGTCACTTCTTTCGAGAGAAATTCCTTCTCTAGAAAGGATCCATTCTTGGCAACGGAGATTTTGCCTTCGGATCTATGATAGAAGGTATACCCAATAGTTTCCTTCGGGTATCCTATGAAGACGCATTTTTCCGCTTTGGGTTCAAGCTTGTCCGGCTGTAACTTCTTTACATAGGCTTCGCATCCCCAAACTTTAAGGAACGACAATTTAGGTTTCTTCCCAAACCATAATTCATACGGTGTCGTTTCAACGGATTTAGATGGTGCCCTATTTAAAGTGAATGCGGCTGTTTCTAATGCATAATCCCAAAATGATAGCGGTAAATCTGTAAGTGACATCATAGAACGAACCATATCTAAGAGAGTTCGATTACGACGTTCAGACACACCATTACGCTGTGGTGTTCCCGGCGGTGTCAATTGTGAAAGTATTCCGCATTTCTTCAAATGCTCGCCAAACTCGTAACTTAGATATTCACCTCCACGATCAGAACGTAGAAATTTAATCTTCTTGTTACGTTGATTCTGTACCTCACTTTGAAACTCCTTAAACTTCTCGAAAGTTTCGGACTTATGTTTCATGAAATAGATATACCCATATCTACTCAAGTCATCCGTGAAGGTAAGAACATAACGATAACCACCGCGCGATGCTACACTCATTGGACCACACACATCGGTATGTATGATTTCCAATAAGTCCGTAGCTCGCTCCATCATACCAGAAAATGGAGTCTTAGTCATTTTTCCCATCAGACATGCTTCGCATCTTTCAAGTGATTCAAAATCAAGTGATTCAAGAAGTCCATCGGAATGGAGTTTCTTCATACGCTTCACTCCAATGTGACCAAGACGACAGTGCCACATATAGGTCGAATTATCGCTTGATTTCAAACGTTTAGCATCAATGTTGTTGATATGTGTATTTCCACTATCGAGATTCAATAAGAATAGACCATCTATCAAAGATGCATGTGCATAAAACATATTACTCATATAAATCGAACAACCATTATTCTCGGATTTAAACAAGTAACCGGCTCGCAATAAACAAGATCCCGATATAATGTTCATGCTCAACGCAGGCACCAAATAACAATTATTTAAGTATAAAACTAATCCCGATGGTAGATGAAGGGGTAGCGTGCCGACCGCGATCACATCAACCTTTGATCCGTTTCCCACGCGCATCGTCACCTCGTTCTTCGCTAGCTTCCGTTTATTCTGCAGCACCTGTTTCGAGTTACAAATATGAGCAACCGAACCAGTATCAAATACCCAGGCACTACTACGAGTGCTAGTGAGATACACATCAATAACATGTATATCAGATATACCTTTCTTCTTGATGTTGCCGTTCTTCAGATCCGCCAAGTACTTTGGGCAATTCCGCTTCTAGTGACCTTCTCCCTTGCAGTAAAAGCACTCAGTATCAGGCTTGGGTCCAGCCTTGGTCTTCTTTGCCGGCGTGGTAACTTTCTTACCACCCTTCTTGAAGTGTCCCTTTTGCTTAGACTTGCCTTTCTTGATTTTGGTGGTCTTATTGACCAACAACACTTGGTGCTCTTTCTTGATCTCCACTTCTGCAGATTTCAACATGGCAAAGAGTTCTGGCAACGTCTTGTTCATGTTCTGCATGTTGTAGTTCATCACAAAGTTCTTGTAACTTGGTGGTAGTGATTGGAGGACACGGTAAATCCCCAAAGCATTAGGAATCACTATACCCAAGCTTTGAAGTTTGTTTGCGTGCCCAGACATCTTAAGCACATGCTCACTGACGGAGCTGCCCTCTTCCATCTTGCAGTTAAAGAACTTTTCAGAAGCCTCATAACTTTCAATTGCCGCATGAGTCTCAAAAATCAATTTGAGATCCTCGACAATATCATATGGGTCTGAATCCTCAAACCTTTTCTGAAGCTCCGATTCCAAACCATACAAGATAGCACACTGAACTATGGAGTACTGATTCTTCCGAGCGAGGTAAACATTCTTTACTTCATCGGGAGCATCAGCTGCAGGTGGGTCACCCAGCGGTACATCCAGCACATAGGTCAAATTACCAGCTGTGAGGACAATCCTCAAATTGCGGAACCAATCCGCGAAGTTGCTTCCATTGATTTTCAACTTTTCTTTCTCTAGGAACGCATTAAAATTGATGGTAGGGGCTGCCATTGATCTACAACATATTTGCAATAGTTTAGACTAAGTTTATGACAAATTGAGTTCAAATTAATTAATGTAATTAAACTAGGTGAACTCCCACTCAAAACAACATCCCTCACATTGTTTTAGTGATCACACGAACCAAATCCACTACATCAACACCGATCATCACGAGAGTTGACATAGTTTCAATGGCGAACAATCGACATGTTCATCATATCTACTATATGATTCATGCATTACCTTTCGGTGATCCGTGTTCTGAGACCATGTCTGTACATGCTAGGCTCGTCAAGGTCAAACCTTAGTTTCCGCATGAGCAAATCTGGCTTGCTCACGTTGTATACACTTGCAGAATCTAACACACCCGATCATAACGTGGTGCTTCGAAACAACAGGCTTTAGCAACGGTGCTAACTAAGGGTGAACACTTTATGACTTGAAATTCATGTGCATGAGGGATCATCTTATAATGCTACCGTCGTCTACTAAGAAATACAAGATGCATAAAGGATTAACATCACATGCAATTCAATATATATGTGATATGATATGGCCTTTCTTCTTCGTGCTTCCGATCTCTATCTTCAACCACGAACATGATCTCCATCATCACCGGCATTGCATCAAGGTCAATGACGCCTCTCCATGGTTGTCGTCCATCGTCTTCAACTATTACAACTACTTTGAATAGACACGCGGGTCTTAACATAAATTAAAGACAACCATATGGCTCCTGCCGGTTGCCAACTTACAATAAGGAACATTCCATACATCAAATATAATCACAATCATGGCCATATCACATCACTGCACACCCCTGCAAAACAAAGTTAGACGCCTCTACTTTCTTTGCATATTTTACGTGGTTTGGGGCTTTCAATAAGTGTCGTTCTAACTTACGAACAAGAACCACAACATTGATACTAGCATTGTTGATCACCCGTTGTAAATTGGATCTTAACTATGCTAGGAGAAACAGGTACCCGCAAAGCCACTTATGCAATACAAGTTGCATGTCAATCGTGGAGCAAGTCTCATGAATGATGTCATGTAAGGTTAGCCTGGGCCGCTTCATCCCAACATACCGCAAGATGCAAAGTACACAAGAAGCAATCGACAATAAAAGCATCAACGCCCACAATGACCATTGTGTTCTACTCGTGCAACAGATCTACATATAGAAACGGCTCTGATACCACTGTAGGGTTTCGTAGCATGGAAAACAAAAATTTTCTATCGCATACAAACAAACAATCCAAGATCTATCTACTAGATTGTAGCAACGAGTCGATGGAATAACTTACCCTCGAAGATTCCAAAGTGTTTAACGAGAGCGGATTCTCGTGGGTGATGTAGTCGTACTCTTTCCGATCTCAAGATCGCGTAGACGATCCTTCCGGCGCTGCGTTCCGGCAGCGCTCCCGCAGTCGGTCACACGTTCGGTACTCGACGAAGACCTTCCTCTCCCTTGTTCCAGCAGGCAGCGGAGGTTGTAGCACTCTCCTCGCGATTCCGGCAGCACAACGGCGTGGTACCGGAAGTAGAGGGGAGATCCCGCAGGGCTTCGCCTTAAGCCGGAGCGAGTATGGTGGAGTATGAGAGAGTACTATTAGTGGTCTAGGGATTGGACACACCAATTAGAAGGCTCTAAACCGAAGGCTAGGGCAATTAGAAGCTCTAAACCAAAACGGCTCTAAACCGGAGATTAGAGGATAGGAACTTGTGTGTCTAGAGGAGGAGGCCCTGCCCCTCCTTTTATGGGTGGAAGGTGCGGCCAAGGGGAGGGGAGTCCCTCCCCAAGTCGGCCTTGGTTGGCGCGCCGGCTTGGGGAGGAGACTCCTCCCCCAAGTCGGTTCCCAACTCCTCTTGCTTGTTTCCCACAGTTTCTTGTTTTAGCCGTTTGACTTTCAAACTGGACATTTGACTTTTCTGTTTTAGGATTCAAATTAATCCTTTATTTGGGACAGCAAGAACACTTAGTACATGATGCAATCATTCCAAAATGTAATGACACATTCATGTACCCCTTCCCCCCCGGAGTGCCGGACATTCCGGAACCTTCTAGAACATTCCCAATGAAAACACTGAAATCATTTCCGAACTCCAAAACGGGACTTTCCTTATATGAATCTTATTCTCCGGACCATTCCGGATCACCTCGTGATATCCCGGATCCCATCCGAGACTCCGAACAACATTCGGTCTCTTTATCATAATACCATAACTACTCAAAACAACGTCGAATCCTTAAGTGTGTCTCCCTACGGTTCGTGAATTATGCGGACATGATCGAGACACTTCTCCGAACAATAACCAATAGAGGAATCTGGAAATTCATATGGCTCCCACATATTTCTACGATTACTTTGCGATCGAATGAACCATTTACATACGATACCAATTTCCCTTTGTCTCACGATAGTTTACTTATCCGATGTTATGATCGTCGGTATCTCTGCATACCTAGTTCAACCTCGTTGCTGATAAGTACTCTTTTCTCGTTCCCGTGATATGTGATCCCTTGTGAGCCAGTCACATGCTTGCAAGCTAATTGGATGACATTCCACCGAGAGGGCCCAGAGTATATCTATCCGTCATATGGATAAACAAATCCCACTCTTGATCCATGTGTCTCAACCAATACTTTCCGAACACTCAATGCCATCTTTATAGCCACCCAGTTACGGTGTGGTGTTTGATGTCATCAAAGCATCCATCCGGTAAAGGTGATATGCATGATCTCATGGTCGAAGGAATTAGGTTACTATGTATCAGAAAGCATATAGCAATTGAACTATTGAAATGACTTGATCTTTATGCTACGCTTATCTATAGGAGTATGTCCACCATATCATTCTCCTAACGATATGATCTTGTTGTTGATAACATCTCAATGTTCATGATAGGGAAACCACAATCATTTATCAACCAACAAGCTAGTGAAGTATAGAGGCTATACTAGGGACTTCAAATTAAGTTTACAAATCACACAAGTATCGATGTTTCCATGTTAATACCATTATAGCATGAATGTAAACATTTATCATAAACACAAAGATATAATAATAACTACATTTATTATTGCCTCTAGGGCATATCTCCAACAAAATCCAGAACAACTTTCGGCGCTGCGCTACTCGCCATACTTTGAAGAGAAGGTTCCACAACCTCTTCGAGTTCTACCTTCCGACTACTCACACCTTTCGCGAGAAACTCTTTCTCTAGAAAGGATCCATTCTTGGCAACAAAAACCTTGCCCTCGGATCTGTGATAGAAGGAATACCCAATAGTTTCTTGAGGGTATCCTATGAAGACGCATTTTTCCGCTTTGGGTTCGAGTTTATCGGTTGAAGTTTCTTCACATAAACATCGCATCCCCAAACTTTAAGAAATGACAGCTTAGGTTTGTTTCCAAACCACAATTCATACGGTGTCTTTTCAACGGATTTAGATGGTTCCCGATTTAAAGTGAATGCAGCAGTTTCTAGTGCATAACCCCAAAATGACAATGGCAAGTCCGTCAGAGACATCATAGATCGAACCATATCTAATAAAGTACGATTACGACGTTTCGACACACCATTTCGTTGTGGTGTTCCGACAGGTGTGAGTTGTGAAACAATTCCACACTCTTTCATGTGAGTGCTAAACTCGTAACTTAGATACTCACCTCCACGGTCGGACCGTAGAAATTTGATCTTTCTATTACGATGATTTTCCACTTCATTCTGAAATTCCTTGAACTTTTCAAAGGTTTCAGACTTGTGTTTCATCAAGTAGATATAACCGTATCTACTCAAATCATCCGTGAAATTAACAAAATAACAATATCCACCTCGCGCCGACACACTCATTGGACCACATACATCAGAATGTATGATTTCCAATAAATCTGTCGCCCGTTCCATTGAACCGGAAAACGGCGTTCTAGTCATCTTGCCCATAAGGCATGGCTCACATGTATCAAATGATTCATAATCAAGTGATTCCAAAAGTCCATCCGAATGGAGCTTCTTCATGCGTTTAACGCCAATATGACCTAGATGGCAGTGCCACATATATGCGGATATATCATCATTAAGTTTAATCCTTTTAGCATCAACATTATGAATATGTGTAACATTATCATCGAGATCTAATAGAAATAAGCCATTCATCATTGGTGCATGACCATAAAAGATTTCATTCATATAAATGGAACAACCATTGTTCTCGGATTTAAATGAATAACCACTTCGCATCAAACACGATCCAGATACAATGTTCATGCTCAATGCAGGCACCAGATAACATTTATTCAAGTTTATAACTAATCCCGATGGCAAGTGGAGAGGCAGCGTTCTGACGGCGATCACATCAACGCTTGATCCATTGCCGACACGCATCTTGACCTCACCCCTTGCTAGCGGTCGCTTGTTCCGCAGCCCCTGATTCGAGTTACAAATATTAGCAACTGAACCGGTATCAAATACCCAGGTGCTACTGCGAGCACTAGTCAAGTACACATCAATAACATGTATATCATATATACCTTTGTTTGCCTTGCCGGCCTTCTTGTCTGCCAGATACTTGGGGCACTTGCGCTTCCAGTGGCCAGTCCCCTTACAATAATAGCACTCGGAATCAGACTTAGGTCCAACTCGGGGTTTCTTTTCAGGCGCGGCAACAGGCTTGCCGCCCTTACTTCCCTTCCGTTTTCCCTTGTTGTCTTTCTTTAAACCAGTGTTCCTATTGATCATCAACACTTGATGTTCCTTTTTGATCTCCACTTCTGCAGTTTTAAGCATTGACAGAAGCTCGGGGAGAGACTTCTTCATGCCTTGCATATTATAGTTCATCACGAAGCTCTTATAGCTAGGTGGCAGAGACTGCAGAACACGATGGATGCCTAAGTCAATGGGAATCGATATTCCCAAGGACACAAGCTTATCGGCGTAACCCGAAATCTTGAGTACATGCTCACTAACGGAGCTGTGCTCTTCCATCATGCATCTAAAGAACTTTTCTAAAGCGTTGTAGCTCTCTACAGCAGCATGTGTGTCGAAAATCATTTTCAACTCACCCATTGTATCAAATGCATTGCCGTTTTCGAAACGCTTTCGAAGTTCCGGCTCTAGCCCATACAATATGCCGCAATGAACTAAGTTGTGGTCCTCCTGACGAGTCTGATAGACATTCTTCTCCTCGTCAGGGGCATCATCTAAAGGTGGGGGGCCTAACGGCGCTTCTAGCACATATTGCTTTTCTGCAGTAGAGAGGAGAATCCTCAAATTCATGGCCCATTCGGTAAAGTTGCTACCGTTCGTTGCTAGTTTCTCTTTCTCCATGAACACATTGAAATTAAAAGCAGGTGGTGCCATCCTTGAACAGAATTTGTAAAGTTTAGACTAAGTGTATGATAGATTGAGTTCAACTAATCGAATGAACTCCCACTCAAAAACGACATCCCTCGTGCCTTTTTGGTGATTACATGAACCAAATCCACTACACCAAGTCCGATCATCACGTGAGTCGGTATAGCTTCAAAGGCGAGCATCAAATGGGCATCATATCAACTATATGACTCATGATTAACCTTTCGGTCCGTGTTCCGAGGCTATGTCTGTACATGCTAGGCTCGCCAAGTTAGAACCTTAGTATTCGCGTGTGTAACTATTTTACACCCGAAATATGGTCGTGGATCCAAGAACACCCGATCATCACGTGATGTCTTGGAGCGACGAAAACATAATCGGTGCATACTAAAGGAAGAACACATTCTTATCTTGATATTTAAATGAGGGATCATCTTATTATGCTAACAAAGCGCTAAACAAGCAATATAAGATGCTATCAAACATCATATGTTTATTAGTGAAATTATATGGTTCCCGCAGATGATCTCTATCATGTGCATCGTGGTATGATCACTATCATACCTATATGTGTAAATCCAAGGTCTATGGATTTTACACGCTATGTGTGTTGTAAGAGTATCATCTCATACTTCTACTTACAACACTACCATATCATAACACTAGCCCAGCAACAATCTAAACTAGACGCCTCTAATTTATCCATTGCAAGTTTTACGTGGCTTAGGGCTTTCGAGATAGAACCGTTCTTACCTACGAACATGAACCACAACGAGGATAATCAAATTGTTGACAACTCGCTTGCAAAATAGATATTGACTATAGTAGGAGAGACAGACACCCGCTAGCCACTTATGCAAACTAGTTGCATGTCAAGCGTGGAACAGGTCTCATGTGCGAGGACATGTAAAGTTTGTCCGGGCCGCTTCATCCCACTATGCCACCAATATCCAAAATTACAACAAAGGAGCAACAACATGATCATCATCGCCCACATACTCATATGTGCACTACCCGTGTAAAGTATCTACGCATAGATCCGGCTCTGATACCACTGTAGGGTTCGCAGCATAGAAAACAAAAAATTTCCTACGATGTGAACTATATACCAAGATCTATCTACTAGATACAAACAACGGGCGGATGTATATCCGTAGAGAACATACCCTTGAAGACCGACAAAGCTTAACAAGTTCAACTCGTGGTTGATGTAGACGATCTCTTGCCGATCTCAAGATCGAGAGGAAGTCCTAGCGCCGCAAATCAGCAGCGCATCCGTGCTCGCACACACGTTCGAGGCACCGAGCAACCTCCGCCTCCTCGCTCCAGCGATGCAGCGGAAGCACAATTCTTTCTTGCCGAATAGCCACCGGGAACATGTATCTCGCTAGTCCGAGACCATGGGGGATAAATTCTAGAGGGGGAGAGAGATCCTTCACGAGGAGGTGTGAGAGACAAGTGAGGAGGGGGGCTCCTTTTATAGGAGGAGGGGGGAACCCAAGGGGGTGGCCGCCGGCCATGGGGGCTGCCCCCTCCCCTCCTTCATTCATGTGGGTGGACACTCCACTCACAAAATGCCCTTTAAAATCCCTCCACTCAAAAGTCCACTCAAATTCCCATTAAATTTCCACCAAATTTAATGCAAAATCTCATTAAATAAAACTCTTTTATTTTATTCAGAATTTTTTCAATTACTTTAATGACAAACATTCACAAATAACCCCTTGCTAGAATTCTATTTCACATGCATAACCACTTTATGCAATTTCACCCGAAAACCTATTTCGGTATCTAGTGAAATAAATTCCTGCGCTTGTTCATTCTTTCGGCATGAAACATTTGCTCCAATTGGATGTCGGTGTCTCTTAAGTGTGTCACCCTACGGTTCATGAATAATGCGGACATGATCGAGACCCCTCTCGGATCAATAATCAGAAGCGGGATCTGGAGACCCATACAAACAAACAAGCCAAGATCTATCTACTAGATTGTAGCAATGAGTCGATGGAATAACTTACCCTCGAAGATTCCAAAGTGTTTAACGAGAGCGGATTCTCGTGGGTGATATAGTCGTACTCTTCCCGATCTCAAGATCGTGTAGACGATCCTTCCGGCGCTGCGTTCCGGCAGCGCTCTCGCAGTCGGTCACACGTTCGGTACTCGACGAAGACCTTCCTCTCCCTTGTTCCAGCAGGCAGCGGAGGTTGTAGCACTCTCCTCGCGATTCCGGCAGCACAACGGCGTGGTACCGGAAGTAGAGGGGAGATCTCGCAGGGCTTCGCCTTAAGCCGGAGCGAGTATGGTGGAGTATGAGAGTGCTCCTCGGCGATCTAGGGTTTTAGACACACCAAGGAGGAGAGGCTAGAGCCGGCGGCTAGGGTTCCGGGGACCCCAAGTCGGCGGCTAGGGCAAAAACCCTAGGGGGCGGCGGCGGCTATGGTGGTAGGCGCCAAGCTAGGGTTTGAGGAGAGGTACTTGTGTGTGCTAGGAGGGAGCCCTGCCCCTCCTTATATAGGTGGAGGGGCCGGCGGCCAAGGGGAGGGAGTGGAGTCCCTCCCCAACTCGGCTTGGGTGGTGCGCCGTCTTGGGGAGGAGAGACTCCCTCCCCAACTCGGTTTCAACCTCCTCCTCCTCTTTCCAAAACTTGCCGTTTGACTTTCAAACTAGCCGTTTGACTTTTCAATTTAGGATTTGAATAAACCCTTTATTTTGGACAGCGAAGATACTTAGTACATGATGCAATCATTCCAACTTGTAATGACACATTCATGTACCCCTTCCCCTCCGGAGTGCCGGACATTCCGGAACCTTCTAGAACATTCTCGATGAAAACACCGGAATCATTCCCCAACTCCGAAACGAGACTTTCCTTATATGAATCTTATTCTCCGGACCATTCCGGATCTCCTCGTGATATCCCGGATCCCATCCGAGACTCCGAACAACATTCGGTCTCTTTCTCATTCATTCCATAACTACTCAAACAACGTCGAATCCTTAAGTGTGTCTCCCTACGGTTCGTGAATTATGCGGACATGATCGAGACACTTCTCCGAACAATAACCAATAGAGGAATCTGGAAATTCATATGGCTCCCACATATTTCTATGATTACTTTGCGATCGAATGAATCACTTACATATGATACCAATTTCTCTTTGTCTCACGATAGTTTACTTATCCGAGGTTATGATCGTCGGTATCTCTGCATACCTAGTTCAACCTCGTTACTGATAAGTACTCTTTTCTCGTTCCCGTGATATGTGATCCCTTGTGAGCCAGTCACATGCTTGCAAGCTAATTGGATGACATTCCACCGAGAGGTCCCAGAGTATATCTATCCGTCATATGGATGGACAAATCCCACTCTTGATCCATGTGTTTCAACCAATACTTTCCAAACACTCAATGCCATCTTTATAGCCACCCAGTTACGGTGTGGTGTTTGATGTCATCAAAGCATCCATCCGGCAAAGGTGATATGCATGATCTCATGGTCGAAGGAATTAGGTTACTATGTATCAGAAAGCATATAGCAATTGAACTATTGAAATGACTTGATCTTTATGCTACGCTTATCTATAGGAGTATGTCCACCATATCATTCTCCTAACGATATGATCTTTTTGTTGATAACATCTCAATGTTCATGATAGGGAAACCACAATCATTTATCAACCAACAAGCTAGTGATGTATAGAGGCTATACTAGGGACTTCAAATTAAGTTTACAAATCACACAAGTATCGATGTTTCCTTGTTAATACTATTATAGCATGAATGTAAACATTTATCATAAACACAAAGATATAATAATAACTACATTTATTATTGCCTCTAGGGCATATCTCCAACATTCAGACTTGTGTTTCATCAAGTAGATATAACCGTATCTACTCAAATCATCCGTGAAAGTAACAAAATAACGATATCCACCTCGCGCCGACACACTCATTGGACCACATACATCAGGATGTATGATTTCCAGTAAATCTGTCGCCCGTTCCACTGAACCGGAAAACGGCGTTCTAGTCATCTTGCCCATAAGGCATGGCTCACATGTATCAAATGATTCATAATCAAGTGATTCCAAAAGTCCATCCGAATGGAGCTTCTTCATGCGTTTAACGCCAATATGACCTACACGGCAGTGCCACATATATGCGGATATATCATCATTAAGTTTAATCGAGATCTAATAGAAATAAACCATTCATCATCGGTGCATGACCATAAAAGATTTCATTCATATAAATGGAACAACCATTGTTCTCAGATTTAAATGAATAACCACTTCGCATCAAACACGATCCAGAAACAATGTTCATGCTCAGTGCAGGCACCAGATAACATTTATTCAAGTTTATAACTAATCCCGACGGTAAGTGGAGAGGCAGCGTTCCGACGGCGATCACATCAACGCTTGATCCATTGCCGACACGCATCTTGACCTCACCCCTTGCTAGCGGTCGCTTGTTCCGCAGCCCCTGATTCGAGTTACAAATATTAGCAACTGAACCGGTATCAAATAACCAGGTGCTACTGCGAGCACTAGTCAAGTTCACATCAATAACATGTATATCATATATACCTTTGTTTGCCTTGCCGGCCTTCTTGTCTGCCAGATACTTGGGGCAGTTGCGCTTCCAGTGGCCAGTCCCCTTACAATAGTAGCACTCGGAATTAGACTTAGGTCCAACTCGGGGTTTCTTTTCAGGAACGGCAACAGGCTTGCCGCCCTTACTTCCCTTCCGTTTTCCCTTCTTGTCTTTCTTGAAACCAGTGTTCCTATTGATCATCAACACTTGATGTTCCTTTTTGATCTCCACTTCTGCAGTTTTAAGCATTGACAGAAGCTCGGGGAGAGACTTCTTCATGCCTTGCATATTATAGTTCATCACGAAGCTCTTATAGCTAGGTGGCAGAGACTGCAGAACACGATGGATGCCTAAGTCAATGGGAATCGATATTCCCAAGGACACAAGCTTATCGGCGTAACCCGACATCTTGAGTACATGCTCACTAACGGAGCTATGCTCTTCCATCATGCAGCTAAAGAACTTTTCTGAAGCGTTGTAGCTCTCTACAGCAGCATGTGTGTCGAAAATCATTTTCAACTCACCCATTGTATCAAATGCATTGCCGTTTTCGAAACGCTTTCGAAGTTCCGGCTCTAGCCCATACAATATGCCGCAATGAACTAAGTTGTGGTCCTCCTGACGAGTCTGATAGACATTCTTCTCCTCGTCAGGGGCATCATCTAAAGTTGGGGGGCCTAACGGCGCTTCTAGCACATATTGCTTTTGTGCAGCAGAGAGGAGAATCCTCAAATTCATGGCCCATTCGGTAAAGTTGCTACCGTTCGTTGCTAGTTTCTCTTTCTCCATGAACACATTGAAATTAAAAGCAAGTGGTGCCATCTACAACAAAATTTGTAAAGTTTAGACTAAGTGTATGATAGATTGAGTTCAACTAATCTATATTAAAAATGAACTCCCACTCAAAAACGACATCCCTCGTGCCTTTTTGGTGATTAAATGAACCAAATCCACTACACCAAGTCCGATCATCACGTGAGTCGGTATAGCTTCAAAGGAGAGCATCAAATGGGCATCATATCAACTATATGACTCATGCTTAACCTTTCGGTCCGTGTTCCGAGGCCATGTCTATACATGCTAGGCTCGCCAAGTTAGAACCTTAGTATTCGCGTGTGTAACTGTTTTACACCCGAAATATGGTCGTGGATCCAAGAACACCCGATCATCACGTGATGTCTTGGAGCGACGAAAACATAATCGGTGCATACTAAAGGAAGAACACATTCTTATCTTGATATTTAAATGAGGGATCATCTTATTATGCTAACAAAGCGCTAAACAAGCAATATAAGATGCTATCAAACATCATATGTTTATTAGTGAAATTATATGGTTCCCGCAGATGATCTCTATCATGTGCATCGTGGTATGATCACTATCATACCTATATGTGTAAATCCAAGGTCTATGGATTTTACACGCTATGTGTGTTGTAAGAGTATCATCTCATACTTCTACTTACAACACTACCATATCATAACACTAGCCCAGCAACAATCTAAACTAGACGTCTCTAATTTATCCATTGCAAGTTTTACGTGGCTTAGGGCTTTCGAGATAGAACCGTTCTTACCTACGAACATGAACCACAACAAGGATAATAAAATTGTTGACAACTCGCTTGCAAAATAGATATTGACTATAGTAGGAGAGACAGACACCCACTAGCCACTTATGCAAACTAGTTGCATGTCAAGCGTGGAACAGGTCTCATGTGCGAGGACATGTAAAGTTTGTCCGGGCCGCTTCATCCCACTATGCCACCAATATCCAAAATTACAACAAAGGAGAAACAACATGATCATCATCGCCCACATACTCATATGTGTACTACCCGTGTAAAGTATCTACGCATAGATCCGGCTCTGATACCACTGTAGGGTTCGCAGCATAGAAAACAAAAATTTTCCTACGATGTGAACTATATACCAAGATCTATCTACTAGATACAAACAACGGGCGGATGTATATCCGTAGAGAACATACCCTTGAAGACCGACAAAGCTTAACGAGTTCAACTCGTGGTTGATGTAGATGATCTCTTGCCGATCTCAAGATCGAGAGGAAGTCCTAGCGCCGCAAATCAGCAGCGCATCCGTTCTCGCACACACGTTCGAGGCACTGAGCAACCTCCGCCTCCTCGCTCCAGCGATGCAGCGGAAGCACAACTCTTTCTTGCCGAATAGCCACCGGGAACATGTATCTCGCTAGTCCGAGACCATGGGGGATAAATTCTAGAGGGGGAGAGAGATCCTTCACGAGGAGGTGTGAGAGACAAGTGAGGAGGGGGGCTCATTTTATAGGAGGAGGGGGGGGGCACCCAAGGGGGTGGCCGCCGGCCATGGGGCTGCCCCCTCCCCTCCTTCATTCATGTGGGTGGACACTCCACTCACAAAATGCCCTTTAAAATCCCTCCACTCAAAAGTCCACTCAAATTCCCATTAAATTTCCACCAAATTTAATGAAAACTCTCATTAAATAAAACTCTTTTATTTTATTCAGAATTTTGTCAATTACTTTAATGACAAACATTCACAAATAACCCCTTGCTAGAATTCTATTTCACATGCATAACCACTTTATGCAATTTCACCCGAAAACCTGTTTCGGTATCTAGTGAAATAAATTCCTGCGCTTGTTCATTCTTTCGGCATGAAACATTTGCTCCAATTGGATGTCGGTGTCTCTTAAGTGTGTCACCCTACGGTTCGTGAATAATGCGGACATGATCGAGACCCCTCTCGGATCAATAATCAGAAGCGGGATCTGGAAACCCATACTGACTCCCACACATTCAACGATGACTTTCTTATGATCGTCGGAACCTTTTACGCTAGTATATTAATCCCTTTGTTTCACGATATATTACATGTCCGAGATTCGATCATCGGTATCTCCATACCTAGTTTGATCTCGTTACCGACATGCACTCTTTTCTCGTTCCTGTGATATAACATTCTAGTGATCAAATCACTTGCTTGCAAGCTAATCAATGTGATATCACCGAGAGGGCCCAGAGTATATCTATCCGTCATCGGGATGAACAAATTCCACTCTCGATCCATGAGCCTCAACATAACACTTTATTAGTTCTGAATCCATCTTTATAATCACCCTGTTACGGTGTGACGTTTGATGTTATCAAGAAACTCTTCCGGTGTTAGTGATTGACATGATCTCATGGTCTAAGGATTAGGATCACTTCGTAAGTTGTTATAGCAATATAAACTCAATGACTTTGATCGTAATGCTATACTTCGGATGAATGTTCATCACACCATTACACTAATGTTGTGATCCCATTATTAACAACATCCAATGTCCATGATCAGGAAACCTTGATCATTTTGTTAATCAACGAGCTAGTTTATGAGAGAGGCATAACTAGGAACTTTCTGTTTGTTTATTAAACACACATGTATTAACGTTTCCGTATTAATACAATTATAGCATGCAAAATAAACATCTATCATATACTTGGAATACACATAATAAACACTTTATTATTGCCTCTCAGGGCATATTCCCTTCACCGTTTTCTACTAGTGACCAAATAGGCCGACGACCTTTTTAAACGCCGACGACAAAATGTCGGGGCCGTCCGCCCAGTTTAACCGTAGGCGTAGAATAAATAGGCCGACGACCGCTGTCGGCGTAAACAGGACCGTCGGCGTAGCCCATTGGGCTAAAAGCAGAGCAACGACGTCAAGTCTACGCCAATGGTAGATTTCAGACCTATGCCGACGACAAAGCCGTCGGCGTAGCTATTTTTCTTTTTTTGCCACATTAATCTTAGAAAAATCATAACTAAATCATTTAAATTCAGAAAAATACAGATAATATATCAAAATTTGCAGAAAAATAAGATCTATCTTTATAAACTCAAATATTATATATTTTTATTCAAAAAATACATAAAAATACAAATACTTTCGTATAACATATTTTTTATTTTCTGAGTGCAAAAAAGGGGGTGTTTTGTGAAGCAACCACCAAAAAAAGTTTCAAAATGATAATACCACATTTTTCAAAAATATTAGACCATATGGAATGGAAAATTTCCCAACCTAGGAATCTCAAACCTTTCCGTTCACCTCTCGTGAAAAGACAAATTTCTGCCGAATCGGAAGGAAATTAGTTAGATTTGAACTACAGGTACATGATATGTTGCTCATGATTTTTTTCAAAAATCATTTTTAGGTTCACAATATGCTATTTCATCAGAGATCTAATGCAAGTTTAGTGAGGCTCAACCTCGATATAAGAATCTTCATGCCCCTTGATTTGGAAAGTTTAACATAGTTTGAAATGGGCATAAAAAATTCAAAAACGATCGAAATAATGCAAAACCTTCACGTGGTGTCATATTATATGACATAGTTGCATGGAAAAATACCAGACTTGGTATGTTCATTGAGTCTCAAAAAAACCTTCACAAAATGACCTATCTCAATCGAGGTTTTCTGGATTTCGGGTCAAATGACCAATGTTATTGCTAGAATAGCGGTATAGTTTGTGATAATATGTCCATATTGTGCACACATGTATATCATGGGATGGTGAACAATGTTGCAGGAGGAAGTTTTCCTTTTTGTCGCACCAAAAAGCCATTTTTCATTTTTCTAGTGCAAAAAACGGGGTGTTTTTGTGAAGCAACCACCAAATGAAAGTTTCAAACCGATAATGTCACATTTTTTAAAAATACTAGACCATATTGAATGGAAAAATTCCCAACCTTCATATCTTAAACCTTTCCGTTCACCTCTCGTGAAAAGGACAAATTCCTGCCGAATCGGTAGGAAATGAGTTAGATTTGAACTACAGGTACATGATATATTGCTCATGATTTTTGAAAAAATCATTTTTAGATTCACAATATGCTATTTCATCAGAGATCTAATGCAAGTTTAGTGAGACTCAGCCCCGAGCTAAGAATCATCGTGCCCCTCGATTTAGGAAGTTTGACGATAGTTTGAAATGGGCATAAAAAATTCAAAAACGATCGAAACAATGCAAAATTTTGTGTGGTGTCATATTATATGACATAGTTGCATGGAAAAATATCAGACTTGGTATATTCATTGAGTTTCAAAAAAACCTTCACAAAATGACCTATCTCAATCGAGGTTTTCTGGATTTCAGGTCAAATGACCAATGTTATTGCTACAATCGCGGTATAGTTTGCGATAATATGTCCATATTGTGCACGCATGTGTATCATGGGATGGTGAACAATGTTGCAGGAGGAAGTTTTCCTTTTCGTCGCACCGAAAAGCCATTTTTCATTTTTCGAGTGCAAAAAACGGGGCGTTTTGTCAAGCAACCACCAAATGAAAGTTTTGAAATGATAATACCACATTTTCTAAAAATACTAGACCATATTGAATGGACAATTACCCAACCTGGGTCTCTCAAACCTTTCCGTTCACCTCTCGTGAAAAAGACAAATTCCTGCTGAATCGGGAGGAAATGAGTTAGGTTTGAACTACAGGTACATGATATATTGCTCATGATTTTTTGCAAAACTTATTTTTAGGTTCACAATATGCTATTTCATCAGAGATCTAATGCACGTTTAGTGATACTCAGCCCCGAGCTAAGAATCATCATGCCCCTCGATTTAGGAAGTTTGATGATAGTTTGAAATGGGCATAAAAAATTCAAAAACGATCGAAACAATGCAGAACCTTCGCGTTGTGTCATATTATATGACATAGTTGCATGGAAAATACCAAACTTGGTATATTCATTGAGTCTCAAAAAACCTTCACAAAATGACCAATCTCAATCGAGGTTTTCTGGATTTCAGGTCAAATGAACAATGTTATTGCTAGAATCGCGGTATAGTTTGTGATAATATGTCTATATTGTGCACGCATATGTACCATGTGATGGTGAACAATTTTGCAGCAGGAAGTTTTCTTTTTCGTCGCACCGAAAAGCCATTTTCTATTTTCCGAGCGCTAAAAATGGGCGTTTTGTGAAGCAACCACCAAATGGCTAATTCAAAATGCTATCACCCCATTTTTCAAAAATACTAGACCATCTTACATGCACAATGTTTCAACCGAGGGAGCTCAAACCTTTCCATCCACCCTTGGTAAAAAGACAAATTCCTGCCGAATCGGTAGGGAGTGGGTCTGATTTGAACTATATGTACATTATAATGTGCTCATGATTTTTTACAAAAATTATTTTTAGACTCATAATATTATATTTCATTAGAGATCCACTTCAAGTTTAATTTTTCCTCGCACCAATAAGCCATTTTCCTTTTTTCCGAGTGCAAAAAAGGATGTTTTATGAATCCTAACATAGTTTTGGTTGTTCTAGTGTTAAAAAGATACGATATATAATTAAATATATGATAGTGATGTCATATTTGGATTCCTCTTATTTTTCTGATCGATTTGGATATATTATTTGTTGAATTACGATTTACGGATTTGTAGTTGTGAATTATTCAATATTAAATGGAAAAGGCAATATAAATAAAATTTGTTTTATTTTAATTTGAATTCAAGATTATTATTACTTATTCATTATTGTTTTCTTAAATAAATGTTTGAAAATTTAAAAATAAAGGTGTGTGATACTATCCTCCAAGGGTTAATAGGATTGATATTGTAATATTATCAGCAAGGTCTAGTTTCCTAAATGGAAGCTTATCTGGAAGGAACAGAGAAGTTAAGCGTGTTGGGGATAGAGTAGTGCTAGGATGGGTGATCGATGAGGAAGTTTGACAATTAGTATAATTTAACTAGAAATTAATTATACTTAGAGTTAAAAAAATACTTGTGAGATTAATGAGTCAAATAATTAAAAAAATGCTTGTGAGATTAATAATTCAAAACAAAAAAAAATTGGAAAAAAAATTAAGAAAAATGAAAAAAGATAGGCCGACGGCAATAAGCTCCAGCCAAATCCTCTAGGCCGACGGTAATGCCGTCGGCGCAACTGCCGCCAGGGCAAAAGGCCGTCAACCCTGTGATGTGGGTCCCACATCCTTTACGCCGACGATATACTCTACGCCGACGGACAAACGGACTACGCCTATGGGGTCGTACGCCGACGGCATTCAGGGGCTACACCGACGGGGTCTAGCCGTCGGCGCCTGGCTTGTTTCCTGTAGTGGCTGTACATGGTCATCACCAATAGCAAGAAGCTTTTTTTCGTTAGCTATCCGGTAGATTAGGACAGTAGAGGAACAATTTATTTTCCTATTCTTGATTTGTTAGAGAAGGATCAGGATGGGCCATAGCGGTAGGTGAGAGAATTAGCTAATTCCAGTAATTTTGTTATTTGGTGAACTGAACCAGTTTTAGAAGGTTGTAACTTCTCAAATCAGTTAACTTGTAACTAGTACTCCTTCCGTCCCAAAATAGATGTCTTAGATTTGCTAAAATTTAGATAAATATAGACACTATTTAACATATAGATTTATTCAAATTTTGAGAAACTTAAGACATCTATTTTAAGACGGAGGGAGTACTATAGACGATTAACTACAGCTCTCTACTTGGCTTGTTGGAATCCATCAATTTCCACTTTGTAGCTGTTTGTTTTGCTAGTTCGCTAGATTTTTGAGATATATGCATAAAGGAAATGAGAGCTACAAATTAATAGGGAATAGCTAGCATCTTCTAGCTCTTTATTTAAGATATAACATGAGTCTTATGCATGTGTTGGACCAATTTTTACTGTATTATTGCTAGACCATCCTGGGACACAACAGTTTTTATGTTTTAGAAGTGGGATGTACATCGGCTACTATAGTAAGTTGTGGTTAATTAAATCCATCGGCTTTTTGCTTGACCACACACAACTTTTAGTTATGTTTAACATTCTAGATGAGTACACATGCTACAGGTATTTCCTAGTCTAGAGAAAAAAGAGAATGAAAGAAATGTTTTGGTTCGGGTATTTGTGCATATGACCTACCCGATATTTCGCTTATATGTTTTTTGAAGGATGATGTGTATTAAGTGTGATATGTGTGTCAATAACAGGTGTTGGTACTTTCGGTTCGGAACCCTACAATTCACAATTTGTGCCAAACGGTTGAGTCAAGTTAATAATGGGATAATACTTTGCATGATCCCCTCACTCAACTTTTATTTTGTAGCACTTGTTCTTTATTCAGTTGCTAGTTATTTGTGTGGTGATAAAGTGATAAATTAAAGGTTACATTTGCGCTTGCATTTTTTGCATAGCATGTTAGAGATAAAGCATAGTGTTGTGACCTACTAAGGTAGGCACATTTAGACCATTGATGTTGGGATGAGTCCCACATTATCGGCAACCTCCACGAGTTGGAGTGAGTGGAAGTCGACGGATGTTCACTCAAGAGATACCGGTATACACAAAGAAAATTGAAAGCAAAGATCATGTAGACATACAGAAGCATCGTTGCGTTGTGACAATTGCTAAAAGGATAATTGTTAGTTTCGTGTTTTATGTAAAACTTTTTATTTTCTTATGTGCTTGCTGAGTACTTTGTACTCACCCTTGTGGCTGCTATGTTTTTAGGTACCATTGAGGACATCATGTGTGGGGCTGGGAGTAGCACATATATATGTTTCAACACACTATCACTCATTACAACCTTTTTTGTACATAGAGTAGCTTTAACCTTGATAAGAAATGCTCTTTATTTTTATTTACCTTGAGGATTGGTTCATATTATGTATCTACCGACTTGGTCATTATGAGACAGCTTGGTTGTGATATATACCTTGTCTTGTTGGACCTGATAGTTGTGTCTATAGAAAGAGTTGGTTTAAGCTTCCTTTGTTGTCGTGGATGTTCCCACAAACAAAGGAGACTTTGCTGAAATTTATAGTTTCGTCCCGGCCTTGTGAGGTGACATGGATATTCCCTACAGGTACCTGGCATTGGCCTACCTGGTCCAGCCCAGCTGAGGCCCGCAAGCAAGACCTGCTGTAACCGTGATGCCCAAGGAGACTTCGGATGGCCCAAGCCCGGAAAGAACTCGACTTCTTGGAATACATGGCTAAGTGTAGATAGAATTTCAAAGTGGTTAACCCTAATCTATAACCGACTTGACCTATCCCGAGACCTGGCCTCCCCATATAAAGGCCAGGAGGGCACGGTGAGGAGGATCTGACCTCATACCCTAGAACACACCTCACGCTAGATTGCATTTGTGCACCCCTGTAACCATCAGATTCGTCATCAATCAAGAACAGACAAGTAGGAGTAGGGTTTTCCCTCTAGGGGCCTGAACCTGGGTAAACCTCGTGTCCCCTTGTTGCGAGTATGTTAACCGTTCCACGATCTTCAGCCTCCCCATCTTCTCTAAACCCAAGTCCATAACAATGGAAATTGACGACTCAAACCCTCGTCACGAGGTGTTTAAAGTTTGGGTAACACTGCCAGATAGGGTTGATATGTGGGGTGTTACAGTTCTTCCTCTCATTCCCAATAGCTTTCATAGCTTTAGTGGAATTCGGGAGTGAATGACTTTTAATTGCATTAGGCGCATTGGTTTGAGTTCTCTACGGAGAATCGGTTGGTGAAAGCATTTGAGCTTGTAGATCTTAGGTTCTTGGAACCTGGAGCTTGTGACTCGCAGAGCTCGTTTACGGAACTTGTTCCTCTCGGGTTCTTAGAATCCTAGATGGTTTTGTGGCCTTGATAATTTTTCTTGGGAGCCTCCAATTTAGTTGTGGAGGTTGCCCTAAGTTTGTATGAGTTTGGTGACCGCCATCAAGTGTTCCATATTGGATCTTGTGTCTGCCTTGGTGGTGCACAGATGGGAGAATAAGATGAGACTTTATGGCATCGGTGAGTGGTGTGCCTCTGCGTCTTGAGGTGAGTCCTTGTGTGGGGCTTGATGTGCATCGAGTCATCACACCTAAGGGTAAGCCTTTTGTGGCGTTCGGAGAGCATTCCGCTGGCCACCTCTCTCACGAAGATTAGCTTCTTTGGAAGTGAACCTCGGAATAAAATCACTGTCTCCGCGTGCCTCGGTCATTTCTATACCCAAGGTCTTTAATAATGTAGTTTATATTGTGATAGCCTTTGAGCTTGAAGTAATATATCTTGCTATCTCCTTGTTTCTTGTCTTGTTTAGCATAAGTTGTTGGTGCATTTAGTTGAACCTAGCATATTTAAGTTTCTATGCTTGATAAATTAAACGCTAGTTTTATTTTGTATTTATTAGATCCAAAATCGTAATTGGTTTAATTCACCTATTCATCCTCTCTAGGCGACATCCATGTCCTTTCAACAATAACAAATGTCTCAATATATTCTCAAAAATATTTCCTTTTTCGTAGTTAGCAATGAAGTACTTTGAATATGTTCACATCATTCTTGTCCAGTCCAACTAATATCTTGAGTACCATCCATTACTTTATGTATTTCCACAGATCAATTACTAGAAGAGTTTATGATAATTTCATATCGCAGATGTTGTTCAGAGTGAAGATGTACTAAGTTTTATATGCATGTGCATGGACGTGTTCAATCAATTCATGATAGAGATTCTAATATGCCTTGAAGATTGAAACGGGATAATCCACGCCATGGGTTTGATTTCATGCTTGGTCATGATCCACTGAAACATTGTCATGCATGCTTGGAAGGCATGGGAATGGCTTGTATGATTTTCAGATGTCTTTGACCCTTGGATCTAATTCCCTTACAATGGTGAACGCTCTGAACATACCTTTAAATGATAATTCGAGATGGATTTTGGTGATCAATCGTGCGCCAAATTAAAGCAACTTGACACAAGTTTTCTGTATGGACTGAGGGGATTATATTAGATTTAGAGAGAACATCATTTAGGGTGTGTTTGGTTGAGCTGTAGATTTCTGAAAATCAGCTGTGGGAAATCTGCTGTGGAAAAGCTGTTGTGAACCGACAACTGTAGAAAAGCTAAAAGTTGTTTGGTTGTGACAACTGCCAACTGTCGATTTTATAAGAGATGTCTGTATTTGCTTGAGGCGACGAAGAGACGGTCCGAGCGGTAAAGGTGGTGGCCGGCGTCGCCCGGCGACGTGCGACAGTGCTACAGGCGGCGGCGCAGTGAGACAACCGAAGGAGACGGTTAAGGAGGAAAATTGAGGGGTAGGTTCAAGGGGACAATGGAGTAGGGTCTACAGCTGACAGCCGGCACGAGGCAGGCGGAGTTGGGTGAGGAGGCGGATGAACCCTAGCCTGGCATGTCCTCTGTGCTTTTTTTTGACGTGTCTGTCCTTTGTACTGGTGTTTTTTTCTGAGATAGGTGGAGCGATGAGGGTGATGAGAAAAAGAAGCGAACTGTTTTCACTTCCCAGTGGCAGCGTGGGTAATTTTTCCTTCGAACTTCACTCGCGACGCAGGGAAATCAGTTTACACTAGCAAAATCTAGTGCGTTGCAGAATCTGATGCACTGCTCAAACTCGTTTGGTTCGGATTCCAACTGTGTGGACGTGAATCTGGCTCAGAAATCTGAACCAAACACACCCTTAGTTGCTCATATAAACTGGGTCATGAGGAGCTAACGTCTTTTCTAGTTGAGATGCTCGGGTGGTTCACTGGTTCTTGTGGATATCATGGCAAAGGATAGACCAAAAGATGTAATCTGAGCTGCTTGTACTATCAATTTCCCTGACGAAAATTGGGATCTTTAATTTTTGCTCCACTTACTGAAACAAATAATATTTTGTTGCTCACGAGTTAGAAACAGTCGGAAGGCCTTTCGTTCTTTCTGCACCTTCTGAATTTGCATCATTTGCATTCATTGCCTAACAACTGTTGGAGTAATATATTTTCTCTTTTCCTCAATGTAATAATTTGAAATGTCCACACCAAATAACATATAATGGTTCATTGATGGAGTAGACAGATTACATGATTGGTAAAACAAACAGATGGTAAATACTACTAGTAGACAACACACGAGAAAGTAGATTACACGATAGAATGTTGGCAATACTAAAACAGATAAGAAAATGCAGGATGTAGAAAAGGCAGGAAGATAGATGGTGAAATCACCGATGGAGCATGCATTGCATACAACCATGTGATCTGGAAGGTGAGACCGGTTGAGTCACCGGCGCCCTCCTTATTGTCAAAGCATGGGTACAGTTCTCCGGCTAGCCAGCACCGTCACCCCCTCCGTCCGACGCCTACGGCGCGGCGTTGAGGTCAATCGGCATCGGAGCAGAAGGGGGAACGGGGACTCCAGTGAAGTTATCACCGGTTAACTCGCCATCAGCAGTAGTGGTAGTGGGAGTGGTGGTCGTGGTGGTGGTAGGGACGACGGAAACCTTGGGCTTCTTGAGCATCAGGCTGCGAGGACGGGAGGAGGAAGAAGCAGCAGAATCCTTCAGCTCGTGATCCATGGTGGAGCTGAAGCAGGTCTTCGCTAAGCTCGCCGGTGCCTCCATGTTCATAGGCGGCGCGATGAGGTTCACCGGATCGTTGAAGCGGCCGGAGTCGACCGCTGTCGCCTCGAAGGAGAAGGACCTCAGCGGGATCAAGCGGATCGCCGCGATTTTCGTGTCCTCCGGCTCCGGCACGTGCGGGGAATGGTACGCCGCGGGCTCTCTCACGGCTGGCGCCTGGGAGGAGAAGTGACCAACGAACGGCGCCGGTGCCTGCGGCGCGGGGTAAGCGTGGCCGCGGCGGCGAGGCGTGGCAGCGACGGCGGAGACGAGGAGCGGCGGCGGAGGGTAGGCGAAGTTGGGCTTGGCCCTGCGGCCCTGCAGGCTCCTGGCGGCGATGTCGTAGGCGCAGGCGGCCAGAAAGGCGGCGGCGTACGTGCCCAGCCACACCTGCCTCCCGGTCTCCGGGTCCCGGATCTCGGCCGCGTACTTGCCCGAGGGCACCTTCCTCACGCCGCGGTACTTCTCCCTCCCCTCCACCGCCTCCGCCACAACGCGGTCCCACTCCTTGGCCTCCGCCATCGTCGCCTCCGCCGCCTCGCTCCTGTCCAGCGCCTCGAAGTCCCGCCGCATCGGAGCCTCCATCGAAGCTGGCCTTGGGAGCAGGGAAGGCCGTGTCGCGATGTGCTGCGAGAGAGGCGGAGAGCGAGTGCGAGTGCGAGAACTGCTGTGTGAGGACCACTATCGACGAGGGGGTTTTAAAGGCGGGGCTGGCCTTCACCAGCCACCCACCGTCACGCCGGCGCCGCAGAACATCACGCCGAGCATGCGGAGGAGTGCGACGCCCGGTGACGGCTGTGCCAAGCGAGCCACCGCTGGGCGTTTCCGGGCCTCCGTGCATGGGCTGCATGTTTGGCAATTGGCATCTCTAGCTCTCTCTTTTTTTTTTTTTGCTAATCATCTACGGAGTTCAATAGCAAAAAAAATATTTATAGAGCCTTATGCTCTGTTTATCAGCTCGGTTTTTCCAAAACCAGTGTATCTCAAAACGTCAATTTCAATGTGTGTACGAACCCCCGCAAAAAAAAATCAATGTGTGAACAACGAAAACATCAATTCCAAAACCCGCGTATTTTCTTAGTTTTGGAAAACCTACAGTCTAGAAAAAACCAAAAAAAGGATGCCAAGGCCTCTTTTCAAAGAATAGAAAATTGCTACATATTGGAGACATCATGGTTTACAAAACTTACTTATTTGCTGGTACCAAAAACTCCAAATTATTTAAAATGTGTTTTTTAAGAAACCACCCTATTCTCCAAAAATAAACACAGAATCTGCCAAATGCACACTTAATATAGTAAGTAAATTGTATTAATTATCTACCAATCGTGAGTAATGTAACCTACTCGCTAGGCTATAAAAGCGTCGCACAACCCTAGCAAAGCCATCCACTCCATCCTCGCCATCCCCGCCGCCCTCCTCCAACTGACCGACATTGGCGGTGGAGCTACTCTCTTGCTTCCTCGACCTTCCCCTTTTGGTAGAGAACCACCACTTCAATTCATAACGTGGTGGAGCTTGTCCCTTGGGCTACGCGCCACTCTCACAAATGTCGACATTTATCTAGACATCGCGACTACTAGATTGTCTTTCTCGGTCGTCCTTTCCATTCCGTCCTTGTTTTGTGTTGGCTTTGGCAATACAGATCTCATTTCCAGAGTCAATGCAGTCACAACATAGATGGGCCTGGAAATGTCGTGGGATTTCTAGCTTGTAGCTACTCACGATAATTATAGTTCATCACCGTTGACACTTGCGAAAATTGTGATTCTCACGGTTGTCTCCTCTCACCATGGGTTTCCGCTTTGCATGGTGGTCACCTGCATCACATATCCTCTTCATCGTGCACGTACACGTTGATGGGTCGGTTTCCCCATGACATGGTGGTGCACTTCTCAGATGTCAAGTTCGTATAAAAAGTTATAGTTGAGTTAGTATTATCAAAACATAAGTGTTTTAACTTTCGGGGTGCCTAATTTAACTTATGTACACATAAAATATTGTAGAATTTGTGTTGTTAACAAGTAAGGTTGATTATTTTCTTGGTACCAAATAATATTCTTGCTTTAATGGATCATAAAATTAAGAAATTTTGGTCGATACGAACCATTGCATTCTAGCCTAAGTATTTTCTATGCTAAATGAATTCAAGCCAAACTAAAATAGTAGGTCAAAAAAGTGTGCCGATATATGAATTCATTTTTGGTCTTCCAAATTGTCCACCTAACAAGATCAATTCCGTAAAATAAGTCTTATTGATATGCTTCTTCAGAATTTTTACACAATCGAAACCAATAGGTGCTACCAATTTTAACACTTAATATTTGTATTTTCTCCTAAGTTACTTTGTGATAGATGTATTTGAGCCAAATTAAAATAGTGGATAGAAAGGTATGGGGAAAATTTTGTATGTGCTCGTAGCAAAACATGTACCATAAGAACATGGATTTAACACATCTATACATGTTACAAAACCATATTTTCCCCTTTTCTAGAGTTTATATTCATAATCAAAATATTATAGTGTACAAATATATACTATTATAATTTCAATATTTATGAATATTAGGTACCATTTATTAGTCTCACCAATCCAAAATCATTCCTAAAACAAAATTAGTTCAATTCAATATTAATTTCAAGAAAAACGACAAACATCTTATTAATTTGATAAATCCTTACAAACACATATGCTGAATTTTTTTTCTTGCATATAACAATGTGAGAACTCTTTATTCCATATAAAAATTAAGTAAAAACATCTATCTGATGTGCATGTCATCACACCACATATATAGTCTTGAACATAAGGGAATATGCTACTATACACACACCTAACCATTTTTCACAAAAATATAAGATTGTGGCTCGATGCATTGATATAAACCAACCACTTAATTTTTTTCCTTTCAATATATACTTTTGAGGTTCTTCAAAACACTTTATATTTGTGATTTTATTAGACATCTCAACAATTGTTTCCTGGGTCCTCATGATTGAATATATTCCCAATAGTTATTACTCCCTTTTTTGGAACATCTTGCTATATATTAGATTATGCTAGGGTAGACCATTACCATGATGGTTCAACTTTAAAAGAGAATTATATGCAATCAAAAACTTATGGAGCTAGGGTGTTGGGGGCACAATGAATAAACTACGAAAGAAACAACCAAGGCATTTTTTCTTCAAATTTTTTACATATATAAAATAAAACTTAGTATATACATAATCATACATCATACATGAATCAAGAGGGGAAAGTTAATTGAGAAAAAACTGGGTTGGCAAGAGGTCATTACATTTCTATTATCCAATGGCCCAGTTGTGCTCTTATTCTTATGAAAATCTAGCCATGTTTGGAAGTTTGGAAAATATAGAAGCTTAGCTTTTGTATTAGTGATATTTTGACTTACAAAATATTTGCTTCAACTCATGTGAAGTTTAGTAGTAGTTATTATCCTTTTCAAACATTTAGTTTCCACTTATTTTTCAGTGTCATCTTAGTGTGCATATGTGCAATAAAAACCTAAAAACTCTGATCCTTATAGCGTACAGAATATTCTTTGGATTTCCCCTTTTCAAATAATATAATTGGATACATGATAAAATATGGTTTGCATACACGTAGCATTAGTTTGAATAATGTTCAAACTGGGCTGATGTTCATGTGCTGCCTATTTTTGTAAAGTAAATGTATAATATACTCCATACATTTAGATTTTGTTTTTTTGCAAGGAGGATAAGGAGTGTAAAAGATCTTTGACCCTTGGAAAAAAATCTAACTATCTTGAAAAACTCAAATAGAACCCGAGATCCAAATAAATTTGTACACTCAGAAAGAAAAGTTTGTACAAGATTTCATTGTTGCTCTAAATTTCAACCACGGTATCTCCTTCTTGAAGATTTCTATGCAATGATAAACACTTGGCTCCATATGCTGGAATATGAATGCATTTATCCTCTTAAAAATTTCCCAAGCACCTAACAAGATAAATTCCATAAGATAAGGCTTATTGTATGCTCCTCTAGAGTTGTCATACGCAATCCAAACCAATAGGTGCCAAAAAAAATTAATACCTATCTATTTGCATTTTCAGATAAGTTATTTTGTTCTCCATATATTTGAGACAAATTAAAACAGCAGTCCACAAGGGTGTGAGGAAAATTTCTATACCACCAGTTAGTAAAAAAATATATGTACAATAATATGGCTTTAACATATCTAGACATCTTACAAATACATACAATTTTTCTTTTTTCTAGTGTGCATATTCATAAATAAAACATCCACAATAAAAAATTCACTATGAGTACTTTGGTGTGATTATGAATATTATGTGGCCACACTTTTCTGCTTACCTCTGGGATAAACATGACATGAAAATTTTCTGTGCCTGTAAGTGCAAAGACGATCTCTAGTAATCTTCTGTTGTGCACTCTAAATTTTGAAATTATAGCAGGGTACTATTTTCCAAACCAATGCATCACATTATCCAGTCTCACTTTAGTGAACAATGACTCACGACATGGCAATCCCATTGTGCGCCAACTAACAAACAGTAAAATGACAACCCAACTGTGCACGCTTATCTTCCCCACAAGCTTACGAATCCATGTGGGAAAGAGACTCGGTGGAGAACATAGGTAGGAGTTTCTCTACAAGACCAAAGCAGAGTAACTTTGGTTTGGCTTGCAAGAAAATTTTATATGCACGTGTCATCCATGATATATATATATATATATATATATATATATTCGGTTTAGAAGGAATAGTAAGCTGACAAAGGGTTTCCTGGGTTTGTAAGGACATCTCAATTTTGAAGAATCGTGCAACATATGTTTCTATATACATCTTCCATTAAAAAGCTCTCACAATGCTCTATATCCCCAGGGTAAGGTGACAATCGACGCACTGGACAATTAACTTTGTTCAAGTAACGTCCTAGGATGGCTAGCTCCTTGGGAAGGATGAGTTGTACTAATTTGGACTGTTCCTATGAATCCTTATTGCTCAGAATTTCAACCACAATAGATCTTCCTTGAAGATTATTGCTCTGCAATGACAAACACTTGGCTTCATATGCCTGAATACGGATGCATTTCTATTCTTCCAAACTTTCCAAGCACCTAACAATACCAATTCCATAAAATAAGGCTTATTGATATGCTCCTTTATAGTTGTCACACAATCCAAACCAATAGGTGCCACGCATTTTTAATACCTAATTATTTGTGTTCTCGGCTAAGTTATTTTGTTCTACATGTTGAGACAAATTAAAATAGCCAGCCATAGTGGCATAAAAAAATTCTATGTCATCGGGAAGGAAAACATATGTACTATAAGAATATGGGTGTAACATGTCTAGACATGTTAAAAATACATACTATTTTTATTTTCCCCAGTGTACACATATTCACTTTGGTGTTTTCTTATGAATTGTATGGCCACACTTTTCTGGTTACCACTAGGATAAACATGACATAAAAATTTACTGTGCCTGCAAGTGCAAACACATTCTCTAGTAATCTTCTATTGTGCCTGTCTAAATTTTGGAATTATAGTTGGTTAGTGCTTTCCGAACCAATGCATCACATTATCCAATCTCAATTTAGTGAACGGTGGCTCACGTACGACATGGCTACCGCATAGAGCACCAACACACAAACAATAAAATGACAACCCAACCGTGTAAGCTTTCAAATCCATGTGGGTTAAGTGACCCGGTGGAGAACACGCGTAGGAGTTTCTCTACATAACCACGGCAGAGTAACTTTCGGTTGGCTTACAAGCAAGTTATATGTGCATACATGTGACCTCCACAATATAGATGTTGCATCTAGAAGGCATATCAAGGTGATAAGGGCTGCTTATGTTTGTAAGGACCTCTGAATCGTTCAGCATTTGTTGCTATATATCTCCTGTATCACTAGATCCATCCATCGAAAAGCTCTCACAACACTCTATATCCCCAGGGTGTGATGAGGACACACCGGACAATTAACTTTGTTCAAGTAATAATGTCCTAGGCTATCTCCCGGGTAAGGATGAGTTGTACTAATTTGGAGTGTTCCTATGGACCTGCTTATCGGTTCACGGCGGTCAGGCAGGCCAAGCGCATGAATGGACATCTGGAGATCTCTCTCGTTAAGGATGGCAATTTTATCCACGGGTCCAGGTATCCACAGATATCCAGCCCACTGGGTAAGGTTTTGGTGGGCTAATTATGTCCATCGATTTTATGGGACGGATATCCGCTAACTCATGGGGATCTCGCCATGCATCTCAGTGATCACGGAGCGTTGCTTTGGCTAAGCCATCATTGATTCCGTGAGGGCCTCAATTAACACCGGCCGGCCGAGGTAACAGGGCCAAAATAGGTTGCAGAAAAGAGCCTTTAATTTGGGGGATGAATACGCCGAGTATAGGTTGTGTATATGGCCTTGAGTAGATGAGAGGTGCACAATATTGGAAAGCAAAGGTTATGTGTGTACTTGGGATGAGAAAGCACAGGTTCTGGCCCTGGTGCATACAGTACAATATTACTTGTCTCCAGGATATATACGACAATAAAAATTATTGTCTCTTGTGGTTAAATATACATGGGGCGGCCCCAGGCTCCCAGCGCACGATCGAGGTGCTCCGCCCCGGTGAATCAGCCTCACGACCGTGCACAGCCTGCATGCATCAAGGTGACGATCGACGCGAGATTTTTTTTTTACTTTCTTGCTGGACGTTGATGTAGAGAGTCAGAGAAGAATCAGATGGACGAGGGGGCCGGTGTAAGATATATCCTAGAAACAGGCTTCTGTCCTGTTTTATAAATATAAAAGAGTGAATTTCACTTTTTACTTTTTATTTGTGCATTTGAGACACTAATTACTCCATTTAGTAGAAGTTGTATCCAAATGTCCTATTTAAAAATTTTTAAGCATGATTTTGTTCCGTTTTAGTATTTATCACTTGTTCTTGGATAAGGCTGAAATGTTAGGATGATGTGCCGCCACAAAATATGTCAAGATCGGAGGACGTCGTTGCCGATCATATCTTACCCTTCTCTGCACCAAATGTTTTATTTTTTATTGTCATCTCAATAATTTCGAAGTTCAATCGTCACCTCACATATTGCCCAATAGATATGCATCCGAAATGAGGGCTTAAAGTTTTCAAACATGGCAATTTAGATGAATTTTCACTACATAGGGTAATTAGTGTCACAAATGCACAAGTAGAGGGTAAAAATTGGAATTCACTCAATATAAAACCACAACGGTCCAGCCGATACAAAGTATTGAGGGGATCCTCTTACATAGCAGATTAAAGATAAACAGAAGAAATCAAGAAGCGTCGAGCTTGCCACCGACAACACCGGGAGACACCAAGAAAACCGGGGCTCCATGACGACGTCCCCAGAAGGGTAACGACTATAAGCGTCGCCACCAACGAGAGCAATAGTCAAGGATTTTCATCCGGAGCCTGTGTGGAGACTGTAACCACAACGACGCCCTCAAGAGGGTTATGACCCCCACACAGATCGCCGATGTTGGCGCTGTAGCGCAGAGCTTTCGTGCGGAAAAACCTTCAAACCACACATGGTATGTTGGACCACCCAATGACCTCAAACCAGGCCTTCACAACACGGTCTGGGAGCTGACCATGCCTAAGCGCAGCCAACACCATGATCCACGTCGCTAGCTCCTCTCCACCCTCATGGCCAAAAGAGCAAGGACATCACAACTGTCACGTCTCATCATAGAGACGCCCATGCAGTCCACCTTCCGAGGCTGTCACCCCAATGTCCGTGAGCTCGGGAACCAAGATGCGATAAGAATCTTGTCGCGGGACCAATGAGTCTAACGGGGAGCGTCGCTAGAATAGAATCGTGTGGACGCAGAAGTGTAGTCGGCAGGCGGCCACCTGCCACCCACCAGTCACCCTCCGCGGACATCGACAACTGTATTTGGACCCACTGGTCTGAATTCGGCCCCCGGCAACGCTGCGATGAGAGGAGATTCATCATGCACCATTGTAACACCCTCAGAATCGGCCCTATGCAAGTTTTAGCGAAACCCGCCAAACCCGCATAGAAACGATCCAAAGGTGCCCACCAGGCACTTTCGTGCGGGTGGAAAACGAAGTAATATCATTACACAATAGTCCACGATGGAACCCACAGAACAGATATATACAACGGCGACTCAATGAGTCAAGAATACAGATATACAATACAAAGATCCAAATCACCTTGAAAATGATACAGCGTCCGAGTACGGACAAGATGCAAATTGAGCTAAGAGCCCTGAAGAATAACCAATGGCGTCCATAACCCTGCCCAGGCCAAGCCGGAAGGTTAACCCGGCTAACGACGTCGATCTCAAAACCTGCTTAAACAAAAGGGGTGCCGACAAAGGGCAAAGGAAAAAAGAGAGAGCGGTCAGTACTGAGGCCAGTACACGGCGAGGCTAGAATTCGGCGGTCCTCGCCTACATAGGTATGGTGGACTGAAGCGGCAACGTGGCATGCACTAAACAACCTATAGAGACTCGATACAACTAGCGGCTATCAGAGAGGGGTAAGAAAGACATATTCGGAACCAACCTGATAATACCACCAAACATACCCATCCTGGTGTTTCCCCCTCAAGACCAAACGAGGAAGTCAACCGAGGAACTCACACTGTTGGCAGTTTTATTCATTCCGTTATAGTTGCGGCAATTACTAGTCAAATAAAGATGGCATGAGTCATCCTGATATAATAAGCAGTGGCCAGTTTTAGTTAACCATTCCGTTGTAGTTGCAACACTTACTAGTCAGATACAATTAGCATGAGATATCCCAAACCCAGCAGTTGTTGGTACTTTTATTTAGCCATTCCGTTGTAGTGAAGCTGATTACTAGTCATATCTGATAAAAATCAATTTATAACAGTAAACTTTAGTTATAGTTATCTATGATCGAGAACTGTGCTCCAAGTCGTCCATAACCGCGGACACGGCTTCTCGAAAAGATTTAACCCTGCAGGGGTGCACCAAAGTATCCACACGCACTTCGACCCTTTTTGCCAGATCAGTTAACATACACCCATCGGTATGTCGGCGGGGCCTAAGTCATGACGTTTCCCAGACCCAAAGCAAGTACATGGAGGCCACCCCACTAAGCTACCCGCAACGAAGTCGGCCGGTCTCCGAGACGGACTTAGGGTTTGTGTAGACGACTGTAAACGACTGGGAACCCGAAAAGGTGACTGGGCTTGTCGATACATCGAAAACTTGTCACGGACCTAAACAGTACAGGTGCAGTACCTCGCACAATTTAAATTAAGCAGTAAAGCATGGCATAAGTACAGAATAGTAATAAAGCCCCAAACTAATTGTGGCCCCCGGTACAATACTTTGAAATCAGGTACTAATCGATGGGGGTGCCCATACACCCCACCTGTGGTTAGCGCGCTCGATCTCGGAACAGGTGTCAAGAACTCGGGGTCCTACGGGACACAAGTGGACGGTTAACAACCAAATAACATCTATTGCCCACCTGTGCCTCTGCATTATTTACCTACTTCAATTTTAGTTATTAAACAATAATTAAAGTCTTGATCATCTCCAACATTAAACATGCGGCAATCCTCCAACAACTGTGGTACTTGACGACACGCAACAGCACTTGAGCAAGCGACTACGACGCGCAAGTCCAACTATCTACCAATCAACAGGTAATAGGATGTGTCCAAGGCAATATAAGGCTGCAAGGGATGTCACAGGCACGAAAACTAGAGCATCGCAACACAGATAGCAATAGATCAACAGGAGGGAATAAATACTATAAAAGTAAGATAGGTAGAAAGGGGGAGATGCTCGCCTGAAAACATTGCCGAGGGTTCATCCGAAGATCGGGTCGACACTCGCATCAACTCATCGGCCTAATCCGTGAAGAAGCAAAGCACTAGAAGAAACACCAGATAGACTATTTAATATACGACAAAAGATCGGGCATGATGCATGTATGGTGTATGACATGGCAAAGGTGCAATGCAATTAGATCATATTAAGCGGAACTGGGGTCCCGACATTTAATTAAACGGTTCAAGTTATTTATCTACCCCGCAAATTAAATGTTGGATTAGCAAGACCAAACATGGCTTCGGTTCGCTATGCCAATTTAAATAAAGTCCGGAATAAGACAAAGATATCCCGCATATAGACTCCATATTTAATTATGAGATGAATTGGCATAATGCCCCCAAACCACATACAAGTATGCATGCATGAACAATTTAATATGCAACAATTTATATAGATGTCAATTTATAAAATAGGGCTCGAGAGAAAGGGTCACACGTTAGGGTTCGAAGATCTTGGGGTTCGAAGGGGTTCGGTTCGGCGGGGTTCCGGCTCGGCGAGGAACGGTCTTCGGATTCCAAGAACAGGGCCGTCGATTTCCATGACGACATCCTCAGTGTTCTGTGCCGAAAGCCTCGGGGTTTCCGTGTAGGAGACCTTGGTGATGCACTTGTCGGCTTCAAGGGGCTTGCATTAGTCTTTTATTGGGTACCCACTGTAGCATACATACACCAAAAGGATGGAACAAAGCGAGAAGGCTATGTATCATTCGGGCATTAACCCGAACACCTTGCAGGGGAGTGGCAGAAACAAAACAAAGACGCACAGGAAAAGCGGGCCTTGGTGTGCAGCAGTAGAGATAGAGGAGGCGACTGCGCAGACGGGGTGTTGCCAGAGGCACCAGCGGCGGCGTTCGGGGATGGTTGAGGCATCGGGCCAGCGCGCGGGAGGGTGGCCGTCGTCGAGGAAACATGAGGCGGTGGCCGGAGGCGCTGGCTAACTGCAGAGGGGGAGGAGAGGCCGACGCGGCAGCGCTGGATGCGGTGGCACTCAACCCCCAGCAAGGAGGGTGGCCGGGTCGAGGAAGGAAGGCACGCCGACGAGGTCGCAGAGCCGCGGTACTGGCGACGGGCGGAGGTCCTGGCACGAGGGCGGGTCCGTGCCGAGAGAGAAAGGTCGATCGGCGTGGAGGAGAAAGGACGCAGGACGACGACGTGGTCGCGAGCTCATGGGCAGGGGCGCTGAGCGGCCAGAGGCGGGCAGCGAGGGAACAGGGGCGGCCGGCGGACTCGAGTAGAGCGGCGGCCGGCAGTGCTCATGGGGCCGGCGAGCACAGAGAGGGGGGCGCGGTGACGCGACATCGTCGGTGCAGAGGAGGTCGCGTCCAAGAAGGGAAAGGTCGGCCAGAGGCGGTGCGCAGGGGCCTGAGCGGAGGCGAGAGGGCGGCTGGCGGCGACAGGGTGGAGGCGAGGTGGTGGACGACGGTGCGGCAGAGGTAGACGGAGCCGCGGTGCTCGCGACCAGAGGTAGCGGGGAACGCGCGGAGGCGGCCGACTGGAGGTGGCGAGAAAGGTTGGCAGCGGCGGGGTCTGCGGCAGAGTTCGACGAGGTGGGATCTGGCGGCGGCGCACATTGAGGTCGGCGGCGGCGTTTGCTGCGTGGATTGGGGATGTAGGCGAGAGAGGCATCGCGAGGGGAGAGGGTGGGCGACCTGGCGGTTCGGTCGCGCGCGGGGTGGGTCTCGCAGCCAGGTGGGCCCGGGGGCGCGGGTGGGGCTCGGGGTACGGCCAGGGTGAGGAGCAGGGTGTGTCGCGACGTTTGTGTGGGTCGGTTCTGGTGACAGGAATGTGTGTGTTTGGTGTGTGCGTGTAGAGCCAGGGGTGGCGGCGGGTGAGAGGTAGGGTGGGATTTGGGGTAGGTCTAGGGTTTGCAAGGTGGGGTGGTACGTGGCTGTCGGTTGGGCCTTTTGGGCCTGGCCGGTGGCCACCTCCCCCGGGGTTTGTAAAATAGGGTTTTGATATTATAATATATTTATTTTGTTTTGTTTAAATCAAAATATTTGCAACTATGTTGTAGACAAAATAAAATATATGGATAGACCGGGTTTTTGATTTGAACAAAGGGAGAGGGTATTTTAGAAAACAAAGAGAGACTTTTAGAGAAATAGTTTTTAGTTTAACAGATGCATGATGCCTCATGATGCACAAAGTAGGAACAACAAGCGATTTTCTAGTAGTGGTTTTACCCGGGGTGCTACAATTCGACACCACTAACAATGGATCTCGCCCTCGAGATCCGCCTCATAGTACGGGGAAGAAAGCCGACAGTCTGAATCTTCTCGCTTTGTGTAGATCTTCGCGCCACCACTAACAATGACTCCTGCTCCATCTTGAAATCCGCGACACCACCAACAAGGGTCGGTGCTGACGTTCGTCGAGAGAACACTCCGGAGAAACAAATGACGAAGGTAGAGGTATCAAAAGATAAGGCCACCTCTAACTTCCATGAGAAGAGGAAAAGTTACATTGACCCACCAGTTTGATGTACAAGAGTGACCAGTAAGAGTCCAGTAGGGTGATCAGTCCATTCCGTACCCAAACTATTAACTCCATACATGAATAGGAAAATCGTGCAAACACAACTCTCGCAATTTAGAATGAAGATCTTCATAAGCGGTATTCGGAACAAAGGGATGATGCAAGCTCTGCATTGGATCTGATGTAGATGAGGTCATCACGTCGGAAAACACCGGAAGATACAAAAGGATTTTTTATGAAAATACATAATGATTAGATTTCGCAATGGTTCCATTGGCATGAACAACACATGCTCAAGGTATACACCAACTTCACCAATGCTCGTCCTTCTCATATGTTTTTCAACGATACAGATATCCAGCAAGGTACACATATAGATAAAGAGTTCAAGAACAAAAGATTAGATGAAGGGTACAATAGACAAGATGCAGATTCGATGATCGTAGCACCACCGTTATAAAAGGGAGAAAGCGAAACCCTGAAGGTACGACGAAAACCCAACCGCGAGAAATCCTAGACTCGAAGAAAGATAAGAGAGTAGATTCAAAACACGTAGAGGTAAGACGATAATAGCAGAGGGGTGAGGAGTAAAAGCAGACCTAATCAGATCTATCCAACCGATTTTTCCAAAATAGTTTTTGACACTCTATAACGTCCGCTAGCTAGGTTATCCTACAGGCTGGACCAGTGGGGTATCGTAACTGCTGAGCTCTGATACCACTCTGTAACACCCTCAGAATCGGCCCTATGCAAGTTTTAGCGAAACCCGCCAAACCCGCATAGAAACGATCCAAAGGTGCCCACCAGGCACTTTCGTGCGGGTGGAAAACGAAGTAATATCATTACACAATAGTCCACGATGGAACCCACAGAACAGATATATACAACGGCGACTCAATGAGTCAAGAATACAGATATACAATACAAAGATCCAAATCACCTTGAAAATGATACAGCGTCCGAGTACAGACAAGATGCAAATTGAGCTAAGAGCCCTGAAAAATAACCAATGGCGTCCATAACCCTGCCCAGGCCAAGCCGGAAGGTTAACCCTGCTAACAACGTCGATCTCAAAACCTGCTTAAACAAAAGGGGTGCCGACAAAGGGCAAAGGAAAAAGAGAGAGCAGTCAGTACTGAGGCCAGTACACGGCGAGGCTAGAATTCGGCGGTCCTCGCCTACATAGGTATGGTGGACTGAAGCGGCAGCGCGGCATGCACTAAATAACCTATAGAGACTCGATACAACTAGCGGCTATTAGAGAGGGGTAAGAAAGACCTATTCCGAACCAACCTGATACTACCACCAAACATACCCATCCTGGTGTTTCCCCCTCGAGACCAAACGAGGAAGTCAACCGAGGAACTCACACCGTAGGCAGTTTTATTCATTCCGTTATAGTTGCGGCAATTACTAGTCAAATAAAGATGGCATGAGTCATCCTGATATAATAAGTAGTGGCCAGTTTTAGTTAACCATTCCGTTGTAGTTGGAACACTTACTAGTCAGATACAATTAGCATGAGATATCCCAAACCCAGCAGTTGTTGGTACTTCTATTTAGCCATTCCGTTGTAGTGAAGCTGATTACTAGTCATATCGGATACAAATCAATTTATAACAGTAAACTTTAGTTATAGTTGTCTATGATCGAGAACTGTGCTCCAAGTCGTCCATAACCGCGGACACGGCTTCTCGAAAAGATTTAACCCTGCAGGGGTGCACCAAAGTATCCACACGCACTTCGACCCTTTTTGCCAGATCAGTTAACATACACCCATCGGTATGTCGGCGGGGCCTAAGTCATGACGTTTCCTAGACCCAAAGCAAGTACATGGGGGCCACCCCACTAAGCTACCCGCAACGAAGTCGGACGGTCTCCGAGACGGACTCAGGGTTTGTGTAGACGGCTGTAAACGACTGGGAACCCGAAAAGGTGACTGGGCTTGTCGATACAGCGAAAACGTGTCACGGACCTAAACAGTACAGGTGCAGTACCTCGCACAATTTAAATTAAGCAGTAAAGCATGGCATAAGTACAGAATAGTAATAAAGCCCCAAACTAATTGTGGCCCCCGGTACAATACTTTGAAATTAGGTACTAATCGATGGGGGTGCCCATACACCCCACCTGTGGTTAGCGCGCTCGATCTCGGAACAGGTGTCAAGAACTCGGGGTCCTACTGGACACAAGTGGACGGTTAACAACCAAATAACATCTATTGCCCACCTGTGCCTCTGCATTATTTACCTACTTCAATTTTAGTTATTAAACAATAATTAAAGTCTTGATCATCTCCAACATTAAACATGCGGCAATCCTCCAACAACTGTGGTACTTGACGACACGCAACAGCACTTGAGCAAGCGACTATGACGCGCAAGTCCAACTATCTACCAATTAACAGGTAATAGGATGTGTCCAAGGCAATATAAGGCTGCAAGGGATGTCATGGGCACGAAAACTAGAGCATCGCAACACAGATAGCAATAGATCAACAGGAGGGAATAAATACTATAAAAGTAAGATAGGTAGAAAGGGGGAGATGCTCACCTGAAAACATTGCCGAGGGTTCATCCAAAGATCGGGTCGACACTCGCATCAACTCATCGGCCTAATCCGTGAAGAAGCAAAGCACTAGAAGAAACACCGGATGGACTATTTAATACTACGGCAAAAGATCGGGCATGATGCATGTATGGTGTATGACATGGCAAAGGTGCAATGCAATTAGATCATATTAAGCGGAACCGGGGTCCCGACATTTAATTAAACGGTTCAAGTTATTTATCTACCCCGCAAATTAAATGTTGGATTAGCAAGACCAAACATGGCTTCGGTTCGCTATGCCAATTTAAATGAAGTCCGGAATAAGACAAAGATATCCCGCATATAGACTCCATATTTAATTATGAGATGAATTGGCATAATGCCCCCAAACCACAGACAAGTATGCATGCATGAACAATTTAATATGCAACAATTTATATAGATGTCAATTTATAAAATAGGGCTCGAGAGAAAGGGTCACACGTTAGGGTTCGAAGATCTTGGGGTTCGAAGGGGTTCGGTTCGGCGGGGTTCCGGCTCGGCGAGGAACGGTCTTCGGATTCCAAGAACAGGGCCGTCGATTTCCATGACGACATCCTCAGTGTTCTGTGCCGAAGGCCTCGGGGTTTCCGTGTAGGAGACCTTGGTGATGAACTTGTCGGCTTCAAGGGGCTTGCATTAGTCTTTTATTGGGTACCCACTGTAGCAGACATACACCAAAAGGATGGAACAAAGAGAGAAGGCTATGTATCATTCGGGCATTAACCCGAACACCTTGCAGGGGAGTGGCAGAAACAAAACAAAGACACACAGGAAAAGCGGGCCTTGGTGTGCAGCAGTAGAGATAGAGGAGGCGACTGCGCAGACGGGGTGTTGCCAGAGGCACCAGCGGCGGCGCTCGGGGATGGTTGAGGCATCGGGCCAGCGCGCGGGAGGGTGGCCGTCGTCGAGGAAACATGAGGCGGTGGCCGGAGGCGCTGGCTAACTGCAGAGGGCGAGGAGAGGCCGACGCGGCAGCGCTGGATGCGGTGGCACTCAACCCCCAGCAAGGAGGGTGGCCGGGTCAGGGAAGGAAGGCACGCCGACGAGGTCGCAGAGCCGCGGTACTGGCGACGGGCCGAGGTCCTGGCACGAGGGCGGGTCCGTGCCGAGAGAGAAAGGTCGATCGGCGTGGAGGAGAAAGGACGCAGGACGACGACGTGGTCGCGAGCTCGTGGGCAGGGGCGCTGAGCGGCCAGAGGCGGGCAGCGAGGGAACAGGGGCGGCCGGCGGACTCGATTAGAGCGGTGGACGGCAGTGCTCATGGGGCCGGCGAGCACAGAGAGGGGGGCGCGGTGACGCGACAGCGTCGGTGCAGAGGAGGTCGCATCCAAGAAGGGAAAGGTCGGCCAGAGGCGGCGCGCAGGGGCCTGAGCGGAGGCGAGAGGGCGGCTGGCGGCGACAGGGTGGAGGCGAGGTGGTGGACGACGTGCGGCAGAGGTAGACGGAGCCGCGGTGCTCGCGACCAGAGGTAGCGGGGAACGCGCGGAGGCGGCCGACTGGAGGTGGCGAGAAAGGGTGGCAGCGGCGGGGTCTGCGGCAGAGTTCGACGAGGTGGGGTCTGGCGGCGGCGCACATTGAGGTCGGCGGCGGCGGTTGCTGCGTGGATTGGGGATGGAGGCGAGAGAGGCATCGCGAGGGGAGACGGTGGGCGACCTGGCGGTTCGGTCGCGCGCGGGGTGGGTCTCGCAGCCAGGTGGGCCCAGGGGCGCGGGTGGGGCTCGGGGTACGGCCAGGGTGAGGAGCAGGGTGTGTCGCGACGTTTGTGTGGGTCGGTTCTGGTGACAGGAATGTGTGTGTTTGGTGTGTGCGTGTAGAGCCAGGGGTGGCGGCGGGTGAGAGGTAGGGTGGGATTTGGGGTAGGTCTAGGGTTTGCAAGGTGGGGTGGTAGGTGGCTGTCGGTTGGGACTTTTGGGCCTGGCCGGTGGCCACCTCCCCCGGGGTTTGTAAAATATGGTTTTTATATTATAATATATATATTTTGTTTTGTTTAAATCAAAAGAGTTGCAACTGTGTTGTAGACAAAATAAAATATATGGATAGACCGGGTTTTTGATTTGAACAAAGGGAGAGGGTATTTTAGAAAACAAAGAGAGACTTTTAGAGAAATAGTTTTTAGTTTAACAGATGCATGATGCCTGATGATGCACAAAGTAGGAACAACAAGCGATTTTCTAGTAGTGGTTTTACCCGGGGTGCTACAACCATTGGGTGTGATCACTGATCGGAAACAGTTGTAGGGCCTATAAGGCCCCACATGCCAGACTATCCCCGCCGCCGCACTGCAGCGCCATGTCCGCCGCTGCAACCACCTGCAAGTCCATGCAGCAACCTACTTGGTCATCTTTGCTAGAAACCCACAACCATGCCTTTGTCGGGCATACACCGGTCATATCGAAGTCCTGGGTAGATCAACCCGTAGGCTCCAGGACCCGCCTCTACCTAGATCAGGCCCTGAAGGCCCAGATTTGGACCAGCAGGCTCACGCCACCGGGAAACCATGCCACGTCGTCTTCCACCATCGGACGCCCTTCTTGGACACCGCCAAGCCCAAGGCGTCCTCTTCAGCAGCGCACCGTTGCCGAGGGGGCTTCCCCATGCAAACCCTTGAGCGGCCGGGTAGAGGAGCGCTGCAGCCACCGGCACCGCGCGGTATTTTGCCGCCAGGACAGGGAGAAGGGAGGAGGAGTGAAGCTCGGTTCATGCGACTCAGGTTATCACCCCGTCTCCCGCGGGACGCGACGAAGCGTTTTTCGGCCAATACGATCCATTGTGTGGCCAACTTCAGGGTGTATTTAGGCAAAACCACTAATGGTGTGCCTGCCGCGAAAGCCAACACTGATTACTCGGTGTAAAAGTGAGGATCTTAAATCTGAAGAGTATGCGCTAGCTTTGTTGGAAGGAGAAGCCCAAAATCTTTAAGCTTGAAGACAGAAAGAAAGCTGGAGATGTGAGTGCAAAGACATGCATGAAGATGCTTGCGGTTCTTATTGTCTTGTATGATGATGACTATGCCCAAGCCATATTTGCTCGTTTCTATTCATGTAGTTTTATCCTATGCCGCATCACAGGAGATTTCTCTCTCTGCAAAAGTGTTAGCAACTAGAGTTGTGAAGAATATTGTAGTTCTCCGCGTCCTCGCCCCGATAAATGATGCAATCGTTGATGCATACGTGATATCTAACGTGCGGTAGATCGAGAGGACAGACGATTTTCTTGGCATCCTCGATACTAGTTGGACATGTGTTCCCCTCCGGGAGACGATCGTGCCAGAATGCCATCATATCGTCGAATCTTGCGTCGCTCAATTTGTGTTTTGCCTTCATCTCCATAGCCTTGAGCGTTACATGTAACCGGGTATCATCGGGCCTGCATCCTTCATACAATGGAGTAACCGCGTCTTTCTCAAGTTGCGCAAGCTTGGCTTTCTCTCTAGCGGCAGCCCTGGCGTTACTCGTCTGATTGAGAAGCAGCTCTTGCACATAAGTGTCCCGCACCCAGCCTGACGTTGTTCCATCGTCGTCCGCTCCTCCGGCACTAGATCATCATCATCCCGGTCTGCTTCCGCACCTTCACCATCTCCAGGAGACTCTTCATCATCTCGCTCGTTCTCGCCGTGATGATGATCATCGTCATGTTGGCCACCTTCACCGTCTCCATCATCTACGTCATCGCTTATCCAACGAGTGTATCCATCCATGAAACCATGGTGGAGCAGGTGCGCCTGCAGATTCCCGGAATCTGGGTCGATCACCTAGTTGAGTTTGCATCTTCTGCACGGACATCTTATATCTGTCTTGTTATTTCGTATCATGTCGGCCGTCGCACATTTCAAAAATCTAGCCACAATGCCTTCGCTCATTGTGCGGACCATTTTTGCCTGCACGGTGTACACGGTACAATTTTGAAGTCTATTAGAACCACATAATGAATGCATGCATGCAATGGTCGATAGAAAATTTCGGCATGACCTATCCTAAAATTAGGACCTTTGCGAAATGCCAAAGTCTTGCCAAAATGGAAATGAATCAACATTTTGGCAAAACAAATGGCAACTTGTTCACATACAAACACAAGAGAGAGAGACCGATCCATACACACATGAACATATCATTATCCTCTCCATACACACATGCATGAGCATCATCGATACTCTCCATATACACACACATATGACCATCCTCTCCACATACACACATCATGAGCATCGATCATCTACATACATATGAGCACATCATCCATATACACATGAACACATCCTTACATGGACAACTTACCGAGATGAGAGACCGATCGCGAGAAAGATGGAAAGGAGAGGTGCGCGCGTCGACCGGAGAAGGAGATGAGAGACCGGAGACCTCCTCTATTACTTATGTAACATCCAAAGAAAGTTTTACATGCTAAAAATGGTGAATGGGTGGAGAAATTGAGGTGGGAAGGAGAAGATCCCGACTAGATCTAAGGAGGAATAAGAAGGGGAAAGCGAAGTGTGGGGTGGTGGATGTGGTCACACATGTGCACATAAAGAGTTCTCCTAAAAAAATCGACACATCCGTGGCGCACACGGCCCTAGTGCGCCACAGGCAGTACAAACATCTGTGGCGCACCATGTGCGCCACAGAAGTTTGTACTCCCTATGGCGCACTAGGCCGAGTGCGCCACAGATGTTTGTGGCCGTTTCACAGCAGAGGAGGGCATGCGCTTAGGCATAGCGCACCCCCCCCATGTGCGCCACAGATGACACTAACAACCATGGCGCACATGACTATAGTGCGCTACAGATGTTTGGCGTGCGGCCAACAGGGCCCTGGCCCACACACATCTGTAGCGCACTATAGTCATGTGCGCCACGGTTGTTCTAGTTACTAGTAGGGCACTGCCCACAGGTGAGCCACGCCTGTTTTAGCCATGGGGCACTTCAACCATGTGAGCCACGGATGTGCTGATTACCTATAGCCGTTTTCCTAGTAGTGTTACCTCCTGGTTCCATTGATAGCCCTGATATTAAACATGCTGCTTTGCACAGACTTTTTGATTTTAAACAGGGAGAAGAAGAGAAATTGCCTGAGTCATGGAAAAGATTATGTTCCTTGATTTACGCATATCCTGGATGTCCATTACCTCAGAATGAGCTTCTTGATATTTATTATAATGGACTAACTGATGATTCTAGGACCTACCTTGATAGCTTTGCTGATTGTGTTTTCAGGAAAATGACTCCTACAGATGCTGAAGAATTAATGAACAAGATAAGCAAGAATTATGATGATTGGACTTCAACTGAGCTGAATACACCTGAGCCTATTACTCTTGAACCAGTTGTTCCTGAACCAGTTCCAACACCAACAACAAAGAAGAGGGGAGTTATTGCATTAAATGATGAGGAAGCTAAAAAGTGTCTAAAGGAGAAAGGTATTAGAGCTGAAGATGTGAAGAATCTACCTCCTATAGAAGAATTATGTAAGCCAATTCCCCACTCATCTACTATTGAGGTACACTCTCTCCAATTTAATGAAGGTGATATTCCTTATGGTAAGCCTCCTGATCAATGCTTAGAGGAACTTGACACATTTATTGTTAAACAAGGAAATTTTAATAAAAAAGTTCAGAATCATTTATTGGAAAACTCTAGAGCTATCCATGAGTTGAAAGATATTATGGAAAGAACTTATAATGATATTAAAATTCTTTTTAAACACTTTCAAATGGTTCAAACTCAACTTGATCAACTTGCTAAGGTACAAAAGGATATGCTAGTTAATGATTTAGGAAATAAACATGCTTATGGAATTAGAACTAAGAGTGGTGCAGCTACTCAAAATCCTTTGTATCCTGAAGGACACCCTAAAAGAATAGAGCAGGATTCCCAACAAGGTGAGGATAGTGGTAGTCCTCGTAAGAGGAAGAAAAAGAAACATAAGAAAGTTGAGGAACCACTTGAACCTGCTGTAGATCCTAATAGTATATCTGTCTCTGATGCTGAAACTGAGAGTGGTAATATTGATGAGTCTCTTGATAAGGAGGAAGTTGAGGAAGAACCCGAGAAACACACTAAGAATACTAGGTACACAAAGGAAGACTTTATTGCTAATAAAAATGGTAAAGAGAGAGAACCTTGGGTGCAGAAACCTATGCCTTTTCCAGGTAAGAAACACAAGTCAAAGGAGGAAGAACACTACAACAAGTTTTGTGAGTGGATGGCCTTTATTTCTGCAAATTCTTTTGACTGATGCTATTAAATTGCCTCCCTTTTCAAAGTATATGAAGGATATTGTCTCTAATAAAAGGAAGATTCCTAATGAGGAGATTTCTACCTTGCTTGCTAATTACTCCTTCAATGGTAAGGTTCCAAAGAAACTTGGTGATCCAGGTATACCAACTATTCCTTGCTCCATTAAGAATAATTATGTTAGAACTGCTTTATGCGATTTGGGAGCTAGAGTTAGTGTTATGCCTTTTTCTCTCTATAAGAGACTCCAGTTAGAAAATTTGATACCAACTGATATATCTTTGCAAATGGATGATAAGTCAACTATTGTCCCTGTTGGTATATGTGAGGATGTTCATGTTCAAGTTTCTCATAATTGCATGGTCTTATCTGATTTTGTTGTGCTTGAAATGCCTGAAGATGATAATATGTCTATTATTCTTGGGAGACATTTTCTTAATACTGCAGGTGTTGTCATCAATTGCAATCAAGGAAAAGTAACATTCAATATTAATGACAAAGAGCACACTGTCTATTTCCCCAAGAAGCTTGTTAAGAGCTATTGCATGAATTCCATTGAAAATTCTAAGGGCATCAAGGTTGGAGAAATATATTGTCCCATTCCACAAGAAAATTTTGAAACCATTATGATTGGGACCATTGCTATAAAGTATGAGATAACATAATCACCTTGTGGTAACAAGACTTGATCAACCTTGTTAACAAAAGGATTTTAATGAACAAAATAATGTTTCCACTGTGGTTATACTTGCTTTCTTTTTCCTTTCTCCTTCCTAGTCTTTGCTTTAGCTCTAGTTTTGCTAGTTGTTTGCTTGTTTGAGTTTCTTAGAGCTCTTGTAGTTTGGCTTTTGGTTTGGTTTTGCTTCTTCTGAAAAACTGTTTTTGCGAGAAAATCAATTTTCATACCCTGAAAATTGGCCAAAAATAAAGTTTCCCGAAAAATTCCAGAAAATTCAAAATAAATTTTTCTTGAAAAAAGGGGCAGAGTGGCACCTAAGATGACCTAGGGGGCCACCCCAGGGCCCCACACTCATGTTAGGCGTGGCCTACCTAGGGGTGGCTCCTGGGTGGGGTCTGGCCCACCTGGGCCCCTCCAGGCTGCCTCCTCAAAGACACCTTCTTTCCCTCTTCCGAAAAACATTGAAAAACTTGCTCAAGCGTGAGTTCTTGTTATTGTTGCTCGCGATTTTCGATCTCCTTGTCCAGCCCATCTCAAGTGCTGATTTTTTGGAGGATTTGTCCCTTAGTATGTGCCTCCTCCACTTGTCCAATTAGATTTGTGATTGGTAGATTGTATCTTGAGTATTTTGCTACTGTAGGTGACAGGTTGTTTGATCTAGCATGCTTGTTCTATGCTTAGAAACTTTGTTTTGATGCATGTGTACTCCTCTAGAAAGTTCCTATAGTAGTTGCTCATCATTTATCAACTTAGAAATCACTTGGTTTGATGGTTGTTTAAAATTTCAGCAAGGAAGATGATTGCTTATCCAATGAATCAATATGACTTGATGGTGCATGAGCCAATGAAGGTTCATCGTGAGGAGGCAGTTTTTCCTTCCATATATCCATGCCATGAATTTATGAGAGCTGCATGGATCCTCCAAGATTTTCCAAACTTTGGTTACAAATGCAGGGTTGGAGCACTTTATTGAAGGTGAACCAATCCAGTATGTTAAGCTAACCATGGATTTTGTGCAGGACTTCCGGTTCACTTGGTCTACTTCTAATCCCATGGTCCATTATAAAATATATAATATACCTGTCAACCTTCTTTTTGCTGATTTCTGTGCAACAATTAGAGTACCTCAGTGGGGATCTTGTGAGAAGATCAAGGAGAGGCCCAAGTCACTTGTTGATTTGTATGCTGAGATTTGCCAAGGTTTCGACTTCTCAAAGGAAAGTGGCAAGGATGTTCGCTTACGGAGGAAGAGGTTGACGCATATGTTGGGAAATTCTCCCAGCAAGAGGAGAATGTTGAAGAGGATGCCGAAGACAATTCGATTCAGCCCTCCAACTTGGGAGAGTCTTCATACCGGCATCCCTCATTTGATTGGGGCGCGTCTTCTTCTTTATCACAGGTGCCTGACTATGATCATTCCTATGATGACCCACCAGCATGGGATTACTATCCGCGTTATTGAGCCCCGCTTAGGCCAAAAGCCTAAGCTTGGGGGGAGGTATACCGACATCACACTCATATACATATCATGTTCGGTCGGTTCTTTGTATATCCACTTGTTTCGCTTTCTTTTTGGTTTTTGTTGCTTCTTTCTTAAAACCCAAAAATACCAAAAATATTTTCGTTGTTTCTCTTGGTTTGTTTCTTTGCTTTGGTTTGCCTTAAAAGAAAAATCAAAAAAGATTTTGCTTTGTTTGGTTTGCTTTGTTTTTGTTTGGTTTTTCTTTGTTTGCTTGTTTCTAAAAAATCGAAAACACCAAAAAAAAATTGTTGTTCTTCTTTGATATTGTGAGTTCTTTGCAGGGTTCAGCCGTCCTCAATGGATATTGGTTTTCATGTTAATTATTTAAGTCACACAAGTGAAGGGAAATAATGAAGATTAAGACAACTCGAGGCGTGGTAAGAGGCTGGTAACAAACTCTATTTGTTTCATTTTTGTACATATACTCATCATTGTGAGCATGCTTAGCCTGTTTGTGTAAGGTGTATGTCATTATGGATGCTTAGTAGTTCTTGCTTGTCTATGATTAGCTCCAGCTTGCTAATAGTTTGTAGCATGTCATATGAATGTTTGCTTGCATTGTTTTATTCATACTTTGGTATGATATTGTGGTATCCTCCTCTGACTATTCATGTGAATCGACTTGGCAGATGCTCACGCATGTATATGACTAATCAATAGTCAGTAAGCCTTGATGATTTATTTTGCCTCAGAGTTCTTATATCACTTTCATGCTATAATTAGTCATGTTTTGTTGCAAGCATGATTATGACAACTATTCATGTTTTGTTGCAAGCATGATTATGACAACTATTGCTCTCTCGTTTGTCGCTTCCTCTCTATTGCTAGCCTTCACTTGCACTGGGTACGTGCTCTACCTGTGCTTCCAACTCCCCAAAACCAATATTGCCAGCTGTGTCCACCATACCTATCTATTAGCATCGTTTGCTACTTCAGTGCATATTCCATATGCCTTGTTTTCTTCCAAATAAAATGTTTGTCTGTTTTGAGAAAGTTAGTTAGTAAAGATCTCACGAACTTGATGGCACACTTTATTCCCTTGCGCTTAATAATCTTGAACCATTGTGACTAGTCCATGAAAGTTATATGCTTGCTTATTATATACTGGGAGTCATCAGAACCGTGCTGTCATGGGGAACACTTTCAACACTTTTTGGATAATTCTATCCAGTTGATACTTTGCTCTTTTGTTTACGGATGTCGAAGATGTGAAATAAAAGGGGAAGTTGTTAATTCATGGAGTTTATACATTGTGTTAGAGAAACGTCTGGGCCGCTAGCCTAAGCCATGCTTAATCATGGTGGAAACTTGCAGCAACACTATAATGAGCATCTATGAAGCTTCCTCAATAAAAAGCTTTGCATATGATAAATAAAAATATTGATGAGATGCTCATTGTCTGCTTGCCTTGTCATTTTGGTTATGGGAAAGCTCCTGTACCATGTGCAAGGGGTACCCCGTTGGCGGTTCTCGATGATATGCATGTATTTACAATGACAAGAACTTTCAGGTGACCAAAGTTGAGAAGCATGCGGAGCGGCCCTCGTACTCAAGGGACTTGGGATTTCCAGTCTATGGTCTGTCAAGCATATGATTCAGAGTGGACCTCACTTTCACCTTAACCACATGAAGATGCCTATTATAGGGGCAATCAGATCTCAAATCTAACAAGTACCTTCCTTTCAAAACCTTCACAAAACCGTTTTCACAACTTTGTTGAGTCACCACTTATTCTATGAGTACCTTCTTGAGAGCATAGTTGTCATTCTTGTGTTTTTTCCAAAACTTGGTTAATTATGTCATGACTTTGATGCTTGTATCTCTGATATATTTATCTCTAGTCTTCATGTGAACTTCAGAGGTGCCTCAGCATTCATATTGTGCTCTTCAAACAAAGGCAAGTGAGATACCACTCTATCATACCTTATTATGAGCATTGCAATGTTGCTTGTGTTTATGTTCTATGCTACTTATTATTATTGAGTTGGTTTCTCTTCATATCTTGCAATGACTATTGAGTAGACTTAGTTGCATACTTCTTATTATGAATTGTCTAAGCATCTACTCCTGTGCTGAGAATATATACATCATATGAAGCAAAGTGTTCGTGAAAGTTCTTTTATCGCCCTCAGTTTTCAACTAAATTGCTTGAGGACAAGCAATAAGCTAAGCTTGGGGGGAGTTGATACGTCCAAAACGTATCTACTTTCTCGAACACTTTGCTATTGTTTCTTCTCTAAACTTGTGTGATTTGGATGTAACTAACACAGACTGACGCTGTTTTCAGCAGAATTACCTTGGTGTCTTGTTTTTGTGCAGAAAATGAACTATCAGGAAAAATCCCGGAAAATATGCCAAAAACTATTTCTCACCAGAAGATCCACAGAGCCAGAAGGGGAGACAGAGGGGAGGCCTGGGGGGCCCAGACCCACCCCAGGCGCGGGCCCACTAACCCCGTGCCTGGGGGAGGTTTGGCCACCCCAGGCAGCTCCTCGGCCTCCCTCCGCGCCTATAAGTTGCCTTCTGACCTAAAAACAGAGGAGGGGGGTCGATAGTTTTCCAGAAAGAGTTCCGCTCCACCGCCACCACGAGAAACCAAGATTCGGATCTAGAAACACCGTTCTGGCACCCTATCGGGACGGGGAATTTGGAGAGGATCATCGCCATCGTTATCACCAACGCATCTCCATCAACCACCGATGTTTCCCTCATCCATGAGTGAGTAATCCCCCGCTGTAGGCTTGGGGATGGTAGGGATTGGATGAGTTCTATCATGTAATCGAATAAGATCTGTTAGGGGCATAGGGCCTAGTATCTCTATTAGTGCTATTTGACTTAGTTGCAACTTGTTGTGCTTAATGCTTGTCATTAGGGCCCGAGTACCATGATCTTATATTTGAACTTATTATTGAATCATTATGATAGTATTGTTTGTGATCTTATCTGCAATTTGTATACTCATATCGGATCCAAAGGCCCCAAAATGACAATACTTGGGACAACCGGAGGGGATGGCTGTAGTGTGAGGATCACATGTGTTCATGGAGTGTTAATGCTTTGCTCCGGTGCTCTATTAAAAGGAGCACCTTAATTTTCAGTAGTTCCCTAGAGGCCTCGCTGCCACGGGCTGGCTGGACAGAAGATGTTGTGAAAGTTCTCATTGCAAGCACGTATGACTATATTTGGAGCACATGCCTAGGATTGTTTAGTACTTGGATGCTTGTTATTATTTATCTACAATGCCCTAGTTCTTGAAGTTACATGTTTAGACTCGTCCATGCAACGCCCGTCAATCCATCCCTATGCCTACCGCACTTGAATCCTACTGTTACCGTTACTGTTACTATTGCTACTATTGCTGTTGCTGTTTCTGTTGCTATTACTGTTGTTGTTGCTACTATAAAACTGTTGCTACTGATAAACTTCTGTGAGCAAGAACTATTTTCAGGTGTAGCTGAACTGACAACTCAGTTGTTAAGGCTTGCTAGTATTCTTTGGCTCCCCTTGTGTCGAATCAATAAATTGGGTAATACTACCCGCGAAGACTGTTGCGATCCCCTATACTTGTGGGTCATTAATATCCAGTTTAAATGAAGATAAAAATCAGTGTATTTTGCACTCATGAAATAGTTATTGTAAAATACACCACTATTTTCCCTAGTCAGATTTATCTATCCACACATGATTGGTAGTAGGAAGAAAAATAAAAACAAATGAAATGACCAAAATTGATGTCATGTTGTACTTGCTTTGAATCATCGATATTTAATAACTACCATGTATAGAAAAACATATTCCATTAAAATGCAACTGAGTAGCAGTTAAAAAATTACCAAGTAAAACACCACAATATAGATGAACGAAGTGTGACCTCATGCCATAAAGGTCCAGACTCTAGCTAACCAATGAATTATCATGAAACTAATTCTTCAACACGGGACTTCAAGGCATTTGAATAAATTATGATCTACATATCCATAAAGTTGTTTTAGGTACCCTACCCCATAGGCTAAATGCAAACAAGCCACAAACTAATAGATACCAAAAAAATAATCATGGTTCAAAGAAACAAAAAATCATTTTTTGTTAGTCAATGTTTGGACTCAAGTCACACATTACTTCTTGTTATTAAGATGTTTAAAAGAAACCACAATCAATTCTATTAATTAGTGGTTAAATATGCATGAATTAATTTATATTAATCCGTTGTTTGAAGGAAGCGATAAATCAATCCTATTATTAGTGGTCAAAGATAAGCCTCGAGTCAATTTCTAATAATTATTTTGTTAAATGAAGACAAAAATTAATTTTATTAATCAATGGTTAAAAACAAGCCATGAATAATTCATATTAATTTGTTGTTTAAAAGAAACCACAAAATTAATTCGTATTAATTAATGGTCTAAAGGAAGCCATGAATTAATGGGTTCATATAAACCAGTGGGCGCAAATTAATTCCCCTAGCTATCAATGGTGTAATTAAGATGATCCAAAATATACTCATGGTGGAATTTGTATCTTATATTCCATTTTTTAAATTTGGGTCATCTCTAAAATCTTTTATTATCCTATCTTTTTACAATTTTACATATATATTTTTGTCCTAATCCATATTTTACGTGTTTCCTTAAGAGTGAGTATGCATTCCAAAAGAAGCAACAACATCATATCATACATAACAAAGATTGCCTCAATTGATAGATACATTATATATAGCATTTTTTGTTTTTTCAAACTATGATATAAATTTTTCTCAAAAATGGTAACATACAAATATTTAGATCAAATATGGATGTTCTCTATCACGAAAAATTCTATTTGTGAATTTCATCCACAATATGATGACGAGGTTTCAATTTCCAATTATGTTTTGCCAATTGTTTTTTAAAATTAGGCCCTTTAATTAGGCATCAAACAAGAATCTGGAAAAGTCTAAGAAAAATTCAAAAGTTATGTAAAATTTCTGCAAACTTTACAAGTTCAAGTAAATGAAAAAGAAAAATAGGTCATTTTACCAAATTTAAAATGTTGTTAGTAATTCTGGTGGTGATACTTGTGAAAACAAAATCCGCAAGCATGACTAGAACACTAGTTTCATTTTGTCATTATAATCATACACATGTTACATGATTTTTTAAAAATATTCTCATTAATAAGCCACTACTTTATTGTGTAATCTGATATGTTTTCTGCTATATTTGGAGAACTAAAATAGCGTAGACGTGTCACTGAAAAATAATGATTCCAATGCAATTACGTCACTCATTTAACGTATATATGCATGGTTTGCGGCGTGTGCGAAGTTGAAGCATTAAAAAGTACAACTGGCATGAATTAGTTGGACGTGTGGTCGATACCTATATATATTAAAGAACAAACGACGGGATGTCACACTCGGATTACGTCTTATGAGACTTTTCACGTGGTGAAATCTTACCTACGCACCGGTGAGCTTTTCAGTTTTTAGGGTTCGTTATCTAACGGATTTTGTCTTGTAACGCCTTCCACGTGTAAGAAGTTTTTCACCAAGGATCTTAATTTTCAGCTTTTAGGGTTTATATTCAAATGATTTTGGCGCCAATGACCAAATCTAATGCCAAAACGGCATATGTAATTTAGGATACATAAAACACAACATACATGACCGATGTTCTTTTACATTGTGTATGCTTATAAAATCTTTTGACCTTGTTACCATGTTATCCTATACAGCATGGGAACAAATTCAAACTTGTAAGTGCTTATCATACCAAATGGGCATCACCTTTCCAAAACATCATATAATAATGTCCGTCGGACTTATATTAGGCACACACACAATACCATTTGTGGCAAATGGGAGAATTATTGTTGTGAATAATACTAGAACAATGACTTGCTCATGATGATAATTGATCCCTTTAATAACTATAAGAGGTACTTACAATGACTAATAATCATTTTATGAGGTATGATATGTAATTGAGATGCAATAAGAATGGATATGCAAACACTTAAGTCAAAGAGATTGTACTAAAACAACATGCCTCTTGTATTCTCATGAAAAAAGTTTTGTTTTGTAACAACCTATACATTTGTATGCACTTGATGGCCCGATCGTTTGCTATTCTTGAGCACTCTTGTTGAAAGAAAATGATATATATAATACCATCCATTACATTAGATATCTCCACAGATGAATTACTATAAGGTTTTTTATCATTATTGTTTTATTTTTGGTGTTGTTTATAGTGATGATGTACTAGGATTTATATGCATAAGCATAGAGGCGGTTGCCAAAGTCTTGATGGAGATTGATAAACGCTCATCCTCTTCAAGATTGAAACTCGTGAAGGTACACCGTGGGTTATATTGTCATTGGTAATTTTATATTAGTTCAGTTCTGTCAAAACATGAGTACGCATTTTGATGATTTTCAGATGTCTTTGATCCTTAGAACTGATTTCTTTACAGTGATCAATTCTATCAATAAACCTTTAAATGTTAATCTGAGATGGAGTTTGTTGATCGAGTATGCGCCAAAACTACTCGATACAACCTCTCTCCAAGGTCTGAGGTGAGAAGATTTAGAGAGAATTATTTAGTTGCTCATGGTTAGTACCATATCCTAGAAAAGTTGGGGGTGGTGTTTTCTGAATTTTCATTTGCCATATTTTGCGTTTCTTCGTTCTGCATAACGATCTCAGCAAGTCTGTTTTGGGGTATTGTATTCTTTGTTTGCCTCAATAAAATACACAATCTCTAATACCACAACAAACGACATAATGATTCATTCATGGAGTAAACAGATTACATGAATGGTAAACAACATAGATGAATGAATGGTAAACAACACCTGAGTAACAGTACATAATGGCAACACAATTAAACTGCAGATTACATGATCCATGGTAAACAACGACACGAGACAGTTAAACAGATTAGACGAAGACCACTAAAACATATGCAAAGGTGCAAGATGTAAAGAAACATGTAGATAGATAATCAGATCACCGATGGGGCATGCATTGCACACAACCATGGGATCGGAGGACGAGAAGGGTAGAGCCGCCGCCGTCCTTTAGCTTCTCCTATTCCTCCTCCTCATCAAGTCATTCTTCCAATCCCCGGCTGGGTATTCCCCATCCCCTCCGCCGTTTCTGGCGTCTGCAGCGCGCCGACGTCAAGCGGCATCAGAGTAGAAGGGGGCACATTGTAATAGAACGGCACGTTCATGCCGGTGAAGTTGTCCCCGCTGAATCCCTCGGCAGGGGTAGGGGCTGTGGCACGCACGGCGATAATTTTGGGCTCCTTCAAGGTGAAGATCTTCGGCGTCTTCAGCATGAGAGGAATGCTGTTAGACGCCATGATCCGCGGGGGAGAACCAGAATCGCTGTGCTGGGGAGCCTTCGTGCAGCTGACGCCCGTCTCCACCGAGCTCGCCGGCGACTGCTCCCTCGCCGGTGCCACGATGTGGATACGCGGGCCGTACTGATCCACCGGGTCGTAGGCGTGGCGGGATGCGGAAACCGTGGCCTTCATGTCGAACGGCTTGGGCGGGATCGAACGCACGAGCGTGATCCGGGCGTCCGGCTTCGGCGCCGGCTTCGGCGCCGGCGCCGGCGCCGGCGCCAGCGCGCGCTGAAGGAGCCTTGAAGGGTCCTGCAGGAAGGGGAACGCCGGGAAATGATCGGGGTCCCTCGGGGGCGCCTTGTAGGAGAAGTGGCCTTCGTGGTAGAAGGGCACCGCTGCAGGGGCAACCGGTGGAGGTGGAGCGGTGACGGGTGCCGGTGCCGGTGAAGGCGGCACGGTGAAAACGGGGCCGCGGCGGCCAGGGGCGGCCGCGACGGCGTCGATGAGATGGTGCGGCGGGGGGTAGGTGAAGTTCGTCTTGGCCTTGTCTCCCTGGAGGCTCTTGGCCGCCATGTCGTAGGCGCACGCGGCCACCTCGGCGTTGGGGTACATCCCAAGCCACAGCTTCTTCTTCGACCCAGGTTCAGTGATGGACGCCGAGCACTTGCCCGACGGCGTGTACGCCACGCCACGGTACTTCATCCTCCCGGCCGGAGACCCCGCCGCCGCCACCACAGCCAGCTCCCTCGCCTCAGCCATCGCCGGCGCCGATTGCCCTCCTCGCGAGATGGTCTCCACGGAAACGGAAGCGCGAGGACGGGCACGGAGGTGGATTGTCGCGATGTGGTGCTTCTACGAGAGAGAGAGAGGTGGGGGAGTGTGCGAGTCTGGGTGTCGGCCGTGCCTTTTTATAGGCGCGGGACCACCTACCCCAGCAGCCCACCGTCGAGCCGGCCGCGGCGCAGCCCAGTCTCCTCCGCACCACGCCGTGCATACGGAGGAGTGCAAAGCCAGCCACTCTGGCATCATCTGCACCAGGTGGCGGGTGTGGCTTGCTGCGTCATGCCTGCATGGGCTGCATGCCCACGCTGTTTTTTTTTTCTGGGCGACTCTGGAATGGAAACCTGCTCTGCCGTTTTAACTAGACCATTAATTGTTTTTTTTTTGCTGGGAAAAGAGATTTTATTAACTAGACCATTGTTGCTATATCAGAAATGCGAGGACATTGCCTTTTAATATGTTATTAAGCGATTAAGAAGTAAATTTGTGGGGTACAGCTAGACGTGATAATACAGTTTTACAGTATCAGCGTAAATAAATATATAATTAATATGCTAGAAAAAAAAATTCATACTCGCTGGTACAGTATTTGATCATCTTCAATTCTGGCAAATGATGACATTATTTCATTTCTGAAAACACGAAGTAAATAATGGGTAGCAAAAAATACTTAACGAAAATTAATACTGCCCTCATCCAAATTAATGGCCTAAGATTTGTCTAGATTTGGATGTATCTAGTCATGTTTTAATGCTAGATACATCTGAATCTCGACAAATTTAATGACATTAATTTGGATCGGATGGAGTAATTAATTATCGCCAAAACACAACTGAACTATATTTGTTTTTTTACTTTGTGCAGATATTTTCTCTTTCATTTAATTTCCTCCATTCTAAAATAAGAGATGGTTTTGTTTTGTTCTGAAATAGGCGACATTATTCCCCATGTGTTCAAAATATACGTAACAATCATAAGCCAACTTTAAGCTCCGAAGGTTCTTCTGCCATTCCTCTTCATCATGCCCCATAAGTTCTTCAAATCCTTATTTGTTGGTTGCTAAGTGTTTAAGAGTTTCCGCTTCTCTTTCATCTTTATGCTCTCCTACGAAGTCACCTTGATCTTCTATAATGTCATGAAGCAACATGTTTCCTTTGTTTCCCACTGGCACAACTATAACCGACATAGTCTGCCTTCCAATTGCGGGTAGCCTCAATGACGCCCCATTGGTCACCCTAACGCCGGTGGACGCCATCGATAGAGCTTGAGATGAATGTCCTTGAAGTAGTTTCCTAAATCAAAATTCATGAGAGCAGAAAGGAGACTAGTAGATTGACTATGGCTGGCACCAAAAACTTGTTTTAAAAAGGCTATTGAACCCTAACAACCCCCAAAGTGCAAGACATAGTTGTAACACGATTAAATGTGGAAGTGGGCGCATCAAAACATAGGAACAAGAAGGTAAAGTAGTTATCAAGCTAAACTTGTAACTTATATAACCTTCATTGCATGTCAATTGAACTGGATATCTAGATCAGGATTGATTTGGTCGTGTGTGTCCTTATATTCAGCTAGTTTTTCTTCACGAGGGCATGACACAAAGGTTCGCTTTACTGCCAGTGCCATCGGGCATGTCTAAGAATAGATTTTCAGGACATTGACAAATGTGGAGAAAGTCATGGTGGCTAAGGTTTTTGGTAATGCCAAAGAGGAGTATTGGTTGCGATGAAGACTATGCAGCACAAGTTATTCCTATGTGCCGGCTGTTTGGAGACTTGCAGCAGCAACCTTGGCAAGAGGGGGTGGCAATACATGTGGAATGCAATTTTGGCGGTGCTCCTCGAGTACCAAGTCATGATTTCTAGGGTGAAAATCGAAGGGCCAACCTTCATTGGTTGTACCTGTCAATGACCTTGCTGAAGGCGTTCGTTTGGAAGCTCGCACTTTCTCCAGGGTGAGAACCCAAGATCTTCAATCGGGCGATCAAAACTCTGGTGCACTGTTTCCTTCTTGGAGACGTTGCTTTTGGAGAGTATGTCTTGTAGTCTTGTGTTGTCATTGGTCGTGGTTACAGTGCTGCTGTTGCAAGTGTTTTATCACTACGACGGAGTCTTTGTTATCTTTTCTCTCTTGTTTATTTTTTTCTTGGTTGTGTGCATTCTTGATGTCTTTGGATATATAGTTGTTACAGAGGCTAGATGTAATTGGTATCTTCATGATATTAATATATTCCTCTTTCTCAAAAAAATGAGCAAGATAATAAATTTATTTTTACTTTAAGTATATCTCAAGATAGAGGCTTTATGTGCAAATTCTAGAAGCGAAACACATGATGCACCTCAATGTTCTACCTATACTCAGCGTCACCAATGCTACATAAATACAAACTTCATAAAATGGGTAGAGAAAGCAATAAGGGCATGTTCGAAAATAGTACAGCTTCCAGCTTCTCCGAAATCTAGTGTGGATTAGTGTCGAATAATAGTTCAACTCTGTGAAGCTGACCTAGTTTGATGTAGAAAAATCGGAATGACACTTCTGCACATTCATGGATCAACAAACTATTCACAATGGTTGATTGTTATCGTGAAATGAAACATACCACCTTGTTTTGTTCCTCGAATGACAAATGGGTCAAGATAAGTAAAAGAGCACACACGACACCCACCTGATTTTCCCTCACTCGATGAACCCCCACCAGATAGCACCACCATGATCTTGATTCCCACAGCAGCACCTCCAGGGAAGCCATTCCTGCCACCCCACTACGTCCTACGCCATTGTGCTTCATCGATCCGCCCTCTGAGCTTTGCGTCCTCCTTTTCCTCCTTGTGCCTCCATGTCCCTGACCTCGTCCGTCCTCGTTTTCTTTCTTTTCATCATCCCCATCCTAGGCTTCACGAGAAGCTCAGTACACCTATAATGTTTGCATCTCAGCGCCGACTCCATAGCCTCGACCCCATGTGAGGATCCTCCGTGTATGCTTCTCTGTGATGCCGTGATGCTTAGATAAAAAAGGTCGTTCCCAGGAGGCCATGTTGACAGAATCCTCCCATCAAAGTTCTTAGTCGATAGAGGGTAGTGGAGGGTGCCAGGACTAGAGTAATCTAGGGGGAGGAATCAGTTAGGAAAGATGAGCATCCAATGGGTAAGACGACCAGGACAGGAAAAACATAAAATAAAAGGTTCATACGCTCTTCTCGGCTTAATTGCTCACAAAATTAGGATCATGGAGCAGGATTTGTGAATTTTAGAAAGTTGGGAGACTTATGAGACGCCCTAAGTATTCAGGACTATGATTCCCACCATATAGCTTTAGGTATCTGTTTATTTTTATGGTAAATATGATTCAGTAATGTTCTTTTGACTACTATGTGATTCTCTGATCATCATGGAGTGGCAATAATATATAATACTAGGTTAAAACATCACGAATTGGGTATATCAGTGAGATTCACTAATTTTCTTATTGACTAATGTGTGACGATTATTTTGTGATTGTCATAGAGTCATGTGAATATTTCGACCATCACTGAGCCATTGGAATCTCTGATCCTAGGTACAAAGTGTCCCATATCAGGTATTCAATAAAATTTCCAATCACTATAAGGAGAGTTTTATCGCAAGATCTTATTTTTCTTGGAGCAAAATATGTTAGACAACAAGGAGTTGGAAGCAAAGTAGGTGTTCCTTCTGGTCACTCCGAACACACCTGGAACCAGAGGAGCGGGGACAATGTGTGGTGAGAGGAAGGGTGGGATGGGAGGGAGAAACGGATCGAGGAGACTGGAACACCTCGTCTCCACCAAACTATGCTGTTAAATTCAATGATCACTATTGTCGCCTAACCTGTAAAGAAACTCTATAAAGTAGGACACCTCAGATCATCAGTTTCACTTACTTGTGTGAATATGCTAAGCTGGGTAGAACTTCTCTTGCATTCTTTTCCTTACTATTGTATGGCCTATTATAGAAAATATTAGAATACTTACCAATTTGATGCATTCATGGTATCACACATGTCCACTATACCATCGGATCACAATACACATTGTTGTATGTATACTTTTAGCCTGGTAGGATCGCAATAAAGCACAACACTATGCTCTATGCAGTGATACTTACAAACATGCTTTTCCTTAGGCACATGCCATGTTTATTTCCAAAAATCTTGAAATATACGAAAGAAGGTACCCTTATGATTCACAGATTTGCTAACACCCCATGTGATGTTCAACCTCAATAACTAATTTTAAAATAATTATCTGAAATTCTTTAACAACAATTGTTCTCCAAGAATAATTTGGTTATGTATCCTATATTGTTATTACCGGCATGTTAGATCTAGTGATATTTTTTGCAATCAATATTATAAAAATTGAATCATTAACATACACAAAACTACTTTTATTTTCCATATACAAATATTATCATTGCATCTTACAAACAACCCCATCTAATTTTACTATTGTACTAACATGAAAATAAAGAAAATATTTTCCCAAGTTGCATTTTGTAGATTTTGTGGATATCATTTTTAAGAACAACACCTATCACAGTAAATAGTCATAGATTACAATATGCTCCAATCCAATTCATATAAACACACACTTGATAAAGTCTGCTAAAATAGGAGTGGAAATAATAAGAATTCCAATAAAAATTTGCCACATGGTACTTCACATGGAAACAATATTTAAATCGTTACTAAGTAATGATGAAAAACTTCTAGGCAAAGCAATGTATATGTGGTTAGAAATCAATAGAGCAAAACAACAAAATACTCGCAAATGTACAAGGGGCATGCAATGGAGGTATGACCCATATTAGAGACGTTCAAATTCTAACTAACCCAAAAAATATAGTGAATCTAATTCTTTAATAGAAGACTTGAACGCTTCTTCAAATTATATTGTTTACAAATACGAGTACAACTTTGTAAGGTATCCTAACCTGCAATCTAAACCCAAAGAAGCCACAAATCTAGCAGGTGATAAAAATTATTGTGCTACAAAGATACTTCCTCCGTTCCAAATATAAGACGTTCAAGGATTAGTCAAAAGTCAAACCTCACTAACTTTCACCAAATATTTAGAAAAAAAATCTACACCTATAATATTAAGTGCACACATTAGTAAAATGTACTTTATGGTAAATCTACTAATACTGGTTTAGTATTGTAAATGTTTATATTTTATGTATAAACTTGATCAAACTTAGAAAACAAAACGTTGACTTTTGACTAATCCTTAGACGCCTTATATTTTTAATTCAGTGTCTTAAAATAATCCATGATAAATTCCTATTAATGATTGATTTAATAGAATGTATAGGTCAATCCTTATTTAATAGTGGTTTAAGATAATTCATGAATCAATTCCTATTAATCAATGGTCTAAAAAAGATAAGATTTAATTTTAACTATATATAAATGGTGAAACTAATTTCATCATGACCACAATAATAATGAATAATGTATCATATGTCCATTTGAAAGAAATAGTCACCTATAAACTCTTTTATTTATCCCATTTAAAAAATGACTTCCATTACTTATTCAGTCAAGTGTGAGCACACATTCCAAAGGAATCGACAACTACATAGAAAACAAATTCTATCTCGCATGATAGATCCGTTATGAAATTGTAATTGTGTACATACATTTTAAACCTATAACTTGAATTTTGCTGCAACTCATGTACCACTGAAATAGCTTAGATCAAAATACTAATATTTGTTACTAGCTAAATTCATATTAACGAAAACTTCACTTAAAATAATTAGGACATTCTCATTTTCAATTGAATTTTACCAAAGTTTTTTAGTTTAACTAATTTAAGTAGGTACTTGATATTTTTCTCACACAAGAATCTGAATTTTATATAGAATAATAAAAAAAATTATCAAATATGCACAAACATGTATCAAAATGCATTAAAATGAAGAAGAAAATTTTGACATTTTGGTACAACAAAAACCAAAACAACAAAGCATTTGGAATGGTTGTAAATTAATTTTGGTGTTGATATTTGTCAAAAGATGTATGACCATGACTAGACCATATATGTAACTGGAATTTCCAAAAAGAGAAGTGGTATACATATATAGACGAATGTTTATAAATATAGGAATAGCTTTCGCTTAAGAAGATATGACTTTAGTGGGTAATCCTGGATATATTTTTTCCGTTAAAATTGAAAAACTAAAATAGAATAGACTATATGTTTCTGAAGGGAATATGCCCTGAGAGGCAATAATAAAGTGTTTATTATGTGTATTCCAAGTATATGATAGATGTTTATTTTGCATGCTATAATTGTATTAATACGGAAACGTTAATACATGTGTGTTTAATAAACAAACAGAAAGTTCCTAGTTATGCCTCTCTCATAAACTAGCTCGTTGATTAACAAGATGATCAAGGTTTCCTGATCATGGACATTGGATGTTGTTAATAACGGGATCACAACATTAGTGTAATGGTGTGATGAACATTCATCCGAAGTATAGCATTACGATCAAAGTCATTGAGTTTATATTGCTATAACAACTTACGAAGTGATCCTAATCCTTAGACCATGAGATCATGTCAATCACTAACACCGGAAGAGTTTCTTGATAACATCAAACGTCACACCGTAACAGGATGATTATAAAGATGGATTCAGAACTAATAAAGTGTTATGTTGAGGCTCATGGATCGAGAGTGGAATTTGTTCATCCCGATGACGGATAGATATACTCTGGGCCCTCTCGGTGATATCACATTGATTAGCTTGCAAGCAAGTGATTTGATCACTAGAATGTTATATCACCGGAACGAGAAAAGAGTGCATGTCGGTAACGAGATCAAACTAGGTATGGAGATACCGATGATCGAATCTCGGACATGTAATATATCATGAAACAAAGGGATTAAGATACTAGCGTAAAAGGTTCCGACGATCACAAGAAAGTCATCGTTGAATGTGTGGGAGTCAGTATGGGTCTCCAGATCCCGCTTCTGATTATTGATCCGAGAGGGGTCTCGATCATGTCCGCATTATTCATGAACCGTAGGGTGACACACTTAAGAGACACCGACATCCAATTGGAGCAAATGTTTCATGCCGAAAGAATGAACAAGCGCAGGAATTTATTTCACTAGATACCGAAACAGGTTTTCGGGTGAAATTGCATAAAGTGGTTATGCATGTGAAATAGAATTCTAGCAAGGGGTTATTTGTGAATGTTTGTCATTAAAGTAATTGACAAAATTCTGAATAAAATAAAAGAGTTTTATTTAATGAGAGTTTTCATTAAATTTGGTGGAAATTTAATGGGAATTTGAGTGGACTTTTGAGTGGAGGGATTTTAAAGGGCATTTTGTGAGTGGAGTGTCCACCCACATGAATGAAGGAGGGGAGGGGGCAGCCCCATGGCCGGCGGCCACCCCCTTGGGTGCCCCCCCTCCTCCTATAAAATGAGCCCCCCTCCTCACTTGTCTCTCACACCTCCTCGTGAAGGATCTCTCTCCCCCTCTAGAATTTATCCCCCATGGTCTCGGACTAGCGAGATACATGTTCCCGGTGGCTATTTGGCAAGAAAGAGTTGTGCTTCCGCTGCATCGCTGGAGCGAGGAGGCGGAGGTTGCTCAGTGCCTCGAACGTGTGTGCGAGAACGGATGCGCTGCTGATTTGCGGCGCTAGGACTTCCTCTCGATCTTGAGATCGGCAAGAGATCATCTACATCAACCACGAGTTGAACTCGTTAAGCTTTGTCGGTCTTCAAGGGTATGTTCTCTACGGATATACATCCGCCCGTTGTTTGTATCTAGTAGATAGATCTTGGTATATAGTTCACATCGTAGGAAAATTTTTGTTTTCTATGCTGCGAACCCTACAGTGGTATCAGAGCCGGATCTATGCGTAGATACTTTACACGGGTAGTACACATATGAGTATGTGGGCGATGATGATCATGTTGTTTCTCCTTTGTTGTAATTTTGGATATTGGTGGCATAGTGGGATGAAGCGGCCCGGACAAACTTTACATGTCCTCGCACATGAGACCTGTTCCACGCTTGACATGCAACTAGTTTGCATAAGTGGCTAGTGGGTGTCTGTCTCTCCTACTATAGTCAATATCTATTTTGCAAGCGAGTTGTCAACAATTTTATTATCCTTGTTGTGGTTCATGTTCGTAGGTAAGAACGGTTCTATCTCGAAAGCCCTAAGCCACGTAAAACTTGCAATGGATAAATTAGAGACGTCTAGTTTAGATTGTTGCTGGGCTAGTGTTATGATATGGTAGTGTTGTAAGTAGAAGTATGAGATTATACTCTTACAACACACATAGCGTGTAAAATCCATAGACCTTGGATTTACACATATAGGTATGATAGTGATCATACCACGATGCACATGATAGAGATCATCTGCGGGAACCATATAATTTCACTAATAAACATATGATGTTTGATAGCATCTTATATTGCTTGTTTAGCGCTTTGTTAGCATAATAAGATGATCCCTCATTTAAATATCAAGATAAGAATGTGTTCTTCCTTTAGTATGCACCGATTATGTTTTCGTCGCTCCAAGACATCACGTGATGATCGGGTGTTCTTGGATCCACGACCATATTTCGGGTGTAAAACAGTTACACACGCGAATACTAAGGTTCTAACTTGGCGAGCCTAGCATGTATAGACATGGCCTCGGAACACGGACCGAAAGGTTAAGCATGAGTCATATAGTTGATATGATGCCCATTTGATGCTCTCCTTTGAAGCTATACCGACTCACGTGATGATCGGACTTGGTGTAGTGGATTTGGTTCATTTAATCACCAAAAAGGCACGAGGGATGTCGTTTTTGAGTGGGAGTTCATTTTTAATATAGATTAGTTGAACTCAATCTATCATACACTTAGTCTAAACTTTACAAATTCTGTTGTAGATGGCACCACCTGCTTTTAATTTCAATGTGTTCATGGAGAAAGAGAAACTAGCAACGAACGGTAGCAACTTTACCGAATGGGCCATGAATTTGAGGATTCTCCTCTCTGCTGCACAAAAGCAATATGTGCTAGAAGCGCCGTTAGGCCCCCCAACTTTAGATGATGCCCCTGACGAGGAGAAGAATGTCTATCAGACTCGTCAGGAGGACCACAACTTAGTTCATTGCGGCATATTGTATGGGCTAGAGCCGGAACTTCGAAAGCGTTTCGAAAACGGCAATGCATTTGATACAATGGGTGAGTTGAAAATGATTTTCGACACACATGCTGCTGTAGAGAGCTACAACGCTTCAGAAAAGTTCTTTAGCTGCATGATGGAAGAGCATAGCTCCGTTAGTGAGCATGTACTCAAGATGTCGGGTTACGCCGATAAGCTTGTGTCCTTGGGAATATCGATTCCCATTGACTTAGGCATCCATCGTGTTCTGCAGTCTCTGCCACCTAGCTATAAGAGCTTCGTGATGAACTATAATATGCAAGGCATGAAGAAGTATCTCCCCGAGCTTCTGTCAATGCTTAAAACTGCAGAAGTGGAGATCAAAAAGGAACATCAAGTGTTGATGATCAATAGGAACACTGGTTTCAAGAAAGACAAGTAGGGAAAACGGAAGGGAAGTAAGGGCGGCAAGCCTGTTGCCGTTCCTGAAAAGAAACCCCGAGTTGGACCTAAGTCTAATTCCGAGTGCTACTATTGTAAGGGGACTGGCCACTGGAAGCGCAACTGCCCCAAGTATCTGGCAGACAAGAAGGCCGGCAAGGCAAACAAAGGTATATATGATATACATGTTATTGATGTGAACTTGACTAGTGCTCGCAGTAGCACCTGGTTATTTGATACCGGTTCAGTTGCTAATATTTGTAACTCGAATCAGGGGCTGCGGAACAAGCGACCGCTAGCAAGGGGTGAGGTCAAGATGCGTGTCGGTAATGGATCAAGCGTTGATGTGATCGCCGTCGGAACGCTGCCTCTCCACTTACCGTCGGGATTAGTTATAAACTTGAATAAATGTTATCTGGTGCCTGCACTGAGCATGAACATTGTATCTGGATCGTGTTTGATGCGAAGTGGTTATTCATTTAAATCTGAGAACAATGGTTGTTCCATTTATATGAATGAAATCTTTTATGGTCATGCACCGATGATGAATGGTTTATTTCTATTAGATCTCGATTAAACTTAATGATGATATATCCGCATATATGTGGCACTGCCGTCTAGGTCATATTGGCGTTAAACGCATGAAGAAGCTCCATTCGGATGGACTTTTGGAATCACTTGATTATGAATCATTTGATACATGTGAGCCATGCCTTATGGGCAAGATGACTAGAACGCCGTTTTCCGGTTCAGTGGAACGGGCGACAGATTTACTGGAAATCATACATCCTGATGTATGTGGTCCAATGAGTGTGTCGGCGCGAGGTGGATATCGTTATTTTGTTACTTTCACGGATGATTTGAGTAGATACGGTTATATCTACTTGATGAAACACAAGTCTGAATGTTGGAGATATGCCCTAGAGGCAATAATAAATGTAGTTATTATTATATCTTTGTGTTTATGATAAATGTTTACATTCATGCTATAATAGTATTAACAAGGAAACATCGATACTTGTGTGATTTGTAAACTTAATTTGAAGTCCCTAGTATAGCCTCTATACATCACTAGCTTGTTGGTTGATAAATGATTGTGGTTTCCCTATCATGAACATTGAGATGTTATCAACAAAAAGATCATATCGTTAGGAGAATGATATGGTGGACATACTCCTATAGATAAGCGTAGCATAAAGATCAAGTCATTTCAATAGTTCAATTGCTATATGCTTTCTGATACATAGTAACCTAATTCCTTCGACCATGAGATCATGCATATCACCTTTGCCGGATGGATGCTTTGATGACATCAAACACCACACCGTAACTGGGTGTCTATAAAGATGGCATTGAGTGTTTGGAAAGTATTGGTTGAAACACATGGATCAAGAGTGGGATTTGTCCATCCATATGACGGATAGATATACTCTGGGACCTCTCGGTGGAATGTCATCCAATTAGCTTGCAAGCATGTGACTGGCTCACAAGGGATCACATATCACGGGAACGAGAAAAGAGTACTTATCAGTAACGAGGTTGAACTAGGTATGCAGAGATACCGACGATCATAACCTCGGATAAGTAAACTATCGTGAGACAAAGAGACATTGGTATCATATGTAAGTGATTCATTCGATCGCAAAGTAATCATAGAAATATGTGGGAGCCATATGAATTTCCAGATTCCTCTATTGGTTATTGTTCGGAGAAGTGTCTCGATCATGTCCGCATAATTCACGAACCGTAGGGAGACACACTTAAGGATTCGACGTTGTTTGAGTAGTTATGGAATGAATGAGAAAGAGACCGAATGTTGTTCGGAGTCTCGGATGGGATCCGGGATATCACGAGGAGATCCGGAATGGTCCGGAGAATAAGATTCATATAAGGAAAGTCCCGTTTCGGAGTTGGGGAATGATTCCGGTGTTTTCATCGAGAATGTTCTAGAAGGTTCCGGAATGTCCGGCACTCCGGAGGGGAAGGGGTACATGAATGTGTCATTACAAGTTGGAATGATTGCATCATGTACTAAGTATCTTCGCTGTCCAAAATAAAGGGTTTATTCAAATCCTAAATTGAAAAGTCAAACGGCTAGTTTGAAAGTCAAACAGCAAGTTTTGGAAAGAGGAGGAGGAGGTTGAAACCGAGTTGGGGAGGGAGTCCCTCCTCCCCAAGACGGCGCACCACCCAAGCCGAGTTGGGGAGGGACTCCACTCCCTCCCCTTGGCCGCCGGCCCCTCCACCTATATAAGGAGGGGCAGGGCTCCCTCCTAGCACACACAAGTACCTCTCCTCAAACCCTAGCTTGGCGCCTACCACCATAGCCGCCGCCGCCCCCTAGGGTTTTTGCCCTAGCCGCCGACTTGGGGTCCCCGGAACCCTAGACGCCGGCTCTAGCCTCTCCTCCTTGGTGTGTCTAAAACCCTAGATCGCCGAGGAGCTCTCTCATACTCCACCATACTCGCTCCGGCTTAAGGCGAAGCCCTGCGAGATCTCCCCTCTACTTCCGGTACCACGCCGTTGTGCTGCCGGAATCGCGAGGAGAGTGCTACAACCTCCGCTGCCTGCTGGAACAAGGGAGAGGAAGGTCTTCGTCGAGTACCGAACGTGTGACCGACTGCGAGAGCGCTGCCGGAACGCAGCGCCGGAAGGATCGTCTACACGATCTTGAGATCGGGAAGAGTACGACTATATCACCCACGAGAATCCGCTCTCGTTAAACACTTTGGAATCTTCGAGGGTAAGTTATTCCATCGACTCATTGCTACAATCTAGTAGATAGATCTTGGCTTGTTTGTTTGTATGCGATAGAAAATTTTTGTTTTCCATGCTACGAAACCCTACAGTGGTATCAGAGCCGTGTCTATATGTAGATCTGTTGCACGAGTAGAACACAATGGTCATTGTGGGCGTTGATGCTTTTATTGTCGATTGCTTCTTGTGTACTTTGCATCTTGCGGTATGTTGGGATGAAGCGGCCCGGGCTAACCTTACATGACATCGTTCATGAGACTTGCTCCACGCTTGACATGCAACTTGTATTGCATAAGTGGCTTTGCGGGTGCCTGTTTCTCCTAGCATAGTTAAGATCCAATTTACAACGGGTGATTAACAATACTAGTATCAATGTTGTGGTTCATGTTCGTAAGTTAGAACGACACTTATTGAAAGCCCCAAACCACGTAAAATATGCAAAGAAAGTAGAGGCGTCTAACTTTGTTTTGCAGGGGTGTGCAGTGATGTGATATGGCCATGATTGTGATTATATTTGATGTATGCAATGTTCCTTATTGTAAGTTGGAAACCGAAAGGAGCCATATGGTTGTCTTTAATTTATGTTAAGACCCGCGTGTGTATTCAAAGTAGTTGTAATAGTTGAAGCCGGTGGACGACAACCATGGAGAGGCGTCATTGACCTTGATGCAATGCCGGTGATGATGGAGATAATGTTCGTGCTAGAAGATGGAGATCGGAAGCACAAAGAAGAAAGGCCATATCATATCACATATTATGAATTGCATGTGATGTTAATCCTTTATGCATCTTGTATTGCTTAGTAGACGACGGTAGCATTATAATATGATCCCTCATGCACATGAATTTCAAGTCATAAAGTGTTCACCCTTAGTTAGCACCGTTGCTAAAAGCTTGTTGTTTCGAAGCACCACGTGATGATCGGGTGTGTTAGATTCTACAAGTGTATACAACGTGAGCAAGCCAGATTTGCTCATGCGGAAACTAAGGTTTGATCTTGACGAGCCTAGCATGTACAGACATGGTCTCGGAACACGGATCACCGAAAGGTAAAGCATGAATCATATAGTAGATATGATGAACATGACGATTGTTCGCCATTGAAACTATATCAACTCTCGTGATGATCGGTGTTGATGTAGTGGATTTGGTTCGTGTGATCACTAAAAAAATGTGAGGGATGTTGTTTTGAGTGGGAGTTCACCTAGATTAACTTTATTATTAATTTGAACTCAATTTGTCATAAACTTAGTCTAAACTATTGCAAATATGTTGTAGATCAATGGCAGCCCCTACCATCAATTTTAATGCGTTCCTAGAGAAAGAAAAGTTGAAAAACAATGGAAGCAACTTCGCGGATTGGTTCCGCAATTTGAGGATTGTCCTCACAGCCGGTAATTTGACCTATGTGCTGGATGCACCGCTGGGTGACCCACCTGCAGCTGATGCTTCCGATGAAGTAAAGAATGTTTACCTCGCTCGGAAGAATCAGTACTCCATAGTTCAGTGTGCTATCTTGTATGGTTTGGAATCGGAGCTTCAGAAAAGGTTTGAGAATTCAGACCCATATGATATTGTCGAGGATCTCAAATTGATCTTTGAGACTCATGCGGCAATTGAAAGGTATGAATCTTCTGAAAAGTTCTTTAACTGCAAGATGGAAGAGGGCAGCTCCGTCAGTGAGCATGTGCTTAAGATGTCTGGGCACGCAAACAAACTTCAAAGCTTGGGTATAGTGATTCCTAATGCTTTGGGGATTTACCGTGTCCTCCAATCACTACCACCAAGTTACAAGAACTTTGTGATGAACTACAACATGCAGAACATGAACAAGCAGTTGCCAGAACTGTTTGCTATGTTGAAGTCTGCAGAAGTGGAGATCAAGAAAGAGCACCAAGTGTTGTTGGTCAACAAGACCACCAAATTCAAGAAAGGCAAGTCTAAGCAGAAGGGACACTTCAAGAAGGGTGGTAAGAAAGTTACCACGCCGGCGAAGAAGACCAAGGCTGGACCTAAGCCTGATACTGAGTGCTTTTACTGCAAGGGAGAAAGTCACTGGAAGCGGAATTGCCCAAAGTACTTGGCGGATTTGAAGAACGGCAACATCAAGAAGAAAGGTATATCTGATATACATGTTATTGATGTGTATCTCACTAGTACTCGTAGTAGTGCCTGGGTATTTGATACTGGTTCGGTTGCTCATATTTGTAACTCGAAACAGGTGCTGCAGAATAAACGAAAGCTAGTGAAGAACGAGGTGACGATGCGCGTGGGAAACGGATCAAAGGTTGATGTGATCGCGGTCGGCACGCTACCCCTTCATCTACCATCAGGATTAGTTTTATACTTAAATAATTGTTATTTGGTGCCTGCGTTGAGCATGGACATTATATCGGGATCTTGTTTATTGCGAGACGGTTACTTGTTTAAGTCCGAGAATAATGGTTGTTCGATTTATATGAGTAATATGTTTTATGCACATGCACCTTTGATAGATGGTCTATTCTTGTTGAATCTCGATAGTGGAAATACACACATTAATAACATTGAGGCTAAACGTTTGAAATCGAGCGATAATTCGACCTATATGTGGCACTGTCGTCTTGGTCACATTGGAGTGAAGCGTATGAAGAAACTCCATTCTGATGGACTTCTTGAATCACTTGATTTTGAATCACTTGAAAGATGTGAAGCATGTCTGATGGGAAAAATGACTAAGACTCCATTTTCTGGTATGATGGAGCGAGCTACGGACTTATTGGAAATCATACATACCGATGTGTGTGGCCCAATGAGTGTAGCATCGCGCGGTGGTTATCGTTATGTTCTTACCTTCACGGATGACTTGAGTAGATATGGGTATATCTATTTCATGAAACATAAGTCCGAAACTTTTGAGAAGTTTAAGGAGTTTCAAAGTGAGGTAGAGAATCAACGTAACAAGAATATTAAATTTATACGTTCTGATCGTGGAGGTGAATATCTAAGTTACGAGTTTGGCGAGCATTTGAAGAAATGCGGAATACTTTCACAGTTGACACCGCCGGGAACACCACAGCGTAATGGTGTGTCCGAACGTCGTAATCAAACTCTCTTAGATATGGTTCGTTCTATGATGTCACTTAGAGATTTACCGCTATCATTTTGGGGTTATGCATTAGAAACAGCCGCATTCACTTTAAATAGGGCACCGTCTAAATCCGTTGAAACGACACCGTATGAATTATGGTTTGGGAAGAAACCTAGATTGTCGTTCCTTAAAGTTTGGGGATGCGAAGCCTATGTAAAGAAGTTACAGCCGGACAAGCTAGAACCCAAAGCGGAAAAATGCGTCTTCATAGGATACCCAAAGGAAACTATTGGGTATACCTTCTATCATAGATCCGAAGGCAAAATCTTTGTTGCCAAGAATGGATCCTTTCTAGAGAAGGAATTTCTCTCGAAAGAAGTGACTGGAAGGAAAGTAGAACTCGACGAGGTTGTCGAACCTTCTCTCGAAATTGCGAGTAGCGCAGCACCGGAAGAAGTTCCTGTGGTGCCTGCACCAATTAGAGAGGAAGCTAATGATGATGATCATGAAACTTCGGTTGAAGTTGCTACAGAGCCTCGGAGATCAACGAGAACTCGTACCACTCCAGATTGGTATGATCCCGTTATGAGTGTCATGTTGGTGGACAACACCGATGACCCTGAGACATATGAGGAAGCGATGATGAGCCCAGATTCCAATAAATGGCAAGAAGCCATGAAATCCGAGATTGGATCCATGTACGAAAACCAAGTATGGACTTTGGTGGACTTACCGGATGGCCGGAAGGCTGTCGAGAACAAATGGATCTTCAAGAAGAAAACAGATGCTGATGGTAATGTTACTGTCTATAAAGCTCGACTTGTCGCAAAAGGGTTTTGACAAATTCAAGGAGTTGACTACGATGAGACTTTCTCACCAGTAGCGAAGCTAAAGTCTGTGAGGATTATGTTAGCAATCGCTGCATATTATGATTATGAGATATGGCAGATGGATGTCAAAACAGCATTCCTCAATGGAGACATTGATGAAGAGTTGTATATGATGCAACCCAAAGGTTTTGTCGATCCTAAAGATGCTAACAAGGTATGCAAACTTCAACGGTCCATCTATGGATTGAAGCAAGCATCCCGAAGTTGGAATCAACGTTTTGATAAGGTGATCAAAAGTTTTGGTTTTATACAAACTTATGGAGAAGCTTGTATTTACAAGAAAGTGAGTGGGAGCTCTGTAGCATTCTTAATACTATATGTGGATGACATATTGTTGATTGGGAATGATGTAGACCTTCTTAATAGTGTCAAGGAATATTTGAATAATAGTTTTTCAATGAAGGATCTTGGCGAAGCAGCTTACATATTAGGCATAAAGATTTACAGAGATAGATCGAAACGCCAAATATCATTGTTATAGAGTACATATTTGGACAAAGTTCTAAAGAGGTTTGGAATGGAAGATAGCAAGAAAGGGTTCTTGCCCATGTTGCCCAATACGACCTTGAGTAAAACTCAAAGTCCGACATCGGCAGAAGATAGAGAAAGGATGAGTAAGACTCCCTATGCCTCAGCCATAGGATCTCTAATGTATGCCATGCTATGTACTAGACCCGACATTGCATATGCTGTTAGTTTGACTAGCAGATATCAAAGTGATCCAGGAGTGGATCATTGGACAGCGGTCAAAAACATCCTTAAGTACTTGAGAAGAACTAAGGATATGGTTCTTTCTTATGGAGGTGATGAACAGCTCGTTGTTAATGGTTACACCGATGCTAGTTGGAACACCGATCCGGATGATTCTAAATCACAATATGGATACGTATTTATTTTGAATGGTGCAGCAGTTAGCTGGAGGAGTGCAAAGCAAAGCGTTGTGGCGAGATCTTCAACTGAATCGGAATACATGGCTGCTTCAGAGGCTTCACAAGAAGCGATATGGATGAAAGAGTTCATTACAAAGTTGGGTGTGGTTTCAAGTGCGCTGGACCCAATGTCTATCTACTGTGATAACATGGGCGCCATAGCCAATGCGCAAGAACCAAGGTCACACAAGAAGCTGAAGCATATCAAGCTACGTTTTCACGCTATTTGAGAACATATCCAAGATGGGGATATAAAGATTTGCAAAGTACACACAGATCTGAATATGGCGGATCCGTTGACTAAACCTCTCCCGAGGGCAAAACATGACCAGCACCAAACTGCCATGGGTGTTCGGTATATTACCATGTAATCTAGATTAGATGACTCTAGTGCAAGTGGGAGACTGTTGGAGATATGCCCTAGAGGCAATAATAAATGTAGTTATTATTATATCTTTGTGTTTATGATAAATGTTTACATTCATGCTATAATAGTATTAACAAGGAAACATTGATACTTGTGTGATTCGTAAACTTAATTTGAAGTCCCTAGTATAGCCTCTATACATCACTAGCTTGTTGGTTGATAAATGATTGTGGTTTCCCTATCATGAACATTGAGATGTTATCAACAACAAGATCATATCGTTAGGAGAATGATATGGTGGACATATTCCTATAGATAAGCGTAGCATAAAGATCAAGTCATTTCAATAGTTCAATTGCTATATGCTTTCTGATACATAGTAACTTAATTCCTTCGACCATGAGATCATGCATATCACCTTTGCCGGATGGATGCTTTGATGACATCAAACACCACACCTTAACTGGGTGGCTATAAAGATGTCATTGAGTGTTCGGAAATTATTAGTTGAAACACATGGATCAAGAGTGGGATTTGTCCATCCATATGACGGATAGATATACTCTGGGCCCTCTCGGTGGAATGTCATCCAATTAGCTTGCAAGCATGTGACTGGCTCACAAGGGATCACATATCACGGGAACGAGAAAAGAGTACTTATCAGTAACGAGGTTGAACTAGGTATGCAGAGATACCGACGATCATAACCTCGGATAAGTAAACTATCGTGAGACAAAGGGAAATTGGTATCGTATGTAAGTGGTTCATTCGATCGCAAAGTAATCGTAGAAATATGTGGGAGCCATATGAATTTCCAGATTCCTCTATTGGTTATTGTTCGGAGAAGTGTCTCGATCATGTCCGCATAATTCACGAACCGTAGGGAGACACACTTAAGGATTCGACGTTGTTTGAGTAGTTATGGAATGAATGAGAAAGAGACCGAATGTTGTTCGGAGTCTCGGATGGGATCCAGGATATCACGAGGAGATCCAGAATGGTCCAGAGAATAAGATTCATATAAGGAAAGTCCCGTTTCGGAGTTGGGGAATGATTCCGGTGTTTTCATCGGGAATGTTCTAGAAGGTTCCGGAATGTCCGGCACTCCGGATGGGAAGGGGTACATGAATGTGTCATTACAAGTTGGAATGATTGCATCATGTACTAAGTGTCTTCGCTGTCCAAAATAAAGGGTTTATTCAAATCCTAAATTGAAAAGTCAAACAGCCAGTTTGAAAGTCAAACGGCAAGTTTTGGAAAGAGGAGGAGGAGGTTCTAACCGAGTTGGGGAGGGAGTCCCTCCTCCCCAAGCCGGCGCACCACCCAAGCCGAGTTGGGGAGGGACTCCACTCCCTCCCCTTGGCCGCCGGCCCCTCCACCTATATAAGGAGGGGCAGGGCTCCCTCCTAGCACACACAAGTACCTCTCCTCAAACCCTAGCTTGGCGCCTACCACCATAGCCGCCGCCGCCCCCTAGGGTTTTTTCCCTAGCCACCGACTTGGGGTCCCCGGAACCCTAGCCGCCGGCTCTAGCCTCTCCTACTTGGTGTGTCTAAAACCCTAGATCGCCGAGGAGCTCTCTCATACTCCACCATACTCGCTCCGGCTTAAGGCGAAGCCCTGCGAGATCTCCCCTCTACTTCTGGTACCACGCCGTTGTGCTGCCAGAATCGCGAGGAGAGTGCTACAACCTCCGCTGCCTGCTGGAACAAGGGAGAGGAAGGTCTTCGTCGAGTACCGAACGTGTGACCGACTACGGGAGCGCTGCCGGAACACAACGTCGAAAGGATCGTCTACACGATCTTGAGATCGGGAAGAGTACGACTACATCACCCACGAGAATCCGCTCTCGTTAAACACTTTGGAATCTTCGAGGGTAAGTTATTCCATCGACTCGTTGCTACAATCTAGTAGATAGATCTTGGCTTGTTTGTTTATATGCGATAGAAAATTTTTGTTTTCCATGCTACAAAACCCTACACTGAAACCTTTGAAAAGTTCAAGGAATTTCAGAATGAAGTGGAAAATCATCGTAATAGAAAGATCAAATTTCTACGGTCCGACCGTGGAGGTGAGTATCTAAGTTACGAGTTTAGCACTCACATGAAAGAGTGTGGAATTGTTTCACAACTCACACCTGCCGGAACACCACAGCGAAATGGTGTGTCGGAACGTCGTAATCGTACTTTATTAGATATGGTTCGATCTATGATGTCTCTGACGGACTTGCCGTTGTCATTTTGGGGTTATGCACTAGAAACTGCTGCATTCACTTTAAATCGGGCACCATCTAAATCTGTTGAAAAGACACCGTATGAATTGTGGTTTGGAAACAAACCTAAGCTGTCATTTCTTAAAGTTTGGGGATGCAATGTTTATGTGAAGAAACTTCAACCGGATAAACTCGAACCCAAAGCGGAAAAATGCGTCTTCATAGGATACCCTAAAGAAACTATTGGGTATTCCTTCTATCACAGATCCGAGGGCAAGGTTTTTGTTGCCAAGAATGGATCCTTTCTAGAGAAAGAGTTTCTCGCGAAAGGTGTGAGTAGTCGGAAGGTAGAACTCGAAGAGGTTGTGGAACCTTCTCTTCAAAGTATGGCGAGTAGCGCAGCGCCGGAAGTTGTTCCGGAGTTGGCTCCACCTGTTGAAGAGGGAACTAATGATAATGATCATGAAACTCCGAAAGAGAGTACTACCGAACCTCGCAGGTCAAACAGGACGCGTGCAGCTCCCGAGCTGTACGGAAATCCTGTCATGAATTTCATGGTTGATGAAAATGATGACCCTGCGACGTATGAAGAAGCGATGATGAGCCCGGATTCCAACAAATGGTTAGAAGCCATGAAATCCGAGATGGAATCCATGTATGAAAATCAAGTTTGGAACTTGGTGGAATTACCTCACGACCGAAAGGCCGTGGAGAACAAATGGATTTTCAAAAGGAAAACTAATGCTGATGGTAATGTGACCGTCTATAAAGCTCGACTTGTCGCAAAGGGGTTTCGACAAATTCAAGGAGTTGACTACGATGAGACTTTCTCTCCCGTAGCGATGCTAAAGTCAGTTAGGATTATGTTAGCAATTGCTGCATATTTCGATTGTGAGATATGGCAGATGGATGTCAAAACCGCATTTCTCAATGGTAATATTGAAGAAGAGTTGTATATGATACAACCAAAGGGTTTTGTCGATCCTAAGGATGCTAACAAGGTGTGCAAGCTTCAGCGATCCATCTATGGATTAAAGCAAGCATCACGAAGTTGGAATCTCCGCTTTGACGAGGTGATCAAAGAGTTTGGATTTGTCCAAACTTATGGAGAAGCTTGTATTTGCAAGAAAGTGAGTGGGAGCAATGTGGCATTTCTGATATTATATGTGGATGACATATTATTGATCGGAAATGATATAGATCTTTTAAATAGTGTTAAAAGTTATCTAAATAGCAAATTTTCAATGAAGGACCTAGGTGAAGCGTCATACATATTAGGCATAAAGATCTATAGAGATAGATCTAGGCGCCTAATAGGGCTATCACAAAGTACATACCTTGATAAGATTTTAAAGAAGTTTAAAATGGACGGAAGTAAGAAGGGGTTCTTACCTATGTTGCAAGGCAAGACATTGAGTAAGACTCAAAGTACGGCTTCGGCGGAAGAAAGAGAGATAATGGACAAAGTCCCCTATGCTTCAGCCATAGGCTCTATAATGTACGCCATGCTATGTACAAGACCGGATGTGGCACATGCTATTAGTTTGACTAGTAGGTACCAATCGGATCCAGGTTCGGAACACTGGATAGCGGTCAAGAATATCCTTAAGTACTTACGAAGAACTAAGGATATGTTTCTTGTATACGGAGGTGAAGAAGAGATCGTCGCTAAGTGTTATGTCGACGCTAGCTTTGACACCGATCCGGATGACTCTAAGTCTCAATCCGGATACGTATTTCTCAGGAATGGCGGAGCGGTTAGTTGGAGGAGTTCCAAACAACCTGTGGTAGCGGGATCAACAATGGAGGCCGAATATGTTGCTGTTTCAGAAGCGGCTCAGGAAGCAGTTTGGATGAAGGAGTTCATATCCGAACTAGGAGTGGTGGCAAACGCGTTGGACCCAATGGTGATCTATTGTGACCACAATGGTGCCATTGCCAATGCCAAAGAGCCAAGGTCTCACAAGCATTCCAAGCATATTAAGCGCCGGTTTCACTCCATCCGCGAGCATGTCAAGGATGGATATATAAAGATTTGTAAAGTACATACGGATCTCAATGTAGCAGATCCGTTGACTAAAACTCTCCCTAGAGCAAAACATGATCAACACCAGAACTCAATGGGTGTTAGATTTATCACTATGTAACTAGATTATTGTCTCTAGTGCAAGTGGGAGACTGAAGGGAATATGCCCTAAGAGGCAATAATAAAGTGTTTATTATGTGTATTCCAAGTATATGATAGATGTTTATTTTGCATGCTATAATTGTATTAATACGGAAACGTTAATACATGTGTGTTTAATAAACAAACAGAAATTTCCTAGTTATGCCTCTCTCATAAACTAGCTCGTTGATTAACAAGATGATCAAGGTTTCCTGATCATGGACATTGGATGTTGTTAATAACGGGATCACAACATTAGTGTAATGGTGTGATGAACATTCATCCGAAGTATAGCATTACGATCAAAGTCATTGAGTTTATATTGCTATAACAACTTACGAAGTGATCCTAATCCTTAGACCATGAGATCATGTCAATCACTAACACCGGAAGAGTTTCTTGATAACATCAAACGTCACACCGTAACAGGGTGATTATAAAGATGGATTAAGAACTAATAAAGTGTTATGTTGAGGCTCATGGATCGAGAGTGGAATTTGTTCATCCCGATGACGGATAGATATACTCTGGGCCCTCTCGGTGATATCACATTGATTAGCTTGCAAGCAAGTGATTTGATCACTAGAATGTTATATCACCGGAACGAGAAAAGAGTGCATGTCGGTAACGAGATCAAACTAGGTATGGAGATACCGATGATCGAATCTCGGACATGTAATATATCGTGAAACAAAGGGATTAAGATACTAGCGTAAAAGGTTCCGACGATCACAAGAAAGTCATCGTTGAATGTGTGGGAGTCAGTATGGGTCTCCAGATCCCGCTTCTGATTATTGATCCGAGAGGGGTCTCGATCATGTCCGCATTATTCATGAACCGTAGGGTGACACACTTAAGAGACACCGACATCCAATTGGAGCAAATGTTTCATGCCGAAAGAATGAACAAGCGCAGGAATTTATTTCACTAGATACCGAAACAGGTTTTCGGGTGAAATTGCATAAAGTGGTTATGCATGTGAAATAGAATTCTAGCAAGGGGTTATTTGTGAATGTTTGTCATTAAAGTAATTGACAAAATTCTGAATAAAATAAAAGAGTTTTATTTAATGAGAGTTTTCATTAAATTTGGTGGAAATTTAATGGGAATTTGAGTGGACTTTTGAGTGGAGGGATTTTAAAGGGCATTTTGTGAGTGGAGTGTCCACCCACATGAATGAAGGAGGGGAGGGGGCAGCCCCATGGCCGGCGGCCACCCCCTTGGGTGCCCCCCTCCTCCTATAAAAGGAGCCCCCCTCCTCACTTGTCTCTCACACCTCCTCGTGAAGGATCTCTCTCCCCCTCTAGAATTTATCCCCCATGGTCTCGGACTAGCGAGATACATGTTCCCGGTGGCTATTCGGCAAGAAAGAGTTGTGCTTCCGCTGCATCGCTGGAGCGAGGAGGCGGAGGTTGCTCGGTGCCTCGAACGTGTGTGCGAGCACGGATGCGCTGCTGATTTGCGGCGCTAGGAATTTCTCTCGATCTTGAGATCGGCAAGAGATCGTCTACATCAACCACGAGTTGAACTCGTTAAGCTTTGTCGGTCTTCAAGGGTATGTTCTCTACGGATATACATCCGCTTGTTGTTTGTATCTAGTAGATAGATCTTGGTATATAGTTCACATCGTAGGAAATTTTTTGTTTTCTATGCTGCGAACCCTACAGTTTCACTTTAAAAATTGACACCAACCAGATCATGTCATTTATTTTTACAACCAATGTTTATATGGATGTGTTTGTAATTATGCGTTTGAAAATTTGACGCATTAGAAAAGTACATGTGGCATGAATCCTATAGATACATGGTCATTCGATATAAAGAACAAACGACATTTTTTGGTGTTGTGTGCACATTGGTCTAGTAAGACTTTCCACGCACCAATGACCTTTCGAGTTTCTAGGGTTTCTATCTAAATGGTTTTGTCGAGTAATGCTTTCCACGTATGTGAAGCTTCCCACCAATGAGATAAATTATGAGCTTATAGGGTTTCGGTTGAAAAGGTTTTGGCGTCTTGACCAAATCGTATGCCAAAAATGGCATATGTGATTTACAACACATATAAAGCCTAACATATATGACCAATGCCATTTCATTTAGATTGTAGGTTTAGCTAATATGTTCACTTTATTACCATGGTATCCACTAACTTGGCACCATATTCAAACTTCTTGGTGTATCTCATACCCATGTGTTCCTATCTTTCAAAAATGTCATCCGTTGTCTACCAGACTTACCTCAGCGTACATCTCACCATTCGTGGCAAATGAAAGACCTAAAAAATGTGAATAATATGAGAACAAGAACTTATTACTTCATGATGATAATTTAAAAATGGGAATTACTTACAATGATTTGGGATAATTTGATAATTAACATAGACAAATTAGCGGCAGCATGTATATGCTATCACATACATTTGCAAGAGATATTACCATAAAAAATATCTCAAGTTTTTCAGAAATGTTCCATATTTCATAGTTAATGATCTTGTACTTTTTAATATGTTCATGCAAATTGCTATAATGATTTACGATCATTCTTGTTGAGTGAAACTAATATCTTGAAACCCGTCCATTACTTTGTATAGCACACATGAATTACTATAAGGTTTTATGATCATTTTCATATCATTGACGTTGTTCATAGTGAAGATGTTTTGAGTTTTATATGAATATGCATGGAGACAGTCAACCAAAGTCATGATAGAAATCATAATGTGCCTTAAATACTGAAACTGGATAATCCATGCAGTGGGTTTAATTTCATGCTTGTTCATGATCTGCTGAAACAAATGTTGTGCTTGGAAGGCATGAGAATGTTTTTTTTTTATTTTCAGATGTCTTCGATTGCCGGATCTAATTGTCTATTACAGCGGTGGATGCTCTTAGGAGGCCTTTAAATGACAATTCGAGATGGATTTTGGTGATCTATCACGCGCTAGAGCAATTTGACACAACTTCTCTCTCTCTCTCTCTCTATCGTCCGAGAGGATTTGATTAGAGAGAAAATTACTTGCTTGGGTCGTGAGGAGCTATAATGTATTTTTCCCTATCGAGATGTTAGGATGGTTCTTGTGGATATCATGCCAAAGGGATGGACCAAAAACTGTAATAATCTGAACTGCTTGTATTATTATCAATTTCTTTATTGAAATTGGGAGCTTTTACTCCACTTACTGAAGAAAATATTTTGTTGCTGGCGAGTTAGAAATTTTCGGGGATTCCTTTGGCCTTTTCTGAATTTGCATATTTTTATATCATCGCCCAAAAACTCTGTGTTAATGTAATATATTCTCTCTTTACCTCCAAGCTAACAATAGTAATCTCTAATATCCACAACAAGTAACATAATAATTCATTGATGGAGTAAACAGATTACATAATTGGTTTTCAAGAAACACTGAAACTGATATGAAATGCAGGATGTAAAGAAAGCAGGAAGATACACATAGCCACGTCACCAATGGAGCATGCATTGCATACAACCATGTGATCGGAAGGCGAGAGGGGTTGAGTCGCCGGCGCCGGCCTTCTCATCGTCAAAGCATGGGTACAGTCTCCGGCCAGCAATCCAGCACCATCACCCCCTGTGCCCGACGCCTACGGCGCGATGTTGAGGTCAATCGGCATCCGAACAGAAAGGGGCAGTGTGAGCACGGGAGCTCGAGGTAAGTTATGGCCGGTGGACTCGCAATCTGCATTAGTGGGAGTAGTGGTGGTGGTGGTAGGGACGGCGATGACCTTTGGCTTCTTGCGCATCAGGCGGCGGCGAGTGGCAGAGGAAGATGCAGAATTCCTCTGCTTGGGATCCACGTAGAAGCTGGAGCAGGTCTTCGCTGAGTTTGCGGGTGCCACCATGTGCATCAGCCGCGTGAGGTTGCGCACCGTGTTGTTGATGCTGCGGCGGGATGACGCTGCGGCATGGCAAGACAACGACTCCGGCCTGATCGAGCGCACCACCCTGATTTCGGTCTCCGGCGCCGCCACCGGCGCGCGCAGGACGTGCCTCGCGCCCGCCGGGCGCGGCACGTGCGGGGACGGGTGCGCCTGGAACGCTGCGGGCTTGCTTGCGGCTGCCGCGTGGAAGCAGAAGCGAGAAACGAACGGCGACGGCGCCTGCGCCTGCGCAGGTGGTGCGAGCGGCACGGGGTAAGAGTGTCCGCGGCGGCGAGGTGCGTTAGCGACGGCCGAGACGAGGGCGCGAGGCGGTGGATAGGCGAAGTTGGGCCTGGCCTTGTTTCCCTGCAGGCTCCTCGCGGCGATGTCGTAGGCGGAGGCGGCCACCACGGCGGTGCTGTACGTGCCCAGCCACACCTGCTTCCCTGTCTCCGGGTGCCGGATCTCCGCGGCGTACTTGCCCGAGGGCACCTTCCTCACGCCGCGGTACTTCTCCTTCCCGGCCAGTGCCCCCATTGCAACACCCCCCCAGTGCTTGATCTCCGCAATCACCGCCGCAAGCTTAGCCCTATCCCGCGCCTCCAAGTCCCTCCGCATCGGAGCCTCCATCGAATCAAGCTAGCCTAGCGCGATGCTGTGTGCGAGAGATGGGGAGTGCGATTGCGAGAACTGCTGTGTGAGGAGGACGACGGGGGGAGGAGGGTTTTAAAGGCGCGCGGCTTGTCGCTAGGCTACATTCGCCAGCCATCCCCCGTCACGCCGGCGCCGCAGCACATCATGCCGTGCAGTGCCAAGCGAGCCACAGCTCGGCGTTTCCGGGACTTCGTGCATGGGTTGCATGTCTTGGCAATTGGCATGCAGCACGTCTGTGTTCCTGGTTTTCTTTTTTCATCTAGAGTAGAACGGATACTCGCTTTTGTTGTTTTGTAATTCCGGCCTTACTCCATCCCCATCACTAGCAAAATACTGTAATATGCTCTGTTTGTCAGCTCAGTTTTTTTTTTCCAAAACCAGCATCACAAAACCTCAATTTCAGCGTGTGGAACAGTTGCAAGCAGGAGCATATAGCTGTTCTAAAAGTTAACCTCGTGCAGTTTTTATTTCAGATTAATACATGTTTTATTTTATATATAGCTACATATGAGCTGGCGGGATGTCCACTTTGCAATCCTAATGTGTGGCCAGCTAACAATTTATATTAGTTCCAAAAACCTTTCGGTTTTTTTTGTTTTGGCAAATCTACAGTCTAGAGAAAAGAGGTCAATAGTACTTTTTTTTTCAAATACTACAAAATTACTACCGTATTAATTGGAGATGCTATACGGTTTATTATTGTTTTATTTTATTAACTTGCAAGACGGCCTTATTTGTTGATAACCAACATATCAAAGTATTAATAAGTGTGATTTTCTAAAAACCACGTATTCTCCAAAAACACACAAAAAAAGTACCAAGCTGCCAAATGAATATTTTTTTACAGGTAAGTAAAATTTACTAACTCTCTACTAACATGAGTAACCTACTCACAAGCCACAAGAACCGTCTTGCCACCACGGTTCTCCGGTCGGTGGATGGCCGCGGTACATGGGGCCTTTCTTTCATGCAAACATGCCCTATGTTTGCTCTCTTGCACCATGGACCCTCCCCGTTCAAAGGAGTACCACCGAATCAATTCGCGACAATGTGTCCCTCAAGCTATGTGTTGCTCTCACTGATGTCAATTGTTCTTTGCTCGACTCCTACTGGATTGTCTTTCACGACCCCTGCCTTCCCACCTCATTTGTGTTGGTTTAGTCGATCCATGATCCTTGTCTCACTTCCGAAATCATTGCGGTGGCAACGTCAAAATGGCAATTCTAGCATGCATGCTAGGTAGCGTGCATGCATGCACCTTTGGATCTCTTGTGTTAGTTTTAAGATTAGCATTTGAAGAGAATCTTTGCATGTAGCATACCCCACACTAGTACTATCTCTCTCATTTTTTAATACGTGAATTTAATTTTAATAGTGAACTTAAAAGAGCAATATATATTGAAATATATATCAGCTTGAAAATCCGTTTGGATATGCGTATTTATTTTGATGAGATCTTCTAAACAAGCCTAAAAAGGGTCTGTTTTGGCAAAATTCAAAATTTGAATTCCGAAACACATTCAAACATGATGATACACAATGAAACAAGATATGAAATAATTGTGTTTCCAAAATAAAATTTAAGATAATTCGCAAACATTTTTAACTATGACTAGCCAAATTTGAAATATTCTAAAACAAATTGTTCTAGAGAAATTTTTCACTAAGTTTCACCAAGTTTTACTAAGTTTCAAAAGTCAATTTTCAAAAGTAGTTAAAAAGTATTCGATATTGGTCTTATTTTGAAGCTCCCGTCGCTAAAAACTAAAATATTTGAACGGTTCATAAAATAAAATTAAGATTCAATAGATATAAAAGTTTTTAGTATTAAAACTAAATGTACTAGTGTTGAAGGGGAGAGAATTCAATACACATCAGAATCTTAGAAAAGTCAAAAAGAGAAGAGGTGGGCATGCACGTTATCTACCGTGCACGGTAGAGTTGCATTCTCCGTGGCAACGTATATTGGGCCGGCAGCGTCATGGGTATGTAGTTGGCACCTACGTACTCGCAACGACTATGGTTCTCACTGTTGCTCGTTCTCTCACCATCCATTTTACATTGCCATAGTGGTCACCTTTCATCTCCTCCTCTCTTCATCGTTCCACCGACGGTGGGTCGGTTTCCCCTTGCCCTGGCGGTACAATTTTCAGGAGTTGAATACGATATAACAAACTTCCAGTCAACTTAGGATTCGAAAAATGTAAGTATTTAACCTTCTATGGATGCATAATTAAACATCAAATATAACATATTCACAGACAAAGTTAATGTAGAATTTTACTTCATGTAACATTAAAGTTTATTTTTTGTTCTTTTCTCTCTCAGGTGATATTGGTAAATTAAATACTATTTATTAGGTATATAGATATAGTGTGATCTACCTTCAGTATAAGAAGAACAAAAAGGAAAATGAATACATATTGAATTTAAATGTGCTCTCCTCCAAAAAAACGATAGGTGAAATAAACATATCGGCATTTACCTTTTAGTTTTAGTCCGTTGATTCCTTCAAAATACTGAGGAAAGGTCTTATTGTCAGGGGCGAAGCTCCCAATAGGGCAAGGTAGGGCGGTCGTTCCCTACCTTGATTTTTTGTTGACATATTTCATATGCACGTGTTTTTTAACATTTTAAATGGCCATACATTAAAAATAGAACCCGTATGAAAATTTTATGCTTATTTTAGTAAACAGTACACACAACCGATTCCGAATGTCTAGTCGAAAACCAACTCTCTCTGTGCAATAGCTAATTCTCAATATGACAAAACTCTACTCTAAACAATGTCCTAGGTGGATATTTAAGGATAAATTGAGTGTATTTTGGCTAGCTTATGGTGTGGCCAAAACAAACTCTAGGGTATACAATGGATTATGTATTTTGGTTCTACTGTGGCTATGTATATTTATTAACATAAAACTCTAATGTGTTAGTTTGGTCAGTGAATTTGGTTAAGTATGTGAGGCCATATTTTCTCCATTGGATAAATGATAGTTGTGAGCCCCTCTTGAAAGATGTCAATTTGCGCATAAATGACATCATAATCCTATGTATTAATTTAACTCAATGGAGGAAATGAAGAAAGGGAGAAGGTATATTGAGTTGGCATTGATTTTATCAGTGATGATGATAATAGTTTATAGGGATTTGTTTGTGTTAAAGATCATAAAGAACGAGTTGTGCTACAAAATGTCCGTTGCATTTCTTGATGACTTGACAATGTGCTACATTGAGTGAGGGGTATTCAAAATTCTTGATCGATAAAATTATGAAAGATTTTCAAAAGAATGGGTGGAGCTTTGATATTCCCTAGGACATATATGTGTCATTAGAGCTTCGTTATTGGTATGTTATAGGTCATACTTATATTTAAATTGTAATATGGTTTTTTTTATATTACACTAAGTGAATCATGTGATAATGATGTATTAAGTAATGTCTTGGGACTATTTTCGTATTTAAATCAACTTTTTAGAGTTTGTCGTACCTTGGTTTCTTTCTGTCCTCCGCCACCGGTTGTTGTTGTGTTGTGATCAAGAGGAATTGACATGCAAGACCTATTTGAAAGCTCTACCAAAACTTCAATGATTTAAGCTTATTTTAAGAGAATGTATACACTAATAAATATGTTTTCTTCAACTAGGGTTTGATAATATTTATTCTTTGTGTTAGCAATTTAGTTTCCATTTCACTATTTTTAGTGTCTAGTTTTTGTGAGTGTATATAACAAATACTACAAACGATTTTAATATCTACAAATTTATTTGGATTTTAACTTTACAAATATTATGGTTCAATCTATCGCATAATGGTTTGTCGTTGTTTGAAATAACTTCTATGTTGGAATTAGGTTTAAATTATGTGCCACTAATTTTTTTTGTACCTAATTATTTCATTTTCAGAAACTCGGTGAAATTGTAATGAAAATGACACCACCTAAGACGAGTATTCTTGCTTCAATGAAATTTCATAAATTTAAGAAAAAAATTTAACCAAAGACTTGCATTTTGCCTAAATATTTCTATGGTAGATCAATTTGCACAGAATAAAAATGGTAGTTCAAAAATGTATGGAGAGAAATTTTGATATTTTCGGGTAGCACATATTTATAATAACATTATGGTCCCACCATTCTTTAGAATGTTAAAAATCTAGATGACAAATAGTAAAATCTAGATCGAGAAGCCCTGTAAGAATTTCATGCGCTTAACTGAAATGTGTGATGTCATGTTGTCAATGTTATGGAATCTTGGGAACTAGCCTGAATATGTAATCAATAGTTGGCCATTCCTTGCTGCTAGATTTTTTCTCCCTTGTCTTAGATGCCACTTCCCTAATAGACGCACACACATGAACATTGAACCGTGGCCAAAATAGTTTAGTGCCACAGATAACAATTGCATTTCTACACCAACATACACACAAAGGGAAATACATATGTGCTCGGTCTTAGTGAAAATTACAAGATACAACATTTGCTATGAGTACTTGGATGTTAGGTGCATATTCAGTAGATGTAGTACTCTAATTACTTCTATGACAAACATGACATGAAAATCCTCTGTGCCTGCAAGACAGACACAATCTTTAGTAATCAATTGCACGCATGAAGCCAGATCTTATTTTATTGATGTAGTGTCGGGTGTATGTTGCAAAATTTTAGGTTTAGAAAGTATACAAGATACTGTGTGCAATTAGCAACAAAGATACTTATGCTTAATGACCTCTAAATTTGTACAAATCAAGCATCATTCTTTATTATCTCTTAGAACAATAGATCCATCCACCAAAAATCGCTTATAACACTCTTAACTAATTCCAAGTTATCAAGGAACTCTGACACAATATTCTCTAAACCCACAAAGAATTCAAAAAATAGTGAATTTTGAACAAGTGAGGTTCAATGCAAGAAGGACAAGAGAGGGAGACACAAACAGATTTAGAGAAATGAGATATCACACAAAATTGTATATGGCATTATGCAAGTTTAGAGGAAAGATCATGTTAACATGTCACATGTGTTACTTATACCCTGTGGGTTCTCAGCTAGCTAGCTCCAAGATAATCGATGTATTAATGTGTTAACATGATACAAAAGTAACAATCGATTTTCTAGATCGATTCATGGGTATATGTAGTATTTCCTATGATAAAACTACAATTGATAACTCTTTCATTTGATTGTTGTTGTTGTGGTTCCCATATATATGTAGTCTTTCCTATGATAAAACTACAGTAGATAACTCTTCCATTCGATTGTTGTTGTTGTGTTGCCCATACATACTGTATATAGTGAATGTAGTATTCTACCCGTCACTAGGAACGATGGAGATGCACCATTAGTGGGTAACATGGTAATACATTGGACTATTAACTTTGTGCATATAACATTGATCCATCTATGAGAAGAACAAAAAAGGGAAAATGAAAATCATGCACTAAAGTAGAAAAATAGATTTTCCTTTAATTATTTATTTCATACATTTATTTCTATAGTTTTCAATATTGATGACTATTAGGTACATCTTATTACTCCCACCAATTAAAAAATAATGTTAAAACACAAGTAGTTGAATTTAGTAGTCGTTTCGATAAAACATTGAATGACCTTATTAAATGTGTAGATCTTAATCACTACAAAAACAAATATGTTGAAAATGGTTTTGTATTTAACTATGCAAATTTATTACTCCAAATAAAAAGTAATTAAAAATGTCTATTTGATTTCCATATCATTACAACACATATATGTAGGGTTTCGTAGCATGGAAAACAAAAAATTTCTACCGCATACAAACAAACAAGCCAAGATCTATCTACTAGATTGTAGCAACGAGTCAATGGAATAACTCACCCTCGAAGATTCCAAAGTGTTTAACGAGAGCGGATTCTCGTGGGTGATGTAGTCGTACTCTTCCCGATCTCAAGATCGTGTAGACGATCCTTCCGGCGCTGCGTTCCGGCAGCGCTCCCGCAGTCGGTCACACGTTCGGTACTCGACGAAGACCTTCCTCTCCCTTGTTCCAGCAGGCAGCGGAGGTTGTAGCACTCTCCTCGCGATTCCGGCAGCACAATGGCGTGGTACCGGAAGTAGAGGGGAGATCTCGCAGGGCTTCGCCTTAAGCCGGAGCGAGTATGGTGGAGTATGAGAGAGCTCCTCGGCGATCTAGGGTTTAGACACACCAAGGAGGAAGTGCTAGAGCCGGCGGCTAGGGTTTCGGGGACCCCAAGTCGGCGGCTAGGGCAAAACCCTAGGGGGGCTGCGGCGCTATGGTGGGCTGCAGCTTCTAGGGTTTGAGGTGAGGGACTTGTGTGCTCTAGGAGGGAGCCCTGCCCCTCCTTATATAGGTGGAGGGGCCGGTGGCCAAGGGGAGGGATTGGAGTCCCTCCCCAACTCGGCTTGGGTGGTGCGCCGGCTTGGGGAGGAGGGACTCCCTCCCCAACTCGGTTTCACCTTCCTCCTCTTTTTCTCTTTCCAAATTTAGCCGTTTGACTTTTCAAACTAGCTATTTGACTTTTCAAACTAGGATTTGAATTAATCCTTTATTCGGAACAGCGATGACACTTAGTACATGATGCAATCATACCAACTTGATACAACACATCCATGTACCCTTCCCCTCTGGAGTGCCGGATATTTCGGAACATTCTAGAACATTCCCGATGAAAACACCGGAAACATTCCCCAACTCCGAAACGGGACTTTCCTTATATGAATCTTATTCTCCGGACCATTCCGGATCTCCTCGTGATATCCCGGATCCCATCCGAGACTCCGAACAACATTCGGTCTCTTTCTCATCATACCATAACTACTCAAACAACGTCGAATCCTTAAGTGTGTCTCCCTACGGTTCGTGAATTATGCGGACATGATCGAGACACTTCTACGAACAATAACCAATAGAGGAATCTGGAAATTAATATGGCTCCCACATATTTCTATGATTACTTTGCGATCGAATGAACCACTTACATACGATAACAATTTCCCTTTGTCTCACGATAGTTTACTTATCCGAGGTTATGATCGTCGGTATCTCTGCATACCTAGTTCAACCTCGTTACCGATAAGTACTCTTTTCTCGTTCCCGTGATATGTGATCCCTTGTGAGCTAGTCACATGCTTGCAAGCTAATTGGATGACATTCCACCGAAAGGGCCCAGAGTATATCTATCCGTCATATGGATGGACAAATCCCACTCTTGATCCATGTGTCTCAACCAATACTTTCCGAACACTCAATGCCACCTTTATAGCCACCCAGTTACGGTGTGGTGTTTGATGTCATCAAAGCATCCATTCGGTAAAGGTGATATGCATGATCTCATGGTCGAAGGAATTAGGTTACTATGTATCAGAAAGCATATAGCAATTGAACTATTGAAATGACTTGATCATTATGCTACGCTTATCTATAGGAGTATGTCCATCATATCATTCTCCTAACGATATGATCTTGTTGTTAATAACATCTCAATGTTCATGATAGGGAAACCACAATCATCTATTAACCAACAAGCTAGTATTATATAGAGGCTTTACTAGGGACTTCAAATTAGGTTTACAAATCACACAAGTATTAATGTTTCCTTGTTAATACTATTATAGCATGAATGTAAACATTTATCATAAACACAAATATATAATAATAACCACATTTATTATTGCCTCTAGGGCATATCTCCAACAATATATAGTATGTAAATAAGAGTATATGCTACTATAAACATAGATAACTACTTATTTTTCAAAAAATGTAAAGCTTGTGTCTAGATGAATTGGTATAAACCACACACAATTACTTACTATATATTTTAGTATGTACGGGTTTTTCAAAACACTCCAGATCGTGATTTTATTAGACACATCAATAATTATTTCCTTGGTCTAGGAGGTTATTACTCTCATTCTCTGGAATGTATGTTTCTATAAATCAGAGTATGTTTGTGTAATCCATCACCATGATGGTTCAGTTTTGACACATAACTATATGCCACTAGAAAGTTGTGTTTCTAGTATGGTGGGGGCATAACGAAGAAACTACACATGAAACGTATTGGCCATATTTCTTCTTCGTAAAATTTGTATGTATTTGAAATAAAAAATCATTAGGTATATAATGAAACATGAATCAATAGTGGGTAAGGAAACTAAAAATATTTGCCCTTCTCCAATAGTTTGAAATCCTAGGATTCTCACCCAATTGTTCACTAATTCTTATGGAGATCTAGCTTTCTTCGGAACTCTGGAAATATTGAAGATTATCTTTTGTTTTAGAAATATTTCCACTAAAAAATTCTTTCTCCAGCTAATCCTAAGTTTAAAAAAAGTTTTTTGGGCTAAAAATTCACATCACTTATTTTTTGTGTCATCTAAATGTCGTCCATGTGTGCAATCAAATCGTCAAACCCTTATAATTGGGATTCAATAAATTGGATTCCAGATTTGCAACAAAATGTAATTTGATCAATCATAATGGTTTGCATACACTTGACATAACTTTTAATTATGTTCAAGTTGGGCTCAAGTTCATGTCCCACTGATTATTAATACCTAATTATTTGCATTTTGGCATAATTATTTGTATGATATATGAATTTGATACAAATTAGATTAGTAGGCTATAAAAGTATGGAGGAAACATTATATACCATCTGGTAGCATCTATATGTGGAAATTAAAAATACATAAGAGTTTTTCCTTTTTCCACTCTGCATGTTCATTCCTAATCAAGTATCTAAATAAATAATTCAGCATGAATACTTGGGTGGTTGATTATCCATATTCTATGGCCACAATTATCTTACTACTTTTAGAATAAATATGACACGGAATTTTGATGTTCATATAAGATACAAAGATAATCTTTAGTAATATAATACACCTTCTACTTTGAACTGTTAATTGAAATTATAGGAAGGTACTATTTTTTATACTAATGCATCACATTATCCAACTTCATTTTCCTAAATGGTGACTTATAACACGCCAATTGTAGGAGCACCAACACAAACAATAAAACGAGAATCTAACTATGCACGCCCAACTTCGTAGTAAGCTTTCAACCAATTTGGGGGAAAGTGATCCATCGGACAACACACATGAGTGTTTCTCTATCATACCGCAATAGAGTAACTTTCATTTGGTTTACAATAAAGTTACATATGCATATGTTATCCATCATATAGATGTTAGGTTTAGAAGGCATAGTACGGTGACGAGGGGTTGCCTATTTCATGTACAGATCTAGAATATATACCTTCTTTCGATCTTAATTATATTATTACTTCTATGATCAGTTCAATAATTAGGAGTGAGGTTATTAATGCATTTGATGCAATAAGAACCATATAGAACCTTATTTATAAGGAAGTAAACTATATTAATTTTTGTGCAAGAATTTTCTTTGAATAATCGCATTGTGCCTTATGTCCTTTCCTAAAAATCTTATTGGTGCAACCAAATATGATAAATATGTTACTCTGTGAAATATGATGTAAATAAACTACAAAATTCATTCTATTAGTCATCCTACTTGACGAATAATATGGATTTAGCTTGGAGATGCTAATATGTGATATAGTTATATTATCATTTTAAAAATATATTTTCTATTTTCAATATTATATAATATTTTTATACTTTTTTGGATTCAGCTGTTACTAAAGACCATAAGGTAGTTTTCCACCATTGTATATGTCAGTTGCAGATATATTTCTTAAGGGGGACAAATAAAGGAAAATATGTTGAGAACGGTTTTGAGAAGAACCATGAAACCACACCAAAGCCACATGGAGGGGTCCCCTGGCCCACAGGTGTATGGACTATTAACATGGGCCTATGTATGTTCACTAGAATCATGTGTGTAGCCTACGGCCATCGCCATGGCATTGCCAAGGAAAATTCACATACAAGGGGATGCATGTAGGGTCATGGCCCACCTATTGTTCGATTCTCGAACGGAAGTAATGTGGACTAGTATAATGAGTAATGGTTTTGTGTCTCAGTACATTAGCCATTAACATATATAGGCCTAATACTAATGCCCGACGTGCTCAACCTAAAAGGCAAAGCCCAAATTTTTCTTGAGAATATGCAACTACTTTACATAGTTTTATATAAGGCAAAAAACCAATAGTTTACAAGAAACTAACGATCACTACGAACAATGAAATTAAGCCAACACCACACCACACATAAAAATAAACACAGAAAAATCACTCTCCTTGTAGGGGGCACACACACTAACACCTCTCTAAGATAGAACTCAAGAGATTCATGTCTTATGGAATCCTTAAAGAAAAAATATCTTCATTAAAATGTTAGTTCATATTGCCAAAAACTCAGGAATTCCATTGTTTCCATAACTTTCAACATATAGCGATGACGAGGGCGTCAAAACATTTTACCTCCTTTGTCCGGAATGCACGCATAGTTGTACTCTGCTAGTCCTCCAACTAATTCCTGGAAAGAGGATCTAGTATAATTACTTTCGGCTACTAAAAACACCTATACCAAATTTGGTGTGCATAAACACACTACGACTACAAATGATAATTCAATTTAAGTTCTGTAAACAAAACTACCAAATATCGACAACATCTTGCAGGCCATGTCTTACTCTCGTATGAAAGGTACAAATTTCGTTTGTGAGAATGTTGCATGATTGGTCAATGCTACCACAAAGGTAACCATACACAAAGAACTACAAACAAAAAACATAATAATATCTGAAGACCCTCCAAAGGAATCACGCATATTTCTCCGCTACAATTGTTGTTGTTCTATTCCAAAGATGAGTAGAGATTAGTCCATCCTCTAGACTGTTTATGTAGTAGAAGCTATGCAACCATCTCTCTATGTTCTCCATTGTTATTGGAAGCGACACTAAAGCCACATGGAAGGGACCCCTAGCCCCCAAGTGCATGGACTATTAACATGGGCCCATGTATGTTGACTAAAGGCATGTGTGTGGCCCAAGATCATCATCATGTCATTGCCAAGGAAAATGTATATCGAAGAGGAGGCATGTAGGGTCCTGGCCCACCTATTATTCGATCCTTGAATGTAAGCAATGTGGACTAGTGTAATGAGTAATGGTTTTCTGTCTCAACACTTTAGCCATTAACACATATATATAGGCCTAATACTAATGCCTGGCATGCTCAACTTGAAAGGCAAAGCCTAATTTTTTTTGAGAGTATGCGACTACAATACATAGTTACATAGTTTTACAAAATGCGGAAAACCAATAGTTTATAAGAAACTAACGGTCACTATGAACAATAAAGTTAAGCCAACACCACACCACACACGAAATAGAAAAAACGCTATCCTTATAGGGGGGACACACACAAACACCTCTCTTAGATAAACTTCAGAACTTCATGTCCTATGAAACCCTTGAAGAAAAATTATCTTCGTTAAAATGTTAGTTGATATTGCCAAAAACTCAGGCATTCCATTGTTTCTGTAAGTTTCAACATATAGAGATGACGACGTCATCTACACATTTTAGCTTCTTTCTCCAGAATGCACATACCAACGGATTCCTAGAAAGAGGATCTAGGACAATTACTCCCGGCTACTAAAAACACCTATACCAAATTTGGTGTGCATACACACACTACGCCTACAAATGATCATTTAATTTAAGTTCTTTTAAACACAACTGATAGACATCGACAACATATTGCAGGCCATGCCTTACTCTCCTATGAGGGGTACAAATTTTGCTTGTGAGAATGTTGCATGATTGGTCAATGCTAACACAAAGGAAACCACGCATGAAGAACTGTAAATAAAACACATACTAATATCTGAAGACCCTTCCAAAGAAACCACACCATATTTCTTCGCTACCATCATTGTTGTTCTATTCCAAAGATGAGTAAAGAGTAGTCCATCCTCTAGACTGTTTGCGTAGTAGAAGCTAGGAAACCATCTCTCTATGTTCTCCATTATTACTGGAAGCGACACCAAATCCACATGGAGTGTACCCCTAGCCCCTAGGTGCATGTACTATTAACATGAGCCCACGTATGTTGACTAGAGGCATGTGTGTGGCCCATTGACATCACCATGGCATTGCCAAGGAAAACGCAGATCCAAGGGGAGGCACGTAGCGCCCTGACCCACCTATTGTTCTATCCTTAAACGGAAGCAATGTGGACTATTGTAATGAGTAATGGTTTTGTGTCTCAATACATTAGCCATTAACACATATAGGCCTAATACTAATGACCGACATGCTCAACCTGAAAGGCAAAGGCCAATTTGTTTTCAAGAGTATGCGACTACTTTACGTAGTTTTAAAAAAGGCAAAAAAACCAATAGTTTACAAGAAACTAACGATCAGTACGAACAATAAAGTTAAGCCAACACCACACCACACATGGAAATAAACACAAAAATATCACTCTCCTTGTAGGGGGCACACACACTAACACCTCTCTAAGATAGAACTCCAGAGATTCATGTCCTATGGAATCCTTGAAGAAAAATTATCTTCATTAAAATGTTAGTTGATATTGCAAAAACTTAAGCATTCCATTGTTTCCATAACTGTCAACATATAGCGATGACGAGGGCGTCGAAACATTTTACCTCCTTTGTCTGGAATGCACGCATAGTTGTACTCTGCTAGTCCTCCAACTGATTCCTGAAAAGAGGATCTAGTATAATTACTTCCGGCTACTAAAAACACCTATACCAAATTTGGTGTGAATACACACACTACGCCTACAAATGATAATTCAATTTAAGTTCTTATAAACACAACTACCATATATCGACAACATCTTGCAGGCCATGCCTTACTCTTGTATGAGAGGTATAAATTTTTTTGTGAGAATGTTGCATGATTGGTCAATGATACCACAAAGGTAACCATGCATGAAGAACTTCAAATAAAAAACATAATAATATCTAAAGACCCTCCAAAGGAATCACACATATTTCTCCGCTACAATCGTTGTTGTTCTATTCCAAAGATGAGTAGAGATTAGTCCATCCTCTAGACTGTTTGTGTAGTAGAAGCTATGCAACCATCTCTCTATGTTCTCCATTGTTATTGGAAGCGACACCAAAACCACATGGAAGGGACCCCTAGCCCCCAGGTGCATGGACTATTAACATGGGCCCATGTATGTTGACTAGAGGCATGTGTGTGGCCCAAGATCATCATCATGTCATTGCCAAGGAAAATGCATATTCAAGAGGAGGCACGTAGGGTCCTGGCCCACCTATTGTTCGATCCTTGAATTGAAACAATATGGACTAGTGTAATGAGTAATGGTTTCCTGTCTTAATACTTTAGCCATTAACACATATATAGGACTAATACTAATGCCCGACATGCTCAACCTGAAAGGCATAGCCCAATTTTTTTCGAGAGTATGCGACTAAGTTAAATAGTTTTACAGAAGACAGAAAACCAATAGTTTACAAGAAACTAACGGTCACTATGAACAATGAAGTTAAACCAATATCACACCACACACGAAAAGAAATAGATAAAAATAGCTCTACTTTAGGGGGACACACACCCTAACACCTCTCCTAGATAAACTTCAGAGCTTCATGTCATATGGAACCCGTGAAGAAAAAATATCTTCGTTAAAATGTTAGTTGATATTACCAAAAACTCATGCATTCCATTATTGCCATAAGTTTTAACATATAGCGATTACGACGGCGTCTAAACATGTTAGCTCCTTTCTCCGGAATGCGCACATTACTGTATTCTGCTAGTCTTCCAACAGATTCCTAGAAAGAGGATCTAGGACAATTACTCCCGGCTACTAAAAACACTTATACCAAATTTGGTGTGCATACACACACTATTCCTACAGATGATCATTCAATTTAAGTTCTTGTAAACACAACTGACAGACATCGACAACATCTTGCAGGCCATGCCTTACTCTCCTATGAGAGGTACAATTTTTTTTGTGAGAACATTGAATGATTGGTCAATACTACCACAAAGGCAACCACGCACGAAGAACTGCAAATAAAATATATACTAATATCTAAAGACCCTCCCAAAGGAATCACACCATATTTCTCCTCTACCATTGTTGTTGTTCTATTCCAAAGATGAGTAAAGAGTAGTCCATCCTCTAGACTATTTGTGTAGTAGAATTTATGCAATATGTACTCCATTGTTACTGAAAGTGACACCAAAGCCACATGGAGTGGACCACTAGCCCCCAGGTGCATGGACTATTAACATGATCCCACGTATGTTGACAAGAGGCATGTGTGTGCCCATGACCATCGCCATGGCATTGCCAAGGAAAATGCAGATCCAAAGGGAGGCACGTAGGGCCCTGACCCACCTATTTTTCGATCTTTGAGTGGAAGCAATGTGGACTAGTGTAATGAGTAATGGTTTTGTGTCGCAATACTTTATCTATTAACACATATAGGCCTAATACTATTGACCGACATTCTCAACCTAAAAGGCGAAGCCCAATTTTTTTCTAGATTATGCGACTACTTTACATAGTTTTACAAAAGGCAGAAAACCAATAGTTTACAAGCAACTAATAGTTACTATGACAAAAGGAACATATAGAAATCGCTCTCCTTGTAGGGGGGACACACACTAACACCTCTCCTAGATAAACTCTAGAGCTTCATGTCCTATGGATCCCTTGAAGACAAATTATCTTTGTTAAAATTTTAGTTGATATTGCCAAAAACTTAGGGATTCCATTGTTTCCATAAGTTTCAACATATAACGATGACAAGGGCGTCAAAACATTTTAGCTCCTTTGTCCGGAATTCACGCATAGCAGTATTCTGCTATGCCTCCAACAGATTCCTGGAAAATAGGATCTAGGAACAATTACTCCTGGCTACTAAAAACACATATACCAAACTTGCTGTGCATACACACACTACGCCTACAAATAATCATTCAATTTAAGTTCTTGTAAACACAACTGATAGATATCGACAACATCTTGCAGGCCATGCCTTACTCTTGTATGAGAGGTACAAATTTTGTTTGTGACAATATTGCATGATTGGTCAATGCTACCACAAAGGTAACCATGCACGAAGAACTTCAAGCAGAAAACATAATAATATCTCAAGACCCTCCAAAAGAATCACACATATTTCTCCGCTACAATCGTTGTTATTCTATTCCAAAGATGAGTAGAGATTAGCCCATCCTCTAGTCTGTTTGTGTAGTAGAAGCTATGCAACCATCTCTTTATGTTCTCCATTGTTATTGGAAACGACACCAAAGGCACATGGAAGGGACCCCTAGCCCCCAGGTGCATGGACTATTAACATGGGCCCATGTATGTTGACTAGAGGTATGTGTGTGGCCCAAGATCATCATCATGGCATTGCCAAGGAAAATGCATATCCAAGAGAAGGCACGTAGGGTCTTGGTCCACCTATTATTCGATCCTTGAATGGAAGCAATGTGGACTTGTGTAATGAGTAATGGTTTCCTGTCTCAACACTTTAGTCATTAACACATATATATAGGCTTAATACTAATGCCTGACATGCTCAACTTGAAAGGCAAAGGCCAATATTTTTCGAGAGTATGCGACTACGTTACATCGTTACATAGTTTTACAGAAGGAGGAAAACCAATAGTTTACAAGAAACGAACGGTCACTATGAACAATAAATTTAAGCCAACACCACACCACACACGAAATAGAAAAACGCTCTCCTTATAGGGGGGACACACACAAACACCTCTCCTGGATAAACTTCAGAACTTCATGTCCTATGGAACCCTTGAAGAAAAATTATCTTCGTTAAAATTTTAGTTGATATTTCCAAAAACTCAGGCATTCCGTTGTTTCCGTAAGTTTCAACATATAACGATGACGATGGCATCTAAAAAATTTAGCTCCTTTCTCCGGAATGCACACACCAACGAATTCCTGGAAAGAGGATCTAGGACAATTACTCCCGGTTACTAAAAACACCTATACCACATTTAGTGTGCATACACACACTACGCCTACAAATGATCATTCAATTTAAGTTCTTGTAAACACAAATGATAGACATCAACAACATCTTGCAGGCCATGGCTTACTCTCCTATGAGAGGTACAAATTTTGATTGTGAGAATGTTGCATGATTGGTCAATGCTAACACAAAGGAAACCATGCATGAAGAACTGTAAATAAAACACATACTAATATTTGAAGACCCTTCCAAAGAAATCACACCATATTTCTTTGCTACCATCGTTGTTGTTCTATTCCAAAGATGAGTAAAAAGTAGTCCATCCTCTAGACTGTTTGTGTAGTAGAAGCTATGCAACCATCTCTCTATGTTCTCCATTATTACTGGAAGCGACACCAAATCCACATGGAGTGTACCCCTAGCCCCCAGGTGCATGTACTTTTAACATGAGCCCAGGTATGTTGACTAGAGGAATGTGTGTGACCCACTGCCATCACCATGGCATTGCCAAGGAAAACGAAGATCCAAGGGGAGGCACGTAGGGTCCTGACCCACCTATTGTTCGATCCTTGAATGAAAGCAATATGGACTAGTGTAATGAGTAATGGTTTTGTGTCTCAATACTTTTGCCATTAACATATATAGGCCTAATACTAATGACCGACATGCTCAAACTAAAAGGAAAAGGCCAATTTTTTTCAAGAGTATGCGACTACTTTACATAGTTTTATAGAAGGCAAAAAACCAATAGTTTACAAGAAACTAACGATCACTACGAACAATGAAGTTAAGCCAACACCACACCACACATGAAAATAAACACAAAACAATCACTCTCCTTGTAGGGGGGCACACACACTAACACCTCTCGAAGATAGAACTCCAGAGATTCATGTCCTATGGAATCATTGAAGAAAAATTATCTTCAATAAAATGTTAGTTGCTATTGCCAAAAAATCAGGCATTCCATTGTTTTCATAACTTTCAACATATAGCGATGACGAGGGTGTCGAAACATTTTACCTCCTTTGTCTGGAATGCACGCATATTTGTACTTTGCTAGTCCTCCAACTTATTCCTGTAAAGAGGATCTAGTATAATTACTTCCGGCTACTAAAAACACCTATACCAAATTTGGTGTGAATACACACACTACGCCTACAAATCATAATTCAATTTAAGTTCTTGTAAACACAACTACCAGATATCGACAACATCTTGCAGGCCATGTCTTACTCTTGTATTAGAGGTATAAATTTTGTTTATGAGAATGTTGCACGATTGGTCAATGATACCACAAAGGTAACCATGCACGAAGAACTTCATATAAAAATATAATAATATCTGAAGACTCTCCAAAGGAATCACACATATTTCTCCGCTACAATCATTGTTGTTCTATTCCAAAGATGAGTTGAGATTAGTCCTTCCTCTAGACTGTTTGTGTAGTAGAAGCTATGCAACCATCTCTCTATGTTCTCTTATTGGAAGCGACACCAAAACCACATGGAAGGGACCCCTAGCCCCCAGGTGCATGGACTATTAACATGGGCCCATGTATGTTGACTAGAGGCATGTGTGTGGCCCAAGATCATCATCATGGCATTGCCAAGAAAAATGTATATCCAAGAGGAGGCACGTAGGGTCCTGGGCCACCTATTGTTCGATCCTTGAATAAAAACAATGTGAACTAGTGTAATGAGTAATGGTTTTTTTGTCTTAAAACTTTAGCCATTAACACATATATAGGCCTAATACTAATGCCCGGCGTGCTCAACCTGAAAGGCATAGCCCAATTTTTTTCGAGAGTATGCGACTACGTTAAATAGTTTTACAGAAGGTGGAAAACCAATAGTTTACAAGAAACTAATGGTCACTATGAACAATGAAGTTAATCCAACACCATACCACAGACGAAAATAAATAGATAAAAATCGCTCTACTTTAGGGGGGACACACACACTAACACCTTTCCTAGATAAACTTCAGAGCTTCATGTCATATGGAACCTGTGAAGAAAAATTATCTTCGTTCAAATGTTAGTTGACATTGCCAAAAACTTAGGTATTTTATTGTTTCCATAAGTTTTAACATATAGCGATGACGGCGGCATCTAAACATGTTAGCTCCTTTCTCCGAAATGCGCACATTATTGTATTCTGCTAGTCTTCCAATAGATTCCTAGAAACAGGATCTAGGACAATTACTCCCAGCTACTAAAAACACTTATACCGAATTTGGTGTGCATACACACACTATGCCTACAAATGATCCTTCAATTTAAGTTCTTTTAAACACAACTGACATACATCGACAACATCTTTCTGTCCATGCCTTACTCTCCTATGAGAGGTACAATTTTTTTGTGAGAATGTTGCATGATTGGTCAATGCTACCACAAAGGCAACCATGCACGAAGATCTGCAAATAAAACACATACTAATATCTAAAGACCTTCCCAAAGGAATCACACCATATTTCTCCTCTACCATCGTTGTTGTTCTATTCCAAAGATGAGTAAAGATTAGTCCATCCTCTAGACTGTTTGTGTAGTAGAAGTCATGCAACCATCTCTCTATGTTCTCCATTATTACTGGAAGCGACACCAAAGCCACATGGAGTGGACCACTAGCCCCCAGGTGCATGGAATATTAATATTAGCCCACGTATGTTGACTAGAGGCATGTGTGTGGCTCACGACCATCGCCATGGCATTGCCAAGGAAAATGCAGATCCAAGGGGAGGCACGTAGGGCCCTGACCAACCTATTTTTCGATCTTTGAATGGAAGAAATGTGGACTAGTGTAATGAGTAATGGTTTTGTGTCGCAATAATTTATCCATTAACACATATAGGTCTAATACTAATGACCGACATTCTCAACCTAAAAGGCAAAGCCCAATTTTTCTCTAGAGTATGCGACTATTTTACATAGTTTTACAAAAGGCAGAAAATCAATAGTTTACAAGAAACCAACGGTCACTATGAACAATCAAGTTAAGCCAACATCACAGCACACACGAAAAGAAACATATAGAAATCGCTCTCCTTGTAGGGACACACACTAACACCTCTCCTAGATAAACACTAGAGCGTTATGTCCTATGGAACCCTTGAAGACAAATTATCTTTTTTAAAATGTTAGTTGATATTGCCAAAAACTTAGGGATTCCATTGTTTACATAAGTTTCAACATATAACGATGACAAGGGCGTAAAACCATTTTAGCTCCTTTATCCGAAATGCACGCATAGTTGTATTCTGATAGTCCTCCAACATATTCCTAGAAAATAGGATCTAGGACAATTACTCCCGGCTACTAAAAACACATATACCAAACTTGGTGTGCATACACACACTACGCCTACAAATTATCATTCAATTTAAGTTCTTGTAAACACAACTAATAGATATAGACAACATCTTGCAGGCCATGCCTTACTCTTGTATAAGAGGTATAAATTTTGTTTGTGAGAATGTTGCATGATTGGTCAATGCTACCACAAAGGTAACCATGCACGAAGAACTTCAAGCAAAAAACATAATAATATCTGAAGACCCTCCAAAAGAATCACACATATTTCTCTGCTACAATCGTTGTTGTTCTATTCCAAAGATGAGTAGAGATTAGTCCTTCTCTAGACTGTTTGTGTATTAGAATCTATGCAATCATCTCTCTATGTTCTCCATTGTTATTGGAAGCGACACCGAAGCCACATGGAAGGGACCCCTAGCCCCCAGGTGCATGGACTATTAACATGGGCCCATGTATGTTGATTAGAGGCATGTGTGTGGCCCAAGATCATCATCATGGCATTGCCAAGGAAAATTCATATCCAAGAGGAGGCACGTAGGGTCCTGGCCCACCTACTTTTTGATCCTTGAATGGAAGCAATGTGGACTAGTGTAATGAGTAATGGTTTTGTGTCGCAATAATTTATCCATTAACACATATAGGCCTAATACTAATGACCGACATTCTCAACCTGAAAGGCAAAGCCCAATTGTTTTGTAGAGTATGCGACTACTTTACATAGTTTATAAGAAGACTGAAAACCAATAGTTTACAAGAAACTAACGGTCACTATGAACAATGAAGTTAAGCCAACATCACAGCACACACGAAAAGAAACATATAGAAATCGCTCTCCTTGTAGGGGGGACACACACTAACACCTCTCCTAGATAAACACTAGAGTGTTATGTCCTATGGAACCCTTGAAGACAAATTATCTTTGTTAAAATGTTAGTTGATATTTCCAAAAACTTAGGGATTCCATTGTTTCCATAAGTTTCAACATATAACGATGACAAGGGCGTAAAACCATTTTAGCTCCTTTACCCAGAATGCACGCATAGCTGTATTCTGCTAGTCCTCCAACAGATTCCTAGAAAATAGGAGCTAGGACAATTACTCCCGTCTACTAAAAACACATATACCAAACTTGGTGTGCATACACACACTACGCCTACAAATGATCATTCAATTTAAGTTCTGGTAAACACAACTGATAGATATCGACAACATCTTGCAGGCCATGCCTTACTCTTGTATGAGAGGTAAAAATTTTGTTTGTGAGAATGTTGCATGATTGGTCAATGCTACCACAAAGGTAACCATGCACGAAGAACTTCAAGCAAAAAACATAATAATATCTGAAGACCCTCCAAAAGAATCACACATATTTCTCTGCTACAATCGTTGTTGTTCTATTCCAAAGATGAGTAGAGATTAGTCCTTCTCTAGACTGTTTGTGTATTAGAATCTATGCAACCATCTCTCTATGTTCTCCATTGTTATTGGAAGCGACACCAAAGCCACATGGAAGGGACCCCTAGCCCCCAGGTGCATGGACTATTAACATGGGCCCATGTATGTTGATTAGAGGCATGTGTGTGGCCCAAGATCATCATCATGGCATTGCCAAGGAAAATTCATATCCAAGAGGAGGCACGTAGGGTCCTAGCCCACCTACTTTTTGATCCTTGAATGGAAGCAATGTGGACTAGTGTAATGAGTAATGGTTTTGTGTCGCAATAATTTATCCATTAACACATATAGGCCTAATACTAATGACCGACATTCTCAACCTGAAAGGCAAAGCCCAATTTTTTTGTAGAGTATGCGACTACTTTACATAGTTTATAAGAAGACTGAAAACCAATAGTTTACAAGAAACTAACGGTCACTATGAACAATGAAGTTAAGCCAACATCACAGCACACACGAAAAGAAACATATAGAAATCGCTCTCCTTGTAGGGGGACACACACTAACACCTCTCCTAGATAAACACTAGAGTGTTATGTCCTATGGAACCCTTGAAGACAAATTATCTTTGTTAAAATGTTAGTTGATATTTCCAAAAACTTAGGGATTCCATTGTTTCCATAAGTTTCAACATATAACGATGAAAAGGGCGTAAAAACATTTTAGCTCCTTTATCCAGAATGCACGCATAGTTGTATTCTGCTAGTCCTCCAACAAATTCCTAGAAAATAGGAGCTAGGACAATTACTCCCGTCTACTAAAAACACATATACCAAACTTGGTGTGCATACACACACTACGCCTACAAATGATCATTCAATTTAAGTTCTTGTAAACACAACTGATAGATATCGACAACATCTTGCAGGCCATGCCTTACTCTTGTATGAGAGGTAAAAAATTTGTTTGTGAGAATGTTGCATGATTGGTCAATGCTACCACAAAGGTAACCATGCACGAAGAACTTCAAATAAAAACATAATAATATCTGAAGACCCTCCAAAAGAATCACACATATTTCTCTGCTACAATCGTTGTTGTTCTATTCCAAAGATGAGTAGAGATTAGTCCATCCTCTAGTCTGTTTTTGTAGTAGAATCTATGCAACCATCTCTCTATATTCTCCATTGTTATTGGAAGCGACACCAAAGCCACATGGAAGGGACCCCTAGCCCCCAGGTGCATGGACTATTAACATGGGACCATGTATGTTGACTAGAGGTATGTGTGTGGCCCAAGATCATCATCATGGCATTGCCAAGAAAATGCATATCCAAGAGGAGGCACGTAGGGTCCTGGCCCACCTATTGTTCGATCCTTGAATGAAAACAATGTGGACTAGTGTAATGAGTAATGGTTTTTTTGTCTTAAAACTTTAGCCATTAACACATATATAGGCCTAATACTAATGCCCGGCGTGCTCAACCTAAAAGGCATAGCCCAATTTTTTTCGAGAGTATGTGACTACGTTAAATAGTTTTACAGAAGACGGAAAACCAATAGTTTACAAGAAACTAATGGTCACTATGAACAATGAAGTTAATCCAACACCATACCACACACGAAAATAAATAGATAAAAATCGCTCAACTTATTGGGGGACAGACACACACTAACACCTCTCCTAGATAAACTTTAGAGCTTCATGTCATATGGAACCCGTGAAGAAAAATTATCTTCGTTAAAATGTTAGTCTATATTGCCAAAAACTCAGGCATTCCATTGTTTCCATAAGTTTAAACATATAGAGATGATGGCGGCGTCTAAACATTTTAGCTCATTTCTCTGGAATGCGCACATAACTGTACTCTTCTAGTCCTCCAACAGATTCCTGGAAAGAGGATATAGGACAATTACTCCCGGCTACTAAAAACATTTATACCATATTTGGTGTGCATACACACACTATGCCTACAAATGATCATTCAATTTAAGTTCTTGTAAACACAACTGACAGACATAGACAACATTTTGCAAGCCATGCCTTACTCTCCTATGAGAGGTACAAATTTTTTTTGTGAGAATGTTGCATGATTGGTCAATGCTACCACAAAGGCAACCATGCACGAAGAACTGCAAATAAAACACATACTAATATCTAAAGACCCTCCCAAAGGAATCACACCATATTTCTCCTCTACCATCATTGTTGTTCTATTCCAAAGATGATTAAAGAGTAGTCCATCCTCTAGACTGTTTGTGTAGTAGAAGTTATGCAACCATCCCTCTATGTTCTCCATTATTACTGGAAGCGACACCAAAGACACATGGAGTGGACCACTAGCCCCTAGGTGCATGGACTATTAACATGAGCCCACGTATATTGGCTAGAGGCATGTGTGTGGCCCACAACCATCGCCATGGCATTGCCAAGGAAAATGCAGATCCAAGGGGAGACACGTAGGGCCCTGACTGATGACCCACAAGTGTAGGGGATCGCAACAGTCTTCGCGAGTAGTATTACCCAATTTATTGATTTGACACAACGGGAGCCAAAGAATACTTGCAAGCCTTATCAACTGAGTTGTCAGTTCAGCTGCACCTGTAAATAGTTCTTGCTCACAGAAGTTTATCAGTAGCAATAGTTTGGTAGTAGCAACAGCAAAGCAACAACAACAGTGAAACAAGAGCAATAGTAACAGTAACGGTAATAGTAGGATTCGAGTGCGGTAGCCATAGGGATGGATGGACGGGCGTTGCATGGACGAGTCTAAACATGTAAATTCAAGATCTAGGGCATGCAGATAAATAATAACAAGCATTCAAGTACTAAACAATCCTAGGCATGTGCTCCAAATATAGTCATACGTGCTCGCAATGAGAACTTGCACAACATCTTCTGTCCAGCCAGCCCGTGGCAGCGGGGCCTCTAGGGAACTACTGGCAATTAAGGTTCTCATTTTAATAGAGCACCGGAGCAAAGCATTAACATTCCATGAACACATGTGATCCTCACACCATAGCTATCCCCTTCGGTTGTCCCAATTATTTTCACTTTGGGGCCTTTGGATCCGGATAATGATATGTGTACACAACTTGCAGATAAGGTCATAAACTATACCATCATAATGACTTAATAATAAGTTCAGATCTGAGATCATGGCACTCGGGCCCTAGTGACAAGGATTAAGCATAACAAGTTGCAACAAAGTCAAATAGCACTAATAGAGATACTAGGCACTATGCCCTAACAAACTTATTCAGTTACATGATAGAACTCATCCAATCCCTACCATCCCCAAGCCTACAACGGGGGATTACTCACTCATGGATGAGGGAAATATTGGTGGTTGATGGAGATGCGTTGGTGATGACGATGACGATGATCCTCTCCGAATTCCCCGTCCCAGCAAGGTGCTAGAACGGAGTTTCTGAATTCGAATCTTGGTTTCTGGTGGCAGCGACGTGGCAGAACTCTTTCTGGAAAACTATCGAAACCCCCTCGTTTTTTAGGTCGAAAGGCAACTTATAGGCGCAGAGGGAGTCCAAGGGGGTTCCTGGGGTGGCTGCACCCCCTCCAGGCGAGACTAGTGGTGGGCCGCACTAGGGGTGGGTGTGGGCCCCCCAAGCCTCCTATCTGTCTCGTCTTCTGGCTCTGTGGATCTTTTGGTGAAATATAAATTTTGGCATATTTTCCGGAATTTTCCTGATAGTTCATTTTCTGCACAAAAACAAAACACCAAGGTAATTCTGCTAAAAACAACGTCAGTCCGTGTTAGTTGTATCCAAATCACACAAGTTTAGAGGAGAAACAATAACAAAGTGATCAAGAAAGTAGATACGTTTTGGACGTATCACTGACCCACCTATTTTTCCATCTTTGAATGGAAGCAATATGGACTAGTGTAATGAGTAATGCTTTTGTGTCTCAATACTTTATCCATTAACACATATAGGCCTAATACTAATGACCGACATGCTCAACCTGAAAGGCAAAGCCTAATTTTTTTTCGAGAGTATGCGACTACTTTACATTGTTTTATAGAAGGCAGAAAACCAATAGTTTACAAGAAACTAACGGTCACTATAAACAATGAAGTTAAGCCAACATCACAACACACGAAAATAAACATAGAAAAATCGCTCTCCTTATAGGGGGTACACACACACTAACACCTCTCCTAGATAAACTCTTGAGCTTCATGTCCTATGGAACCCTTGAAGACAAATTATCTTTGTTAAAATGTTAGTTGATATTGCCAAAAATTCAGGGATTCCATTGTTTCCATAAGTTTCAACATATAACGATGACAAGGGCGTCAAAACATTTTAGCTCCTTCCTCCGGAATGCATGCATAGCTGTATTCTGCTAGTCCTCCAACAGATTCCTGGAAAATAGGATATAGGGAAATTACTCCCGGCTACTAAAAACACATATACCAAACTTGGTGTGCATGCACACATTATGCCTATAAATTATCATTCAATTTAAGTTCTTGTAAACACAACTGATAGATGTCGACAACATCTTGCAGGCCATGCCTTACTCTCCTAGGAGAGGTACAAATTTTGTTTGTGAGGTAACCAACCAAAGATTGACCGTTTAGCACAAGCCTACGATTTCCATATAAAATCACTCCATGTCACTCTAACTGGCCCTAGAGTTTGAATATTATACATGGAGTTGGCCAAATACCTCCTAGATGGATCCCTTGTCCATGAGAACGAGTCGGTCATGTCTATATCATGGTTCAATTGCTGAATGGAAGTCCAAATAAGGATGCATTGCTGCCCACCTTAAGCAGAGAGATCACCCGATAGGTCATTTAGCTAGAAATTATCAGTAAGATTAGTAAAGAGGTTATTTTCTTAAACATTAGCGTCGGCTGCTAGAAATTAAGACTCACTCATTAGTCCATTGAACATTGTCATTGCTGACTCCCTTGTTTGTTGGAACCTCCAACTCTACCCCTGAAATGAAAATCAATTGTGTAGGTTAGTAAGAAATTGCATGAAAATTCAATGTTGTGATTCGTGCATGTTAGATTTAGGTTCACACGAATAGAAATATAGCTTAATTATACATAAATTGTTGCTACTTTATATCATACACTTAATAGTTGGTACATTAATTTTTATGATATATATAGTGTATTCCATTGTCTTCTCCCCCTCCCATAATCAAATTCTAGATCCTCCCATGGGGAGAGGCCTTCTGCCAGACCTAAAAACATCTGTCTAACAGTTGCATGATTGGTCAATGCTACCACAAAGACAACCATGCATGAAGAACTGCAAAAAAAAAACACATACTAATATCCGAAGACCCTCCCACAGAAATCACACCATATTTCACTGCAACCATCATTGTTGTTCTATTCCAAAGATGAGTAGATAGTAGTCCATCCTCTAGACTGTTTGTGTAGTAGAAGTTATGCAACCATCTCTCTATGTTCTCGATTATTATTGGAAGATACAAGTTGCCTTGCATGACTCTGATCATATTTATGTACTTGCATTGGTGGATCTATTGTCATATTAATGAATCATCCTACATTTTGATGTTCTCTTGTTTGATTATTATTTATATATGCCTATTTTCTCTATGTTATTGACGTGAAATGTGGCTAGAATACATGGATAAAATAATAGTGTGAATGGTCTGTATTAGATGTAGTAAATGAGGGGTGTGATTAGCTTAGTGGTATACCCTAGGTCATTCACTTAAGGGAAACTTTTTTACTTTCTTCAAATTTTGGCACTTGAATCCCAAAAAATTATCTATAAGAAAATAAATTTGTAGCATCAATCCGTATGTTACCCCTCACCAAAAAATGCAGAGATGAATCATGAATGAGCAACATGATGAGAAACTATACCATTGAATCTCGACATGTAACATCCCTAACATTCATCTTTGGTATGAGAACTATGAAAAGGTAAAAAATGGAGAAAAATACACACAAAAAAGGTTAAATGTGCTTCTGTTGGGTACTGAGTAATGCTAATTTAGTGTAACCTGATAGGGAATGACAACAACACAAGTCCTCAACAAGTGTGACATGATTTACCGTGGGAATGTCACTCTCAAACTAAATTACATAGTTTTGTAAGTCCAACTAGTCTCTTACCATCAAGTCCGGTCCTGACAAGTTAGGGGACCCGTGCAAGATAGAAACAATGGAACCCATATACACCAATAATAGAGATGTTTTTTGATATTTCATCAAGTTAAACATTAACATGATCCTCTCTAAATTCTCAATGGATATATTGCACGTCAGGAGCTACTCATGGTCTTGTTGGTGACAATGTTACATTCAGAAAGCACATACATTTTTCTTGAAAAACATAACACTTTAACTCGTACTCCAGTCTTCAGCTCAAACTCCAGCCCGGACTCCAGCTCATACTCCTGCTCCCACTCCATATCTTGCTCTTCAGTTTGAGCTCCCGCCAGCAATCAGATCATGTATTGACTTGCAAAACAAACAAGAGAACACAAGTTATGTAAAGCATTTTCTTCTATAATTTTTTGAGGCAAAGTCATCGATAATATTATCGAAATTAATATGGTTGATTAGATCCTTCTCAATACATATAGTAGCTAGACCATTCAATCTCTCTTGTGACATTTATGACCTCAAGTAATTTTTTAACAATTTAAATTTTGAAAAAATTCTCTTAGCTAAAGCTATTGTCATAGGTACAGTGAATAAAATTCTATAAGCAATAGAGATGTTGGAATTTTTTTATATATTTATAACAAACTCAAACATCTCCGTAGCACACATTGGTTTATCTAGTAAGGTCATTTGTAACATTCTTAATTCAGAAAAAAATCATCCAAGTCAACATCAGATACAACTTTCTTAGTTTTTTCATCTTTACGAGAGAAGGTTTTGTCAAACTTCCTGCAACACTTTCGTAGCTCAACATCATCCAATGACTTCAGATTTGATGAGCTAAGCAACAACCCAAATATTCCTTTGAAAACTCCAAGTTCCTCAAATCTATTTTTCAAGCGTTTTTATCCTTTGCATATCGCTGCTGCAAATCAGATCAATGGTTTGACTATTTCCTAATTTGATTCTCAACTCATTCCAATTGCTTATATTACTAATATGCTCAACACTATTTTCGTGGTATTTTATCCTCGCACTAAGGTGTCTCCAATCTCCCATTCCCTCTATTGCTAATGCACTCTTGTTATTATTAAACTTGAAAAGCTTACAACAAAAGCAAAACACCTTGTCAACAAACTTCGAATATACTAGTCATTCTCGATCATGCCATTCTCCATTGCTTAGTTTCTTAGAATAATAAGAATATGAAAAGTGCCTACCAGAATCATCTAAAGGAAAAAAAACAAGATTTTCTTCTCTTATAGGTCCCTTTTCCACTAAAATATTCCTTTTTATCATCTAAATTACCCCAATTTGCTAGATCATAAATATTTTGGTAAAAGGTTGTTGTTCTGGTCCATGATCATTCATTTTATTATCATCACCATCTAAATTTTCATGATCTCTCATAGCAGTATCACCCTCGCCTGAATTTTCATGACGACTATTGTTGCTATCATTTTCATTCGGTTGTTCAAAAATTACTAGATCTAGTTCTTGTGAATTACTAGCCAAACTCCTATTTGTCCTAACAAATTTGTCGAGAGCTCCCTTTTGGTATTCTATGAATTCAATGTCTCCCTTCCTCTTCTATCTCTTTTCATGACCATACCTACACTTTCTAGATGACATTTCAAAGCACAATTACATAAACACAACAATACACAATTATGACATGAGATCTAAAGTTGGAACAAATGCACCTTAATTTGGCTTGAGCTTGACTGATTGCCTCTGCCACTTCCGCTTGCAATCAGGACCTGCTCATTATCTGCTTGCTGCCACACCCACTCGCAATCAGGGATTCAGGTCCAGCGTGGGTGTCGGCAACGTGCATCACCAATCAGGCCCTGACGCCAATCCCATATTTCCATCTTTTCCTCTATCAAGTCCCAAGCCTGCACTACACATTGGATTCTTAGAGAACGAATAAGAACCGTCTGGATGAGGAAGATAAGATGAACAGAACTAGAAAAATATATAGAAGGGGATTCTACTAACCATTGGAGATTGAGAAGGAATATGATGGGAATCAGAAAATTGAGATTTCCTCCAACGTCTTCACCATTAATCCCATCCAAACGGCTACAAATCGGAATTTCTTCCATGTTCGCCGTGATTGGGGAGAGAGGGTCGAGGAGTCTCTGGAGGAAATGAGGAGGCAAGAGGAGAAAGATTGACTTGCCTGACACTTGACTGACAGAGGCAATTTGCATCTCGCCAAATTGGGCTGGGATCCCTGGGTCAATAGACTCGCGTCGTGGGCCAAGGCTTCCTTGCATCTACCTGGGTGGAGGCCCCTGTCGACAGGGGCCTAGTGCGGTCGCACCGCCTGCACCTAATCAGGTCTGGGCTTGCTTACCATTCACATGTTTCTACGTGCAACGTTGAATCCTTTTATAACCTCAATATCCTTAGTAGGTACACTAATTCTTGTGTCTCACATGCTTTACTCAGTTAGGTTCTACTATTCATCTTGTTCATCCTTGTTGTATCCATTGTATCTTGCAATCTACATATACATGTCCCGAACCCTTACTTCTTATTTAGTCGTCTGAGAACTAATATAAACTAATTTCTCACCTTCCCCATATTCTATTTTATCTCACCTATTTTATATATTTCACGTCCCCTTCTAGCACACTACACATTACTCACCTCATATATTCCCGACTCTATCATTTGTAATTTGACTACCTATATGTCCTCCTAAATCCTTTAATCATTTTCTTGAACTTAATTCCCATATGTCATACCTTTTTTGTCTCACTAATTTGAGATAATGATTGAAGCAAGGCTTATGATTATCTTGAAATTGTGGGAATAATATGGTCTTGTACAACGTTGAATCCTTTTATAACCTCAATATCCACTTAGTTCCTTAGGATAACTTAGTTTCACACTACTCAATTTTCCCTCCCGTTTATAAACCAGCCTCGGAACAACCACACAGAGCATTTTCGCTAGCCCACCCCCTTTTAACCATTATTAAACTGAGATACCAACATGAGTGGGACCAATAAAAGCTGGTAGGTCATTCACTTAAGGGAAACTTTTTTACTTTCTTCAAATTGTGGCACTTGAATCCCAAAAAATTATCTATAAGAAAATAAATTTGTAGCATCAATCCGTATGTTACCCCTCACCAAAAAATGCAGAGATGAATCATGAATGAGCAACATGATGAGAAACTATACCATTGAATCTCGACATGTAACATCCCTAACATTCATCTTTGGTATGAGAACTATGAAAAGGTAAAAAATGGAGAAAAATACACACAAAAAAGGTTAAATGTGCTTCTGTTGGGTACGGAGTAATGCTAATTTAGTGTAACCTGATAGGGAATGACAACAACACAAGTCCTCAACAAGTGTGACATGATTTACCGTGGGAATGTCACTCTCAAACTAAATTACATAGTTTTGTAAGTCCAACTAGTCTCTTACCATCAAGTCCGGTCCTGACAAGTTAGGGGCCCGGTGCAAGATAGAAACAATGGAACCCATATACACCAATAATAGAGATGTTTTTTGATATTTCATCAAGTTAAACATTAACATGATCCTCTCTAAATTCTCAATGGATATATTGCACGTCAGGAGCTACTCATGGTCTTGTTGGTGACAATGTTACATTCAGAAAGCACATACATTTTTCTTGAAAAACATAACACTTTAACTCGTACTCCAGTCTTCAGCTCAAACTCCAGCCCGGACTCCAGCTCATACTCCTGCTCCCACTCCATATCTTGCTCTTCAGTTTGAGCTCCCGCCAGCAATCAGATCATGTATTGACTTGCAAAACAAACAAGAGAACACAAGTTATGTAAAGCATTTTCTTCTATAATTTTTTGAGGCAAAGTCATCGATAATATTATCGAAATTAATATGGTTGATTAGATCCTTCTCAATACATATAGTAGCTAGACCATTCAATCTCTCTTGTGACATTTATGACCTCAAGTAATTTTTTAACAATTTAAATTTTGAAAAAATTCTCTTAGCTAAAGCTATTGTCATAGGTACAGTGAATAAAATTCTATAAGCAATAGAGATGTTGGAATTTTTTTATATATTTATAACAAACTCAAACATCTCCGTAGCACACATTGGTTTATCTAGTAAGGTCATTTGTAACATTCTTAATTCAGAAAAAAATCATCCAAGTCAACATCAGATACAACTTTCTTAGTTTTTTCATCTTTACGAGAGAAGGTTTTGTCAAACTTCCTGCAACACTTTCGTAGCTCAACATCATCCAATGACTTCAGATTTGATGAGCTAAGCAACAACCCAAATATTCCTTTGAAAACTCCAAGTTCCTCAAATCTATTTTTCAAGCGTTTTTATCCTTTGCATATCGCTGCTGCAAATCAGATCAATGGTTTGACTATTTCCTAATTTGATTCTCAACTCATTCCAATTGCTTATATTACTAATATGCTCAACACTATTTTCGTGGTATTTTATCCTCGCACTAAGGTGTCTCCAATCTCCCATTCCCTCTATTGCTAATGCACTCTTGTTATTATTAAACTTGAAAAGCTTACAACAAAAGCAAAACACCTTGTCAACAAACTTCGAATATACTAGTCATTCTCGATCATGCCATTCTCCATTGCTTAGTTTCTTAGAATAATAAGAATATGAAAAGTGCCTACCAGAATCATCTAAAGAAAAAAAACAAGATTTTCTTCTCTTATAGGTCCCTTTTCCACTAAAATATTCCTTTTTATCATCTAAATTACCCCAATTTGCTGGATCATAAATATTTTGGTAAAAGGTTGTTGTTCTGGTCCATGATCATTCATTTTATTATCATCACCATCTAAATTTTCATGATCTCTCATAGCAGTATCACCCTCGCCTGAATTTTCATGACGACTATTGTTGCTATCATTTTCATTCGGTTGTTCAAAAATTACTAGATCTAGTTCTTGTGAATTACTAGCCAAACTCCTATTTGTCCTAACAAATTTGTCGAGAGCTCCCTTTTGGTATTCTATGAATTCAATGTCTCCCTTCCTCTTCTATCTCTTTTCATGACCATACCTACACTTTCTAGATGACATTTCAAAGCACAATTACATAAACACAACAATACACAATTATGACATGAGATCTAAAGTTGGAACAAATGCACCTTAATTTGGCTTGAGCTTGACTGATTGCCTCTGCCACTTCCGCTTGCAATCAGGACCTGCTCATTATCTGCTTGCTGCCACACCCACTCGCAATCAGGGATTCAGGTCCAGCGTGGGTGTCGGCAACGTGCATCACCAATCAGGCCCTGACGCCAATCCCATATTTCCCTCTTTTCCTCTATCAAGTCCCAAGCCTGCACTACACATTGGATTCTTAGAGAACGAATAAGAACCGTCTGGATGAGGAAGATAAGATGAACAGAACTAGAAAAATATATAGAAGGGGATTCTACTAACCATTGGAGATTGAGAAGGAATATGATGGGAATCAGAAAATCGAGATTTCCTCCAACGTCTTCACCATTAATCCCATCCAAACGGCTACAAATCGGAATTTCTTCCATGTCCGCCGTGATTGGGGAGAGAGGGTCGAGGAGTCTCTGGAGGAAATGAGGAGGCAAGAGGAGAAAGATTGACTTGCCTGACACTTGACTGACAGAGGCAATTTGCATCTCGCCAAATTGGGCTGGGATCCCTGGGTCAATAGACTCGCGTCGTGGGCCAAGGCTTCCTTGCATCTACCTGGGTGGAGGCCCCTGTCGACAGGGGCCTAGTGCGGCCGCACCGCCTGCACCTAATCAGGTCTGGGCTTGCTTACCATTCACATGTTTCTACGTGCAACGTTGAATCCTTTTATAACCTCAATATCCTTAGTGGGTACACTAATTCTTGTGTCTCACATGCTTTACTCAGTTAGGTTCTACTATTCATCTTGTTCATCCTTGTTGTATCCATTGTATCTTGCAATCTACATATACATGTCCCGAACCCTTACTTCTTATTTAGTCGTCTGAGAACTAATATAAACTAATTTCTCACCTTCCCCATATTCTATTTTATCTCACCTATTTTATATATTTCACGTCCCCTTCTAGCACACTACACATTACTCACCTCATATATTCCTGACTCTATCATTTGTAATTTGACTACCTATATGTCCTCCTAAATCCTCTAATCATTTTCTTGAACTTAATTCCCATATGTCATACCTTTTTTGTCTCACTAATTTGAGATAATGATTGAAGCAAGGCTTATGATTATCTTGAAATTGTGGGAATAATATGGTCTTGTACAACGTTGAATCCTTTTATAACCTCAATATCCACTTAGTTCCTTAGGATAACTTAGTTTCACACTACTCAATTTTCCCTCCCGTTTATAAACCAGCCTCGGAACAACCACACAGAGCATTTTCGCTAGCCCACCCCCTTTTAACCATTATTAGACTGAGATACCAACATGAGTGGGACCAATAAAAGCTGGTAGGTCATTCACTTAAGGGAAACTTTTTTACTTTCTTCAAATTGTGGCACTTGAATCCCAAAAAATTATCTATAAGAAAATAAATTTGTAGCATCAATCCGTATGTTACCCCTCACCAAAAAATGCAGAGATGAATCATGAATGAGCAACATGATGAGAAACTATACCATTGAATCTCGACATGTAACATCCCTAACATTCATCTTTGGTATGAGAACTATGAAAAGGTAAAAAATGGAGAAAAATACACACAAAAAAGGTTAAATGTGCTTGTGTTGGGTACTGAGTAATGCTAATTTAGTGTAACCTGATAGGGAATGACAACAACACAAGTCCTCAACAAGTGTGACATGATTTACCGTGGGAATGTCACTCTCAAACTAAATTACATAGTTTTGTAAGTCCAACTAGTCTCTTACCATCAAGTCCGGTCCTGACAAGTTAGGGGCCCGGTGCAAGATAGAAACAATGGAACCCATATACACCAATAATAGAGATGTTTTTTGATATTTCATCAAGTTAAACATTAACATGATCCTCTCTAAATTCTCAATGGATATATTGCACGTCAGGAGCTACTCATGGTCTTGTTGGTGACAATGTTACATTCAGAAAGCACATACATTTTTCTTGAAAAACATAACACTTTAACTCGTACTCCAGTCTTCAGCTCAAACTCCAGCCCGGACTCCAGCTCATACTCCTGCTCCCACTCCATATCTTGCTCTTCAGTTTGAGCTCCCGCCAGCAATCAGATCATGTATTGACTTGCAAAACAAACAAGAGAACACAAGTTATGTAAAGCATTTTCTTCTATAATTTTTTGAGGCAAAGTCATCGATAATATTATCGAAATTAATATGGTTGATTAGATCCTTCTCAATACATATAGTAGCTAGACCATTCAATCTCTCTTGTGACATTTATGACCTCAAGTAATTTTTTAACAATTTAAATTTTGAAAAAATTCTCTTAGCTAAAGCTATTGTCATAGGTACAGTGAATAAAATTCTATAAGCAATAGAGATGTTGGAATTTTTTTATATATTTATAACAAACTCAAACATCTCCGTAGCACACATTGGTTTATCTAGTAAGGTCATTTGTAACATTCTTAATTCAGAAAAAAATCATCCAAGTCAACATCAGATACAACTTTCTTAGTTTTTTCATCTTTACGAGAGAAGGTTTTGTCAAACTTCCTGCAACACTTTCGTAGCTCAACATCATCCAATGACTTCAGATTTGATGAGCTAAGCAACAACCCAAATATTCCTTTGAAAACTCCAAGTTCCTCAAATCTATTTTTCAAGCGTTTTTATCCTTTTCATATCGCTGCTGCAAATCAGATCAATGGTTTGACTATTTCCTAATTTGATTCTCAACTCATTCCAATTGCTTATATTACTAATATGCTCAACACTATTTTCGTGGTATTTTATCCTCGCACTAAGGTGTCTCCAATCTCCCATTCCCTCTATTGCTAATGCACTCTTGTTATTATTAAACTTGAAAAGCTTACAACAAAAGCAAAACACCTTGTCAACAAACTTCGAATATACTAGTCATTCTCGATCATGCCATTCTCCATTGCTTAGTTTCTTAGAATAATAAGAATATGAAAAGTGCCTACCAGAATCATCTAAAGGAAAAAAACAAGATTTTCTTCTCTTATAGGTCCCTTTTCCACTAAAATATTCCTTTTTATCATCTAAATTACCCCAATTTGCTGGATCATAAATATTTTGGTAAAAGGTTGTTGTTCTGGTCCATGATCATTCATTTTATTATCATCACCATCTAAATTTTCATGATCTCTCATAGCAGTATCACCCTCGCCTGAATTTTCATGACGACTATTGTTGCTATCATTTTCATTAGGTTGTTCAAAAATTACTAGATCTAGTTCTTGTGAATTACTAGCCAAACTCCTATTTGTCCTAACAAATTTGTCGAGAGCTCCCTTTTGGTATTCTATGAATTCAATGTCTCCCTTCCTCTTCTATCTCTTTTCATGACCATACCTACACTTTCTAGATGACATTTCAAAGCACAATTACATAAACACAACAATACACAATTATGACATGAGATCTAAAGTTGGAACAAATGCACCTTAATTTGGCTTGAGCTTGACTGATTGCCTCTGCCACTTCCGCTTGCAATCAGGACCTGCTCATTATCTGCTTGCTGCCACACCCACTCGCAATCAGGGATTCAGGTCCAGCGTGGGTGTCGGCAACGTGCATCACCAATCAGGCCCTGACGCCAATCCCATATTTCCCTCTTTTCCTCTATCAAGTCCCAAGCCTGCACTACACATTGGATTCTTAGAGAACGAATAAGAACCGTCTGGATGAGGAAGATAAGATGAACAGAACTAGAAAAATATATAGAAGGGGATTCTACTAACCATTGGAGATTGAGAAGGAATATGATGGGAATCAGAAAATCGAGATTTCCTCCAACGTCTTCACCATTAATCCCATCCAAACGGCTACAAATCGGAATTTCTTCCATGTCCGCCGTGATTGGGGAGAGAGGGTCGAGGAGTCTCTGGAGGAAATGAGGAGGCAAGAGGAGAAAGATTGACTTGCCTGACACTTGACTGACAGAGGCAATTTGCATCTCGCCAAATTGGGCTGGGATCCCTGGGTCAATAGACTCGCGTCGTGGGCCAAGGCTTCCTTGCATCTACCTGGGTGGAGGCCCCTGTCGACAGGGGCCTAGTGCGGCCGCACCGCCTGCACCTAATCAGGTCTGGGCTTGCTTACCATTCACATGTTTCTACGTGCAACGTTGAATCCTTTTATAACCTCAATATCCTTAGTGGGTACACTAATTCTTGTGTCTCACATGCTTTACTCAGTTAGGTTCTACTATTCATCTTGTTCATCCTTGTTGTATCCATTGTATCTTGCAATCTACATATACATGTCCCGAACCCTTACTTCTTATTTAGTCGTCTGAGAACTAATATAAACTAATTTCTCACCTTCCCCATATTCTATTTTATCTCACCTATTTTATATATTTCACGTCCCCTTCTAGCACACTACACATTACTCACCTCATATATTCCTGACTCTATCATTTGTAATTTGACTACCTATATGTCCTCCTAAATCCTCTAATCATTTTCTTGAACTTAATTCCCATATGTCATACCTTTTTTGTCTCACTAATTTGAGATAATGATTGAAGCAAGGCTTATGATTATCTTGAAATTGTGGGAATAATATGGTCTTGTACAACGTTGAATCCTTTTATAACCTCAATATCCACTTAGTTCCTTAGGATAACTTAGTTTCACACTACTCAATTTTCCCTCCCGTTTATAAACCAGCCTCGGAACAACCACACAGAGCATTTTCGCTAGCCCACCCCCTTTTAACCATTATTAGACTGAGATACCAACATGAGTGGGACCAATAAAAGCTGGTAGGTCATTCACTTAAGGGAAACTTTTTTACTTTCTTCAAATTGTGGCACTTGAATCCCAAAAAATTATCTATAAGAAAATAAATTTGTAGCATCAATCCGTATGTTACCCCTCACCAAAAAATGCAGAGATGAATCATGAATGAGCAACATGATGAGAAACTATACCATTGAATCTCGACATGTAACATCCCTAACATTCATCTTTGGTATGAGAACTATGAAAAGGTAAAAAATGGAGAAAAATACACACAAAAAAGGTTAAATGTGCTTGTGTTGGGTACTGAGTAATGCTAATTTAGTGTAACCTGATAGGGAATGACAACAACACAAGTCCTCAACAAGTGTGACATGATTTACCGTGGGAATGTCACTCTCAAACTAAATTACATAGTTTTGTAAGTCCAACTAGTCTCTTACCATCAAGTCCGGTCCTGACAAGTTAGGGGCCCGGTGCAAGATAGAAACAATGGAACCCATATACACCAATAATAGAGATGTTTTTTGATATTTCATCAAGTTAAACATTAACATGATCCCCTCTAAATTCTCAATGGATATATTGCACGTCAGGAGCTACTCATGGTCTTGTTGGTGACAATGTTACATTCAGAAAGCACATACATTTTTCTTGAAAAACATAACACTTTAACTCGTACTCCAGTCTTCAGCTCAAACTCCAGCCCGGACTCCAGCTCATACTCCTGCTCCCACTCCATATATTGCTCTTCAGTTTGAGCTCCCGCCAGCAATCAGATCATGTATTGACTTGCAAAACAAACAAGAGAACACAAGTTATGTAAAGCATTTTCTTCTATAATTTTTTGAGGCAAAGTCATCGATAATATTATCGAAATTAATATGGTTGATTAGATCCTTCTCAATACATATAGTAGCTAGACCATTCAATCTCTCTTGTGACATTTATGACCTCAAGTAATTTTTTAACAATTTAAATTTTGAAAAAATTCTCTTAGCTAAAGCTATTGTCATAGGTACAGTGAATAAAATTCTATAAGCAATAGAGATGTTGGAATTTTTTTATATATTTATAACAAACTCAAACATCTCCGTAGCACACATTGGTTTATCTAGTAAGGTCATTTGTAACATTCTTAATTCAGAAAAAAATCATCCAAGTCAACATCAGATACAACTTTCTTAGTTTTTTCATCTTTACGAGAGAAGGTTTTGTCAAACTTCCTGCAACACTTTCGTAGCTCAACATCATCCAATGACTTCAGATTTGATGAGCTAAGCAACAACCCAAATATTCCTTTGAAAACTCCAAGTTCCTCAAATCTATTTTTCAAGCGTTTTTATCCTTTTCATATCGCTGCTGCAAATCAGATCAATGGTTTGACTATTTCCTAATTTGATTCTCAACTCATTCCAATTGCTTATATTACTAATATGCTCAACACTATTTTCGTGGTATTTTATCCTCGCACTAAGGTGTCTCCAATCTCCCATTCCCTCTATTGCTAATGCACTCTTGTTATTATTAAACTTGAAAAGCTTACAACAAAAGCAAAACACCTTGTCAACAAACTTCGAATATACTAGTCATTCTCGATCATGCCATTCTCCATTGCTTAGTTTCTTAGAATAATAAGAATATGAAAAGTGCCTACCAGAATCATCTAAAGGAAAAAAAACAAGATTTTCTTCTCTTATAGGTCCCTTTTCCACTAAAATATTCCTTTTTATCATCTAAATTACCCCAATTTGCTGGATCATAAATATTTTGGTAAAAGGTTGTTGTTCTGGTCCATGATCATTCATTTTATTATCATCACCATCTAAATTTTCATGATCTCTCATAGCAGTATCACCCTCGCCTGAATTTTCATGACGACTATTGTTGCTATCATTTTCATTAGGTTGTTCAAAAATTACTAGATCTAGTTCTTGTGAATTACTAGCCAAACTCCTATTTGTCCTAACAAATTTGTCGAGAGCTCCCTTTTGGTATTCTATGAATTCAATGTCTCCCTTCCTCTTCTATCTCTTTTCATGACCATACCTACACTTTCTAGATGACATTTCAAAGCACAATTACATAAACACAACAATACACAATTATGACATGAGATCTAAAGTTGGAACAAATGCACCTTAATTTGGCTTGAGCTTGACTGATTGCCTCTGCCACTTCCGCTTGCAATCAGGACCTGCTCATTATCTGCTTGCTGCCACACCCACTCGCAATCAGGGATTCAGGTCCAGCGTGGGTGTCGGCAACGTGCATCACCAATCAGGCCCTGACGCCAATCCCATATTTCCCTCTTTTCCTCTATCAAGTCCCAAGCCTGCACTACACATTGGATTCTTAGAGAACGAATAAGAACCGTCTGGATGAGGAAGATAAGATGAACAGAACTAGAAAAATATATAGAAGGGGATTCTACTAACCATTGGAGATTGAGAAGGAATATGATGGGAATCAGAAAATCGAGATTTCCTCCAACGTCTTCACCATTAATCCCATCCAAACGGCTACAAATCGGAATTTCTTCCATGTCCGCCGTGATTGGGGAGAGAGGGTCGAGGAGTCTCTGGAGGAAATGAGGAGGCAAGAGGAGAAAGATTGACTTGCCTGACACTTGACTGACAGAGGCAATTTGCATCTCGCCAAATTGGGCTGGGATCCCTGGGTCAATAGACTCGCGTCGTGGGCCAAGGCTTCCTTGCATCTACCTGGGTGGAGGCCCCTGTCGACAGGGGCCTAGTGCGGCCGCACCGCCTGCACCTAATCAGGTCTGGGCTTGCTTACCATTCACATGTTTCTACGTGCAACGTTGAATCCTTTTATAACCTCAATATCCTTAGTGGGTACACTAATTCTTGTGTCTCACATGCTTTACTCAGTTAGGTTCTACTATTCATCTTGTTCATCCTTGTTGTATCCATTGTATCTTGCAATCTACATATACATGTCCCGAACCCTTACTTCTTATTTAGTCGTCTGAGAACTAATATAAACTAATTTCTCACCTTCCCATATTCTATTTTATCTCACCTATTTTATATATTTCACGTCCCCTTCTAGCACACTACACATTACTCACCTCATATATTCCTGACTCTATCATTTGTAATTTGACTACCTATATGTCCTCCTAAATCCTCTAATCATTTTCTTGAACTTAATTCCCATATGTCATACCTTTTTTGTCTCACTAATTTGAGATAATGATTGAAGCAAGGCTTATGATTATCTTGAAATTGTGGGAATAATATGGTCTTGTACAACGTTGAATCCTTTTATAACCTCAATATCCACTTAGTTCCTTAGGATAACTTAGTTTCACACTACTCAATTTTCCCTCCCGTTTATAAACCAGCCTCGGAACAACCACACAGAGCATTTTCGCTAGCCCACCCCCTTTTAACCATTATTAGACTGAGATACCAACATGAGTGGGACCAATAAAAGCTGGTAGGTCATTCACTTAAGGGAAACTTTTTTACTTTCTTCAAATTGTGGCACTTGAATCCCAAAAAATTATCTATAAGAAAATAAATTTGTAGCATCAATCCGTATGTTACCCCTCACCAAAAAATGCAGAGATGAATCATGAATGAGCAACATGATGAGAAACTATACCATTGAATCTCGACATGTAACATCCCTAACATTCATCTTTGGTATGAGAACTATGAAAAGGTAAAAAATGGAGAAAAATACACACAAAAAAGGTTAAATGTGCTTGTGTTGGGTACTGAGTAATGCTAATTTAGTGTAACCTGATAGGGAATGACAACAACACAAGTCCTCAACAAGTGTGACATGATTTACCGTGGGAATGTCACTCTCAAACTAAATTACATAGTTTTGTAAGTCCAACTAGTCTCTTACCATCAAGTCCGGTCCTGACAAGTTAGGGGCCCGGTGCAAGATAGAAACAATGGAACCCATATACACCAATAATAGAGATGTTTTTTGATATTTCATCAAGTTAAACATTAACATGATCCCCTCTAAATTCTCAATGGATATATTGCACGTCAGGAGCTACTCATGGTCTTGTTGGTGACAATGTTACATTCAGAAAGCACATACATTTTTCTTGAAAAACATAACACTTTAACTCGTACTCCAGTCTTCAGCTCAAACTCCAGCCCGGACTCCAGCTCATACTCCTGCTCCCACTCCATATCTTGCTCTTCAGTTTGAGCTCCCGCCAGCAATCAGATCATGTATTGACTTGCAAAACAAACAAGAGAACACAAGTTATGTAAAGCATTTTCTTCTATAATTTTTTGAGGCAAAGTCATCGATAATATTATCGAAATTAATATGGTTGATTAGATCCTTCTCAATACATATAGTAGGTAGACCATTCAATCTCTCTTGTGACATTTATGACCTCAAGTAATTTTTTAACAATTTAAATTTTGAAAAAATTCTCTTAGCTAAAGCTATTGTCATAGGTACAGTGAATAAAATTCTATAAGCAATAGAGATGTTGGAATTTTTTTATATATTTATAACAAACTCAAACATCTCCGTAGCACACATTGGTTTATCTAGTAAGGTCATTTGTAACATTCTTAATTCAGAAAAAAATCATCCAAGTCAACATCAGATACAACTTTCTTAGTTTTTTCATCTTTACGAGAGAAGGTTTTGTCAAACTTCCTGCAACACTTTCGTAGCTCAACATCATCCAATGACTTCAGATTTGATGAGCTAAGCAACAACCCAAATATTCCTTTGAAAACTCCAAGTTCCTCAAATCTATTTTTCAAGCGTTTTTATCCTTTTCATATCGCTGCTGCAAATCAGATCAATGGTTTGACTATTTCCTAATTTGATTCTCAACTCATTCCAATTGCTTATATTACTAATATGCTCAACACTATTTTCGTGGTATTTTATCCTCGCACTAAGGTGTCTCCAATCTCCCATTCCCTCTATTGCTAATGCACTCTTGTTATTATTAAACTTGAAAATCTTACAACAAAAGCAAAACACCTTGTCAACAAACTTCGAATATACTAGTCATTCTCGATCATGCCATTCTCCATTGCTTAGTTTCTTAGAATAATAAGAATATGAAAAGTGCCTACCAGAATCATCTAAAGGAAAAAAACAAGATTTTCTTCTCTTATAGGTCCCTTTTCCACTAAAATATTCCTTTTTATCATCTAAATTACCCCAATTTGCTGGATCATAAATATTTTGGTAAAAGGTTGTTGTTCTGGTCCATGATCATTCATTTTATTATCATCACCATCTAAATTTTCATGATCTCTCATAGCAGTATCACCCTCGCCTGAATTTTCATGACGACTATTGTTGCTATCATTTTCATTAGGTTGTTCAAAAATTACTAGATCTAGTTCTTGTGAATTACTAGCCAAACTCCTATTTGTCCTAACAAATTTGTCGAGAGCTCCCTTTTGGTATTCTATGAATTCAATGTCTCCCTTCCTCTTCTATCTCTTTTCATGACCATACCTACACTTTCTAGATGACATTTCAAAGCACAATTACATAAACACAACAATACACAATTATGACATGAGATCTAAAGTTGGAACAAATGCACCTTAATTTGGCTTGAGCTTGACTGATTGCCTCTGCCACTTCCGCTTGCAATCAGGACCTGCTCATTATCTGCTTGCTGCCACACCCACTCGCAATCAGGGATTCAGGTCCAGCGTGGGTGTCGGCAACGTGCATCACCAATCAGGCCCTGACGCCAATCCCATATTTCCCTCTTTTCCTCTATCAAGTCCCAAGCCTGCACTACACATTGGATTCTTAGAGAACGAATAAGAACCGTCTGGATGAGGAAGATAAGATGAACAGAACTAGAAAAATATATAGAAGGGGATTCTACTAACCATTGGAGATTGAGAAGGAATATGATGGGAATCAGAAAATCGAGATTTCCTCCAACGTCTTCACCATTAATCCCATCCAAACGGCTACAAATCGGAATTTCTTCCATGTCCGCCGTGATTGGGGAGAGAGGGTCGAGGAGTCTCTGGAGGAAATGAGGAGGCAAGAGGAGAAAGATTGACTTGCCTGACACTTGACTGACAGAGGCAATTTGCATCTCGCCAAATTGGGCTGGGATCCCTGGGTCAATAGACTCGCGTCGTGGGCCAAGGCTTCCTTGCATCTACCTGGGTGGAGGCCCCTGTCGACAGGGGCCTAGTGCGGCCGCACCGCCTGCACCTAATCAGGTCTGGGCTTGCTTACCATTCACATGTTTCTACGTGCAACGTTGAATCCTTTTATAACCTCAATATCCTTAGTGGGTACACTAATTCTTGTGTCTCACATGCTTTACTCAGTTAGGTTCTACTATTCATCTTGTTCATCCTTGTTGTATCCATTGTATCTTGCAATCTACATATACATGTCCCGAACCCTTACTTCTTATTTAGTCGTCTGAGAACTAATATAAACTAATTTCTCACCTTCCCCATATTCTATTTTATCTCACCTATTTTATATATTTCACGTCCCCTTCTAGCACACTACACATTACTCACCTCATATATTCCTGACTCTATCATTTGTAATTTGACTACCTATATGTCCTCCTAAATCCTCTAATCATTTTCTTGAACTTAATTCCCATATGTCATACCTTTTTTGTCTCACTAATTTGAGATAATGATTGAAGCAAGGCTTATGATTATCTTGAAATTGTGGGAATAATATGGTCTTGTACAACGTTGAATCCTTTTATAACCTCAATATCCACTTAGTTCCTTAGGATAACTTAGTTTCACACTACTCAATTTTCCCTCCCGTTTATAAACCAGCCTCGGAACAACCACACAGAGCATTTTCGCTAGCCCACCCCCTTTTAACCATTATTAGACTGAGATACCAACATGAGTGGGACCAATAAAAGCTGGTAGGTCATTCACTTAAGGGAAACTTTTTTACTTTCTTCAAATTGTGGCACTTGAATCCCAAAAAATTATCTATAAGAAAATAAATTTGTAGCATCAATCCGTATGTTACCCCTCACCAAAAAATGCAGAGATGAATCATGAATGAGCAACATGATGAGAAACTATACCATTGAATCTCGACATGTAACATCCCTAACATTCATCTTTGGTATGAGAACTATGAAAAGGTAAAAAATGGAGAAAAATACACACAAAAAAGGTTAAATGTGCTTGTGTTGGGTACTGAGTAATGCTAATTTAGTGTAACCTGATAGGGAATGACAACAACACAAGTCCTCAACAAGTGTGACATGATTTACCTTGGGAATGTCACTCTCAAACTAAATTACATAGTTTTGTAAGTCCAACTAGTCTCTTACCATCAAGTCCGGTCCTGACAAGTTAGGGGCCCGGTGCAAGATAGAAACAATGGAACCCATATACACCAATAATAGAGATGTTTTTTGATATTTCATCAAGTTAAACATTAACATGATCCCCTCTAAATTCTCAATGGATATATTGCACGTCAGGAGCTACTCATGGTCTTGTTGGTGACAATGTTACATTCAGAAAGCACATACATTTTTCTTGAAAAACATAACACTTTAACTCGTACTCCAGTCTTCAGCTCAAACTCCAGCCCGGACTCCAGCTCATACTCCTGCTCCCACTCCATATCTTGCTCTTCAGTTTGAGCTCCCGCCAGCAATCAGATCATGTATTGACTTGCAAAACAAACAAGAGAACACAAGTTATGTAAAGCATTTTCTTCTATAATTTTTTGAGGCAAAGTCATCGATAATATTATCGAAATTAATATGGTTGATTAGATCCTTCTCAATACATATAGTAGCTAGACCATTCAATCTCTCTTGTGACATTTATGACCTCAAGTAATTTTTTAACAATTTAAATTTTGAAAAAATTCTCTTAGCTAAAGCTATTGTCATAGGTACAGTGAATAAAATTCTATAAGCAATAGAGATGTTGGAATTTTTTTATATATTTATAACAAACTCAAACATCTCCGTAGCACACATTGGTTTATCTAGTAAGGTCATTTGTAACATTCTTAATTCAGAAAAAAATCATCCAAGTCAACATCAGATACAACTTTCTTAGTTTTTTCATCTTTACGAGAGAAGGTTTTGTCAAACTTCCTGCAACACTTTCGTAGCTCAACATCATCCAATGACTTCAGATTTGATGAGCTAAGCAACAACCCAAATATTCCTTTGAAAACTCCAAGTTCCTCAAATCTATTTTTCAAGCGTTTTTATCCTTTTCATATCGCTGCTGCAAATCAGATCAATGGTTTGACTATTTCCTAATTTGATTCTCAACTCATTCCAATTGCTTATATTACTAATATGCTCAACACTATTTTCGTGGTATTTTATCCTCGCACTAAGGTGTCTCCAATCTCCCATTCCCTCTATTGCTAATGCACTCTTGTTATTATTAAACTTGAAAATCTTACAACAAAAGCAAAACACCTTGTCAACAAACTTCGAATATACTAGTCATTCTCGATCATGCCATTCTCCATTGCTTAGTTTCTTAGAATAATAAGAATATGAAAAGTGCCTACCAGAATCATCTAAAGGAAAAAAACAAGATTTTCTTCTCTTATAGGTCCCCTTTCCACTAAAATATTCCTTTTTATCATCTAAATTACCCCAATTTGCTGGATCATAAATATTTTGGTAAAAGGTTGTTGTTCTGGTCCATGATCATTCATTTTATTATCATCACCATCTAAATTTCCATGATCTCTCATAGCAGTATCACCCTCGCCTGAATTTTCATGACGACTATTGTTGCTATCATTTTCATTAGGTTGTTCAAAAATTACTAGATCTAGTTCTTGTGAATTACTAGCCAAACTCCTATTTGTCCTAACAAATTTGTCGAGAGCTCCCTTTTGGTATTCTATGAATTCAATGTCTCCCTTCCTCTTCTATCTCTTTTCATGACCATACCTACACTTTCTAGATGACATTTCAAAGCACAATTACATAAACACAACAATACACAATTATGACATGAGATCTAAAGTTGGAACAAATGCACCTTAATTTGGCTTGAGCTTGACTGATTGCCTCTGCCACTTCCGCTTGCAATCAGGACCTGCTCATTATCTGCTTGCTGCCACACCCACTCGCAATCAGGGATTCAGGTCCAGCGTGGGTGTCGGCAACGTGCATCACCAATCAGGCCCTGACGCCAATCCCATATTTCCCTCTTTTCCTCTATCAAGTCCCAAGCCTGCACTACACATTGGATTCTTAGAGAACGAATAAGAACCGTCTGGATGAGGAAGATAAGATGAACAGAACTAGAAAAATATATAGAAGGGGATTCTACTAACCATTGGAGATTGAGAAGGAATATGATGGGAATCAGAAAATCGAGATTTCCTCCAACGTCTTCACCATTAATCCCATCCAAACGGCTACAAATCGGAATTTCTTCCATGTCCGCCGTGATTGGGGAGAGAGGGTCGAGGAGTCTCTGGAGGAAATGAGGAGGCAAGAGGAGAAAGATTGACTTGCCTGACACTTGACTGACAGAGGCAATTTGCATCTCGCCAAATTGGGCTGGGATCCCTGGGTCAATAGACTCGCGTCGTGGGCCAAGGCTTCCTTGCATCTACCTGGGTGGAAGCCCCTGTCGACAGGGGCCTAGTGCGGCCGCACCGCCTGCACCTAATCAGGTCTGGGCTTGCTTACCATTCACATGTTTCTACGTGCAACGTTGAATCCTTTTATAACCTCAATATCCTTAGTGGGTACACTAATTCTTGTGTCTCACATGCTTTACTCAGTTAGGTTCTACTATTCATCTTGTTCATCCTTGTTGTATCCATTGTATCTTGCAATCTACATATACATGTCCCGAACCCTTACTTCTTATTTAGTCGTCTGAGAACTAATATAAACTAATTTCTCACCTTTCCCATATTCTATTTTATCTCACCTATTTTATATATTTCACGTCCCCTTCTAGCACACTACACATTACTCACCTCATATATTCCTGACTCTATCATTTGTAATTTGACTACCTATATGTCCTCCTAAATCCTCTAATCATTTTCTTGAACTTAATTCCCATATGTCATACCTTTTTTGTCTCACTAATTTGAGATAATGATTGAAGCAAGGCTTATGATTATCTTGAAATTGTGGGAATAATATGGTCTTGTACAACGTTGAATCCTTTTATAACCTCAATATCCACTTAGTTCCTTAGGATAACTTAGGTTCACACTACTCAATTTTCCCTCCCGTTTATAAACCAGCCTCGGAACAACCACACAGAGCATTTTCGCTAGCCCACCCCCTTTTAACCATTATTAGACTGAGATACCAACATGAGTGGGACCAATAAAAGCTGGTAGGTCATTCACTTAAGGGAAACTTTTTTACTTTCTTCAAATTGTGGCACTTGAATCCCAAAAAATTATCTATAAGAAAATAAATTTGTAGCATCAATCCGTATGTTACCCCTCACCAAAAAATGCAGAGATGAATCATGAATGAGCAACATGATGAGAAACTATACCATTGAATCTCGACATGTAACATCCCTAACATTCATCTTTGGTATGAGAACTATGAAAAGGTAAAAAATGGAGAAAAATACACACAAAAAAGGTTAAATGTGCTTGTGTTGGGTACTGAGTAATGCTAATTTAGTGTAACCTGATAGGGAATGACAACAACACAAGTCCTCAACAAGTGTGACATGATTTACCGTGGGAATGTCACTCTCAAACTAAATTACATAGTTTTGTAAGTCCAACTAGTCTCTTACCATCAAGTCCGGTCCTGACAAGTTAGGGGCCCGGTGCAAGATAGAAACAATGGAACCCATATACACCAATAATAGAGATGTTTTTTGATATTTCATCAAGTTAAACATTAACATGATCCCCTCTAAATTCTCAATGGATATATTGCACGTCAGGAGCTACTCATGGTCTTGTTGGTGACAATGTTACATTCAGAAAGCACATACATTTTTCTTGAAAAACATAACACTTTAACTCGTACTCCAGTCTTCAGCTCAAACTCCAGCCCGGACTCCAGCTCATACTCCTGCTCCCACTCCATATCTTGCTCTTCAGTTTGAGCTCCCGCCAGCAATCAGATCATGTATTGACTTGCAAAACAAACAAGAGAACACAAGTTATGTAAAGCATTTTCTTCTATAATTTTTTGAGGCAAAGTCATCGATAATATTATCGAAATTAATATGGTTGATTAGATCCTTCTCAATACATATAGTAGCTAGACCATTCAATCTCTCTTGTGACATTTATGACCTCAAGTAATTTTTTAACAATTTAAATTTTGAAAAAATTCTCTTAGCTAAAGCTATTGTCATAGGTACAGTGAATAAAATTCTATAAGCAATAGAGATGTTGGAATTTTTTTATATATTTATAACAAACTCAAACATCTCCGTAGCACACATTGGTTTATCTAGTAAGGTCATTTATAACATTCTTAATTCAGAAAAAAATCATCCAAGTCAACATCAGATACAACTTTCTTAGTTTTTTCATCTTTACGAGAGAAGGTTTTGTCAAACTTCCTGCAACACTTTCGTAGCTCAACATCATCCAATGACTTCAGATTTGATGAGCTAAGCAACAACCCAAATATTCCTTTGAAAACTCCAAGTTCCTCAAATCTATTTTTCAAGCGTTTTTATCCTTTTCATATCGCTGCTGCAAATCAGATCAATGGTTTGACTATTTCCTAATTTGATTCTCAACTCATTCCAATTGCTTATATTACTAATATGCTCAACACTATTTTCGTGGTATTTTATCCTCGCACTAAGGTGTCTCCAATCTCCCATTCCCTCTATTGCTAATGCACTCTTGTTATTATTAAACTTGAAAATCTTACAACAAAAGCAAAACACCTTGTCAACAAACTTCGAATATACTAGTCATTCTCGATCATGCCATTCTCCATTGCTTAGTTTCTTAGAATAATAAGAATATGAAAAGTGCCTACCAGAATAATCTAAAGGAAAAAAACAAGATTTTCTTCTCTTATAGGTCCCCTTTCCACTAAAATATTCCTTTTTATCATCTAAATTACCCCAATTTGCTGGATCATAAATATTTTGGTAAAAGGTTGTTGTTCTGGTCCATGATCATTCATTTTATTATCATCACCATAAATTTTCATGATCTCTCATAGCAGTATCACCCTCGCCTGAATTTTCATGACGACTATTGTTGCTATCATTTTCATTAGGTTGTTCAAAAATTACTAGATCTAGTTCTTGTGAATTACTAGCCAAACTCCTATTTGTCCTAACAAATTTGTCGAGAGCTCCCTTTTGGTATTCTATGAATTCAATGTCTCCCTTCCTCTTCTATCTCTTTTCATGACCATACCTACACTTTCTAGATGACATTTCAAAGCACAATTACATAAACACAACAATACACAATTATGACATGAGATCTAAAGTTGGAACAAATGCACCTTAATTTGGCTTGAGCTTGACTGATTGCCTCTGCCACTTCCGCTTGCAATCAGGACCTGCTCATTATCTGCTTGCTGCCACACCCACTCGCAATCAGGGATTCAGGTCCAGCGTGGGTGTCGGCAACGTGCATCACCAATCAGGCCCTGACGCCAATCCCATATTTCCCTCTTTTCCTCTATCAAGTCCCAAGCCTGCACTACACATTGGATTCTTAGAGAACGAATAAGAACCGTCTGGATGAGGAAGATAAGATGAACAGAACTAGAAAAATATATAGAAGGGGATTCTACTAACCATTGGAGATTGAGAAGGAATATGATGGGAATCAGAAAATCGAGATTTCCTCCAACGTCTTCACCATTAATCCCATCCAAACGGCTACAAATCGGAATTTCTTCCATGTCCGCCGTGATTGGGGAGAGAGGGTCGAGGAGTCTCTGGAGGAAATGAGGAGGCAAGAGGAGAAAGATTGACTTGCCTGACACTTGACTGACAGAGGCAATTTGCATCTCGCCAAATTGGGCTGGGATCCCTGGGTCAATAGACTCGCGTCGTGGGCCAAGGCTTCCTTGCATCTACCTGGGTGGAGGCCCCTGTCGACAGGGGCCTAGTGCGGCCGCACCGCCTGCACCTAATCAGGTCTGGGCTTGCTTACCATTCACATGTTTCTACGTGCAACGTTGAATCCTTTTATAACCTCAATATCCTTAGTGGGTACACTAATTCTTGTGTCTCACATGCTTTACTCAGTTAGGTTCTACTATTCATCTTGTTCATCCTTGTTGTATCCATTGTATCTTGCAATCTACATATACATGTCCCGAACCCTTACTTCTTATTTAGTCGTCTGAGAACTAATATAAACTAATTTCTCACCTTCCCCATATTCTATTTTATCTCACCTATTTTATATATTTCACGTCCCCTTCTAGCACACTACACATTACTCACCTCATATATTCCTGACTCTATCATTTGTAATTTGACTACCTATATGTCCTCCTAAATCCTCTAATCATTTTCTTGAACTTAATTCCCATATGTCATACCTTTTTTGTCTCACTAATTTGAGATAATGATTGAAGCAAGGCTTATGATTATCTTGAAATTGTGGGAATAATATGGTCTTGTACAACGTTGAATCCTTTTATAACCTCAATATCCACTTAGTTCCTTAGGATAACTTACTTTCACACTACTCAATTTTCCCTCCCGTTTATAAACCAGCCTCGGAACAACCACACAGAGCATTTTCGCTAGCCCACCCCCTTTTAACCATTATTAGACTGAGATACCAACATGAGTGGGACCAATAAAAGCTGGTAGGTGGGACCAATTATAATCTTACAAGCCCCATGCTAACGTGTCAGTTCTACGTTGATTACTCACTATTGCCTCTCTCCCTTTGGGTCCATGCAAAACGCCTAGCCCAAATTAGCGTGCACCTTTCAATGCCCTTGCCCCATCAAAAAATTGTCACTCTGATTTGTCGACGAACTTGGCTCGTTTTTCCTGTTGTTTTCCTAGTCTCCCCAACGGTGTGCCTAGTCTACCCAACAAAATCAATGGCTCGTTGGATGCACCAACGCTTTCCAATCTCCATTACAGCCGCTTGGGCCATGGCACCCAAATGGCAATATTCCTTTCACTTCCATCAACACTGCCCACTAATCTCCTCTTCCTCTCTCATTCCACCCACATGCACCTCTTCCCATTCCATCACCCGCGATGGCCGCTCCATATTAGCCCCTGATAGAAGCTTGGTCCATCACCACGATGCAATTCCATGGATAAAATAGGTGACTGGTGCATCTCCTTAGATATCGAATCCTCCAAGATCGAGCAGGATCCATAATGCCAGCTCCTATCGTGGATTGATAAAGCCATCCCCTTCGATCCTAATCCCATCATTGACATTAGCTCTTCCGGAGAGGAAGACCACATTACGGATATTTAATCCATTTTCACGGTGTAGGAGGAATCTTGAAACATGGCAAAGCTATCGGATCTAAGTTTGAAATATAGAACTACATTCCCCCATCTTCCTCTTTCTATAAAAGCATATGATGAGTAATTTCAACTCCAAGATACGGGTTGGTTGATATGCTTTCTGATTATACTCATATAATGTCATGTCACTAGTAGGTCAGGTGCATAGAGACCAATTTTGTCTGGTTGTCTCGAGTGATTCCCGTGTATTTGGAAAGCTTGATCTATTGTGAAGACTAAGGTTTTTTCTCTGTCTCATCCTAAGTGATAGGTTGAATACAAGAGATATGCTAAATATAAGGAACTGGAGAGTTATCTAAGACAATTATTGTTGCTTTGCCCAACTAGAGCTTATGAGGATAGAATGCATCTTATTTGTGTAACTTCAGTCAGTGGTCAAGGAAGTACGTTCAAATTGACTACTTGCATGGTGATGACATGCAATCAGTTACCACCTGAGAGCTAGAAGATATTTTACAAAACTTTCGTTCATGGAGGTAGTCATTCTAGCCTGCTAAAACATTGGGAGAAACTGAATGGGGAGGTATTTTGGCTAGAGATGCCATTGTTTGTAGGATGGCAATGTAATTTTTTCGAATTATATTTCCTTTCTTGGGCACACAATAAGATTTAAACAACATGGCAACCTGATGACTTGTATTGATAAAATTCCATATATCTTATGAAGGTAGGGTTTTTTCATGTACATGTTGTAGTTATCTTGATTGGAAGTGATAAACTTTGTTGCTGGGATGTTTCCTCACAATTCAGGGCCAAAGTTAATTCCATGTCATCCTTATATCCCAATGACTTCATATCAAGATCATATCATGATCCATGTTTGTAATATAATTACCCGAATAATGTTATTCACAGTGTGCTCTTCCACATAACAATATCACATGGCAGCGAAATTTTTTGTGAAGTACAACTATAAAACAAACTACAAGGAATTTGACAATGATGATCCCCCTAGCATCATAAATGGTTGAAAGTACATAATAGCCATTAAGTGTCCCGTAAAAAATGAAATAATCTCAACTACACTTTTAATATATAATTTCTCAGGTGTGTATAGTTTAACTGTTTCTTTTTATAAGGGTATAGTTTAGCTAATTGGTTGGTATTTCTCACCAAATAAAAAGTTTCAAAGACACATGCAAATTTTTCTCTAGAAACAAATTTAGATATGCCCTTTATTTCCTTAAATTAGAGATTTATTATTATATATTCAATGTGATGACTATTGGCTAGCACCTTTGTATATATCTCTAATTATTACTACCACCAATATAGAAATATTATGACAACACATTTTTTAGAATTTTTATAATAGCTCTGTGAAAAATATTGAACGATATAATTAAATATACCCATCTTGATTGGTACCAAATATTTTGTGTAAAAAATTGTCTTGTGGAGATGATAGATACCTTTATTTATTTGTAAAACAATAAAATACAGCAGGTTAGCTTTTGTGTTAAGTTAGGGATATTTGGCAGTAATGAAATGTTTGCTTCAACCAACCTGGAGTTTAAAATATATAGTTTTTCTTCATGTCAGCAATATTTCCACTCTGTTGTTTTTGAGTTTCAGGTTAGTGTGAGTCTGGGCAATTAACATTGTCAAATCTGATCATTTGCTTGTACATATAGTAGTATTTGAATTTCTACTTTCCAAATATTATTTTTTGATCTATCGTAGAAAGGTTTGTAGATATTTGAAATAAGTTTGAATTGTGTTTGAGTTGCCTCAAGTTCAAATGCCACCAATTTCTCTGCACCTAATCCATGAATTCAACCTTCATTTTTGTTTGTTCACACAAGTTTAAATTATATATTTGGAATGTTAACCTAACGGGAAAAGTATGCCAGGAGATGTTAAAAAATGCATATATTTGTTCCTTGGTCATGTGTGCAAATTCCAAATGAAGGACGCAAGATAAAAAAAAATCCCTATGAGTAGTTGGATGTTTGATCCATATTCCGTGATCACTTGAGGGTACAGACATCATGAAAACCACGTATGCCTTTCACATAGACAACCTCTAGCAATCCAATAGGCCTTCAGTGGGATCTTCTCTATAGTACCATGGCAAAGTTACTTTTTAGTTTGGCTTACACGCAAGTTTTATGCGCATATAAGCCATTTGAGCCTGCATGGATCTGGATGCATATACACGAAGGTGGTTGGTTGATGACGTGGTGTGGTAAGGCGAGGAAGCTATCTATGTGCTTTAAGGGCCTCCCGATTTGCAAACAATCGAGCAGAATTTGTTGCTATCTCCAGTATCGCTAGATCCATCCACCGAAAAGCTCCCGCAACGCTCTAATATTAATTCTGATTTCTCAGCAAACCCTGAGGGAGCGTTCTCTACCCCCACATGTATGTATGACACACTAAAAGGGAGTGACTTTTGAGCCAGAAGAAAATTTATATGCAGAGAAGGGGGCGATAAAGAGAGTGAGACCAAAAGTATATAGTTTAGACAAACAAGATATATACACAGATAGAACAAGTTTTATGCGCATATAAGCCATTTCTCAGCAAATCCTGTGGGAGCGTTCTCTACCGGGCCCACAAGTTTTATGCGCATATAAGCCATTTGAGGCTGCATGGATCTGGACGCATATACACGAAGGTGGTTGGTTGATGACGTGGTGTAGTAAGGTGGGGAAGCTATCTATGTGCTTTAAGGGCCTCCCGATTTGCAAACAACCAAGAAGCATTTGTTGCTATCTCCGGTATCGCTAGATCCATCCACCGAAAAGCTCCCGCAACGCTCTAATATTAATTTTGATTTGTTAGCAACCCCAAAGGGAGCGTTCTCTACCCCCGCACGTATGTATGACACTGAAAAGAGTGACTTTTGTGCAAGAAGAAAGGTTCTATGCGGAGAAGGGGGCGATAAAGAGAGTGAGACCAAAAGTATATAGACTGGGACAAACAAGATATATACACAGACAGAACATGGAGCCAAACAAATAAAGTCATGTTAAGACGTCACGCATGTTTTCTGGCTCCGTGGGTCACAAGCCCATCTGGCAGAGAGCGTCCACTTGGGAGAGAAACCTCGGAAAGAGTTGGGCATCTCCCCACCCACCTACCTACCCACCCATCGTCACGCAGGCCGCGCGCCGTCCACCCGGCCTGCCGGCGTACGTTTCTGCCTCGGCCCTCGGTTTCCTGCCGCTGCATGCATCATGCATGGCTTGTAGCGCGAGGCCGAGCCAGAGCCGATAAGCGCTCTATTAATGCACTAATTAATTAAAAATTTAAAATGATCCCAAAGATATGCATGCAAGAACGGCTCCAGGGTATGGATGACCTGTGCTACCTTGGACGGTTCCTCGTCGGTTCACGGTCACGCCCTGCTGCATGCATTGTCCATTTGTCCTAGCTAGCGGCTAAACGTACACCGGACGGTAATTAGCACGGCCGGCCAAAAGGCGGTGCAGCCAATGCGGCTTTGCTAGCTGGGCGAGAAATCCCGGAAGCAACCCAGCCCAGGGTCACGCACGCCGGCCTCCCTCGGTTCTTTCTTCGGTTTCTTCCAGTGCATGGCATGCATGGCTCGTAGCGAGCGAGCCAGAGGCCGTCGCCGGGCGCGCGTCCTCGGCGGTAGCTAGCGGGGCATACGTTTCCACTGCTAGCTGCATGCCTTGGCGGTAGCGCAGCGGTTCGTTCACTTTTTTGCTTTCGGTGCCGTGGGCGATCGACGGAGGTGGTCGTCGTATACTCTCGTATAAGTTATGTCTCGCACCAGTAACGACGTAGATCGACAAGGTGACGCCGCCTACGGGATACGTACGTCGGACAATATGTGCATCTGTCCCCACATGCATCGATTGCATCCGACCGATCGACGGTGGTGCATTATATATGCCGTGTGTGCTAACATGTCTGTCTGCCCAAATAATGCCGGCAAAAGTACGTACGCAGTGGCAGGGCAAGGTATACGTGTGTGACTGTATGTCAGTGTACCTATGTTCTGATCCGCTAGAGGACTACTTCTGACCTTTTGCTTCACCTGTTCACCAAACCAAAGCAGAATTTGTTGCCGTCCATATCTCATGTATCGCGATCTAGCTAGCTACAGTCTATGTGAGTACAAACGAGCCAGCTCTCAAGGCCTCCAAACCTCTCCGTCCCTAACACCTAACAACTTTGTGTCGCATGCCTAGCGTAGGTTCAAAAATCCTTTAATTGCCACACAAACACCGTTATCGTCTTCCCTGCACAACACCAAAGAGGCTTAGCTTTTGAACAAGAAAATAAATGACCGATCGTTTCGAAAAGGGATATATTATGTGATCGGTGAGACAAAAGAGAGGGCGTGTCAAAAGAGGGATTGTTTTAAAAAACTTAGTCTCCGCCGCTAGTTTAAGGATATAATTAACGGCCTACATTACTCCAAAATAAGTGGCCAGATGTGTGTTTAATTAGTACCAGACCATTTGTTCCCATGCTATCTCTATATGTGTTGACATGTAGATTCAAAAAGATTATACTTTTTCTCTTTTCTAAAAACGACACCGAGAAAATATGTGCTACGTATATTTTTTCTTAAGATAGAAATAGATTTTCTTTTTCGCTTAGAGTATATCTCCTTAGAAACATTATCGGCGAAAGGAGAGATATTGATACTTGGTAGCCGGCCCATTTGCTATGTGTTAATGGGCTACCTAGACCTGACCAACGAATTTGGGCCATGATGGACTATCTAGTCTGCTTCATGGTCTGCTGCATGCACAGTCCTAGCTAGCGGCTAAACGTGAACCAGAGGTAATTTTAACACGGCCGGCCAAATTAAAATGCTGTGCAACCAAACAGGCTTTTGTTGGGCGAGAGAGAAATCTCGGAAGCAACCGAGGCCACCAACCCAGCGTCACGCCGGCCGCGCGCGTCGCCCGGCGCATCCCTCCATCATGGGCTTCTTCCAGTGCATGGCAATGGCATGCATGCTGGCTCGTAGCGAGCGAGGGCGCGTCCTCGCGCGCGCGCGTGGTACCTGACGAGGCGCCGGCCGGGCATACGTTTCCAGCTGCATGTCTTGGCGGTAGCCCACACTACAGGACGGGCGCGCTACGCCGAGGGCAAAAAGCCGTCGGCGTAGCCTAAAATGTCATTGGCGTATGCTACGCCGATGGCTGCCCTCGGCGTAGCCTTCTCGGCAAAGGGCTCCCTCGGCGGAGCACATAGAGGCCGTTGGCGTATCAAAATGCCGTCGGCGTATGCTACGCCGAGGGCAATGCCGTCGGCGTAGCGGCCGTCGGCATAGCTTGTCGACCGGTTACAAAAATATTTTTCAAAAAAAATTAAATTTTTTATTTTATTTTTTTTCTTAATTTTTGAATCTTTGAACTGTTTGACTCGTTAATCTCTCACTTTGAACATTTTTAACACTAATTACACTTAATACTTAATTAAATTGCAGTCTTGGTCGAACTTCCTGGAAGGTCATCCATCCTAATACTACTCCAACTCCAGCACGCTTAACTTCCTCGTTCCTTCAGAATCTGTTTCCGCAAAGTAATTCATACATTGTTGTCAATACTATGATACCAATCCTATTAACCCTTATATCAACATGTCACATGTTTGTATTTTTTGAAATTACAAACAATTATTTAAATAAACATTAATGAATAAGTAAAAATATTATTGAATTCAAATAAAAATATAATAATTTTACTTTTTTGTATTTTTCTATTTAATATGGAATAATTAATATCTTTAAATCTATAAATCGGAATTTAACAAATAATATGTCTAAATTGATCAGAAAAATGAGAGGAATCCAAAAATGGGAAATGGCTTTTTGGTGCGACGAAAAGGAAAACTTTCTCCTGCAACATTGTTTGCCATCCCATGATGCATGTGTATGCACAATATGGGCACATTATCACAAACCATGTCTTGATTCTAGCCATAACATTGATCATTTGACCCGAAAGCCAAGAAACCTCGAATGAGATAGGTCATTTTGTGAAGGTTTTTTTGAGACATAATCAATATACCAAGTTTGATATTTTTCCTTCTAACTATGTCACATAATATAACACCACGCAAAGGTTTCGCATTGTTTCGATCATTTTTGAATTTTTTATGCCCCTTTTAAATTATCGTCAAACTTTGTCGAACGGCGGGCATGAAGATTCTTAGCTCGGGGCCGAGCCTCGCTAAACTTGCATTGGATCTTTGATAAAATAGCATATTGTGAACCTAAAAATGATTTTTGTAAAAAAACATGAGCATCGGATCATGTACCTGTAGTTCATATCTGACCCACTTTCTCCCGATTCGGCAGGAATTTGTCTTTTTCACCAGAGGTGGACGGAAAGGTTTCGGATTCCCCTATTGGGACATTGTCTATATAAGGTGGTATAGTATTTTTGTAAAATGTGGTGGTACCATTTTGAATTAGCCATTTGGTGGTTGCTTTACAAAATCGTCCGTGTTTTGTGCTCAGAAAATGGGAAATGGCTTTTTGGTGCGACGAAAAGGAAAACTTTCTCCTGCAACATTGTTCGCCATCCCATGATGCATGTGTATGCACAATATAGGCACATTATCACAAACTATGTCTTGATTCTAGCCATAACATTGGTCATTTGACCCGAAAGCCAAGAAACCTCGAATGAGATAGGTCATTTTGTGAAGGTTTTTTTGAGACATAATCAATATACCAAGTTTGATATTTTTCCTTCTAACTATGTCACATAATATAACACCACGCGAAGGTTTCGCATTGTTTCGATCATTTTTGAATTTTTTATGCCCATTTTAAACTATATATAATTTCTTATGTTTTACTTAATTTTTATTTATAAATGTGTAATATTTGAGTGTAGATAGATAGGTCTTATTTTTCTGCAAATTTTGATATATTATTTGTATTTTTCCAAATTAGAATGATTTAGTTATGATTTTTCAAAGTTTAATGAGATAAAATAAAAAATAGCTACGCCGAGGGCAGCCGTCGGCGTAGCATAGAATATGCCGAGGGCAATTCTACGCCGACGGCTGCTTGGCGGAGCTGGCCTAGACGATGGCTACGCCGACGGCCCCGATGTTTGGCCGTCGGCGTAGCGACTGGCCGTCGGCGTAGCTTCCCATTCCTGTAGTGGCAGCTGTTCCTTCATTTTTTGCTTTCGGTGCCGTGGGCGCGATCGATCGATGGAGGTGGTCGTCGTACTCGTATACGTTATGTGTCGCACCAGTAACGTAGATCGACATGGTGACGGCTACGGGATATACGTCGGACAATATGTGCATCTGTCCCCACATGGAAGTGGAGTGGAGTGTTGCATCTGACCGATCGACGGTGGTGCGTTATGCCGTGTGTGCTAACATGTCCGTTTGCGCAGAAAAGGCCGGCCTAATGACCAAAGCATGCACATAGGGTGTAACACATACGTGTGTGTGATTGTATATATCAGTGTGTTACTATCTGATCGAGGACTTCGATTTCTGACCTTTGCTTCACCTGTTGCCATCTATCTATCTCATGGATGGATGTCTAGCTACAACACGTATTTACTTACGTATATATCCATGTGAGTACAAACCAGCCAGCTTAAAGCAGCATCCAAACTATCTATCTCTACCATCTAACAACTGTGTGTCGCCTGCCTACCGTGGGTTCAAATACCCTTTAATCGCCACACCAGCACCATTATCGTCTTTCCTGTAAAACACCAAAAGGCCTCCACTTTTGCACAAGAGAAAATGTTCGATCGGCGCAAAAGGGAACCGGTGATCAGTGTGAGACAAAAGAGAGGACGTGGCAAAACATTTATAAGGTTGGAGAATAAAACACTTCCGTGAAATGTTATTTTCTCGAACTTAGTCACCCACCACGCTAGTTTAAGGATATTCTAGTAATTAACGACCAACAATACTCCCAAATAAGTTGCCAGGTGTGTTGTTAATTAGGGTACTTACGATTTGTCCCCACGCTAGCTTTGTATGCTGACCTCTAAATTCAAAGGTGTATAATTTTTAGTTTTTTTAAGAATCAATAATGACAAAATTTGTGTTATCTTTTTTTAAGACAAAATCGATGTTATTTTTTAGAGTATCTTTTTAGAAACATTAATGAGAAAATAAGGAGGGGATATTGATAGTAGCCCATTTGCTATGTGCTAATGGGCCACCTAGGCTAGACCACGTATGTATCCACATTTGTTATGATCTATCTCATGGATGGATTCCTAGCTAGAACACGTATGTATCCACATTTGTTGCCATCTATCTATCTTATGGATGAATGTCTAGCTACAACACGTACTTACATATATATATCCATGTGAGTACAAACCAGCCAGCTCAAAGCGTCCAAACTATCTATCTCTACCACCTAACAACTGCGCGCCGCCTGCCTAGTGTGGGTTCAAATATCCTTTAATCGCCACACCAGCACAATTATCGTCTTCCCTGCAAAACATCAAAAGGCCTCGGACTTTTTAACAAGAGAAAATGTCCGATTGGCGCAAAAGGGAACCGATAATCATTGTGAGACAAAAGAGAGGACGTGGCAAAAGATTTAAAAGTTTGGAGAATAAAACGCTTCCATGAAATGTTTTTTTCTCGAACTCAGTCATCCACCACTTGTCGTGGGAATGACCACGGCAGATGCTGCAATCGGCAGCGAGTAGTAGAACGAAGGGCAATTGCGGCCAGCCATCTGCGGTGCGAGATGAGGGCAAAGACACAGGGATTTACCCAGGTTCGGCCCCCCGGAGGGTAAAGACCTACTCCTGCTAGATTGTATTATGGAGGTGATTACAATGGGCGAACTCGGCGACTAGGCGGCGAGTTGCTTGGGTGTATGAGGGAACGCGTCTCTACTCACCCCGTAGGGAGGTTTATATAAGCTCACCTCCCCTAGGGTTTACATATCTCAACTGATTCAGTTACAGCTTTGGTAATCGTTTAACTTAATCCAACTGGGCCTATCTACTCGCCTGGGCCTTCAACTTCCAGTCGCCCAGTAGCCTGCTGGGCTTTGATCCACTCGCCGTTATGCAGGCCCACTCGCCAGCCTTTGGACCAGTCGGAAACGTCCTGCTGAGTATACCCCAGTAGGCGTATCCCCATCAGTAGTCCCCGAGGCCGTCGTTGATTAGGCGTGAGTGGCTGCTGGAAGTCGGAGTATACGGCTTCAAGTAGGCATCCAGTCGAATCGTCGGCGGGCTCCTGCATGAAGGAAAAAATCCAGCAGACCGAGTCGCGTCTTGAGCGAGTCGAGCCAACGGGACGCGGTCTCGGCGAGCGACTTAGCGAGCCGAGTGGTCGGAGTTGGACCGTCAGGCGTGGTCAAACTAGCCGTTAAGGTAACTCAACGGTAACTTTTGGCGTAATCATCGCGCGGTAACGGCCCCCTAATTTGGCGGGCAACTCCCGCTATATAAGAGGAATGGTAGGCTATCGCAAAACCAACCGCCCACCATCTCTTCCGAGTGCGCACATCTTCCTTCCTTTGCTTCCGCGATCCGATCGACCCGCAATCCTCCGACCTCCAAACAAATCCTCAGCCATGGCCCTCTCCACCGAACCTTGGGGTAGATCCAAGTGCACCAGGGCGCAGCTGACCTCCTTCGAGGAGGCCGGAATCCTGCGGGCCGGCTGCTGGCGTATCCCCGCAGCCGGAGAAACGACCCCAAACCCGCGAGAGAGAGAGTTCGTCTGTTTCACTAGTCACCTTGAGCGGGGGTTAGGGTTTCCCACATCTTTGTTCTTCCGGCGTTTCTGCGCCTACTACGGGATCCAGCCCTCAGATCTGGGTCCCCATAGCATCGAGCAGCTCGCCATCTTCGTGGCGTTCTGCGAATGCTACTTGGGCTGCCGGCCCTACTTTCCCTTGTGGCAAGATCTGTTCCATGGACGGATCAGCCGCGAGGAGGCGGGCGGCCCAATGCTAGCCGCGGGCGGCTTAACCTTCCAACTCAAATCCAAAGCTTCCTTCTTCGACCTGATGCTGCCGGCCAAAGCAGCGAGCGACTGGAAAAAGTCATGGTTCTACGTGACCGAGGCGACTCCGGAGGACGAGGCGGCGATCCCGCGGTACTCGGCCAATCGTTCCGAGCCACGCCATCTCCAGGTCGGCAAGCTCCCCGACGACCAGCGGATGGTCGTCGACGAGATGCTCCAGACCATCCGTGGTCTGAAGAAGAAGGGGCTCCAGACGGTAAACTTGTACAACTGTTGGCTTGGGCGGCGGCTCGTTCCGCTCGCCCAACGCGACCATTACATGTACCAGTACACGGGTCGGGGAGACTCGACGAAAGCCTGCCTCGACGAGTGGAAGCTGGAGGACTACCTCTCAGCACTGAAGAAGATCACCCAGGCGTCGTACGCGGATGCGCAGGCCGGGGTCCCCCCCTACACCGCGAAGCGTCCGGCTCCGACGGTAATTTCTTTATCTTGTTCGCAGTCGCAGCATGTGCAGTCGCGGTAATTCTAACTCTGTTTCGTTGTTCATCGCAGCTGTTCCAAGTGGTGGAAGGGTGGCTACCACCCGCCGATGACGAGAGCTCCGGGCCATCCGCTCAGGATACAAGCGAGTCGCCACCCGCCAAGGGCAACGAGGGCGACGAGGACGAGTCCGATGAAGAAATTGCCCCACTGGTCCGAAAGACCCGCGGGCAACGTCAGCACGAAATCGAGGCGAGCAGAAGCCTCGAGCGTCACGATGACGATGACGAACTCCCAGAAACCACCTCGCGCCGTCAGGCCACTCCTTCGAAGAAGAAGAAGAAGGAAAAGGAGGCGAGGGCCCCCCTGAAGAGGAAAGCGAAGCCGCCGAAGGCGGCCTCACCGCCACACTCACCGAGCAGCTCTGATGCTCATAGCTCGGCCGATGACGGCGCGGCCCCGGTAACAACCGCGCTAGATGCGCCATCTACGGAAGCGCCGCTGGCCTCAATGCCTCCGCCCTTCGCGCCGGTCTCCGGGCTAGGGAAGGCTCCGGATGTGGCGACTTCGCCTCGCAAGGAGGTCCCGAGCGTGGCGGTCTCGCCCTGCAAGGAGGCTCCAGCCACGGCAGCTCCAATTCGCGAGGAGGCCTCCGCCGAAGGCGTCCCGGAGGCGCCAACCGCTACCTCAACGTCAAGGAAGCCGTCCGTATCCTGGGCCCCCGACGTCCTGGAATTGGGGCTTAGGCGCCGATTGGGCCCTGAGCTGGAAAAACCTGCCGGCCTTCGCACAGGGCTTCGTTTCATTCCGGTCGCCAAGTGAGTGCATTCGGCCTTCTTTATTCTCTTTTAATACTTCGATTGTCTTTTATTGACTGGATTTGATGTGCAGGACCGGAGTGAAAAAGATGGGCCACCCGACCGTGGCCAAGGTACCCTCCGCCGCTAGAGAGGAGGATCCTTCTCGTAAGAGGAAAGTGGACGAGGTCGCCGCATCAGCGGAAGGCAGCAAGAAGGCCAAGGGCGACGACATCGTCGCTGTCTCTGATGACGCGGCGACCGCGCCGGCTGGACCCGCAGTGGAAACAACCGCGTCTACGAAGGGGGGCGTTTTGTTGCCTAGACCGGAGGAAGCGACTTCCTTTGGGGCGGGTGCCTCGACTGCTACCTTCCCCCGCTTCGTGACCAAGGCGGCCATGGCGAGTGGGGCTGCGCCCCCGAGCCTCGCTCCAGGGACCGCCGACGCTGAAATCGACCAACGTCGCGGGCACACGCCGGCACTACTTACGTCTGTGGACGCAGTACAACTTCATGGCATGCTTGGTGCGGCTATCCAGGTACCTCCAGTCCCCGAGGATCAGGTCGGTGCTTAGCAGCGGCTTGATTCTTATACTTTCTCGTTTTGTACTTTCGAATCCAGTCCCCGAGTGCGTACGCGCTAAAATTTAGCGGGTGGGCACTGAGTAATTTTCGTGACCGCCAGTCCCCGAGTGCGCACTCGCTAAATTTTAGCGGGTGGGCACTGAGTAACTTTCGTGACCGCCAGTCCCCGAGTGCGCACTCGCTAAATTTTAGCGGGTGGGCACTGAGTAACTTTCGTGACCGCCAGTCCCCGAGTGCGCACTCGCTAAATTTTAGCGGGTGGGCACTGAATAATTTTCATGTGTGCTGACTTTGAAGATGTACAGGGTCTGCTGCTGGAGTCGTCAGAGCGATTGGCTGCGAAGCAGCGTGCTGAGAAGGAGCTGGCCACTATCCAAGAAACAAACAAGGAGCTTCAGGCTGTCGCTGCGCAGGCGGAGGTGGCTCGACAGGAGCTTGTCCCTGTTAATGAGTTGGTGGCGGTGCAATCTGCGTTAAGTGCTGCTGAGCAAAGGGTCGCCGACCTCGAGCACGAACTGCGGGGGGCAAAAGAAGAAGCAAGCTCGGCGAACGGGCGAGCTAAGGCCGCCATTGCGGCCGCGGAGGAAGACCGCAAGGTGTCGGAAGCCCTCATTGTTGGGCTTCAGGACGATCATACGTCGCTTCAGAGCTTCATCACGGGACTTGCCCGCCCGTTGCTTGGTGAGTCCGTCTTCCCTTCCTTTCAATTGTATTGTTTGTGGTTTCCGTGGTGCTCATAACTGTCTCCTTCTCGCAGGTCGTATTATAGGTAGCCAAGAAGAAGCGAGCTCTCTTGGCGCGAGGGAGTGCGTAAGCATGCTTGTCGACTCGGCGACGCTGTCGGCGACGTGCGTCCGCGCCTACCTTCAAGAGATGTCGCCCACGGAGGTTATTCCCAGTGACCTCGTTGAGGTGTGGGAGTACTTGGAGAAGGCGCCCGCGGTCGTAGAGTTCATGACGCGGTCGGCGTTTCGGCGCGGAGCGTCGACAGCTCTGAGCCTGGGACTCGCCCACTTCCCCGAGGACTTCGACCTCGACGATGTGACGAGTGGGTACCCTTCGTCGACTGGCGCGGTGGATCTGTCCGAGGTTCTCAAGCTGCAGGAACGTGCCGCTGCGTACTCGGAGCGTGTCTGGGCGATGGGCGACCTCCTTCCCTACCAGGAAACGGTCGTTGCGCCAAACGACCCCGAGCCGCCGCATCGTGACTTCAAAGTCGAGCAGCCTTTCCGCGCGGCGATGGCGGGTGAGCTGACGACGTATCCGTCAAACCCGTACACCGCGTTCATCCGTAGGCGCCGGGATTCTGGTGCGTCGTCGTCGAAGCCTGCAGAATAGGGTAGTGTGCCTAGATATGTTAGCAGCAGTTCTGCCGAGCAGGCATAATTTGTAATGTGAGACAATGCGATGTGCGATTGAATGGGATGTTGTGTCCATTTTGCTAGTTATTTGTGTGTTTTGGATTGATTTTGGATGAGTCCCCGAGCGCGTCCGCCCTTTTGTGGGGTTCACCTTGTATATGATGTTTGTTGTTATCACGTGTTTTGTTAATTTAGTCGACTCGCCCGAGCTCGGAGAGCCAGTCGCAAGGAGACTCCCGTGAGTGCTCTGTACTTTACCGTTTTCCCGTACGCGAGCGGGGTCGGGTGGCCGAGTCCCCGAGCGTGGTACTTGGTAGTTCAAGGCGCGACTCGAGGGTGGTTGAGGACTGAGCGCGTTGGTGTGAGCGCGTCACTCCTGCCTGGCCCGGAGGGTCAGTCGCGTGGCGAGTCCTGGGCATGCTCTCTTACTTGGCGTTTTCCCTGACCGATCGCGACGAACTGGTATTCAGTCCCCGAGCGTGGTACTTAGCCGTTCGAGTCGCTACACCGAGGATGCGGAGGACCAAGGTCGCCGTGAGAAGCGAGTGCAGTTGTCTTGGTTCGTAAAACCAGTCGAGCTAGGCGACTCCAATGGGGCTCCGGATTGGCGTTTTTCGTGGACGACGCAAGACCTGAAATGACTCAGTGCTCTTACATCGCACTACTTGGCCGTGCCGGTCGCTGTACCAAAGGTTGACTTCTGCATGTTAGCATGACGCTGTTATTACGAGTGCGAGTGGCACAAGACATGGAGAGTAGACGCAATTTGCGGTAACCGTTTCTTTTATTTCATAGCGACTGGAGAGTACATATGTGGGGTTCTAGGAGTAGAACTTCCGAAGGAGATTTACATTCCATGGCCGCTTGACGTCGAGTTTGCCATCCCCGCGGACGTCGATGAGGTAGTAGGCGTCGTTGCCGAGTACGCGCCCGATAGCGAACGGGCCTTCCCATGGAGGGGATAGCTTGTGCATGCCCTTCTTGTCCTGGATGAGGCGTAACACCAGGTCGCCTTCCTGGAAGGTGCGGGTTTTCACCCGTCGGCTGTGGTAGCGGCGGAGCCCTTGCTGGTAAATGGCGGTACGCGATCGAGCGAGGTCGCGTGCCTCGTCGAGTTGGTCGAGCCCGTCTTGGCGGGCCAGCTCGTTTGCGGCCTCCGTATAGTGGACGACCCGCGGCGAGTCGTGTTCGAGGTCGGTGGGCATGACTGCTTCGGCGCCGTAGACCATGAAGAAGGGAGTGAATCCCGTCGACCTGTTGACCGAGGTGCGGATTCCCCAGACGACGGAGGGTAGCTCTTCGACCCAGCATCCAGCGGTGCGCTCGAGTGGTACTTGGAGTCGCGGCTTCAAGCCGTGGAGGATGCTTTGGTTGGCTCGTTCCGCCTGGCCGTTGGATTCCGGGTGTGCGACTGACGCGAGGTCGAGCCGGATGTGGTGCTCTTCGCAGAATTCGGCCATTGCTCCCTTGGCGAAGTTTGTGCCGTTGTCCGTGATGATGCTGTTGGGGAAACCGTAGCGGTATATGAGCTCGCGCAGGAACTTAGTGGCGGTCTTCCCGTCGCATTTCCGGACTGGCTTGGCCTCCACCCACTTCGTGAATTTGTCGACGGCGACTAGCAAGTGGGTGTAGCCTGAGGGGGCCTTTTTGAAGGGGCCTACCATGTCCATGCCCCACACAGCGAATGGCCAGGTGATGGGGATTGTTTTGAGCGCCGAACTTGGTACGTGCGTCTGGTTGGCGTACTTCTGGCACCCGGCGCATCGCTGGACGATATCGACAGCGTCGGCGTGTGCGGTGGGCCAGTAGAAGCTGTGTCGCATAGCCTTGGCGACCAGGGAGCGCGCGGCGGCGTGGTGGCCGCAGTCGCCTGAGTGGATGTCGTGTAGGATTTTGCGTCCTTCAGCCGGTTGGACGCAGCGTTGGAACACGCCGGTGACGCTGCGCTTGTGTAGCTCGCCGTCGATGATGGTGTAAGACTTGCATCGGCGAACGATCATTCGAGCGCTTGTCTCGTCTGCGGGCAAGGTGCCGGTCTCCAGGTAGGCGACGTAGGGCTTGGTCCAGTCGTCTGGCTCGGTGATGAGTGCGACCAAGGCTGCCTCTGGCTGGAGTGGGACTCCGATGTCGATCTCCCTCGGGGGAGAGACTGATGGTTTGGAGATTGTGTCGAGGAACACGCCGGCGGGTGGTGCGAGTCGAGCCGACCCGATGCGAGAGAGGGCGTCGGCCTCCTCATTCTTCCGCCTGTCGATCCACTCGACAGAGTAGCCGGTGAAGTGGCCGCCCAACTTATCCACCTCTTGGCGATACGCCGCCATGGTAGGGGAGATGGCGTCGCAGGTGCCGGCGACTTGTCCCGCAACGAGGTCGGAGTCTCCGTAGCATCGAAGGCGATTGACGCTCATCTCCTTTGCGGCTCGCATGCCGTGGAGTAGGGCCTCGTATTCAGCCATGTTGTTGGTGCAAGGCGTGAATTCGAGGCGGAGGATGTAGCGGAGCTTGTCGCCCTTTGGTGAGGTCAGCACTATCCCCGCTCCTGCACCGTCCGCGTTCTTGGACCCGTCGAAGTGCAGGCTCCAGTAATGGAGGTACGGCGGCTTCTCTGGCTGCTGGGCCTCCTCCCAGTCGGCGATGAAGTCTGCCAGTGCCTGGGACTTAATCGCCCTTCGTGGCTCGTATTTAATGTTGTGGACGCCGATCTCGACGGCCCACTTGGCGACCCGCCCGGTCGCCTCGCGATTGCGGATGATGTCTTGTAGTGGTGCTGAGGAGACGACCGTGATCGGGTGCTCCTGAAAGTAGTGCGGCAGGCGCCGCTGAGCCCTGAAGACCGCGTATACCAGCTTCTGGTATTGTGGGTATCGCTGGCGCGACTCGGTGAGGACCTCGCTGATGTAGTACACCGGCCGCTGGATCGGGCGCTCCTTTCCTTCCTCCGGGCGTTCGACAACCATTACGGCACTGACGACGCGCTCGGACGCCGCGACGTAAACCAGCATGGGCTCTTTGTCGACGGGTGCGGCGAGTAGTGGTGCGGCGAGTAGCACCTTTTTGAGGTCGCGGAGCGCGTCGTCCGCCTCCTTGTCCCACTGGAAGGTGGGATTCTTGTGCATCAGGCGGTATAGGGGCATCGCCTTTTCGCCCAGGCGGGGGATGAAGCGACTCAGAGCCGCTACACGCCCGGCCAGCTTCTGGACGTCACGCAGGCACTCGGGTTTGCCGAGTCGGGCGATCGTGTCGATCTTCGTTGGGTTTGCCTCGATCCCTCGTTTGGAGACGACGTACCCCAATAGTTGCCCGGCGGGTACACCGAAGGTGCACTTGCCTGGGTTGAGCTTTATCTTGTACCTCTGCAGATTGGCGAAGGTCTCCGCTAGGTCGGCGAGTAGGTCTCCTTGGCGAGCGGATTTCACGACCACGTCGTCGATGTAGACGTGGATGTTGCGGCCAATTTGGCTCGCGAGGCATTCTTGCATGCACCGCTGGTAGGTTGCCCCGGCGTTCTTGAGGCCGAAGGTCATGGCGGTGTAGCAGAATGCTCCGAATGGCGTGATGAACGCCGTCTTCTCCTCATCCTCGACAGCCATTTTGATCTGGTTGTACCCAGAGTAGGCGTCGAGGAAACACAGCGACTCCGAACCCGCGGTTGAATCGATTATCTGATCGATCCGCGGGAGGACGAACTGCTCCTTTGGGCAGGCGCTGTTCAGGTTTGTGTAGTCGATACACATTCTCCAGGTCCCGTTTTTCTTCTCGACCAGGACTGGGTTTGCTAGCCACTTGGAGTATCTGATTGGCCGGATGAAGCCGGCAGCGAGCAGGTGCTGCACTTCCTCGGCGATTGCTCGACGGCGCTCTTCATTGAAGGGCCGTAGCGACTGCTTCACGGGTCGCACTTTGGGGTCGGCGTTTAGTTTGTGCTCAGCGAGCTCCCTAGGGACACCAGGCATGTCGGAGGGTTTCCATGCGAAGATGTCCCTATTCTCACGAAGGAACTCGATGAGCGCGCCTTCCTACGCTGGGCTCATGCCTGTCCCGATCGTCACCGTCTGGCTGGGGTCGCCTGGGACCAGCTCGACGGTGCGGGTGTGCGTCGTGGCCTCAAAGGTTGAGGTGTTTGTGCCCTCTGAGTTGGGCTTCTTGAGTATTGTGGGGTCGTCATTGTTGACCCCGCTCGCGTATTTGGCGAGCTCGTCGGCGTGATTAGTCTCCGCCGCGATGACGGCGTCGGCGAGTTCGGCTCCTTTGGCCTCGCATTCGGCGGCCATGTCGGGGTCGCCGTTAATGGTGATGACGCCGCACGGCCCGGGGAGCTTCATCGCGTTGTACGCGTAGTGGGGCGCTGCCATGAATTTGGCGAACGCCTGGCGCCCCAGGACGCAGTGGTAAGGGCTGTCGAAGGGCACCAGCTCGAAGACGATCCGCTCGGTGCGGAAGTTTGCCGGAGTACCGAAGGTGACGGGTAGCGTGACTTTGCCGATCGGGTACGCCTTCCGACCGGGGACGATGTCGTGGAACGTGGTGTGGGTTGTCTCGATCATCGACTGCGGGAGCCGCAGCCGCCTGAAGGTGTCGAGGTAGAGGATGTTGATGGAGCTGCCGCCGTCCATCAGTGTCTTGGGGAGCCAGTAGTCGCCAACCTTGGGCTTGACCACCAAGGCGACTCGTCCTGGGTACTCGATGCGTGGCGAGTGGTCTTGCCGGCTCCAGGTGATGGGCTGTTCCGACCAGTTGAGGAACTGGGGGACGTCTGTTTGGGCCACCGCGTTGACGGCGACGGCGCGGGCGATGACCTTCTTCTCGCGCTTCGTGTTGAAGCCTGTGAAGGTGTGGAGCGAGCCGGCTACTTTGCCGAATTTTCCGCCATTTGGCGGGTCGTTGTCGGTGTCCTCCCGCGCGTGCCGTGCCTTCTCGATTTCCCTGAGGGTATGGCAGTCGGCGGTGGTGTGCGTGGCGGGCTTTCCTTCCCTGCTGTGAAACGCACACGGTTGGTTAAGGAGGGCCGCGGGATCGAACCTTGGCTTGTTCTTGTAGTTGCCGCCATCGCGTCGTTGCCCTCCGTCGCGGCGGTAGCTCTTGGGCTCGCGTTGTGCGTGCCCAGCGTTGGCGACGAAGTCGACTCGCCCGTCGTTGCGGCGCTTGCCTGTGAGGCGGGTGCCACTGTAGCGTAGGTCGGTTCGGCGTCCGCCGTCGTTGCCGCTCGTGCGGCGTTGCCCCCCTGACTCGTCGTCGATGTCTTGGTTGGGATCCTCCTCGGCGTATCGTTTGGCGATCTCGAGGAGGTCGGGGATGTTGTCGAGTGTGCGGGCGTGTCGCTTGAGCTTGGCGACTAGTGGCTCGTAGCGGCACGAGGTCTTGAAGCAATGGATCGCGGTGTCCGGGTGGATGCCGACCGCGTTGTACCAGAGCTCTTGCCACCGTTGGACCCAGTTGCGGGTCGACTCGCGGGGTCCCTGGACGCATCGTTCCAGGTCCTCGATGGTGGTGGCGCGGGTGTAGGAGCACTCGAAGTGCCTGACGAAGGCGTCTCGCATTTCCTCCCAGGAGTCGATACTGTCCTGGGGGAGCGTGTTGATCCATTGCCTGCACGTCCCCTCCATCATCAGTGGGAGGTAACGGGCGGCGAGTAGGTCAGTGTGACCCGCGATCCCCATTGCCATGAGGTATGTGTCAAGCCAGACTGCGGGGTCGTACGAAGAGTCGTACTTTTCTATCTCCTTTGGCGCCTTGAAGTTTGGTGGGTACTTTTCGCCTCGGATCATTGGTCCGAAGCACTTAGGCCCTAGTCGACTGAGCGACCCCATGGGCTCGCCATCGCGGCGAGTATTTAGGGTGTGCCGCAAGTCGTCGGGCTGGCGTGCGCGCCAGTTTTGGTTGTTGATGATGTGAGTGCGGGCGTCGATGGGTTCTCCGTTAGCGGCGACGAAGTTGGTCGCCGGCCTGGGATCGTTGGTGGAGAGTGCCGCGTTCGCGGGTCGGCGTTGGAGCTGCAGTGGCTCTGGTGGCGGGCAATTGAGGGTGTTTGCCGCCGCTGGGCGGCCGCTTGAGGCCGCCCTGCTTCCCGAGGAGCGCGAGTATACTCGCCCTTGCGAGTCGGCGCCCTCTCTTTGCTGCTCCACGGCTTTGGCGAGCAGGGCCTTGACGTACTGGATCTGTAAGGCGCCGTCGCCGGTGGCCGTGATGCTATCGGCTGCTGCTCGACCTGCCACGAGGTTGTCCATCGGGGTGGAGAACAGTGGGAGGCCGTTAGCGTCGCGCTCCCGTGAAGAGACGACTATCCGCGGCTGGTCCCTGGGAGGGGTGCGGTTGGGTGGTGGTGGGGCACCCATCGCCGTCGATCCTGGCGGGGGCCGAGTGCTTCCTCCTGGTGGCGCGTTCTCGCAGATCGCGCGCTCGGCTATGCGAGCCGGGTCGCTTTCGTCGTCGAAGTTCAGGGCGCGCCCCTGAACGGTGGGGTTCAGGCGTGACCTGATCCGCTGCTGGTGGTAGCGTGACAGTTCCTGCGCTGTCACTTGCTCGAGGCGAAATTTTTCGCGCTCGGCCTGCTCTTTGCGCACTGCCTCCGCCAATTTCAGGCGGAGTTCCTCGACCTCCGTTGCCGTGGCGTTAGGAGGGATTGGGGTGGAGAAAGGATCCTCCGGCGGATCGGCGCCGGTGGCCATGTAGGTCGCGGCGTGGCGACCGGTTCCGTCGTGGAGGTCGGCGGAGTTTTCCGACCCGGAGTCGAATTCGAAAATCCCGAGGATGGAGGGGTCCTCGAAATCTCCCGCGTTGGAGACCTGGGCGATGGAGCCCGCGGACGAGGCCGCGGTGATGGACCCGGCGAGTGACGCCGGGGTCGCCGAGTCGGCGTCGTCGGTGAGGGCCGCATCTTCTGCGGCCGCTGAGTTCCCGGCCACGTTGCTGTGGGCCGAGTTGTACTCGGAGGCGAGGCGGTGGATCGTGCGAACCTGGCTCTCAGAGAGCCGATCGCGTGGTGGTGACTCGCGGATGCGAGCCGAGTCCTCCGAGTTGGTGACGTCGGTGAGGCCGACGAAGAGGCTGATCGTGCCGATTGGCAGGATCACGCTGTGCGTAACGGGTCGCGCCGCCGGGACGTAGCTGCTCGGCAAGATCTGGAGCATCTCGCCGATCGCTATCATACGGCCGGTGGCGACCGTCTCGTTGATGGGCAGATTGGATCTCGCCGCAGAACACCGGCCGGACCGGCCAGGCCCCACGGTGGGCGCCACTGTCGTGGGAATGACCACGGCAGATGCTGCAATCGGCAGCGAGTAGTAGAACGAAGGGCAAGGGCGGCCAGCCATCTGCGGTGCGAGATAAGGGCAAAGACACAGGGATTTACCCAGGTTCGGCCCCCCGGAGGGTAAAGACCTACTCCTGCTAGATTGTATTATGGAGGTGATTACAATGGGCGAACTCGGCGACTAGGCGGCGAGTTGCTTGGGTGTATGAGGGAACGCGTCTCTACTCACCCCGTAGGGAGGTTTATATAAGCTCACCTCCCCTAAGGTTTACATATCTCAACCGATTCAGTTACAGCTTTGGTAATCGTTTAACTTAATCCAACTGGGTCTATCTACTCGCCTGGGCCTTCAACTTCCAGTCGCCCAGTAGCCTGCTGGGCTTTGATCCACTCGCCGTTATGTAGGCCCACTCGCCAGCCTTTGGACCAGTCGGAAACGTTCTGCTGAGTATACCCCAGTAGACGTATCCCCATCACCACTAGTTTAAGGATATACTAGTAATTTACAAGCAACAATAATACTCCAAGATAAGTTGCCAGGTGTATGTTTAATTAGTGGTACTTACAATTTGTCCTCACCCTAGCTTTATGTGCCGACCTATAAATTCAAAAGGTGTATACTTTTCCTTTTTTTAAGAAGCAATAACAACAGAATTTGTGTTATCTTTTTTCCAAGACATAATCGATGTTTTTCTTAGAGTATCTTCTTATATTGAGAAAATAAGGAGGGGATATTGGTACTTGGTAGTCCATTTGCTATGTGCTAATGGGCCACCTAGGCTCGACCAATGACTTCGGTCCATGATGGACTATCTAATCTAGTTCGTGGCTATGAGGTGGAGAAGAAGCCAAATTACGCATTTGATCCTACAAACGACTAGGCTCAAAATCTGTACCACCAGCCCAATCCCTTTAAGGACACATGCCAAAAAAAAAGACAGCTCTCGTGCATACATTTTTAGACCGTGGTTTCCATGCCCCGTTGACCAAAGCACATAAGGGTAACTGAAACTGTATCTTTGTTTCGAGGACTTCTAACCTTTGTTTCACCGAAGCCACACATGTTGCCATCTATCTCAAGGACACTAAAAAGGAGTCACTTTTGGGGGAAAGAACAGAAGTTCCAGAAGGCACTGATAAAGAGAGCGAGTGAGACCAAAGATAGACTCGGACAAACATGATATAAACTCAAATTGAACGTGGATAGGAAAAAAAAAATGTCACGCGTGTTTTCGGGCTACGTGGTTTACAGGCCCATCTGGTACAGAGCGTCCACCCGGCCTGCCGGCTCACGTTTCTGCCTCGATCGGGCCTCGATGCAGTAGAGGATGGAAGCGTTCGCGCATAGTGAATGCAGTAGACGTCGCGCGAATTCTCAGCAAAAAAAAAAAAAGTAGGCGTCGCGCGTTACCAGTGACCATGAACGGGCGGAGACGTATCATCGATCGACCATGCATATGCATGGGTAAGGTGATGCATGACGTGCACGCTGGAGCACGGGTTCATGTAAAGCACGTCCTGGCTCCAGGGTCTGCATGACCTGTGTGCTACTTTGGACGGTTCCCGTGGATCGATCGGAGCTCGACCCCGGAAGGTAATTAACACCAAAGAGGCTTTGTTTGGCGAGAGAGAAATCCCGGAAGCAACCGACCCAGCGTCACGCCGGCCGCGCGCGTCGCCCGGCCATCCATAATGGCTCGTAGCGAGCGAGGGGCCTGGCCGCGCGCGTTCTTCTTCGGCATTCGGTTCCTTCCAGTGCATGGCATGCATATGGCTCGTAGCGAGCGAGTGGCCGGGCGGGCGCGCGCGTCCTCGGCCGCGCCCGCGCGCGCGCGTGGTACCGGACGAGGCGCCGGCCGGGCATACGTTTCCAGCTAGCTGCATGCCTTGGAGGTAGCGCAGCTGTTCCTTCACTTTTTTTTTTTGCTTTCGGTGCCGTGTGGTCGATCGACGGAGGTAGATCGACAAGGTGACGCCTACGTCGGACCACACCATATGTGCATCTGTGCCCCACATGGAAGTGGAGTGGAGTGTTGCATCTGACCGACCGATCGACGGCGGTGCATTACACTATGCGCTAACATGTCTGTTTGCGCACATAAGGCCAGCCAAAGTACTTAGGCGTGACGCATACCTGTGTGACTGTGTATACCAGTGTACCTATATGTTCGATGTGATCGAGGACATCTGACGACCTTTGCTTCACCTGTTTACCAAACCAGCATTAATTTGTTGCTATCTATCTATCTATCTCATGGATCTGGATCTAGCTACAACATGTAAGTATATATCCATGCAACCAGCTAGCTCTCGAAGCTTCCAAACCTCTGCATCCCTAGCACCTAACAAACCGTGCGTGGGTTCAAAAACACTTTAATTGCCACATTAGCACAATTATCGTCTTCCATGCACCACCAAAGCGTCTCAGCTTTTGGACAAAAAAATAAATGACCGATCGACGCAAAAAGGCCAGTAAGCGGTGATGGGTGAGACAAAAGAGAGGACGTGGCAAAATAACGAAAATCTAGAGAACTAATTATCCGTTGCTGAAAAAAAAGTAAAGCTTATTTCTCAAACTTAGTCGTCCATCGCTAGTTTAAGGATGTAATCAACGATCAATATTGCCAAAATAAGTTGCCAGGTGTGTGTTTAATTAGTGGCACTGACCATTTGTTCCCACGCTACCTTTATGTGCTGACATGTACATTCAAAAGGAGTATCTTTTTCTTAAGACGAAATCGATGTTTTTTTCTCTTAGAGTATCTTCTTAGATACATTATTGAGGAAATAAGGAGAGGATATTCATACTTGGTAGCCCATTTGCTATGTGCTAATGGCCCGCCTAGTCTTTACCAGTGAATTTGGGCCACGATGGACTATCCAGTCTACTTCATGGTTAGGCGAAGGAGGAGCCAAATTAAGCATTTAACACGAGAGATGATTAGGCCCAAAATCAGGACAACGAGCCCAGTCCATTTAAGGACACCTCCCAAAAGAATGATAGTTCTCGTTCACATATTTTTTAGATATTGGTTTCATGCCCTACCGACCGAAGTACGTAGGGTTAACCTATATGTGCATCTTCTTTCAAGGACTTCTGACCTTTGCTTCACCGAATCCACATTTGTTGCAATCTATCTCACAGATGGATTCCTAGTTAGAACACGTATGTATGTATGTGAGTACAGACTAGCTAGGTCTCAAAGCGTCCAAATTGTCTATTCCTGGCATCTAACGAGTGTGCTTTGCGTGTCTGCCATGAGTTCAAAACCCTTTAATTGCCACCCCAACACCATTATCCCCTTCCATGCGCAACCCCCCAAAAGTATCGGCTTTTGAACAAGAAAAAAATGTTTGATCGATGCAAAAGGGAACCGGTGATCAGTGAGACAAATGAGAGGACGTGGAAAAACAATAAAAGGCTGGAGAATTAATTATACATTGCTCGAAAAAGAAGTAAAGCTTGTTTCTTCAAGTTTATTACACAATTAAAGACCAACAATACTCCAATATAGGTTACCGGGTGTGTGTTTAATTAGTGCTACTTCAAGTTTGTTTTCACGCTACCTTTATGTGTTGACCTTTAGATTCAAAAAGAGTATACTATTTTTAAGAATGACAACGAGAAAATATGTGCTATCTTTTTTCTTCAGATGAAATCGATGTTTTTTGCTTAGAGTATCTTCTTAGAAACATTATTGAAGAAACACGGAGGGAATATTGATACTTGGTAGCCCATTTGCTATATGTTAATGGGCTACCTAGGCTTGACCAATGAATTTGGGGTATAATGAAATATCTAGTCTACTTCATGGCTAGGCGGAGAAGGAGATAAATTATGCATTTAACACTAGAGACAACTAGCTCAAAATCAGGACCAAGAGCCCAATCCATTTAAGGGCACCTACCCAAAAAAGATAGTGTTCATGGATAAATTTTTAGATCCTGGTTTGCATGCCCTACCGACCGAAGTAGGTAGGGGTAACCCATATGTGCATATATCTCTTGAGAACTTCTGACCTTCACTTCACCGAAGCCACATTTGCTGACATCTTTCTCACGAATGGATTCCTAGCACTAGTGGAAAAGAGGCCTTCAGTTCAAAGTCAATCATGTCACCAGTCCCGGTTTGTTAAGAACCAGGACTAGTGCTAACACTAGTCCCGGTTCGTAACGTATCCAACGGCTAGTAATTGTGATAAACACTAGTCCCGGGCCGGACTGGACCTCTAGTCCCGGTCCGTAATACGGTCTGGGACTAGTTACCTCGAGCCGGCCAGCTGCACTTTACGGGAACTATTAGTCCCGGGTCGTATAATGACCTAGGACTAGCTGGTCCTTTATATAGTGCATCTTCGTGTCCACGGCCCGAGCCATGGTGTCTATTTTACTCAAAGAAGCAAGCCGAGTTTATGCCCTTTTTTTCTCAAAGATTTGTCAAGATTTAGTTTGTAACTCCTAAATCCAAGGTTTTAAATGGTTAGGAACTTCATCCTTTCATCTCAGTGCGACAGAAGTAGAGATGGATTTGCATGCATGCTCTAGAAGTAGAGGATTTTAAAATATGTAACAAATTTTGATTAGGCACAAAGTTACTAAAAATTGAAATGTGTAATTTTAGAGTTTTAGAGCTTAGATTGGAATGAGGTTTTCACTTATAGAACAATAATAAAAAAACTCCACATTTATCATGTTAATTGTTTTCTCCAATTCACAAATTGGTGTATGTAATTTTTTCAAAATTCAAAATTAATGCTCTAGAATCTCTTATTATAACTTGTATTAAATTGCTCACTGATCTCTATTCCTGATGCTGTGTAATGGTTTTTGATATATTTTTACTATAATGCAGATGGTCAGGGAATGGATGTACGATACTGACCGACTCTCTGGCGAGTTCATTAATGACGTGCATGAATTTATCCGTGTGGCTGATGTAAACAAGCGGAATGGTTTTGTATTTTGTCCATGTAGTGGATGTAGGAATCAAAAGGATTACTCTGACTCAAAAATCCTTAACAGCCACCTGTAAAAGTCCGATTTCATGCCCAGTTATAATTGTTGGACCAAGCATGAAGAGAGAGGGGTTATAATGGAAGAAACTTAAGAAGAGAAGGATGATGACAACTATCATGGTTTTCCTAAGTACGGAGATACTTCCATGGGGGAAGCTGAAGGGGAGGCTAGAGAAGAGCACATGATGAGCCCGCTGATGATCTTGGTCGGACCATTGCCGGTGCACGAAGAGACTGTGAAAATGAAAAAGTGAGGGAGAAGTTCAATCACATGTTAGAGGATCACAAAAATTTGTTGTACCCAAATTGTGAAAATGGTCTGAAAAAGCTGGGCAGCACACTGGAATTGCTGCGATGGAAGGCAGAGTGTGTTATACATGACTCCTCATTTGAAAAGTTGCTGAAAATGATGAAGAATATGCTTCCAAAGGATAACGTATTGCCCACCAGTACGTACGAAGCAAAGAAGATTGTCTGTCCTCTAGGTTTAGAAGTTCAGAAGATACATGCATGCCCTAATGACTGCATCCTCTACTGCGGTGAGGAGTACAAGAATTTGGATGCATGCCCGGTATGCACTACACTGCGGTATAAGATCAAACGAGATGATCCTGGTGATGTTGAGCGCGAGCCCCCCTGGAAGAGGGTTCCTGCCAAGGTGATGTGGTATGTGGTGCATATTTGCATCATGTTTCAGATTATTATTTTGCATTGTAGATGTAGGATTTTGGTATTTTACGGTGTTCACACGCACTTTTTATGTTTATTTTTACCAGGATCAGATCAGATGCTGGATCCAATTAACACAATTCTTGGAGCAGTTGTACTGGAGAGAAAAGGGGCCAAAAACTACGTAAATCGCTTATTTGGGAAATACTAATAATATCAGAAGAAAACTCGAAGCAAGCAAAGGAGGCAGAAGAGTTGACGACCAACTATACGGGTCGCCGCCGTATAGTTACGGCAGTATAGTTAGCACCGTCTCCGCCTCCTCAAATAGTTTCACCCCATGCAACTGGTTCAGAGAGACGACATATAGAACACCCATAAATCACCAAAACCTAACCTCCGGAAGGCATCTAGAGGGGAAACTTGCCATAGGGATCCATCTTCGCCCTAAGAAGATATGGGAGGCCAAGGCATCAATCTCCATCTTCATCAACCGCTGCATCTTCATCACCACCATCATGTCGATCCATCCCATCAAGATCTTCTTGTAATTCTTGCACTAGTTGTGGATTTATACAAGTATTATTCATCGATAATCGTTTCCATTACTATTGACATCATGTTGTTTGCCTCCATGGCTGAGTAGATCATTAGTTCTTGGAGAGATGGAGAAACCCTAGCATGAGATTGAAATAATATAAAGTTTATTATGATATTCATCGCTGTGACCATGTGTTAGATTGTCTACATCTTGATGTTGGGAGAAGTCGACCTCTCCAATATTTTCCTCTTGTGGATACTTGATGTAGGGAACTACTTGTTGGTAGACGGAGGGATGTTAGCACTTATAGTGACTATAAAGCTGTTGACACTCCTTACTTATCAACTTGGGAATCGAGAAAACTCACAAAACACTGTCCATGCCATGGGATACGTCCAGCGGGATTATGTCTCTTAATAGCACAGTAATTTAATTGTTGTTGATTGCTGTCTGTTGTGGTTATGAGCATGATTTGAGCAGTGGTTGCTGCCTCTTTGTCCAAATACGGAGTTCGTCCCACACATAAATAGTTGAGAATTTTCATGATAATAATCTTTATCTTAGCCCTTTATAATGCTAGTGGTGAATCCGTTAATCCCTGAGAACGCTTTTTCCCACTGAAGTTTCACATCTCTTTTACATACGCGATACTTATTTTCTATATTCAGTTTTATTTACTTTACTCGTTGTTCTCTTATACCAAAAACCCTAAAACACCTTTTTACGCAATACTCGCATTTTATCTTGTCACTTAGAACTTTATTTAGCATTTCTAGTTTTAGTATTTATTTCAAGAATTCTTAGACTTCAGACTCCTGCTCCCTGTGGGATCGATATCTTTATTTAAAAACTAGCTACAACCAATCTGTGCACTTGCGGTCATCAAGCTATTTTCTGGCACCATTGCTGGGGAGCTAAGATCTATAGGTCTTTTACTTTTTGCTTATTTATTTTAGTTTTGTTAAGTTTTGTTTTGAGTTACAGCTTTCCACCAAAATGATAGAGTTTGAGCATATGACTAGTGCTAACTACTCAACCACTTTGGGAAGCCCTATGATATTTATAAAAGAGACAAGTCCAACAAGAAGACAAGGGGGTTTGAAATAAATCCTCTACTACTTTGTATTTTACACAAGAAGCAATTTAATAGAGATGAAAAGATCCGGATCCATATGAGCATATTGCATGTTTCAATGATATATGTGGCATGCTCCAATTAACAGGGTATACCGATGATGAGGTAAGGGTTAAACTTTTTAGTCAAACTTTGACAAGTACAACTCTCTCATGGTATAGATCTCTACCCTTAGAAGCCACTACTGCTTGGGATAATTTAGCTTGTGATTTCCTATCTAAATATTATCCATTATCAAATTCTTTTGGAATTAGGTGTCTTATAATGACTTGGAGGAACCGTCCTAATGAAGGAATGGTAAGATCTTATATAAGATTTAAAGATTTACTTAGACAATGTCCTTATCATGATTTGCCTGAATGGTATTTATTGCATATCTTTTATGGCGGTTTAATTGAACCTAATAAAATTGAACTAGACTCTTGTGCGAGAGGAGATTTTATGGATTTACCTATAACCAAAGCTTGGGCTTTACTTAATAAAATTCACGATCATAGAGTTTCATGGAATTTTGGTCTAGGAAGTGAAGGAGGCACAGAAATAGATCATGAATGTATTCACGACTATAATAGAAAAGTCCATGTTAATGAACTATCTAAAGAGCTTTATTTAGATTCAGATCTTGTGTTGCAAATTGTTAAATCTTTTACAGAACACATTGAATCTCCAAAAGAGGGTTTGGTCAAGTATGATCCACCACCTAATACTAAGAAGAAAAAAGAAGTTAGAGCAACATTGGCCTCCCTAGAATCAATGAACCTTTTCCTAACACTGCACAAAAGCATATTTTGGAATATGAACAGTTCAAGGCAGTACAGGAGGAAAATAAGAGGAAAGTGTGCCAATAATTGAAGAACATCCAGATGAAGCCAATGAGGGAATATGCCCGAGAGGCAATAATAAAGTGGTTATTATCGTATTCCTTGTTTATGATAAATGTTTATTTTGCATGCTATAATTGCATTAATACAGAAACGTTAATACATGTGTGTTTAATAAACAAACAGAAAGTTCCTAGTTATGCCTCTCTTATAAACTAGCTCGTTGATTAACAAGATGATCAAGGTTTCCTGATCATGGACATTGGATGTTGTTAATAACGGGATCACAACATTAGTGTAATGGTGTGATGAACATTCATCCGAAGTATAGCATTACGATCAAAGTCATTGAGTTTATATTGCTATAACAACTTACGAAGTGATCCTAATCCTTAGACCATGAGATCATGTCAATCACTAACACCGGAAGAGTTTCTTGATAACATCAAACGTCACACCGTAACAGGGTGATTATAAAGATGGATTCAGAACTAATAAAGTGTTATGTTGAGGCCCATGGATCGAGAGTGGAATTTGTTCATCCCGATGACAGATAGATATGCTCTGGGCCCTCTTGGTGATATCACATTGATTAGCTTGCAAGCAAGTGATTTGATCACTAGAATGTTATATCACGGGAACGAGAAAAGAGTGCATGTCAGTAACGAGATCAAACTAGGTATGGAGATACCGATGATCGAATCTCGGACATGTAATATATCGTAAAACAAAGGGATTAAGATACTAGCGTAAAAGGTTCCGACGATCACAAGAAAGTCATCGTTGAATGTGTGGGAGTCAGTATGGGTCTCCAGATCCCGCTTCTGATTATTGATCTGAGAGGGGTCTCGATCATGTCTGCATTATTCGCGAACCATAGGGTGACACACTTAAGAGACACCGACATCCATTTGGAGCAAAAGTTTCATGTCGGGAAGAATAACAAGCGCAGGAATTTATTTCACTAGATACCGAAACGGGTTTTTGGGTGAAATTGCAGAAAGTGTTTCTGCATGTGAAATGAAATACTAGCAAGGGGTTATATGTGAAAGTTTGTCATTAAAGTAATTGACAAAATTCTGAATATATAAAAGGATTTTTATTTAATGAGAGTTTGCATTAAATTTGGTGGAAATTTAATGGGAATTTGAATGGAGGGAATTGAAAGGCATTTGAGTGAGTGGAGTGTCCACCCACATGAATGTGGAAGAGGTGGGGGCAGCCCCATGGCTGGGCGCATGGCCCCTTGGGTGCCCCCCTCTCCCTATAAAAGGAGCCCCCCTCCCTCTCTCTCACTCACACCTCCTCGTGAAGGATCTCTCTCCCCCTCTAGTATTTATCCCCCATGGTCTCGGACTAGCGAGATACATGTTCCCGGTGGCTTTTCGGCAATAAAGAGTTGTGCTTCCGCTGCATCGCTGGAGCGAGGAGGCGGAGGTTGCTCGGTGCCTCGAACGTGTGTGCGAGCACGGATGCACTGCTGTTTTGTGGCGTTAGGACTTCCTCTCGATCTTGAGATCGGCAAGAGATCGTCTACATCAACCACGAGTTTGGACTCGTTAAGCTTTGTCGGTCTTCAAGGGTATGTTCTCTACGGATATACATCTGCCCGTTGTTTGTATCTAGTAGATAGATCTTGGTACATAGTTGTTCCCATCGTAGGAAATTTTTTGTTTTCTATGCTGCAAACCCTACAGTGGTATCAGAGCCGGATCTATGCGTAGATACTTTGCACGGGTATTACACATATGAGTATGTGGGCGATGATGATCATTTTATTGCTTCTTAGTTGTACTTTGGATATTGGTGGCATAGTGGGATAAAGCGGCCCGGACAAACTTTACATGTCCTCGCACATGAGACCTGTTCCACGCTTGACATGCAACTAGTTTTGCATAAGTGGCTAGCGGGTGTCTGTCTCTCCTACTATAGTCAATATCTAATTTGCAACGAGTTGTCAACAATTTGGTTATCCTCGTTGTGGTTCATGTTCGTAGGTAAGAACGGTTCTATCTTCGAAAGCCCTAAGCCACGTAAAACTTGCAATGGATAAATTAGAGGCGTCTAGTTTAGATTATTGCTGGGCTAGTGTTATGATATGGTGATGTTGTAAGTAGATGTATGAGATGATACTCTTACAACACACATAGCGTGTAAGTTCCATAGACCTTGGCCTTACACATAAAGGTATGATAGAGATCATACCACAGTGCACATGATGGAGATCATATGCGGGAACCATATCATTCCACTTATAAACATGTGATGTTTTGATTGCATCTTATATTGCTTGTTTGGCGTTTTATTAGCATAATAAGATGATCCCTCATTTAGATATCAAGATAAGAATGTGTTCTTTCTTAAGTATGCACCGACAATGTTTCGTCGCTTCAAGACATCACGTGATGATCGGGTGTACTTGAATCCACGAGCATATCTCGGGTGTAAGACAGTTACACATGCGAATACTAAGGTTCTTACTTGGCGAGCCTAGCATGTACAGACATGGCCTCGGAACACGGACCGAAAGGTTAAGCATGAGTCATATAGTAGATATGATGACCATATGGATGCTCGCCTTTGAAGCTACTCCGACTCACGTGATGATCGGACTTGGTGTAGTGGATTTGGTTCATGTAATCATCAAAAAGACACGAGGGATGTCATTTTTGAGTGGGAGTTCATTTCTAATTTGGATTAGTAGAACTCAATTTATCATAAATTAAATCAAAGTGAATTTGCATAATTTGTTGTAGTCATTGGCATTCGTTCACCACCTTATGCATAGTTGTAATTGAGATAATAGAACTATAGAATTCTGGATATATAATTTACGAACCGGTATCGTATTGAGTTGAGTGTCAATCTAAAGTTTAAAGTCCTATTGCAAACTTTCAGCAAATTCTATTTACTCCGTGAAATTTAATAGTTGGTATTAAATCGAGAGTAATAATTCCAGTGTTAGTATCTTAAGTATCATATTTGCCTCCATGATTCTTGATTTAAATATCAAGATTATCTAGGAGCTGAAAGAATTGTTTCAGAAACCATCATGTGTGACAGATATAACGATATCTGAAACAATGTTTTGGTTGCAATATGATAGAGTATAATATATGTTCTCATATTGGATGAGAATTTACGAAGGTTGGAGATGCTAGACATCCTAACCATCCAAAAGGGTTTAGGAAAGTAATGTTATACTCACGATTCACCTTTATAAGCTACAGTAGCTTGATCATGAAAGTCGTCATGATAAGGATGAATAGAAGATGTATGTAAAGTGTTTACTACACTAAAAGATTACTAAAGAATGGATTTTGAAAGAATACCGATCATTTTGATGATGGTGATCTACTTCAAAGTGCAAGTCCAAAGGCATTATTATTTGAATATACACGCTTTGGACTATGTGTCATGTATATGGCGCCACTTTTGATGTTGATAGATTCTTTTAAAAAGGAAAAGGAAATGCTGAAAGAGAATCTATAAAATATACTTGGCAGAAAAGAAAAGATTGGAAATATCCAATTTAGGTATATATATGATATACATGTTATGGTTGTATTCTTTGCTTGTTAAACAATGTGGTTCTTGGGTATTGGATAGCGAATTGGTTGGTATGAAATTTCGTACGGAACAACGCAATTCATGAACCACAATGGCCTAAGTAACTAGCAAGAGAATATGTGATGATGTTCATCGAAAACAAAAAAACCGTTGTTTGTATTTCTCGTTGACATCAAAGCTTGACTTCAAGATTTGTTTTAATAATTGTTATTTAAATCAGGTATTATGAGAACAAAGGTTGTTCAAATAATTACCGTATTCCATATAAGATGGATGATTTACAAATCTAGTTGGAGAAATCACATCCATAAAACCTAATGCTAAAATGTCGCAAGACAAATGATTGAAAGATCACTTATGAAGTGACATCGATGTTTAAATTATATTGGAAAGAAAACATGAAGAATCTCCATATTCATGGATTTTTGGAGTCTTTGATTTGATCAAGTGATGCTTGTGAGACATTCCACGTGATAATTAAAACTTTGTTCAAAGGCCAAAGAAGAACAAACAACTAAATTATTGGAATTTATACATATCGATGTATGTAGTCCATTATGTATAGTCGTAAGCGATGGATTTCAACTTCATATGCTTTCTCCGGAAATTTGAATGAATATTCACTTAATGAGAAAGAAGTATGAAATATTTGAAAAACGTTTCAAAGACTTTCAAGATGAAGTGGAAAATCATTGTAACAAGAAAATAAATGGTTTATGATTTTATCATAAGGGATTTGTTTGAGTTACAAGTGTAACAAGAAAATAAATAAATTATGATTTTATCATAAAGGGATTTATTTGAGTTACAAGTTTAGCAAAACACCTAGATTTACATATCCCGAAACACCATAGGAATATGGAATGTTTGAGATTTGTAATGAAACCTTGTTTGACATGGTTGGATCAAAGGTGTTATTTATAAAACTGCCATTATGTTTTAAAAGATTAAAGCTTTAGAGACTTCCGCTTTTACACTGAAAAGAGCTCCATCTTGATCCGTTGAAATGACACCATGGAAGTTATGGTTTGGGGTAAAACCCAAGTTGTCATTTCTTAAATTTTGGTATGCTAAACATAAGTAAGATGTTTACAACCGAAGTCGTATGAGCATGTATTTGTAGGTTATTTCGAATAACAATTGGTTATTCCACCAAAGACAAAAGGGTTTGTCGCTTGAAACGTGAAGTTTCTTGAAGAAGGAATTTTTCATAAATGTTAAGTGGGAGGACAATAGAACTTTGATAAGGTTAACAAACCTTAGCTATATGTGCTGAGTTGCGCAGCGCCGAAAAATGTTCCGGAGGCAGCCAGAATGCTCATGGATTACGTGCCTCAAAGGTTGCGGTCACGGAGGTCTAAAGTTCCTATTGAACCAAGAAAGTCGGATAAACAATCAAATGATTAAGATTTGAGAGTAAATCATTATTGTTTGACAATGATGAACCGACTATATGCAAAGAAGCAATGATGGGACCTGACTCCATCAAATGGATTGAAGCCATAAAATCCGTGATAGTTCCATACACGAGAAATCAAGTTTTGAACTTGGAAGACCCTCCGGAAAGGTGTAAAAACCTATCGGTCGTATTTGGATCTATAAAGAAACAGACATGGATGTCTCACATCTATGAAATATTCGACATGTCGTAAAGTATTTTATGACAATGTTCAAAGAGTTGACTATGAAAAGATTTGATCTTTCATAGCGATATTTAGTCTGAACGGATTAAAGTAGCAACCACTACATATAATTTGGTATATGGTAGATGAATAAACAAAACAAAGTTTTTCTAATAGAATGGTTACCTAGGACGTGTACATGACACGGTCCAAAGGGTTTTGTTAATTCAAAGGATGCTAAAAAGGGCATGCAAACTTCAACGGTTGAAGTAAGCATCACGGAGTTGGAATCTTCACCGTGATGAAAAAGGAGTTTTCATCTGGAGACGATGAAGATGCTTGCATTTGCAAGAAATTAAGTGGGAGAGCTGAGACATATTTCTAATACATTATGTGAAGGACATTTGTTGATTAGAAATGATGTATCTTTTATTGACAAAGGTTAAGGATTTCATTTTGATGAAAGACTTAGGAAAAACCCGAATATTTAGCATGAATGTCTATAGTGGATAGACGGTGACGCTAATATGGTTGGGCCAAACGTACATATATGAGATATTGAAGGAGTTCAATATAGAAACGACAAGAAACGGTTCTTGTCGCATGGAAAGGAATTGAATCAAGATTCAAGTGTATTGACACTTGATAAGTGAAACAAGATTCAAGTGCTTTGACACTTGATGAGTGAAATCACGAGAATGTTTTGATCAATCATACCATGATATGTACACATCCAGATATGTCTTATGCTCTAAGTTTTATGAGCATATACCAGAATGAATCATAAAATGATCATTGGACGATAGTGAGAATATTCTTATGATCTTTTGGAAGAACTAAGAATATATTTGTGTAGAGGTGACAAACAATTACAAATAGTTCATTGTAAAGCGTTACATTGATACTAGTTTTGTCACAAGATACAAATTAAGTTTATCTCAATTTAAACTATGGGTGGCACAATGTAATGGAAAGGAGATTCCATGATGGATTTGGATGAATTCCAAAGTTAAGACATTATGACGGATACTACAACAAAAGGCTAAGTATATGACTGCTATAGTAGCAACAAAGGAGGGAATTTGTGTCAAGTAGTTTGTTATCAAACTAAGGTGTGGTTCGCAACGGGCTAACACTAAAGATATATTGTATGACAATAGTATCGACATGATTTAACCCCAAGGAACTAAAGGTCTCACTGAAAGACCAAATTTATACAATGCCATCTCATTGTAGAATGAGTGATGCATGAAGACGCAAAGACATGCAAATACACACGGACCTGAAGCGTCAGATCCGTAGATTATGTTAACCACTTGCAATTGCGTATATGGAACACCGGAAAGCCATAAGTGTTAAATACGCAAAGTTCTCAAACTAGATTATTGTCTCTAGTGCAAGTGGGAGACTGAAGGGAATATGCCCGAGAGGCAATAATAAAGTGGTTATTATCGTATTCCTTGTTTATGATAAATGTTTATTTTGCATGCTATAATTGTATTAATACGGAAACGTTAATACATGTGTGTTTAATAAACAAACAGAAAGTTCCTAGTTATGCCTCTCTTATAAACTAGCTCGTTGATTAACAAGATGATCAAGGTTTCCTGATCATGGACATTGGATGTTGTTAATAACGGGATCACAACATTAGTGTAATGGTGTGATGAACATTCATCCGAAGTATAGCATTATGATCAAAGTCATTGAGTTTATATTGCTATAACAACTTACGAAGTGATCCTAATCCTTAGACCATGAGATCATGTCAATCACTAACACCGGAAGAGTTTCTTGATAACATCAAACGTCACACCGTAACATGGTGATTATAAAGATGGATTCAGAACTAATAAAGTGTTATGTTGAGGCCCATGGATCGATAGTGGAATTTGTTCATCCCGATGATATATAGATATGCTCTGGGCCCTCTCGGTGATATCACATTGATTAGCTTGCAAGCAAGTGATTTGATCACTAGAATGTTATATCACGGGAACGAGAAAAGAGTGCATGTCAGTAACGAGATCAAACTAGGTATGGAGATACCGATGATCGAATCTCGGACATGTAATATATCGTAAAACAAAGGGATTAAGATACTAGCGTAAAAGGTTCTACGATCACAAGAAAGTCATCGTTGAATGTGTGGGAGTCAGTATGGGTCTCCAGATCCCGCTTCTGATTATTGATCTGAGAGGGGTCTCGATCATGTCTGCATTATTCGCAAACCTTAGGGTGACACACTTAAGAGACACCGACATCCATTTGGAGCAAAAGTTTCATGCCGGAAAGAATAACAAGCGCATGAATTTATTTCACTAGATACCGAAACGGGTTTTTGGGTGAAATTGCAGAAAGTGTTTCTGCATGTGAAATGAAATACTAGCAAGGGGTTATATGTGAATGTTTGTCATTAAAGTAATTGACAAAATTCTGAATATATAAAAGGAGTTTTATTTAATGAGAGTTTGCATTAAATTTGGTGGAAATTTAATGGGAATTGGAGTGGAGGGAATTGAAAGGCATTTGAGTGAGTGGAGTGTCCACCCACATGAATGTGGAAGAGGTGGGGGCAGCCCCATGGCTGGGCGCATGGCCCCTTGGGTGCCCCCCTCTCCCTATAAAAGGAGCCCCCTCCCTCTCTCTCACTCACACCTCCTCGTGAAGGATCTCTCTCCCCCTCTAGTATTTATCCCCCATGGTCTCGGACTAGCGAGATACATGTTCCCGGTGGCTTTTCAGCAAGAAAGAGTTGTGCTTCTGCTGCATCGCTGGAGCGAGGAGGCAGAGGTTGCTCGGTGCCTCGAACGTGTGTGCGAGCACGGATGCGCTGCTGTTTTGCGGTGCTAGGACTTCCTCTCGATCTTGAGATCGGCAAGAGATAGTCTACATAAACCACGAGTTTGGACTCGTTAAGCTTTGTCGGTCTTCAAGGGTATGTTCTCTATGGATATACATCCGCCCGTTGTTTGTTTGTATCTAGTAGATAGATCTTGGTACATAGTTGTTCCCAACGTAGGAATTTTTTTGTTTTCTATGCTGCGAACCCTACAACCAAAGATGAAGAGGTAATAAAGGAAGCAATCATGGCTATATATGCACATTGTAACATAGTTGAACTTGATGAAGAGACTTCTATATTGGTTGAAGGTAAAATTAAGGTAAAAGATGTGGGTAAGCCTATTCTTCCCTGCATATTTAAAGAAACAGCGCATTACGGTTTATGTGATCTTGGAACCGAAGTTAAAGATTTATCATATGACTTTTATTTAGAAATAAAAGAAGAGATAGCACCAGCCACAATAGAAAATACTGACATGACAATCATGTTAGCCAATAAAAATCTTAGAATTCCAATGTGAGTAGTTTAAGATGCAACTGTCACAATTGACAATAAAAATTTCTCTATTGATTTTGTAGTTGTTGATATGCCAATTGACACTCTTTGCCCAATCATATCGGGAAGAAACTTTTTGAGTGATATAGGTGCCACAGTTGACTTCAAAAAGGAGTTTGTATCCCTTAAGCTTGGGAAAGCGGAACAAGAATTCCACTTTTCCAAATTTAAAGACAAATCTCTACATATACAAGAAGAATAGAAATATAAGAATATCGAGGAGATGGAAGCTCTTTTCTTAAACAATCAAGATGAATAAATAAATGAAGACCCAAATTGTGAAGAAATAATTATGGAGGACAAACTTTAGAAGAATTAGAAAGTGAATTTTATTCATTTCTCATTGAAGAACCTCCAACTGATGAGGCTTTTGAAGAGCTAGAAAAGAGAGGGGATGAAGAATTACCACCCCCAAAATTAAAAACTCTACCAGATAACCTTAAGTATAGATTCTTAGATGATACTAATAAATTTCCTATTATTATTACTGCTAAACTTTCACGGGAAGAAGAAGAAGAACTCATGAAGGTACTAAAGGAGCACCGCAAGGCCTTTGGGTACTCAATGGACGACTTGAAGGGTATTTGTCCCATGATAGCCTCCCATCGAATATTCATGGAGGAAGGTGCTAAACCAGTTGCAGAATTTAATAGAAGACTAAAGCCTAAAATGAAGGAAGTGGTAAGAAAAGAAATAGTACGCCCACTTGATGTAGGTAAAATTTATCCTGTAAAAGAAAGTGAATGGGTAAGTCCTGTTCATTGTGTTTCTAAGAAAGGTGGTTTTACTGTTGTTCCTAATGAAAACAATGAATTGATACCTACTAAACTATTGTTGGACATAGGATGTGCATATATTTCAGGAAAGTGAATAAGGAAACAAGGAAAGATCACTATCCTTTACCGTTCATAGATTAAACCTTACAGAGGTTAGCAAACCACACTCATTTTTGCTACTTGGACGGATATTCTGGTTTTTCCCAAATAGTTGTTCATCCTGATGACCAACTTAAAACAACTTTCATTAGTCCTTATGGTTTACATGCTTACCGACGTATGCCTTTTGGGTTATGTAATGCTCCAGCTACTTTTCAAAGATGCATGACTGCTATATTTGTAGATTGTATAGAACTGATAATGGAAGTATTTATGGATGATTTTTCTGTCTATGGAACTTCGTTTACTAGTTGCTTGGATAATATCAATAGAATTTTCAGCGTTGCAACGTAACCAATCTTGTCTTAAACTAGGAGAAGTGCCATTTTATGATCAAAGAAGACATAGTCCTTGGACATAAAGTATTAGGTAAGGGTATTGAAGTAGATAGGGCTAAAGTTGAAGCAATAGAGAGAGTGCCACAACCAAGGTACATAAAAGGTATAAAAAGTTTTCTTGGTAATGTAGGTTTTTATAGAAGGTTCATTAGGATTTTTTCTGGAATTTCTAAACCTTTGACTAATATGTTGCAAAAAGGAGTCAATTTTAATGATAACTGCCTTATTGCCTTTGATAAACTTAAATATGCTTTATCAGTGTCCCCATCAGTAAACCACTTATATGGGATATGGCTTTTGATTTAATATGTGAAGCTAGTGATGATGCTATAGGAGTAACTTTGGGACAACACATAGGTCGCAGATTTAATATTATACATCATGCTAGTAGAACTCTCAATAGTGCTCAAAAGAATTATCCTAAGGAAGAAAGAGAACTCTTTGCCGTATTTTTCTCTTGTGATAAGTTTCGTTCTTATATTGTTGATGCAAAAGTAAGAGTTCATACGGATCATGATGGTTTAAAAGAACTTCTCGAGAGGAAGTTTCATAAGCCAAGACTGATCCGTTGGATCCTTTTACCTCAAGAATTTGAGTTACAGATCATGCAGAGACAAGAAGCAAAGGTAGTGAAAGCAGCATCTATATTTTCCCAGCAAGACACTGATCTTATTGAGAGGAGCTTTGGTCCTGGTGATTTTCGTTTCCGAGAGTTACTATATGAACTAAGGTCAAATCCTCCTAAGAAGAAGAAGTCCTTGTTGTTGGAGGAGTTTTTCACTTCCGACTAAATAAACGGTAAGTAGAAGGTAAGTTTTCTAACTCTAATAAGTGCCTTGTTTTCACAGTTTTTACTTCCAAAAATTCTATCTTTAAATGCCTCTTGTTTTTCTGAAGGTTTTGAGGGGTTTCTGTAACTATACGGGCGCAACTATACAGTCGGAGAAAATCTTCCACCGTATAGTTGGTCGTTAAACGTTCTGTATCCCTATCGCGAAATAAATTTCAAGTTGCAGTATCTATACGGCCGCAACTATACGACCGGATAAATTTCTCCCGCCATATAGTTGATCGTCAAAGCTTTTGTATCCCCTCACAAAATAATTTCAAGGTACCATATTTATACGGCCGCAACTATATGGCCAGAGAAAATTCTCCCGCCGTGTAGTTGGTCGTCAAAGCTTCAGTACCCTCGACCTGTTTTCATTTTTATTTTCCAAAAAAAACCAACCTGGGCTCGAGATATTTGGAAATATCTACCCGGAATCAACTATACTTTTGGAACTATACGGGCCGCGACCGTATAGTTGGTAGTTACGGCGTAGGACTCCTCCAAATCCGTGATTTCTTTTTCTAGTCGGGGATTGTTTTCTTGGATGAGAATTTGGTGTTTCTCGCGAGTTTTACTAACCTCTGACCCCTCTTATATACTTCCCTTGTCTCTCTCTCTAATCACAATCACCAGGAACAGATCTACCTCTTGTTCATACAAGAGGACAGACAACATAGATCCACCAAGATCCAAGAGGCCAAGGAGAGGAGCTCCTATGGAGATCGAAAGCAATAGAGAGCAAAGCAAGGAGATCAAGATCACCTCTTTGGAGTTCTTTGACGATGACAAGGAACGCCGGAAGAGGGAGTTGAAGGTCCTCGAGATGAAGATTGAAGAAATAAACAAGGAGGCGCCGGGACCCAGGCATCTCTGTTGGCTGCGAGTTTATCTTGATAAACTTGATGAAGATATCAAGCAAACCACTCAAGAAAGTTTCACTATGAGTTTCAAGGCGATACAAACCCTCCAAAGCAACAATGAGATCATTAAATAATATATGAAAGTGATGGAGAAGAATAATCTTTTCTACAAGCTGCGCATTAAAGAACTGGAGGCCATCAATCAATCACTCCGCCTCAGGCTGGCCCATGAGGATAAGATATCACGTGCCATGATGCCATAGTGACCTTCAATAAAGCACGGTATCAAATAATCGCAAGGGATTATTTGATCCCGTTTGGCTTGATTCCAAGCTTGGAGAGATCTTTAAGACCTTGTAATCTATCTTACAAGTTTTTATTTCTATTCTAGTTTTGCATTAGTTTGAGCTCATAAATAAAGTTTGCATCATTATAATTCCCTTCAGGAATTGTTGATCCCTCTTATGAAATTCTGTATTTATTATAATATATAGAGCATTATTGAGTTTGAGTTTGTCTTATTGGATATATGAATGACTTGAGTATGATTTTACTTGCACTTGATGATAGCAATAGGAGTCTTCCACACCATTGGTATTAATGGAACATATAAAAGATAATTTGATCAATATGTTACAGGTCAATGGTTTGATTTACAAAAAGGAGAAACTATCTAATTAATTAAGATGAAAAAGAAAAACCTTGAACAAAGGAGAAATTATAAGTGCTATCAAATAGAGTGAGAACAAGTCTGAGGTAGAATACTCAAGATATAAATATGCTACATATATATTTGGAATTTGATAATTGAGATAGTTAAACTTTAAAATTCCTACATGAAGTGGAGTATATGGTAGCTCCTTTGCACAACACTTAAACAAAAGTGTGAGCACGGATATATACACTGGCGGAGGACAAAAATATTTTTTGGTGTGGCAAAACTAATAGCATCACAATATTTTTTTACTAAATATATGCTCATAAATTATACGACAGTCCATAATAAATATTGCACAGTAACTATAATATGCTTGTCCGTACATAACTAAGATAAAATATACCTCTGTAACTAAACATTGCGCAAGGAATCGATAGATTCGATTGATTCCTAATTCCCCTCTAAACTATCCCACGATCATGCTTCATATGCGTATGGCCCACCACCACTAGATTCTATGTATACTAAATAACTAAAGGCCCAGTTCACAAAGGGAAAAATTATTCGTTTATTTATAGAGACAAGGTTTAGATGACCGACAAAAGGAGCGCTAATGGCATATCTGCAGCTCCCATGACTGGGGTATATGGGTACTTGCGCCAGAATCAAGGTATGGCGGGCGCCATAGCTTGCCACACAAGGTCCTCCAACCATGGATATATATAGAAAAAGAAGAAAAAGAAAGATGAAGAAAATAGCGAATGTGCAAAGACTAAATAGACATATACCACTATATTGTAGTAATACAAAAAGACGTTTGAGATTTTAAATCACAAGTGAATATGTTAATCCTAAAAACACTTGGGACTACCGCACTAACTCATTTGGTTGAACCGAATACTTTTCATCATGTTGATAATAATATTTTATGAACTATTAATTGCTAAGGTGTGGAAGCCTACTAATATTATTCGGATGGTTCGAGTAAGGTACTATTCATGAACTTATTTATATGTATCCTTTATGATCAACACATGCTGCAACTGCCTCATTTATTTTATCGACTCAGCTTCATGAATATAAGGATCACATCCATTAAGCTAAACTTGCTCGGGACGAGCAAGAGTCTAAGCTTGGGGAAGTTGATGAGTTTATATTTGCATCATGTTTTAGATTATTATTTTGCATTGTAGATGTAGAATTTTGGTATTTTATGGTGTTGGCACGCACTTTTTATGTTTATTTTTACCAGGATCAGATCAGATAATAGATCCAATGGACATAATTATTAGAGCAGTCGTACTAGTGAGAAAAGGAGCCAAAAACTACGTAAATCGCTTATTTGGGAAATATTAATAATACCAGAAGAAAACCCGAAGAGAGTAAATGAGGCAGATGAGTTGACGACCAACTATACAGGCCATACCGCCGTATAGTTACGGCAGTATAGTTAGCACCGTCTCCGCCTCCTCAAATAGTTTCACCCTGTGCAACTGGTTCAGAGAGACGACATACAGAACACCCAGAAATCACCGAAACCTAACCTCTAGAAGGCATCTGGAGGGGGAACTTGCTCTAGTGATCCATCTTCGCCCTAAGCAGATCTGGGATGCCAAGTCATCGATCTCCATCTTCATTAACCGATGCATCTTAATCACCACCATCATCTCGATCCATCCCATCTAGATCTTGTTGTAATTCTTGCACTAGTTGTGGATTTATACAAGTACTATTCATCGATAATCGTTTTCATTATCATTGCCATGATGTCGTTTCCCTCCATGTCTGAGTAGATCATTAGTTCTTGGGGAGATGGAGAAACCCTAGCATGAGATTGAAATAAGATAAAGTTTATTATGATATTTATCGCTGTGACCAAGTGTTAGATTGTCTACATCTTGATGTTGGGAAAAGTCGACCTCTCCAATATTTGCCTCTTGTGGGGACTTGATGTAGGGAACTACTTGTTGGTAGACGGAGGGATGTTAGCACTTATAGTGACTATAAAGCTGTTGGCACTCCTTACGTATCAACTTGGGAATCGAGAAAACTTACAAAACACTGTCCATGCCATGGGATACGTCCTGCGGGATTATGTCTCTTAATAGCACAGTAATTCAATTGATGTTGATTGCTGTCTGTTGTGGTTATGAGCATGATTTGAGCAGTGGTTGCTGCCTCTTTGTAAAAATATGGAGTTCCTCCCACACATACATAGTTGAGAATGTTCATGATAATAATCTCTACCTTATCCCTTTATAATGCTAGTGGTGACGCTAATCCCTGAGAACGCCTTTTCTCACTGAAGTTTCAAATCTCTTTTACATACGCGATACTTATTTTCTGTATCCAGCTTTATTTACTTTACTCATTGTTCTCTCATACCAAAACCCCCAAAACACCTTTTTACGCAATACTCTCATTTTACCTTGTCACTTAGAACTTTATTTAGCACTTCTAGTTTCAGTATTTATTTCAAGAATTCTTTGACTTCAGACTCCTGATTCCTGTGGGATCGATATCTTTATTTCAAAACTAGCTACAACCGATCTATGCACTTGTGGTCATCAGTATGCTCCTATAATACCACGGTTGAAACGTTTATTCAGAAACAAAGAGCATGCTAAGTTGTTGCGATGGCACAAAGAGAAACGTAAGTCAGACGGGATGTTGACACAACCCGCTGATGGGTCGCATTGGATAAAAATCGATAGGAAGTACCCGGACTTTGCAGATGACGTAAGGAGTTGAAGGTTTGGTCTAAGTACAGATGGCATGAATCCTTTTGGGGAGTAGATCTCTAGTCACAGCACCTGGCCCGTGACTCTATGTATCTATAACCTTTCTCCTTGGTTGTTCATGAAGCGGAAGTTCATTATGATGCCAGTACCGATCCAAGGTCCGAAGCAACCCGACAATGACATTGATGTGTACCTAAGGCCATTAGTTGAATAACTTTTACAGTTGTGGCATGAACCCGACATACGTGTGTGGGATGAGTACAAGCAGGAAGAATTTGACCTCTGAGCGTTGCTTTTCATAACAATAAATGATTGGCCTGCTCTTAGTAACCTTTCAGGACAGTCAAACAAGGGATACAATGCATGCACACACTATTTAGATGATACTGAAAGTATATATTTGGAACATTGTAAGAAGAATGTATACAATGGGCATCGTCAATTTCTTTTGGCCAAGCACCCCTTAAGAAATAAAGACAAGCATTTCAACGGCCAGGCATGTCACCAGACTAAGACTAAGGAACGTACTGGTCCTGATATACTTGATATGGTCAAAGATTTGAATCAAATAATAACCTTTGGAAAGGGTCCTGGCGGAAAATCTGTTCCGTAGGACGCTGACGGACACGCATCCATGTGGAAGAAGAAATCTATATTTTTGGAGCTACCCTATTGGAAATTCCTAGTGGTCCGCTCTGGAATCGACATGATGCATGTGACGAAGAATATTTGCATGAACCTGCTAGTCTTCTTCGGCGTGTATGGGAAGACAAAAGATACACCGAAAGCACGGAAGGACCATCAACGTATGAAAGACCCAGATGGCCTGCATCCAGAATGGTTTCAAGGTCATTCCATCTATGCTCTTACCAAACAAGAGAAGGAAATCTTGTTTGAATGTCTAAGCAGTATCAAGGTCCCGTCTGGATTCTCGTCGAATATAAAGTAAATAATAAATATGGTAGAGAAAAAGTTCCAAAACCTAAAGTCTCATGACTACCATGTGATGAATATGAACAACATGAGATATTGAGAAAATGTCATAGTAGTGATTATGGAGGACATCATGCTAGAGATAGAACCGCACAAAAGGTTCTACAATCAGGTTTTTATTGGCCTACTCTTTTTAAAGATGCAAGAAAGTTTATTTTATCATGTGATGAATGTCAAAGAGTTGGTAATATTTCTAGACGCAATGAAATGCCTATGAATTATTCTTTAGTTATTGAACCATTTGACTGTTGGGGATTTGACTTTATGGGTCCTTTTCCTCCTTTAGAAGGTTATACTTATATTCTTGTTGCTGTTGATTATGTTACTAAGTGGGTAGAAGCCATACCTACAAAAAGTGATGATGGTGAGACCTCGTTAAAAATGCTTAAACATGTTATTTTTCCTAGGTTTGGTGTGCCTAGATATCTTATGACTGATGGAGGTTCTCATTTTATTCATGATGGTTTTAGGAAGACCCTTGCTAGATATGATGTTAATCATAAGATTGCT